>OZ026499.1:11718545-12362259 GCA_964019985.1 Aurelia sp. 4 Dawson et al 2005
GATTTATGGGTATGGTTTTCAACAATTTTTGGCATCTTCCGGATTTATGGGTATAGTTTTCTATCAGAATTCAGTTATTGGTGAGCTTTTTTGGCATTCCCGGATTTATGGGTATGATTTTCAGAAATTCTCCAGCTTTATGGGTATACCTTTGAGAAATTTTTCCGGATTTATGGGTATACTTTTGAGAAAGTTTTCCGGATTTATGGGTGGTACTTTTACGATTTGAATGGCACAACCCCGTATCTTGGAAACTCAAGTTACCCCCCGGGTTCTTTGCCGAAGCCGCACGAGCAACCCATTATTCTGAATTTTTTTTAGGCAATAATCTTACACTATTTCTTAGCATTTTCAATCGCTAATTCTTCTATAGTTGATTCATGAATGTTTCATGAAGTTTTGGTTATTTCTTATTTCAAAATTTGCAAGTTTTCTGCCGTTATCTCCCAGGGGTATTTTGGTATTCTTCTCGAATTTTCTGTCGGTCTGGGAAGCTCAAGAGACGAACACAAAATCATCGTCGCAAAGAAATAACACTCACAAAAGCTTCTCAAACTGTTCAGGCAATTCTCCAAAAAAATACACAGTTATCCACAAAACTCTCATAACGGCTGCAATTTCTCGTAGGTTTAAATTTGTTTCTGTTAGGAGGCACTTTGTAATCTGTGACTTTAAACTTTATCGGTCGTTTGCTTTGCGAGAAATCTTTATCAAGCCCCTTGTTTACGTAGCCGTTGAGTCTGTTTGAGCAAGACTTTATCGTCATTTGCACAGAATTTCAAGTACAAATACTTCTGCTGTTTATGCGGGAATTTTTCAAGAAACTAGCGCATTTTTCCAGAACTTCTGTGTGAGTTTTCTGTTAACTTTTTGTTAGATTGAAATGTTTCTTACCTCGAACTGTTCCCGCTGTTTTACAGAAATCAAAAAAGAATCTTGTTCGACGATTTAAATTCGCAAAACAGTAATACATCTTCCACTGCAAGTTGGCGAAGCTTTCCCTTCAAAATACCTCTTTCGTACAGTGCCCTTGGAGATCCTCCACAGTCCTTTTCTTTGTCTTTATTCCGTAGCTGTGATGATAACAGCCTTCATTTTGGCAAACAGCCGCCTTTTTCACCTTCACTGACTGACATTTAACGGAATGGCAGCCAATGTTTACATTGAATTCACAGACTGGCGGGGTTCAAAACAGATGAGAGCAGGGGCATCAAATATTTCAAGAATAAGCCAATCACCTTCGCACACAACGCTTCCAGCAAGCTGATTGGTCCTTCTCGTTCCAGAAGTGAACAGGCCGGTTTTTTAGCAGTTTGGTTATGAGTCCCAGATTGAGCGGTCTCGGTTTGGCAAGCAGTAGTCTCGTTTTGGTGAACGATATCTGGGACTCACTGTAATCAGTATATACCTTGCGTTCCTTTGGCAATCAAAACATTCATAATTGTATTGTTTGAGATTTTGACATTGTTTTGTTTCAAGCAATTAGATCCAGCTGGCTGACTTTGAATGAAATCATGATCGTTTTGATCGCCAAAGGAACGGAAGGATAGCCTCACTACCATAAAGCCGCATTTACACGAGCAATTTTTCCTTGGCAATTTTCCTTGACAAGTTTCCTTGCCCGTGTAGATTAGCAACAAGTCTTGTTTGACAGTTTTTCCTTGACAAGTTTTAATTGCTCGTGTAGACTGACAACGAGTCTCCTTTGACAATCGATTTGGCCAGCGGAATTGAGGTTAGCCTCGGTTTGCTGACGCGCACGTTTTTCGCGCCAAATATTCTTGCAAAAGATGGCTCCTTTGACGAAGAAGAAACTTTTATTTGTGTGTGGGGCAGCTGCAGCCCTACTAATTTACTATGGATCTAAGAAAAAAAGACAGCGAAAGTGGTGGGTTCGGCCTTGGACAAGCCATCGTCGCAGGCAGATCAAAGGATTAGCTGGTAACTTGATTGGAGAACTGAGACTCACAGACCCAGGCAGTTTTCAGAATTTTTTCCGGTAATTTCTACAGTTTAATTTTTGCGTTTGGAGTTAGCCTCAGAAATTTTCGTTGGAAATTTTAGCACGCAATAATGTCGATATTTTTTGATCGAATTTAACACTTTATGTTTTTCTTCCAGAATGGAAACTCTCTTGTGTGATGAACTCCTCGAAAAAGTAAGGCCGCACATTTCGAAGCAAGACACGACCATGAGAGATGCAATATCTGCACACGACAGACTATGTTTGACACTTAGATTTTTAGTTTCTGGAGCATCTTACAAGGATTTGATGTATTCCTTTCGCATATCTTCTGCTACAATTTCAAAGTCCATCCCTGAAGTGTGCAAGGCCATCAATGAGGTTTTAAAGGATGGGTACTTGGAAGCACCATCTTCAAGGAAACGATGGGAGAAATTGGCTGAAGATTTTGAATCAAAGTGGCAGCTCCCACATGCTGTTGGAGCAATAGATGGGAAGCATATCAACATCCGGGCACCTCCTAACTCTGGCTCTGAATATTTCAACAATAAAAAGCAGTTTAGCATTGTCTTGCTAGCCATTGCAGATTCAGATGCAAAATTTGTTGCTTATGATTTGGGTGCACCTGGAAGTCAATCGGATGGTGGAGTCTTCAAAAATGGAAGTCTGGGACAGATCTGTAAATCCCAAAGCTTTCCTACCAAGTCGAAATTAGGGCAAAGAATTACTGAAGTTCCTTTTTTCGTGTTGGGTGATGAGGCTTTTGCACTAGATGAAAATCTGATGAAGCCTTATCCCCATAGAAGTGCATTGGGTGACGAAAAGGTGTTCAATTATCGCCTATCACGAGCCAGAAGAATAGTAGAGAATGCTTTTGGAATTCTCTGCTCTAGATTTAGAATTTTGTTGCGAACACTGGAGCTAGATGTTGAAAATGCAATGCAAGTGGTTCGTGCCTGCCTTGTCCTGCACAATTATCTGATGACAAAAAAGACAAAAGTTATTCTCCCCCTGGATTCATGGATACGGAAGACAGCAATGCCAACGTTGTCCAAGGATCTTGGAGGAATTTCATAGACAACCAGCAGATATGCACGTTAAGAGCAGACCCAAGTTTGCGCCCATCAACATCAAATGCAAGGGAAATTCGAGACAATCTCAAGTAATATTTTTATGATGAGGGTGCAGTTGAATTTCAGTGGAAGATGATCGAATAAAAACTATCGTAAACACAATGATACCCAAGCATAGGACACAATTAAAACAATAAACAGCTGAAATGTTTATAAAATTGTTTGTGTAAAGGAGTCATTACAAGTTATTCAAATCTTTCTTTACTGCAGCCTGGGTGCTGGGTAACAACAACATAAACAATGGTACAGTGAATACTTTGAATATTTTGGCTTTGGTTAATTCCCTGGTGGAAGCAAATTGTGATAGTTCAAACCACCATTGTTCTCTTGGACATTATATGCAGCATAATTGGGTGGTGCCCTCTGTTGTGCGGTTGTCTGGAATATAGCAGTTTGTACAGCAAATTTTACCCTCCTCTGCCAATCACTATTTCCAAGTGCACGAATTGAGTTGGCAACATCACTACCAAACACATCCCACTCATCCTCTTCTTTGGCAAGGTTGCTGGAAGTTGTTTCCTTAGATTCTTTTGCTTCCTTTGCTAGCTCACTCAGTGCTGTTGCAGCTGTTTCCATCCATGGCACTTTTTTCCTTTTCTTGGGATGTGCAGATGGGGAATCATTATCTGGAGAAGGGAGGCTGAACTCATCTTCTGCTGGTTCCAAATTCATACTGTCATCATCATTGTCATTAGAAGATGATGCAGACATATTTGATAAACATGGTCGATTTGAACAGATTACATTCTCTAGGAAAGAGCATTCTTCAAAATATCTCCACTTAGGAACATAGACATCAGCTGCACCACTTCCTGTTCCCTGGCTCTTCTTTATCTTTCTAATTTCGTCACGGAATGTGGTGCGAAGACTTTGTATTTTGCCTATAACATAAAAGCATTGAAAAATCACTATAAGGAATTTTTTACCATAATTCATAAAGACTTAAGCATGTAAGATAATACCATCAGGTCAAATTTGCAGCCAAAAATTTGAGTACAATCCTACCATTTTTTGTTATTGTGTACAGTGTATAAGAATGGTTATCAGATCCTATTCCCCGGTATTCTTGGCCATAGTTCATCAAATTCAAGTCCCAGTAGAGAAATTTCAATCTGAAAGTATTGATTTTAGGCACATCGCAGAACCCACATTTCCCCTTTCGACCCTCAAAGGACATAGGAATTTAGGCCTACCTTTCAAAGCTGGCAAATCAATCCCAGGAATTTCTTCCTTTAATATCTGTATGAGCTCCGCATACTCATTCTTCTTCATGTTCCTGTTTTTATCACATTCTGCCTTTGTATTCCAAAGGCTTTCACGGCTTTGCAGAGCTTCTAAGAGCATCGATATTCCTTGATCGGTCCAGATCAACCTTGTGGCAGCCATGACAGCCAAGAACAAGCAATTGCGCGAAAACAAGGGTCTGGAATTGAGTCAACTTTGTCAAGTTCACTTGTGAAGTCATCTACACGGGCAAGTTTTGCATATGACAATTTTTTACTTGACAAGTGCACTTGGTAAAAAACTGGCTCGCCAGCTTTTGAACAAGTGCACTTGTCAAGGAAAAAATTGTAATTTTTCCTCAATATACCCCCAATCTACACGAGCAAAATAAACTTCACAATGAAAAATTGTCAAAGAAAACTTGCTCGTGTAAATGCGGCTTAAGGACCCTCAAGTTACGCTCATCTCATTGAGTTGAATTGTTGTTCTTGTTATCGCTCCACTGAGGGCCTTATGGACATAGAGCTGTAAAACGGCAAAAAATTTCAATCGGCGACAGGATTCTGTCGCCCCGTCGTCTACCGATCAGCATGTGGCTTAGAGCAAGGCCAGAATTTCAATTGTGGCAAATATGATCCTTTACCGAAGTACCGATGCCCAGTATGATGGTACAGCAGTTCTAGAAAACTGATTTTTAAGGCATTTTAGACCCAGTGGTTGCGAGGAAAAAGTAGCAGATGATTTTGGCCCGCGGCTACGTTCTAAAAAAGAATGCGAATCGATCGACAGGTTGATACATGAAATGGGGGGGACGAAGGGGGCACGGGGGTCTAGAAATTTTTCGGACCACGCCCTTTTTTATGCAAGGAAACGCCCTTTTTACCGACAGGGAACGCCCATGTTTACAGCCGGAGGAACACTGCACTGCGCTGTTCAAATGCAACTCAACATTATAAGGAGCAGCGAGACAGTCAAGATCTTGGGATTACTGATGGCCAATGTTGCAAACCAAGCTATGTCTGCTATGTCTATTACTAGGTACGGTGGTAATGAAACACTAGTCTCTACTTCTCATTCAGATATGAGTCATTAAGCCTGTTCGTGAGATAGTTTTGATAAGGAACAATACGAAAAGTTCCTACACAACGTAAAGTTGCAGTTTCTAAGGCAGGCAATTTAATGAAATATTAAAGTACCTCTGTGAAATCTCACCTCTCCCCCGACAATTTCTCCTCGGATTTGGACGAATTAAGAAATCGGTTCTGGTGACGAAATGGGGGGACGCGTCCCCCCCCAGTTCCCCCGTGGCGCCGCCACTGGAATGTTCGAATGTACACAATAGTGATAAAGACTCCAACACTGCTCAATCGAACTTTTTTGTGAAGCTGCGGAAAGGTTTCAAATAGAATCAGTACGAAACTTTACCGTTTCTGCAAGCGTTTGGGAATAAGTCGTAGTTGTAGCAATATCAGTTCAGGCAAAAAGTGAAACTACGACATGTAATCGAGTCTAATCAGTATAAGCGTAATCGTCTATTGTAGACTACGTAGACCTTTCACAGCTCAGGTTGGGTTCTCGCGCTGTTATAAATTTGCTACTCTGTAAATCCGAAGTCATGAAAAATTTGTAAATATTTGAAAAGTCGTAAATTTGTAAATTTCTGTCTTTTGATCCTTTATATTTCGTTTCTTTTCACTTTTACAATTTTGCTGCATTTGACAGTAGACTTGAATCACTTGTTGTATGTATTGGACATAGGTATATGCCAGCTTTAAATAACCTGATAATAATAATCCCGAAATACTCTATTATAACTAATTCTAACTAATTCTAACTAACTATTCTAACTAATTAACTCTAATTTCTAACTATGCAGGCTTAGCGCGTTGTAATTTAACGCGGTTTTTTCTGAATCACCCGGCAGACCTTTAACCCCATTACTACCGGGGGGGGGCACAAAGTGCCCGCGGCGCAGATTATTTGATGCAATGCTGTCAGTTCGAAAGATACAGAGTTGACAATTGGTTACTTTTCCTCAAATTTAATATACTAATTAAAAATCTAATTTTTTTTCAAAATGGTAGACACTGATCACGTGACCAACATCTTTTCAACACGTGGTAAGCAGTAATAGAAAAGAAGGTACTCTTGTTTTTACCAGAATGATTACAGATCATTGAGAACAATACCATTCAATAGATCTTGATGAGAGCTTTCAGATGATATATAGTTTTAGTCATTTTTGATGACATCAGCAATTTTAAACTTAATGATGTCGTCAATGTTGATGACGTCATATAAATAATAACAAATGTATTAGAAAAATTTTGAAGACTAAAATTGGTTCTATGAATTACTAAACATCGTTTTGAGGCATTTCAGAGTATTTACATTGACAATTACGGGTTTAAATTAAACAATGAAAAACTGGTGTATATAAATAATGAATATATAATATATATACCGAACTTAAATAGATATTATACTATGGATTTTACTTATTAATGCTTTGTGATATATTTTAGCCCATTCAGAAAAGGAATAGTCAAATAAAAACTTAAATATTGTCAATTTTGCCAACAAGCAAGCAAATACTGGAATTTTCTTCAATTATGACATCATTGTGACGTCATGCATGTAATGAAAAATAAAAAAGTGGCATATCTTGTAGATTTTGTTACTGTACATCATTGTACCAAGTTTCGCTCTCGTATCTACAATATTGGCGACTTTACCCCGGAACTACAAGGATCCAAAAAGCCCGGTATTAATAGGGTTAATACGAACTTGATCTTTCAATATTTTCTCGTTGTTCTCGTATTTTCCCCCGAACAGCATCTTTCTGCAAGCGGAATGAATGAGTTGACATTTGATACACTTTGTGATTTTGCTTCTTTGCTTATAGTCGAAAGATTGCTTTTGTTCGTTCCTTTTTGACAGATAGTTTACTTTTATACACATGATTTCCAGCTCGCCTTCCCCTTTTTTTTTGATGAAACCTGATTCCCAAGCATCAGTGGTGATACTTGGAGCACTGCCAATGTCCATCACAAGGCCTAAATTAGGCCCATTCAGTATTATCAAATTTGAATAATTTGCCATGCAGCAGCATCCGTAATATAAGTTTGAAGCACAGTAACATGTCATCTAAAGATGCAACAACAGCGTTGGAAGTTAGATTGAAGAATAGATCATATGTAATGTCTATAAAATTCGATAAAATCCAGATCTTTCTCCTTGCTCAACAACTGTGCATCGCTACAGACAGCGCCATTTAGGTCTTTTACGCATACTCGGGTGCGTAATACAACGGGGTAGGTGGGAATCTTTTGAAGAAAATGATAAACGAGGGATCGTTAGAAATGGGGGGGGGGCGGTTTAAAAACAAGTACGAGCACCACTTCTATACGTACCACACAAAACCCACCCCCCAAACCATATGCGACCTCATATGCATCATTTTACGCAATAGCAATTTTGAGTTTAACGAACAATTTTATCTACAGAAACACGACACAGCCATGGGTACTCCAATGACACCCCCCCCCCTATATGAAATCTTTTATGGGGGCCTTTGAGGAAAATGCCCTGCATAGCGCACCACACAAGCCACTTGTTTGGTGGCATTACGTCGACGATATTTTTTAATTTGGACTCACGGACATGACCAACTCACAGAATTCATATCCGCATTGAACAACATCCACCCCAACATCAAATTTACCAGTGACATATCATCTAACAGCACACATTTCCTCAACGTCACAGTAATACTCAACAAAGACAACACCATCTCCACAGACCTCTACGTCAAACCGCCCATCCTAAGCATACGAAACAGTCAATACCGTACTGCCTGGCATTACGACTACTCATTCATTCATTCATTCATTCATTCATTCATTCATTCATTCATTCATTCATTCATTCATTCATTCATTCATTCATTCATTTTTATTTATTTAGGCACGGTAGCCCCGTCAGTCCATGTGAACTGCTTTTCAAGGGGCCGTGGCACAAATGTTACCAGTTTACATCAAGTTCAAGGCTATTCCAAAGCTTAGGTCCACGAAAAATATAGCCCTCTGCTCATTGTTAGTTTTTCGTAAAGGTATCGAAAGATCAGTTTCCGTGTTTCTGAGTTCGCTGACATTTCGAGTCGACCTTTTTTCAAACAAGCTGGAAAGGTACTCCGGGACGAGACCGTTTAGCAATTTGTACACTGTAGTTGCGGTTTCGCCTCTAACCCTTTCACCCTCGGAAGGGCCATATGGCCCAACAGCATTCATTGAGAACTGCAAATTTTGCAGGGGGTAAAGCGTTAGAAATTCTGATAGATTTGAAAGGTTATGCACATTGCATTTATCTATTGCTTACTGAATCACTGATAATGATACCCCCTGGAAAACGACAATCTACATTAGGTTTTCCTGTTAAGCTTAATTTTAGCCGGCGTGAAGGGGCTAATGATGTCGCTTACAGTAGGCCAATTTAAACTTTGTATCAAACCTATAGAAGGGGTATCAAAATTGCTTTTCGTAACGATTCTAGCCGCTCGATTTTGCAACTTTTGCAAGGTTTGCAGCTTGGTCACCCCGCAGCACCCCCATACCGAACAACAGAACCAAAAATGAGGTTCGACCATACCCGAATACATTTTACTCAATGTGTTTTGAGGTAAAAATTTCCTGGAGTATTTCAGAAACCCAATTGCACGAGAAACTTTGGTACGGACATTGCTAATGTGCTCTTCTCAATTAAGTTCTTATCGATTATCACACCCAAGTATTTTGCTCGGTCAACATTTTCAACTAGAGAGCCACCAATAAAAAACTGTGGATGATCAACAATTTTGTCAGTAATTTTCTTAATTTTGGGCTTGGAGCCTGCATAGCCTGAGTTTTTAGGACATTCAAAGAGAGTTTATTACCTTGCATCCATAGCTTCAAATCATTCAGTTCACTATTTAGAGTTTGTTCCATTTCTACTAAACTCGAGGAGGAATAAGAAATACTCGTATCGTCTGCGTACATCGTCACTTTGCCTTTCTTTAGGGCGAACGGAAGATCATTGATATAAATCAAAAACAAAAGAGGGCCAAGACAAGAACCCTGAGGCACACCGCAATGAATATCTTTAGTTTTGGAACATATCCCGCTAACTTTGAAAATTGCTTTCTGTTAGTTAGATAAGACGTAAACCATTCAAGTTCTAGATTTTCAACGCCATATTTCCTCAACTTCGCAAGTAAAATGTCATAATCCACAGTATCAAATGCTTTTTTGAGATCAATGAAGATATTTGCAGTGCATCTGCCATCGTCAATGTTCACATACCAGTCATCTGTGTTGTTAAGAAGACACGTGACAACAGAATGAAGAGCTCTGAAGCCAGATTGGTTTAAGAACAGATGTTTGTTTCTGTCCAAATAATCGTATAATTGGTTATAAATAAGTTTTTCAAAGACCCTAGCTAAAACAGGCAGAACCAATATAGGTCGGTAATTAGATCGGTCATCAGGTTGGCCAATTCTAAACATGGGTGCTACTCTGGCGATTTTCCAGCTATCTGGAAAGCAACCAGTCAGAAGCGCCGGGAAGGGGGGCAAGGGGGGGGGCGGCCGCCCCTCCAATGTACTCCAGGGCCATTTTTCTAATTCTTCTAATTCCGGCGTAAAAATTGCGGGGGGGGGGTGGGGGTGGGGTAAGGCCGATATCTTGGCGATTATAATGTGTACTTGCACAGGATTCTACAATCTTGCACAGGATTCTTCAACCGATAACAGGAAATTCTGGAAAACAGTGAAGCCTGCTCTGTCTGACAAATGTCAGAGCAATAACAAGATAGTTTTAGTCGAAGATGATGAGATTATATCTGATGATATTGAAGTTGCAGAGATTTTCAATCGTTTCTTTGTAACGGTAACAGAGTCCCTTGGTATAAAAGAGAATAATGATAATATTTCAGACACTGAGGGCATATCAGATCCTATCGAAAAGTCGGTACAAAGATACTCTAATCATCCCAGCATACTAAAAATTAAGAGCCACTTTTTGAATGTAGAATCATTCACTTTCAACCCTGTTTCATTAGAGGAAATGGAAACTGAAATCAAAAGGCTCAATCCCAAGAAGGCCACAACTTTCAAGAATATACCGCCAAAGATTCTTAAGAATAATTCTGATATATGTTCCGAACCTTTATGGGAAATATTTAATAATTGCATTGGGAGCTCCACTTTTCCTGATGAGCTTGAGTGTGCAGACGTATCCTCACTTCATAAACAAAAAGAAAGTACAGTTAAGAAAAACTACAGGCCAATTAGTGTTCTGCCAACTGTTTCAAAAGTCTTCCAGAGGCTTCTAGTCAAACAAGTGGAAGTACACATAGAACCGTATTTGTCCATACTATTATGTGGATTTCGCAAAGGATATAACACTCAACAAGCCTTAGTGCGTTTTTTGGAAAAAACTAAACTTTGTATTGACGTAGGTGGTAAAGTTGGAGCTGTCATGATGGACCTTTCTAAGGCTTTTGACTGCCTGAGACATGATCTCCTTATAGCCAAATTGCATGCCTACGGCTTCAGTCACGATGCATTGTCTCTAATTTATAGTTAATTACATAACAGACAATAAAGGGTCAAGGTCAATCGGTCTTTTAGCTCATGGAAGCAACTGACTTTAGGAGTGCCTCAAGGATCTGTCCTTGGACCTCTTCTCTTCAATATATATATCAACGATTTGCTTCTTTCCTTAAATAATACTGATGTATGCAATTATGCCGACGACACAACTTTATTTGCTTGTGACATTGATACTGATAATGTTGTTGCTAGGTTAGAACTAGATTCCGGCCATGCAATCAAATGGTTCTCTGACAACTATATGAAGCTCAATGAAGACAAATGTCATCTATTAACGTTTGGAAATATGAGTGGTGATTCTGTTTCGGTTAAAATTGGCAGTTCTACTATTGCTAATAGTACTGAAGAAAAATTGCTAGGAGTTACCTTAGACAGCAAACTTACATTTGAGCAACATGTAAGTAATGTATGTCAAAAGGTCAGCAACAAGCTGTATGCTCTGTCACGCATTGCACACTATATGGACCAAGCTAAATTAAGGATGTTGATGACATCATTCATAAATAGCCAGTTTCAATACGGTCCTTTGGCATGGATGTTCCATAGTAGGAAACTAAATACTAAAATCAACAAACTGCACGAGCGAGCCCTTAGAATAACGTGTAGAGATCAGGAGTCTAGTTTTGAAGATCTCTTAGGACATGATAACAGTGTATCTGTTCACCAGAAGAAGTTACAAGTACTAATGATAGAAATGTTCAAAACAAAGCATGGCTTAAATCCTCCTTTTATGAAAGAAATATTTTGTCCACAAACCAACCAGTATAGCCTCAGAAATGATCGCGATTTTAACTTACCAAGAGTGAGATCAGTAATGTATGGCTCAGAAACTGTTCGATATAGGGGTCCACAGTTATGGTGTACACTTCCAGTTTCAATTAGACACTCAACTAACTTGATTGAATTTAAGACCAAAATCAAAGCTTGGAAAGGAAATGAGTCCTAATGCCAATGTAGGCTCTGCCGAAATTTCATACCACTTTTAGGTTTTATATACGTTTTAGGTTTTAGGTTTGTTCAACATGATGTTTTCTGTCCATTCTATTTTTGCTATCTGAATTAGTTGGCTTTTATTAGCTATACTTGTAAATATTTTTATGCATGTGTAACTATTTTATACCTTTTTATGCCAACATTGTAAAATAAAGTGTTAATAATAATAAATTGCCGCCTCAATTGCATTTTCCCGCAATCTGTACGACATTGAATCTAATTTTTGCTCGTGGCGAAGCCCCCGGCTCCCGTTCTACGCATGCTCCAAGTTGGCATATCTCATCAGCATGGCTTATGGAGGGCGTAAGTCAAGATCATTTTCACGAGAAAGAAGTTTGGTTTTTGCGTAGGTGGTGCTAGCCGAAATACTGGAAAGAGACCGGGAGACTGCTTCTAAGCCATTGCATAAGTTGACTCCTGGAGATCTTTTCTAGACAAACTATTATAGCATTGTCCAATACTTACATATTTTAGGCCTTGGAAGTTGGGTTGTGCGGACTGTTAGGGACCGTTCTAGGAGAAAGTAGAGTGTGTGTGCGCGAAAATTTTCCTGCGGAGGTGATCCATTGAAAATTGTTACAAAACTGTGAAGGTTTCCCATTTGGTCTTCGTAAAGATTGCACGTAGAATAGGGATTCTAAGCCAAAGAATATCATGTTTAAAAATTTTACTAGAGATGCTAATTCAATTAACTGTTGCAAAGTGATCAACAACTTCAATGCAGCATAGGCTGAAATCTGATCGGTAGAAGTGTCCTAGGCCAAAGTAAGGAGTTCATATCTACGAAAATTTTCCTGGGGGCTTTGCCCCCAGACCCCCTCAGTATTTACTGAGCTTTCAAGTTCCTACCTAAACCGATGTCCTCTTTTTCACAAACCATGTATAATACTTCATATTTCTGAATCTGAGAGTACCCGACAGCCGTGTGACAAATTTCATGACAGGATGTCATGTGGTAAATTGGTCGCTGAAATATTTGGGGATCCAAAGGTTGCCGGTTGGACGTCATTTTCTAATTGTGGATAGTGTGGTATAATACTCGTGTTGTTTAACAGACTCATTTAATTTTCATTTCAGTCTATAAAAAGGGCGTTGGTCGCATCTATAGCCAAGGTAGAGGGCGTAGTCCAAGAATCCTGGCGGCGCCACTGCAACCAGTAGCACTTGAAAGGTTGAAAATGTCACAAAGAGATTCTGAAATAACCGGAAGTGCAATTTTTAGAAAACAGCTAGCAATACCATCATTCCCACATCCCTTTGATGTTTTCAATTTGCCAAAAATTTTTTTCCTACTTGAAAGGTGTCAATAACGTGGAAATTAACATAGTTTTTGTAGATTAACCTCGTAATCATTCTCAAGAAGAAGGTTTTTCGCTCTGGGAATTTTTTCACTAAGTGGCTCTCTTATGGTACAGAAGAAATCATACAGAAGACCACGACGAATCTGCTCCAACGACGACACATTTAATAGACGAACGAACCAACTGCTCACATACCTTGGCAACCGAGGCTACAAACGGAAACACCTACGTAACGAGATACGGAAGGCTTCCAAAATAATGCGACAATTAAGTCTACAAACGAAACAGAAAAAAACACGACAACAGAGCACCATTCGTAGCTACCTACCACCCTAGCATACCACAACTTACGTCCACAATTCATAGCAACTTCCACATACTACAAAATTCGACAAACTGCAAGGAAGTCTTCCCTGACCCACCGATACTGAGCAACCGCAGACCTAAAAACCTCAGGGAGTACCTGGTGCGCGCCAAAATAAAAAATGATGCCACCACAACTCCAAGAGATATATCCAAATGCCCATCACGACGTAACTGCCACACATGCCAACACGTACAAGACGGAACACGTACAGTTACATTTTTAAACACAAACAAAACCTTTGATATACGACAAAGCCTTGACTGCAACTCTACTAACGTCATATACCTACTGCAATGCAAACAATGTCTACACAACGAAAAGACTGACTGCCGATACATAGGACAAACGGGACGACGCATAAGAGACAGATTTAACGAACACCGACGAGATATTATAAAACAACGCACTGACACATCCGAGGTTGCAGAGCACTTCTGTAAACCCGGACACTCTGTACAAGACTTACTGCTACTGCCACTACTCCATGTACATGACACCAGAGAGAGTGTGAGACGAGCCAAAGAAACGTACTTCATTGGCTTGGCTAACACTCTGTCACCCAGAGGACTAAACAGAACCACATCATCACCTTCATCATCATCATCATCATCATCATCCTCATCAGCAGCAGCAGCATCATCAGCATCATCATCATCATCATCATCATCATCATCATCATCATCATCATCAGCATCATCATCATCATCATCATCATCATCATCATCATCATCATCATCATCATCATCATCATCATCATCATCATCATCATCATCATCATCATCATCATTATCCTCGTCATATTATCACCATCATGATATCACGTAAACCTTGTAAAGTTTACCGATATAGCCTCTGCGTAGCCATCATATCTAGCCAATCACATGTAACCTCTCCTTTTCAAATAGTTGCACATATTCAAATCGTCAGTGTAATTACCACATAACAGCCCTGAACAATCATACAAACATTATATCGCGTGCATGACTTGCTACACACTTCATACACAATGGTTGGTTTTTGCAACCATCCTGCTATGTGGGGATGTTGAAACAAATCCTGGTCCTGAAACACTTGACTTTTGCTGTTGGAATTTGAATAGTATTGCTGCACATGACTTTTTAAGAATCTCCCTTATTGAGGCATACAACTCGGTGTGTAACTATGATTTAATTGGTATTGTAGAAACTCATATTGACAGCACTGTTGATGAAGATAGGCTTGCACTTGACGGCTATACTTTCTACAAAGAAAATCATCCGCAAGATGTGAAAAGAGGAGGTGTTGGACTCTACGTAAAAGATGCTCTCCCTTCAAAAAACCGCCCTGACCTGGTTACTCTCCCAGAATGCGTTGTTTGTGAGATCCAATTAAACAAGAAAAAGTATTTCTTTGTCGTAATTTATAGAAGTCCAAGCCAAAATCAGAATGAATTTGATAATTTCACAATAAAGTTTGAACGTTTGCTGTCAAAATTGCATGAAAAGGCACAGCTTTTTAATGACTATTTTATACTCCAATGCACGACCATCGACACTGGCAGTGAGATTCCACAAGATCCCCCAGAAAAATCTACCCTGATTGAGGACTTTTGCATCTCAGAGGAAAAGATACTGAAAATCATAAGATCACTTAATCCTAACAAAGCTCATGGCTGGGATGAAATTTCTATAAGAATGATAAAACTAAGCGATGTTTCATTAGTTACTCCTCTTAAAATAATTTTCACGAACTGTTTGAAGCATGGTGTATTTCCTGAAATATGGAAGTGTGCAAACGTAGTCCCGGTTCACAAGAAAAACGAAAAAAATTTAAAGAGTAACTACCGTCCAATTTCTCTCTTACCAATTTTTGGGAAGATGCTTGAAAGACTTATGTACGATTCCTTATACTCACATCTTGTTTCATGTGATTTACTCAACCCTAATCAGTCAGGTTTTCGTCCTGGTGACTCAACAATCAACCAGTTGATCTCCATAACGCATACGATTTTCCAGGCATTTGACTGTAATCCCCCCCTTGACGTTCGATCTGTGTATCTTGACATTTCGAAAGCATTTGATAGGGTATGGCACGATGGTCTCATTCATAAGCTGAAACGATGTGGTGTCTCAGGACAATTTCTTTCTCTTATAAAAAGTTTTCTTAAGGATCGGAAACAGAGAACCGTTCTGAACGGACAGTGCTCTAATTGGGGAGATATTTTAGCAGGAGTGCCCCAGGGTTCCATCTTAGGACCATTGTTCTTTCTTGTGTATATAAATGATCTCACTTCAGACCTGAAATGTAATGTAAAACTTTTTGCTGATGATACGTCCCTTTTTACGGTCGCCCGGGAGGTCAATGAAGCTGCACAACACATGAACCATGACCTACAACTGGTGAGTCAATGGGCCCATAAATGGAGGATGTCGTTCAATCCCGATCCGCAAAAGCAAGCTGTTGAAGTATTATTTTCAAGGAAAAGAAGTGAAATAGATCATCCAGTGCTCCTTTTTAACAATATACCGGTAAAAAAAGTAAATGAACATAAACACTTAGGTATTATTTTGGACTCGAAACTTTCTTTCTTACCTCATATCAAAGCTGCTATCTCTAAAACTAGGAAGGGCATTGGTTTGCTAAAGTATCTCTCCATATATTTGCCCAGGCATACCCTAAATGAATTATACAAACTTTATGTACGACCCCACCTGGACTACGGGGATATCATCTATCACATTCCAGCTAAAGAGGATGACTTCAGTCAAGACATAATTTTACCAAACTTAATGGAAAAATTAGAATCTGTTCAATATTCTGCTGCTCTTGCTGTAACAGGAACATGGAGGGGAACATCACGAGAAAAACTGTATGCAGAGCTTGGCTGGGAAACACTAAGTTCTCGTAGATGGAGTAGACGCCTTACTTTGTTCTATAAGATTATAAATAACCTCACCCCATTGTATACAAAGGAGCCAATCCCACCATTTCAACAGCCAAATTACTCTCTTCGCAATCAGGATGTTGTTGGGCAGATAAGGGCAAGAACAGAGAAATTTCTATCAAGCTTCTATCCTAACTGCATTTCTGAATGGAATAAACTTGATCCAGAAATCAGACTTGCACGTTCTGTTGCTGTTTTTAAAACAAAGCTTCTGTCAAAAATTCGCCCCAGTGCAAAGTCTGTCTTTGGTATTCATGATCCAATAGGCTTGAGTTATCTTTTACAAATAAGAGTTGGTCTTAGTAAATTGAATTTTCATAAATTCAAGCACAATTTTAGGGATACAGTGAACCCAATGTGCCCAACGAATGATGGCATTGAGGATACGGAGCATTTTTTGTTGCTTTGCCCATCATTTGACATTCAACGGCAAGATCTTCTCGCTGGAGTTTCGGAATTGTTACGACCTTTTGTCCAAATCGACACCCTTCCAAACAACGTTCTTGTTCAATACATATTGTATGGTAATGAAGAACTTTCTAATGACGTAAACAGAAATATACTCGAACATACTTTAGATTTCATCCACAAAACAGGTCGGCTTGGATAACTTATTCAAACTTTCTTTTTACGCCACACAGCCACTAGGTACATTTTTCCCGTTTCTTTTGTAAGTCCGTTTCACATTTGATGTTAGGCACATGAAGCAAAATATGGGAACTTATCCATGCTAACCAAAAGTATTTGCGCGGTGTGTTGAGGGGTGGGGGCCTGGAGGAGGATCAGTGGCGATAGCAATTGCTATTGCTGTTGTTCTCCCTTTCGGGGTTCCTGTTGTTCAGCACATTCTCCTATGCTGGCCTGACATCCAATGTGAAACGGATTCGAGTAATTAATCGTATATGTAGCGTTTTGTCGGTATTTATTTAGTTATTATTTGCGTGTCTTTATGTTAATGGCCACAGGGTAGTCATTGTCCTTTGCTCCTTGTGGTCCTGTCCCTGTAGTGTTTGTATAGTTTGTATAGTAATTAGAAAGTATAGTAGGATGTAGATGTAGAATATTTTGTAAAATTTTAGATGAATATAGAAAAAAAAAAAAACAGCCCTGAAGAAGTCCTGCATGGCAGGACGAGATATTCGTATATAATACCGGGTGAGTCAGAAAAAACGTGGGGCGTTTGGCGGACCGTGGCATCGCATTTAGTCACGCAATTGTCATGAACTAAGTTTTTCCGTGCAGCTAAGAGTTTAACTTAGATAATAAACCTTTTCCCATCGAAATAAGTCATTTAATGCATTTTTTAGAAAACATTTTCTTCATAAGACCTTCTCCAGGAATCTTGCAAACTGATGAAATCTTTTGCTGAGCACCTTTCGCATTTTACCTTGGCAAAAGTTACAGGTACACGTGGTATTATCACGGGAGAATGAAATGATAAGGAGGTAGTATTTTCCCCCATGGAATGCCTTATCATAACTTGCGTGCTTCTTCTTCTTACGCAGAGATTTCTTTCGCACGGATAAACGCTCTGTCGCAATGGGACTTCATGTAAACGACACTGTTTCCTAAAGCGTGATTCACAGAGTCGTGCAGAAAGGCGAAAAGACAAGGGATTGAAACTCTGAGTCTGTGTCTTTGGTTCTCTCTGCACGATCTTAGCAACTTAAGCAACTTAACTAGTGTGAACCAGACTCAAAATTTTCAGCTTCCCCTGACAATACAACATGTACCTGCAACTCTGGTAAGGCTAAACGGCTGAAGGGGCTTGGTCGAAGATTTCAGAAGCCAGCAAGACTCCCATACAGAGTCTTACGAAGAACTCTTTTTTTAAAAAATGCATCAAACGACCGATATGGATGGGGAATGGATTATGATCTAAGTTAGACTCTTGGTTGCACGGAAAAATTTAGTTTACGATGATCGAGTGGCTCAATGCGACGCCACAGTCCGCCAAACGGCCCACGTTTTTTCTGACTCACCCGGTATATATTTCTTAATTTTGCACATATTTGCTGTTGTTCTTCGTCGCATTGCGGTGTTCCTCCTCTCAAAATTATTAACGAATTATTACTGCAAGCTTGCTCGGATCCGACGAGCGACATTGGTATCGTGTCCTTATCTTTTTCGATTAATTTCACCATTTCTATGCTTTTGACAAAAAGAACTTTTTCTTCGACTGTTTTCCTAAAAGAAAACATTCCAATTGGTTTACAAGTATACTGCAATGACTTCTTATCTTTCCAATGAAATTTCGTATAAAAATTATATTTAGCCTTAGAAACTGTTTTGCCAAAATTAATTAACGGGAGGCTCTTAACCCTATCAAGCCTAGGGGGCTCAATCAGCCCCCCTAGTGGTATTTCGTCTGTAAATCTTTACCAAGTGCACGTACAATACTGAAACTCCTGACTTTTAGTTTTTATCCTTCTTACAATCAAAAATTGATTCTTCGAAAAAATTAAATTCGTTCCAGGGGGTAAGCGCGATCAATTTTCGAGAGATGTCGAGGCAAAATTTTTAGTAATTGCTAATAAAATCTAATGAAAGGAAAGGAACATATACTAATTTTGATGCTTTATCCAACAAATTAACTATTTTTTTATTTGAGAGTATGGTTTTGTGGATTTTTGCATTGCGCATGCGCACATTCTTTGCTTTCCTGTGTGATGACATCATCACTTTTTATTAATTTTTCTTCACAGACCAAATGGCATTTTGATATAGAATACGATGAAGTTGGACTGATGTCTTTAACTCTTCGTTTTCTCACAATCAACGATTGAAAATTGTTTGTACTGAACCCTATTGACTTTGAAAAATGAACAATATGACGTCATGGAAAGGTCACGGGACTTATCTAAAAATAAATTTCATTTCTTGCTTCACCATATGCTGTTCTATACACATGCAAAGTTTCATGGCTCTAGGTTGTCCAGAACAGAAATAAATTAGGGGGGTGAATCAGCCCCCCTAGGCTTCCTAGAGCATCAAATACCCTAGGCCTGATAGGGTTAAAATAGTCGGGGGGTGGAAAAATTTTTGAAAATTTATAAGCGCCCCCATGCATTAGACGCCTGAGGGTATGTTTCCCTCCTTATATAGAAATATTCATGCTTCCATATATAAACCTCTATGCATCCCTCCCTCCTTTCACAATGATTTTTGCGTTCAATGCTCCCTTTCCCTGCATCTTCGTAGAAATGCTCCCATACCCAGTCTTTCTCAGGCATTGCTCAAGACAGAGCTCAGAAGAGTGAGTGTAAAATTCTATCAAATTTTTTTTGAATTAAAATGCCTTCAAATAAACGGTGGCATTCATCATATCTAAGGGTGTGACGAAATTCAATTTCTGAATCCAAAACCAGAAGGGTGACTGATTTCTGTTTGCCATCATATTGTAGACCATCATAAAGTATGGCTATCTTGAAGAATGTATTATTGTCTCTATTGAGTTCAGATTGGGCGATGACCATCATAAAGTATGGCTATCTTGAAGAATGTATTATTGTCTCTATTGAGTTCAGATTGGGCGATGACTTTAGTTTCTTCAAAATGTTCGAAAAGCTTTGAAAAATGATTAGAGCGGCTGCCAATCTCTACAGCAGAGTTATGACAAAGTATCCAGAGGTTTTTTCGAGCAATTCGATTAAAGAAAAGTAACAAAACTTTACACCTACCTTTCTAAAGATTTGAAAGATTTGAACCCTATGCTGCCTTGCTCTCTTGCTCTCAAAAACCCATATTAGAGCCTTGTTAGAATATCAGTGACGTAGACCTGGCTTTACAGTGAAGAACTTACAGGAAAAATTTTACTCCATATTGCATTCACTAATTTTCATGAAATCTTCTTTCAAAGTTTTTCTTAAAACACAAAAATTGTAGTGCTTCTCTGTGCGTATGAAGGAAGTATAGTGATGGCTGATTAAACCCCCAAACAAGATGCAATCGTTAAAACTGTTGCACGTTGCTTTATAGACGTTTCTGGACATCCTAAGATGATAAACAAAGGAATTTTTTTATCAAAAACAGCAGAGACACCGGAAGGAAGACAGAGTGACGGGGGCAGCCCATCAAAGAAGGGCAATGCAAAATAGGAGCTCACAAACAACACGCTATTCTTACAAATTTCACATGGCACATAGACTTACCTGAATTCTATTTCGTCAGAATAACTGGCAAGGGGAAGAGGAAAGAGAAAGGGAAAAGAAAGGCGAAATTCTGTCTTTCACCGTCAGGCAGTCTTACTAAAGATGACAAAATAGACTTGGGCAAGTCTACATGGCCCGAGTTACGATTATTAGTGAAAGAATGGAGTAGCAAACCTTTTTGAACTTACGAATTTTGGTAAACAAGAATATAAATTGACTAGGAAAGTGGTGGTATGTCTATGGCAATGGACTGATGGATTGTCAAAGGAAAGAGATCTGGGGACTAGCCCCCGGGAAAATGTTTGAGGACACGTCCTCTACTTTGTCTTAGAGCACTTCTCCCGATCCAATATTTGCCCCTGCACTAAAATAGAGTTTTTGACTATTGGTAACATCATCTTTATGAATTAGCGTAGTTGGAAAATTTCCATGTCAATATCTTTTTCTATGGCTTAGAACCCCTATCTTAATCCCAATACCTTGATACTATCAACCATGGCTTTCTATTTGCGCAAACACTCTTAACATTATCTTTTGGACTGCGTCTCACAGTCCAGTTTTGCTTGCTTCCAATACGGAATGCTTTGAAAGCGAAAATGACAGGTCCACAAAAATCTTTGATAGTGACGGGCTCTGCTTTGGCTCAAAGCGACTCTCTCAGTCACACTCTCTCAGTCACACTCTCTCAGTCACTTTCCAGCATTTCTTATGAAAGTTCTCATCCTACTACACTTACGTTCAACTACTTTCTATTTGTCTTCTTAAAGAATCTCGCAACCCATCTTTTGACAGAAGTAGAGGGCATTTGGAGAAGTAATAGGTCAAAAGTTTCAGTTGAAAAGGGCACTAGCTGCCCTGTGCTGCTCCCTTACCACAGGGCAACGGGGGCAGCTGCTACCCCCGCTGCCCCCGTGCCTCCGACACCCTTGAAAAATAGTAACCTCACTTGCCGTATTTTATGGTAGTCTCAATATTCCCGTTGCACCAGAATAGATCTGCAACACTTTTGCATCAATGTATTTTCAGGTGCAGGTACCATGGTGGTGTAGTTGGCAATGGTGTTACAATACTTTTGAACTGTATTTCGCCTATAGTTGGTCGTATCGTCAAAATCCAGCTAAGAGGAACAAATCATTTGACATTATGTGAAGTAGAAGTGTACAGCACACATGCGACAGGTTTGTTGCGTTTTTAACCAGACTTGAATTTGAATTCTTTCCACACAAAGTACTGCTGTTCACATTTAAAGTACGACCAAAAACTATGTAGATTTGAAACGTTTTTCGGCGCCATTTCGGCTCTATTTGCTTAATAGTGAAAGTTAAGGTCTCTTTCGAAAGAGGAAGAGAAGCGTAATATCCTGAAGCAGTATTTTCGAAAGTTAAACTTACAGAAGGGGGTTGAAATCAAGCCTCAAAAAAGCAACTCTTGGCCCACGCAGCCGTAGGTTGCAAAATATATGGCTGAAGAGCTCTTCTTTAACTGTATCCAAATCTGTGCTCCGTTTATTTGTCACTTCAATAGGTTTTTGTCTACATACGAAGAAATGGCCAAGGGTTAGCAGATTTTGGAAAGTCTGGTTTCTCAATAACGGGGGAAGCGCAGAGTCGCTACAACAACAAATAACAGGGACTTTATCACAAAAGACTGTATCGAGCATGAAAGATTGTCTCAAGAGAGTTTAGTCGAAATTCAGTTTTTCTTCCTAAATGTTGTTGATTTCTTTCAAAGAATATTTTGTTTAGATTCTAAACAATTAAAGTTGGTACGCTTGCAGTTTTTGAAGTACCTTTGCAGTAGCGCATTGTTTCTCGTTTTTCGAATCTAGCTGCTTGAGAGATTACAATCGATACATTTCATGTGCTTTTTCGAGAAATAATTGATATCTAAGATGCTTGACCGTGCCAACAACTTAAACTTCAAATAGAATATTTTTTCAAAGAACGCATCAATGATCACGAGAAAGTGACTTTCGGTTAAACTCCCTTAAAGGCAGTCTGTCACGCATTTGATTGGGTGATTTGGACAATACCAAGAATAGGAAATTTGAATGGCTGCTAATCCTCTGACTTTCTATGGCCGTAGATATTCAAGACGATCAGTCATCCGTTGTTTCAAATACACAAAATCACAGAGAAATCCGTTGTGTAGAGATCTGATTGTCGCGGCCAATCAGAGGCGTGACAGACTGCCTTTAAGATAACCTGCCATGCTCGATGCAGTTTCGCTGTGACAAAGTCCGTGTTATTCGTTGCAGTAGCGACTTGTTGCTTCCCCGATTTTGGGGAAACCATCTTTTCCAAATCTGCTAACCATTGGCCATATCTTCGCATATGGACAAAAATCTACTTAGTTAGCCAATAAGCGGAGCACAGATTTGGATACAGCTAAGATAGAGCTTTTCAGTCGTATATTTTTCAACTTCGACGGCTTCGTGGGCTAAGAGTTGCTTTTTTTGAGGCTTGATTTCAACCACGGGGGGGGGGGGTTCTTGGCTAAATTTCGGGTAGGGGTATGCCGCCCGCAGTTTCAAGTGGCACCTTTGGCTAAACCAATTTTTGTGATAATGATTTTGGCTAGACTAATTTCTACATCAATAGTGACATGAATGGCATTTTCTAGACAAAACTTGACAAATTTTCCATTCTCTGGACCAAAAATTTGAAAAAATTTGGGTTTCTTTACAGGAATTACCGAAGTTTGACATTTCTTTGACCGAAATTGCCAAAAAGGTTACCTTGCTCAGACCAGAATTGACTATAATTGCCAAAAAGCATACCCTTGCCTAGACTAAATGGACTAAAATTGGCAAAACGTATACCCTTGGCTAGACTAGAAAGAGTAAAAGTATACCCTTGCGGGCGGCACAATACCTATGAAAAAGTATACCCTTGCGGGCGGCACATCCCCAGGTACCTTTACTATGGAAGAACCCCCCCCCCCCCGTGATTTCAACTTCCTGCTTTAAGGTTAAATTTCGAAAATGTCGCTTAAGCATATTACGCTTCTCTTCCTCTTTCGAAAGAGACCTTAACTTTTCCTAATAAGCAAATAGAGCCGAAATGGCATTGAAACACGTTTTAACTCAACAAAGTTTTTGGTCATACTTTAGTTTTAGTGTTTAGGGTTTACCGTGAAGTTGAAATTGCTTGATAAGTGTCACCCTGGTGTGTTATTTTCTTGTGAATTTGTCACAGTTGTCAATGAACGTAGCTCACAATAAAAAGCATCCTTCTCCCTTTTTCAAATTCCTCGATGAAATTTCTGTCACAAGTTTAATGTAGTTTGGCTTTAATGTAATCAGCAATGCTACATTTCAATTGAACTGATCGCCGTTGGTTGTGGACCAACTGAGGATTCAAAAATATTATTTTCTAAAATTTTGCTTTCCATCTGCATCTTTACCGCTTCTTAAAATGATTCTATGGGACTTAAGTAAACACACAACTAATACAGCAATAGTTTTGAAATGTGTCTACAAGAAACATATTTTCTAGTAGGTCGCACTGAAGAATGAAAACAAACAGGAGATGGATATACGAATTCGCGCAACCAGACACACGTTTGTCGCATCGGGAATAAAGAGATAAATAAGCTAACCAAAGCAAATTGTATTAGCTTTATTTTAATGATGGATAAAATCACATTCCGGGCGTATTCAATCAATGCAGAAATTCCTTGCTGTCGGCTTTTCATGCAGGAAAGTCTCTTATTAAGCAATTAGAAAAGGCCTATTGTGTCGTCGTACCCCATTTTCACATTCGAAATCTGGCAGTTTGTCTAGGTTTCCCCTTTACTGTACATGAATGTGTCCCTGCATAGCTGAAATCAGCGGTGTGGCCAGGGGAGTGTATGAGGGGGCAATTGCCCTCCCACTTTTCAAGGATTGGCAAAATTTGTGACTTAAAAATGCAATCAAAATGTCTGGGTATACCTTTTTGCCCCCCCCCCAGTCTAAAATTTTTCAGTTTTACCCTCCCACTAATGTTGTCTGGCCACGCCGCTTGGCTGAAATTTGATGTTTACTAACCGGAAGAGTCGTTTTACTAACCGGAAGAGTCAAGCAAGCCTTCCACGTATGGTGAGCTATGAAATAAACAGTACCTAGTCGATATGTAAAAATTAAATTTTAAGTTATCAATCAAGGAATATCTTAGATGTGAAAATTTTGTGTAGTAAAATCTCTCATCATTTGGACTCAGAAATCATAAAATGCTGGCAGGTGGCTTGCATGGGAAGATTTCAACGATCCACTCTTGTCCATGATTTATTTCCCATTAAAATTTGAATTCAAACCAATTTTCGATATCAAATATAGGATTTAAGTTCAATGGCAAGTAAAGCATGGATCAGAACCAAAAATTCAATTTTCATTTCTTTACGAGTTTTTTACGTTTCTTTAGAGCCCTGTACCTGTATTTTCTTAATTTCAGGGTCTAAGAGATGAGTGATTGTACCAAACGAGCTTTTCACATCTAAGGTAGCTTTTTCCTGACAGATTATCACTTTTGCTTTAGATATCTACCCGTCAAAACGTCTAAATTTGTTGTAAACCGCCCGGTAGAATAGCTGAAACGTAGGCGTTTTATCTTTTAGCAATAAGAAATCTTGCTTTGGGTAAACCTGCATCCCAATCAGGCACCTACATAAATCCTCCCTACAATCATGATGCAGCACAAGGAAATAATGGCGATAGAACAGAAGAAATTGCATGGACGCAGAAAACGGTAAATCCGTGGTGGCAAGTTGACTTGGGAGGATGTGCACAAGTTCTTAGAGTTGCAGTAAAGTATATCTTAATCACCTACCTTGAGATTCGTGTTGGTGACGACGGCGTTAATGGGGGTATCAATAATAATCTGTGTACAGCATCAACATTGTCAGTTCTTGGACCAATGACTGAATTTATATGTCCAAGTAGGATGCAAGGAAGATATGTCAGTGTTCATAAGAAAGGAGACAGCATTTTAATTCTATATGAAGTCGAAGTTTATGGCATAATGCAACAATCGCTTCAGCCATGAGAATATAGACTACACATGGAACTTTTCTTTTCAGAAAAATGCAGAGAAATACTTTTGCTCTTAAGGTTTAAGATGTAGTCACTTTCTTTTCAAAACAGTCATTCTACAATACTCCCAATTAGTCTACGTTTCCACCTTGTGTTTCTTGGTTTGCTAATCAACAGGATCAGAGCTGACATGTAGGCTTGAGGACAGTGGGCGTATCCATGTCCTAGAAATCAGTCTTTTGCGTCGTAGCTTTCAAGCAGGGATTTGTGTTTGCCTTTGCAAGAAGTTTATTCCACAACACGATCATAGACTGCTCGAATTTTGCATCCAATTTCTCAAAAAGTAGTTTGTTTTGCTCAGAGAATGCTGTCAAATGATTAATGTGCACGTAAATAAAAGCTTGAATGGGTCACGTTACTGAAGTAATGTTATACTCTTTCCCAATCCTACATAAAAACAGCTTAGTATGGTCTTTTCAGCAGAAATAAAACAGTGTATGCAGCTTGTGCATAACTACCATTTCTTGCAATTCAGCGCCACTTCCAAAAACAGATTTAAAGAACTAATCCGTCTCTCCTTTTGAAACAGCTTTTTCAGAATATTTGGGAAATACATGGAATTGTATGGTGGTAACTGTGAAAACTGGGTGGGTAATATGTTTCTGTTAAGAAGGTGAAGGTGAAGTTGCGGTTTTTAGCGCCAAGCGCTGGGATCGCTTGGGATCACAGAAGTAGCTAAGCGCTCATCGAGTCCGCGACCCCTTGTCATGACGCCCAAGTGGTTGGGCCCTACCATGTTTTGAACCCACTCCACCTGATTCTCTCGCTGCAAAGTCAGAGGATTACATCAATGCGCCATAACCTCTTCACCTTTAAGAAAAATTGAAACCAGCTCAATGACCTAGATTTTCAGTATTTCAGTACTCATTTTCTAATTTTCAAATATGTGTTGAATAGATGCTAAATTCAGTTAAACTATAAATAAATCAATCTATTCTTATTACAAAGGTCTGTCTCAAAATCCAACGCGTTCAGACAGCAGATCATCGCATTGATTTTCTAGAAACTGAGTGGGTTTATCTTTTACAGTGGGCATACATAAAAGGACCGTAATAATTGGAGCACATGCCCACCCCGCAAGGTTGAACACAAGATAACCATATATCACCAATTTGCAAATATACAGGTTAATTGCAGTGATAGGTTTGCCGTAGTTTTCAGTCCAAATGAGTAGACCTACAAACCGAGTCGTAAAACATCAGTTCAATCTATGCGATCACAGCTGATTAAGGTAGTACGTTTTACAGCTTGCAACCTTAAAATATTACCGGGTGACCCAAAAGAAACTTCACGAGCTAGATCGCAAATATTTTCTTGTTAGGAAATGTTATGAAGACAAATAAGGTATCAGCATGCAGCTTAAAGGCTCCACTATCTTTTGAGACGTTGCTTGGTCAGTTTAAGGTATGCGTACTGTCCGAAGAGACAGTTTCAAAAATGCGGAAATTCATTGATTTAACGGACCATTCTCTCGCTTTCCAGTCCATTTTTTTGGAAAGTGTGAAAAAAGCTTAATTCTAAATTTGCTTTGGAGCATGAAATTTGAATGAGAAACAGAGGTCAATCATTTTGCAAACAGAAAAAAATTCCCCAGACAGCTTCTAATCCATCGCTATGTCGAGTTTTCATAAAATTTTGATATGATGTCGATTATTTCACTTAAAATGAGGAATCCTGCATTCGAAATTTTCATTGAATCTGATTTTTTGTAAGGTATTCTTTGCTTAAAAGGACCATGTAGCGTCTCAAAAGATAGCTACGCCTTTCAATTGAGCTGTGATAGAAAGCATCTGGCAATAGCTATTGATTTCAAGGAGCTGGTTATGATCCAGCTCGTAAAGTTTTTTGGGTCACCCGGTAGCTAGCACTCTATCGCATCGTGGCAATGCGTTGGATATATTTTAGCCGGAAGTTAGACAATCGAATTCCCTCCAACGCATTTCTTATGAGGATCTTTCGTAGCACCCTTCAGAAAGTTAATGAACTCTTCAAATGGCTATCACAGGTCAGTACCGACTTAAGAAATCTTTCCAAGTTTAGTTATTTGCTGGAAAGTGTTATACTATAGACATGTCTGTGAGATGAATACTGAAAATGTTATACTATAGACTATGTATAAAACCCAAATGATACAAAAAAGAATGATCTTTCCCTTGATCATCTTGTTGCTCCCCGTAATTCTCGGCTTTAAAAGTGGTCAGCAATAAAGAATTATAAAACCTTAGAAAACTTCATTAAGATTACAAAACTTGGACAAGAAACTTATTAAAATTTGGCAAAAAAGTAGAAAAATCCTATTCCCTATTTCCAAATATTACAGTTACAACCCTCCCCAGTCCAATTTATTATGTTTTTGTCAAAAACGGAGACTGCATTGCTGCTTTTGATCACATCACGGGTACTGTTCCTACTTCCTTAACGTTTCATCCCTGTTTGATTTCGCAGTACTTTCGTGTGCAGCCAAGCAACAAAATTGCTTTTCTTCACATCTGACGATCAAATTTTGGGACCGACCTTATTCAGGGACTAGGTAGCGAAAAAGAGAGTGAATTGAAGTTTCTTCAGTGTATTCTGGAAGATTGATCAAACGCAGCATATGTATAATTTTTCAAGTCGTAGTATTCAGTAGTCAGCTGCAAGTGCAGTAGTCAGCTGTCTGCTCTTAACATCTTTGAGCCTCTGAATGGGCTCTGAATATTCATTTTCGAAAACATTTTCACTGGTATTGAAATATGGAAGCATTGGCACATTCATTCTGATATGCTGTTTTGTACCGGTTGAGTCAATATAACCATTCCTGTTTGAAACGGTGACAGCTCCCTGGACATCAAGATCATGATATCGGCAGATTTTCTTGGAAGACGTGTTCAAATCCATTTTGAAACTTACCGGGCTGAAATAAGCCATTTCGTTTTGAAACAATAAAGACTTTCTCGACCAAGTCGCTTCGGGAAGCTATCAAAACTTGCCCAAATCATGACCAAACTTTTTTAACATTTCTGTGGACATGATTGTAAACAAATGGTTTTAGTACAAAATTTTGAATTAGCCTTAGATTGCGGACTCATCATAATGAACTGATGGACATACAATGAACTCGTAAACTGTAGAGAAACACTATCGACTCCTGTAAAAGAACAATAATCAAAATAGAAGATAAACCTGTAACTGGAGAGAAAACTGTTAAGCCTGCAAGAAGATCAAGTAATCACTTACCAACGACATTATCATTCCAAATTATTTCGCCAAATACGCGTTTAGTCGTACACTCCTCAGTTTGGCTCTTGCGAAGAACAGATAAATGACACTACCGGGCTGTTTTATACCGATCACAACAAAAGAAATTTCAGTATCACATGAACATTAAACCTGAGCCACTGACTGCCTGATTTCAAAACAAAGGCCATCCAATCAACAAGCGCCAAAACTTTTGGTGACAACTTCGAAACAGTTGCATGGTGAAAACAAACTCTTGCTGTCGGCAAAGTGAGAGATCCCGAAGTTTGATAAACACAGCCTCTGAAACCTTGAGGTGAAATGCAGACCTTGCTCTACTCAAAAAACAGAAGCAATCCTCGCTGTAGCTGTTACCACTCAACACCACTCATTAGGTTGGTACCAATAGCAGAGTCACTTTCTGGTTTAGCCTGGTTAGCTTTACATTTCCGTTTAGGTTGAATACGACTGTTGCATCCGTCAGTGCCTTTCCTTATTGCTAGGAGTACGTGTTGTCTCATCCTGTCAATAAGTCTTTGGGATGTCCTACCTACGTAATGAGCATCACACTCGCACGTAAATTCGTACGCAACATTAATCAAGTTAATGGCAGGTATGACATCTTTTTGGACATTGGGTAACCCACGATGAGACTCAAAAATGACCTTGTTTAAGTTTATAGGAAATGGTTGCGGCATGCCGGTAATAGTAGTTCCGGCAATGGCTGCGGTAAGCTTACGACCATGTGCAAACCTAGCCTGCAGCTTTAGCTCCTCCCTCAGGGGGAGTTGAGTTAACGCGCAGCTTAATGGAAACCAGTCCCTAGCACGTGCTATCCTCTTGGGTAAGTCTTCCATCTGGTATGAATAACCTACTCAGTAGGATTCCATTCTCCTAAGGAAAAAAAATACATGAATACTTGTGAGTGTCATCATTTTTAGGAAGGAAACCAAATCCATTTTCCTCATATTATTCACTTTTTTGCAGTTTTTGGATAGGGACTTTCTGCAAAAATTCTCCTATAATCACAAGAAGGAATGGACGACCAAAGCCGGTCAAATATTTGAACCTGATTTATCATATTGGTAATTAAACAAGACAGTTTTCAGCACCATTCCCTTGATATTCAAGGGGCAGTGTCTTTCAAACAGGGATTTTATCTTACTCACTCAGTATACAAAGTCTAGGCACGTGTGATTTGGCATTCATTGTTTGATATCATGAAAGGATCCCATATGCCATACATCTCAAAACTTGATTACACGTTTGCAGGGGGCACGTGGGAATAAATAAAGCAAGTCCAGAAATAATAACAAGTCCATCAGCCATCATGCACTACATTAGCCAATCAGCATGTCGATGGAAGATATTTTAGTGTCGGAAAAAGCTAAATATGGCTTTGATTTGCTTATTCACGAAAGTTTATTAATTTTTTGCGATTGTCCATCACACTCTGCTCTAAGCAGTTTTCTATTCCCTTAGCTCTGTCTCACGCATTCTCCTCCGGGCTTGCCCCAGTATTTAGTGTAATCAATTTCAGGTAGCACCTTTGAGAACGCATTTCTTTGGAAGTCTTTTATCTTTATGGGTGCGAATTTAACCCTATGCTTGTGTACTTTGGGATTCTGATGATAACAAGCGCTGCATTGCTTCCAAACTTCGAAAATAATTATTTGATATGGTATTCTATTTATTAATCAATCACTCAGATTTGTTTTACTTGTACTTGTTAAACACGAATTTGACTTAACATCATGAAATTGCAATGAAAATTATGATCGTCACACTTCTTGCCTCTCATTCATTTTTGTTGAAACTTTGTTTCTCTGCCAGTACATCGACTACATCGTATCATACAAGAATGGAACAGACTCATCTCTGCCGGGGGTGGGTGTACTCAGTCTACGAGAGGAGCATACGGGGAGGTGTCGCTGGAATATCTAAAGAGCTACCCTGTCCCAGGGTCAAATTCCTGAAAATAGTACCTTGCCCCGGAGTAAACTTTTCTTATTTTTAAGAAATTTTTATTTCAATCTTCTTAAACATACGTGAATACAAAGGTAAATTTGTAAGTAATGTACAAAAGATGCAAAGTGTTGCTATCTAATTTGCGGAGTGCAAATGGCCAACAACGACTCTCCGGGGTCAATAATGCGAAATGTTGACCCTGTCATGGAGCCATCTATGCAAAAATGATACCATGTGCCGGAGTTGGAATCCTGACAATGATACCCTGTTCAGCGGCAAGCCCTCGTGCGAAAAACTATATGAGTACCCGCGGGCATCTCTGTCCCCTTATGATAAATGAAATGAACAGGCCTAAACGGTCTCCTTCGTCACAGTCGAGCATATTCTCCTTTAAATTCAGACAGAAACCAAATGGCCTTGAGTAAAATATGACCATATTCGTTACCAAAAGAAGGGTTCATTCGGTAGGGAAACACATAACTCATTGTCAAAAGCTTTGTTTGTCAAAGAAGATCAACTAACAAACTTTCCTTTCAAACCCATGACGGCATAAAGTCATGCTCTAATGTATGGCATTGCTAGATTGTTTTGGCCATGTGAGGTATGACCACAGATTTGAGTATGGCATTGGTTGAAAAGTTTGGCCTCGTATTATTCCAAGGCATTGCATTGCTCAATAGACTCGATCAGCCTTTCCATTTTTTTTCTTTTTCAACCCTTGTACCATGACAAAATGACCATAGCACCATGGCATCATATAGAATCCGCAGAGTACTTAGCGCTCTGTAAGTTGAAAATGATCCATTGACTTTCAAAAAAGGTTGAGGAATTAGAAAATTATTTCTTTGCTATATACTTACAACTCTAAGTTGTTGACTAATCAGATGAGATCATTTTCTTGAAAACAACTGTGGGAGTTTTTTGAGAGAAAAAAATTTCAAAAAAAGTTGATCACACAGGTTCAAACACTTTTTGTTTCCATCTTTGTTAGTGCCGTTTATCATTCGTGGTTATTGTTAGCCTGGCTGCCTTTTATCGACATGTATGTTTACAATTTCTTAAGACATTTTTTCCTGCATCGAAGAGATCTAAAGTAGATATCAAAGACTGAGCTTAGTAGAACAAAAGGAGTGCTCCTCTAAATGGCTAGGGAATCTGAAAAAAATTGCATCGCATGAGAAGTCATTCGATAATAGAACAGTGCTTTCAGAATTTCATCATTCCTTTGAAATGATACATGCTAGCTACTGTAGTTTGTGCATTTAAGGAATTAGGCAGTAGGCCTTTGCATCAAAAGTCCTGAATCTGCAGGCTTGCTTGACGAGTTTTTAGACTCCCTTAGTGCACAAAGCCGTAGTAAGGCTAGCAGAGGGATCATTTCGAAGACACGAGAAAACTGAAAGTCCTCTGTATTCTGTAGTCATCAAACGGCCATTTTTACGATGTTATTAAAAGATGTAATAAAACGATCCCTTTCTATTTTTCCCACTTCTTTTCAGGGGTACTCCCTTTCTCCTGGCAAGTTCAGTCTTAAGGAAATTTTATCGCTGCTTTCAATATTTTTGGGCAGCCTGCAACCGAGAAAATTTCAATAGGTAATGGATGACCCAAAAAAACTCACGACCTAGGGCATAAATAGCTTCCTGAAATCAAAAGTTATTGTCAAATTGTATCACAGTTTATTTGAAAGGCCTAGCCATCTTCTGAGATACTGCATGGTCATTTTAAGCGATGATTACCCCTCGAAAACCAGATTCAAAGACAATTTCCAATCTCAAATTTTTCATTTTGAGTGGAATCATCGCCACCATTTTCCAGCCAAAGATTCGTGAAAATTCAACGCAGCGATGGATTTGAAGTCATCTGGGGAATCTTTTATTTGCAAAATGATGGATGGACTTCTGTTCCTCATCCAAATTTCATGCCATAAAGCAGGTTGGAATTCATATCTTCTTACAAACTCCAAAACATCGACTGGAAAACGAGATAATAGTCTGAGAAATGAATTAAATTCCATATTTTGAAACTGTTTTGTCAGATGGTGGGCATACATTAAACCAACTAAACAACATCTCAAATGATGGCTAAGCCTTTCAGCTTCATGCTGATACCTTATTCGTGTTCATAACATCTGTTGTCAGGAGACTATGTGGGATCTGGCTGGTGAAATTTTTCTTTTGGTCACCCGGGAGATAAATAAGCATCATAGCAATGACAAAGAATAAGTGAAGGATGTTTGAAATTGTTCCACTGTAGGATTTACCTTTGCCTTTCGGAAGTAGAACTTTTTTAGCTCATCTGGTTATTCATTGCTTCCGGTCCCAAAATTGTAATGTCTTCTGGGTAAACCCGAGGCGAATAGATCTTGCCACAGGAGGCGGAGAATGGTTCAGTAATACTTGCACAATTCAGTAAACATACAGATGTACTAAGATATAATCATACCTGCCAGTGCCAGTTAACTGTGTTAAATTTCTCTTGAATCCCCTATTAGTTACACAGACTCCCTCTCTTCACCTCTGCGTTAGGCCACAAATTGCGTTGTGTTGCTGCAGTTTTATTCAATACACAGTGTGGAAACTTCAATACAACTGTAACAGCACAGGAGATTTTCTTCCCGACAGGAGAATTGCTTTGCATACTCAGCTGAAAGGCTTGTCAAGTCTGATATTCGGCTAGCAGATTTTTGAGGAATTATACTGGACCAACAAACGCCATTCTTTCACTATGAAGCCACAGGGAAATAACCAGGGATATGTTGACAGGCATATTCCTCTCTATTTTCAGCTTTTTTTCTGAACTAGGCTAGGTAGGAACGAATGATTGAATAAAGCCGGGTAAATTTCTGAACCTAATTTGACTTATCGGGATAAAGCAAGATAATTTTTAATATCATTGCTTTGATATTCAAAGAGCAGGATCTATGCAAACGCGGGGCGTTTTAATTGACTCACCCGGCATTAAGGTTCATCTGGTTAATGTTTTATCCTTACACTAGAAGTAATAGCGCTCGTTTCGCTCGTACTTTAACATTCCTAGCTCTTGCAGAGAGCTTTTTATGGTTAATGTACTCTTTCAGTGGACACCATTCATATTCAGCATGAAATCAGGGTTTATAGGATCCCCTGACCACCGTGAAGCCAAACTGAGGTCGGAAATAAGCCAGAAAAAGCCAAACCTTTCGAAACAATAACGCACAGTTGCACCACCTATTCTTCTATTGTTATCTCACACAATGGACACTTGCATTCCATTGTTTTCACATAAAACTATATTGTGTAGCTCCGGATGAAAACCCTTTGTCTTTGATGTTGTCTTGCAAAGAAAAGTATTCTAGATTGTGATCATCCTACAACATTATAGGCTTAGAATACAAATCAGTTTAGAAATGTACTCCAGTTTGAAAAGAATTGAATGAAAATTAGCGAAAATCTCACAAGAAGCCGAAAATAAACCAAAAGCCAACAAGAAGAGAAAAGAGCAAAATTTGGCCTAAAGAAGCCAAGTTCCCAACTCTGCATGAAATCAGAGCTGTTATGATCATTCATCAGAAATAACATATATGCTATACGCCAGAAAATGAGAAAATCAGACATGCACCTTTTCAAAACATCCCTGTACCACTAAATAAGCCTCACATAAACCTAAACAAAATTGTTATGTTTCAATACATGAATTCAGTAGCAGATACTTCAGAGTTCCCTCACGTGTCTTAGCTTCAGAATGATTAATGAGGCAATTTGGCCTTTACCCCTGGCCTCTTTTTTAAATTAATTCAAACGTTAAAGTTGGTTCCTGCAATTTTTCTCAAGACTGATGCATCCTTTGATTGCTCTATGCGATCATGAGCTGTTAAGGAGCTATTGTCACACCGAGTCCTTTGTGTAAAAGCTGCATTTTCCGATATTCTGAAAATCAAACTTTCCCTAGTAAAAAATATGAGTCTCCACTGTAGTAGTGAAACTGATGTTAAAGATTTGAATTTTGATTACTTTTCCATCAGTTCATCTACTGCAAAGCAAACTGGATACATATTTCCGCTTACTTAGGCCAAATTTGATCTTCAAGTAGCCCGACTTTGCAGCATGCCTGCAAAGAACAAGAGTGACACTAACAATATACGATTGCACTAAAGATGGTGGACAGGAATTTTTTAACCACGATGGATTACGTCACCCTGAATTTCGATTGATTTGATTGGCTGCTTTATTCAAAACTGGAAAGGATCTTGGTTAAAAGTTTCTCGACGCCATCTTTAGCGCAATCGTCAATTACCCATTAAAAGCTGACTATTGATGCTCAAAATCTATCGATCGACATGTCTGTCTCGGAACCAGCGACTAACCAGGAATTGGAAATGGGCACCGACGGTCGCTTCCCTTCATAAAATTTAGGTCAAATCCGGAGCCCATTGTATACATAGATGTGCCACACATGCCATACATAGTTTCGTTTCAAATATCTAAATAAAAGATGGCTCCCATGGTACTTCTTCCAATGGTCAGACTTTGACCAGAAAACCTCTCCCTTCCGCGCTCCATGGGGAATATTGCTAATTTGCACGACCACTCCGACCACCTTTTTCTCTAAAAGCTGAAGAATATGATGTCTGAGCAGATCCTTCTTACTTGCATTTTTCAGATAAGAACTCTAATTTTTCTCCACGGTGACTCGGCTTTTCATTGCCGGTTTGAATCAACTACCTAAGGATTTCCAACTTTGTAGTAAAATGTCCTTATCTTTCGAATTTGGCGAATGGCATTTCACTCGTTCGAAAAAGCATGCGAGATTTTTCAGAACAGAAGGAGTTTTACGGATTTTGGTGGAACACTCTTGGAAACAAAAGAATTTCTGCCTAAGATATAGCAGAATGTTTGGAAGGAAATGCCCTGCTGAGTTTTCGGGCAGTGTTCTCCAATCCCCCACAAGTTTTGCCACTGTTAAAGAGAGCTACCAATCTTTAAAATTGCTCCAGTGCTCTTGCAGTAATATGATACAGGAAATAAGTGAAATAAAGTAAAACTGTGCCAAGGCTTTCCATGAACGAAATGCATAGCTTCTAAGTTATATTTCCTCGTATTGGAGATTCTTAATTCTTGATGATCTAAGAGTGTAGTTTCTTTAAGCAGTTTTTAAAGAAATAACATCGGTGCAATTGTACACTTATGAAATAGATGTGTGAACTGATGTGTAACGAATCAAAAATAAGATGCTCCGCGAGAAAATACTATCGTTTGCTAGAATTCAGCCTTTCATGTGAATAGTCTTCGATTTCATTGAAATATGGAATATCTTGTTGGTTCCCATACGTAACCTTTTGCCTCGAGATAACTGATTGCTTAGCAAGTGGTCACATGGAGGATTCAGTGGCATTGGAGTACGACCGCACGACTCCGGACCTTAGGACACTAGACCCTATGACCTAAGACTACAGAACCCGGTCCAAGGCTTTATATCTATAGCTTCTAACATATTTTCACCACCGATGGTTTAGTGAGCACGCAAGTAGCTACGTGTCAAAGTTTTCTTAATTGCTACAGTCCATCCTATATACAGTCATGTGATGTCATTCCCTTTGACTTAGTTTTGCAGTTCTCTAACCCTTTGACGTAGTTAATTCTAATATTGTATTTGTATCTAATAGTACTAGGTTTGCCACGCGGCGCCTGCGGCTCCGCGCTGGCCCGCCGTCGTACCAGGTAATTGCTTAGGGTGGAATTTTCTGCGCATGTTGGTATTTGTATTTGTTAATCACTTTCTATGGGCAAACTATTGTTGTAATGGTTTTGTCAATGTTAGCTCTACAATATGGCAGTTCATATGTATGTTCGACAATCTTTCAATTTCCACCCTTGGGGTTCTTCACTGCTCTTTTCACCACTACTCCCTACTCTTTAGTTGTATCCTTACTCTTTCTCATATACACCCTCTCTTTAACCCTATCTCACTTGGGAGTTTTGAGGTGGTCATTACCTGAGGGGGTGGATTCCACTCTCCTCTCCCTCTTTGCTGAAAAAGTAGCTATGACAATCAAACTTGGTAATGAGATGCATTTTGATGCTAACAATCAAATCACGTTATTAAATCAAATTAACTCTATTGTATCTGTTGCTATGACAATAAGAAGAAGTAAGTTATGATTATCATGATTACCAGTCTCGTGATTGAAAGAATAAAATGAGGCATTTCCTTTAAATTTTTTGTCTTAAATCGAAATGGATACCATTAGATACGTGTTTATGTTAATGATATTTTTTGGCATCAAATATTATTCAGCTAATATTTCTGGGTATCTTAAAAGGCAATTCTGACCTTAATCTGCACTGTTTTATGATCTATCATGTTCATGCACAGGTTTCTTGGTATCAAATGCCATAAAATGAGCTAACATTTTTAGGTTTCGATTAAGATGATCTAAGATATTCGGGTTTCTTTAAAAGTTCCGCACCCGTATGCCTGTGTGTTGAGTACCCCTTGGGTATTTGATCGACTTTCTTCTTTTTTCAGTCTTTTTTAGTTGCTCAATTGTTCCCCTCTTTAAAAAGCAGCATGCTCCTTTGCTCCCCTCAAAATTAGCCTTATGCACCCAATATTTCCTATGATGCTTCTATTCTTTGTTTAGATTCAAATTTTTAAAGTCAATTGGTCGATTGATAGCTAAGATGGTTGCTTATTTTTGCTTGAGGTTTTTATGATCTATAAAGCCTGGCAGTTCTGTCACTGGACACTGTTTACTCGAAACCTTGGGTAATACATGGATTTTGTGATTTCTTGTACTTTTTTTGCACCAGCCTCGGAGTGCTCCTTGGGGTGTTGAACTGACCCGTGAGAGCAGTTTAGTGAAAGAGGGCACTAATTGGTGTCTTTGCTGCAGCAAATATTGGGGTCTAGAGAGAAGCCCTCAGAAGTGTTTCAAGAGCACGTTCTTTTTTTGGCGCGGAACGGTACTTTTACCGTAAGATTCCCATTTTCGTGGGCACTTCAAAAAGTTTCCAAAACATGGCCACTTTCTCATTACGGCTCAAAGTCCATCTTCCCCTTGAAAAAGAACTTATTAATTGCATTTGGAGCCTTGGCAGTTCAAAATAGACAACATGTAGGGTATAGGGGACTTTTAATGAAAAGTATAACACTTCTGAAGCAAAGGCAGTTACTGGCCTACACTCACAGTAAGTTTTGCTCAATTCAATACCGTATTTGCATTATTTTCATTCAACAACAGAAGCTAAGAAATAGTTATTTCCACATCAAAGGCAGGAATTTTCTTGGTAAATTCTGGCTCTGAACACCTCAGTTGTGTTCCTTACATTCGCCGAATTTTGAGCTGTTATTGAGGTAATCTACAAGTCACCCCTTTGTAATTAGAGAGGGCACTCCCTAGTTGTGATAAATATATGTTTGGGATCTGAACAACATTGCATAACACATTTTTAGTCATGCTCTACTTAAATCATGTTGCTTGGTTAAAGAAGATTCAAGCTTTATACATGCAGTTAAACATTATTTATAAGGGCAAACAGGATTTTGTCGTTGTGGCCTTGAGCCAATCAGACCGTTTGCTGCTGAAATCATATGATCAACGTCATCGCTTCTGACACTTTGCAAAGTAAGCATTTGGAAATTACGAAGCTGTATTCCTAGGGTCAAAGGTCTGACTTTTACTGTGTGCCATTTTAGTCGAAGCAGAGAAACTCAGCCTATGAGAATGTGTTTTAAAAAGCATCAAAAATCATTTCCAAGAGAAATCACTTTGTAACTTTAGTTAAATCTTCACTACGAATTGAGCAAAGAATCTACATGCTGCAATCGGTAAATTTATAAGGAGAAGACTTACAAAACTACAAGGGAAGACTCTGAATTTGTAACACTGCGACAAAATCAAGAAGAGAGCTTTTGCAAAATAGGGCTCAGCTTCGCTATATCCAATTTGTGAGCATCGAAATATTTTGCCATAATCCAGATAGATACTGCAGCTAACATAATACCGATTATTTGTAAGCTTTTACTCCCTCGGTGTTTGGAAAAAGCCACTGCAAAACTTTTTTACAGCGAGAATTTAACGTTGCCATCTTATTTCTATGGTTGCCGTCAGCATCCACAAAGAAAGGTCGAAGGCTAACCCTATTATTACCGGGCTGTTTGGACCCTTGTAGTATGTGCCCCCCTCTGTAAAGTTGCCAATATTGCAAATATGAGAACGAAACTTGCTACAATGGTGTACAGCAACAAAATCTACACAATAGGCTACTTTTTTGTTTTCATTACATCCATGACGTCACAATGACGTCATAATTGAGGCAAATTCCAGTATTTGCTTGTTGTTGGCAAAATTGACAATATTTAAGTTCTCATTTGACTTGTGCTTTTTTAAATGGACTAGAATGTATCACAAAGCATTAATAAGTAAAAATCCATAGTATAATATCTATTTAAGTTCATTATATATATTATATATTCATTATTTATATACACCAGTTTTTCATTGTTTATTTTAAACCCCTAATTGTCAATGTAAATACTCTGAAATGCCTCAAGACGATGTATAGTAGCTAAGGAATCTTTTTTGGTCATCAAAATTTTTCTAATACATTTGTTAATATTTATATGACGTCATAAACATTGATGATGTCATTAAGTTTAAGATTGCTGACGACATCAAAAATGAATAAAACTTTATATCATCTGAAAGCTCTCATCAAGATCTTTTGACTGGTAGTGTTCCCAATGACCTGTTATCATTCTGGATAAAATAAAATTCCATTCTTTTATTTTACTGCTGACCACGTGTTGAAAAGATTTTAGTCACGTGATCAGTGTCTACCATTTCGGAAATTTTTTTAGATTCTTATTTAGTATACTAAATTCGAGAAAAATTCACCAAGTTTCAGCTCTGTATCTTTCCAACTGACGACACTGCATCAAATAATCTGCGCCGCGGGCCCCCCCGGTAGTAATAGGGTTAAGGCCTATTGTTGAATTGAATTGCTAAAATTTGGGTACAAAACCCCTCCTCAAGTTACCTCAAGAGAGTGTACGAAGAAAGTTATTGGACCACAGGAAAGCCTTTATCGTCAGCTTTTTTTCGTCATTTTTTAAAAATTTTTTGGAGGTAAGTACCCGTATAAGTGAAGCCTGGCAAAAAGCCTTGAAAGGCAGGAAATCCCTGGAAGCTCCAGGCTCGCCAGTCTTCCAGGGCTGGAATAGGCTGGAAAGTCGGGTGGAAAAGCTGGTGCCTGTTTTGCGACCCCGGAAAAGCCAGGATTGTCTTGAAATTTCCCTGACTAGCCATGAAAGCCTGGACATTGATTCCAGGCTAGCAGGGAAAGCGAGGTGTAATGAGATTTCGCAACGATGCCAGACTGGGAAAGGCAGGAAAGGCTGGAAATAGAGTCAAAGGGCACCTGACATAGCCTGGAAAGGCTGGAAATCTTCTCACAGGGGTGTTTTAAGGTTTTGGCCTCGTTTATTAGAGAGATTGAAAGGAATATTTTTATGTTTTACATAAGAAAAAGAGTTTTCCCAATGCGCTAAGAAACAGGATTTCATTGGCTGGATTTGAAATTTGGCGGTAGCAGATGAATTTGTTTTGATTTCAACTTGACGGTTGAGCCACAAGAAAGTTTGAGTTTGTGTTCATTTTGCGTTGCTGTTTTATCAAAGTTCACAGTTATTACGGCGATGGTCTCTGTAATTCCTGGTCGTTACAAGGAAGAAGGTCAAAGAATTAGGAAACCTGGACACCAAATGCAAATGGATTACCAGTTACAAGGCAAGGCACATATGCTCTTGTGGAATGTAAGCCTATTTTGCGGCTCTGAACTATACAAAGACTGAGAAACACCAAAACATAGTTGCAAGAAAAGAGAGAGAGTCATTCTGTAAATCTGACTTGTAGTCCAAAAGCTATGTTGAAGCTTGAATTTGTACAAACTGTAAACCAGGTGATATTGCTTTTTCCTCTTTATGACTGTTGCCCAAGTGCTCAGTTGCTTGGCTTAGGCCACTGCAATGATACAACTGCAGTTGATCGCAAGGTAGTAACTATCTTGAGTACTTCAACAGTAACACAGGACAGGATTAGGACCTAATTTCTGGTTCATCCAAGAGAACAGAAGCACTCACTTAATAAGGTCTCATAACTTTAAAGCTCGTCATAGAGGACGAAGAGTTAAATTTAGATGAAAAGCGATTTGATATATGGCAACCAGCTGTAGGGCTGTACTGTTCGCCTATGGTGAAGATGAAGTTGCAGTTGTTCACCGGATTTTAGTACAAGCCCTGCGCAGGGATCGCACAAACATTAAGTATCATAATTCTTAATCATCCGCCCACCCTCTTTAGCTTGATACAAGTCATGGGGCAAACTTTCTCGCGAATGCTAGACCTCTGAACGAAGACAGTAAAAGAGAAGAGATATATAGAATTCCCGATAGTTAGCTCACAACCACGATGAATTAGGCCTTTTGCATATGGTTGGTATAAAAAATTGCTGTGCTGGGTTGCTACAATTTTCCTCATGCCGTTTTTACAAGCCTGCCTGCCTTCGCGGGATTTCCAAGGTTCTCCTGTCTTTTATTTGTTGAAGCCAGACAGCCGGCCTTCCAGGGTTTTCCTGGGTTTTCCTGCCTCATAATTGTTCAAATTTGCCTGCCTTCCCAGGAATTCCAGGGTTTTCCTGCCTCCTATATATCAAAGCGGTAACACCTTTCTAGGGTTTTCCAGGGTTTTCCCGGGTCTAAAGACAACTGGAATTGAATAGATTTTCTTCCAGCCCAGGCAGGAAAAGTCTGGCTGTCTTCCAGCCTTTCCCGGAATTTTTACTCCGATTCCAGGCTCCTGGATTCCCGGGAAAAGCTGGGAGAATCGCCAGCCTTTTTCCAGGGAATTTCCTAGATTTTCCAGGCTTTTTTCATACGGGTAGTAAGTGTGAGGAGCTGAGTGCGGGAAAGTGTCACAAACAGGAATGTGCGTAACGAAACTCTTCATCGCTTATTTATATAGATTCTAAATGTATAGAATTGCATGTAGGATAGATTGATAATCAAATGAAACTGAAACCAAGCTGAAACTAGACATTCCAATAATCGACATGATTTGAACAAGGGCAGATTTTGTAACACAATGGCATCAGTCGCTTGCATTCACACCTCAATTCAAAGCTATTAGCGGATGCAGATAAAAGAAACTCTCTCAACCAGAAATTCAAAATATACGTAGCCGCAAAGTTGCCCTAAAACCAGTACCGCAACTCTCACTTAGTGCGGGAAAAGGGAAGGTTTTAGGAGAAGTTATTTGCCTATAATAAAGGAAGAAGGGTAAATCCTTTGTGTTGTCTGGCGGATTTGGTCTACTTGACTAAAGACCTGACGAGTAACTATTTACATTTGAGCAATGAATGTGCAAGAATCTTAATGCCCTCTGCTCGGCTTCTGAATCACGTAAACAAAATCCTCGTGACGGAACTTTAGATTTACCTTTTCTTTCGTCTTAAGCACATAACGTCTCTTAACCTTTTTAATACCAAGCTTTTTGGACCCATGTAGTACTGAGGGGGGGGGGGCACAAAGTGCCTCCCTCCGGAAAGTCCCCAATATTGCAGATATGAGATGGAAACTTGGTACAATGATGTACAGTAACAAAATCTACACAATTGGCTACATTTTATTTTCTATTACATCCATGACGTCACTATGACGTCATGATTGAGGAAAATTGCAGTATTCAATTTGCTGTTTGCGATATGGACAATAATTAAGTTTTTATTTGATTGTTCTCTTCTTAAATAGACTAGAATGTATCACAAAGCATCAATAAGTAAAAATTCACATTATAATATCTATTTAAGATCATTATATATATCATATGTTCATTATTCATATACACCAGCTTTTCATTGTTTGATTCAAACCCCGAATTGCCAATGCAAATACCTTGGAATGCCTTAAAATGATGTATAGTAATTAAAAGGACCTATTTTGGTCATTAAAATTTTTCTAATACATTTGTTATTATTTATATGTGATGACGTCATTAAGTTTAAGTTTTCTGGTATCATCAAACATTAATAAAACTACAACCATCTGATAGCTCTCGTTAAGATCTATCGAATGATAGTGTTTTCAATGATCTGTGATCATTCTGGAAAAAAATAAGAGTTCCCCTTTCTTTTATTGCTGACCACGTGTTGAAAGACGTTGGTCACGTGATCAGTGTCTACTATTTTGAAATTTTTCTAAAATTTTTAACTAGTATATAAATTTGAGGAAAAGTCACCAAGTTTCAGCTCTGTATGTCTCGAACTGACCACACTGCATCCAATAATCTTCGCCGCGGGCACTTTGCCCCCCCCCCCCGGTAGTAATATGGTTAAGGACAAATGACGGATATATAGCGTCTAGTTTAGAAATAGAACAAAAAATGGATGTCTGCCATCATTTTTCCTATTGTTTTGATAATCTCTCGAAGTCATCAAATATAATGAATACAATAGACTATATTTAGATTGCCCAAGCCCCTGATTTAAGTCCCCCTGATTTAAGTCACCTTATATCTCCGTCATTTGTCTTTAAAAGCCTTACTTTGCCCACACCAAGAGAGAGTTTTTCGCACCGGTTTCAGGACAACTTTGCGGCTACATTTGTTTTGAATTTCTGGCTGAGAGAATTTCTTTTGTCTGCATTCGGCAATCGCTTTGAATTGAGGTGTGAACCAAAGCAACTGATGCTATTGTATTACAAAATCCGCCCTTGTTCATGATTTGTGTTAAAATGCTATGCTCCCCTTTTGTCGTGACGGCATGTTAGATTACATTGGAGCCCTTGAGAATGATGGTCGTACAGTCGACAACGGTTGGCCCGGATAAATGGCATGATTTTGAGTACCTCACAAGCATGTAGTACCCTCTCGCCTCCCTGCACCAGGGATATTACAGATACTTCACATTTTTCCGTTGTTGAGAGCAAAGTTAGAACGGCTAATGATTAGAACAGAGTCTGGAGAAAGTTCGTTTCTGGGCATGGCAATGGAAAATGAAACTCAACACTGATAAAACGGAAGGGGTTATTGTTTCTTCGAAAAGAACAAGGCAAGATCATCCTGTGCTGATGTTGGGAGCTGACGAGGTAACGAATAAATCGGAACACAAACACCTTGGTATGATCCTTGACTCCAAACTGAGTTTTCAAAGTCATGTTAAGGTCACTATCATTAAAGCTAGGAGAGGTATAGGTATGATCAGATACCTTTCAAAGTATGTCTCTAGATACGTGTTGGATCAAACTTAAAAACTCTATGTAAGACCTCATCTTGACTATGGTTATGATTATGACCGTAAAACCGCCAAATTATTTTGCGAAAACCGTAAAACCGCCAAAATTTTCAAGGAAAACCGAACGACTGCCTTTAAAATCATTTAAAATAAAAAAAATTCATTCAAAACCGTAATCATAAGAAATTCATTAAAAAGCTATGCATTTCGGACGCAATGGCACATAATTGTGTGTTTTAGGAACATAGGATCCTCAGAGAAAGCCCATGAAACAAGATTCCAAAATAAACTATACACTTTCGACAGGCCACGATAAATCGAATACTGAGACGATTTTGACGATTTATGAGTTAATCTTTACCTAAGCACCTCAATTAGATGCTAGTACTTTTCTTAATTTTTTTGTCATTTTTTCAATTTCGAAAACACTGAAAGTGACCCAAAAAAAAGTTGATCAAATTTTCTAAAGATCAACATGAAAGGACAAAGAGAGAAGGTTTTCGTGGTGATTTGGAGATTTAGAAGTTGATTATTTGTAATCCAATGCACTCGTATTAGTTCTATGTTGCAAGTAATTTAAAAAAATTTTTAATGGTACAAAGAAATGTATTTCCTTTTCAAATTTCATTTAACTTATACTTTGGGGGAGGGGGGCTAAAAGACAAGCAGTAGTGAAGCAACATTATGAGGTCAATCAAGGATGATCAATTTCTAAATCCCCAAATCACCTCGAAAATGTTTTCTCTTTGTTCATTCATGTTGAGTCTTCAGAAAATTTGATCAACGTCTTTGGGTCATTTTCAGTGTTTCCGAAATTGAAAACTTTAGAAACTTGCTTATATCTCCATAAGTAAGAGTCAGCAATCCATTTTCGCACTTTATTTCCATTCGTTAGTCCAAGACTAGACTACTGCTGTAAGTGTAGAAACAGGTCTAAAATTTGGAGAATGAGCTAGGGTGGCGGTTCAGGGCGATGGAACTCTAGCTCCATAAATATATGACTAACAAATGTACAAAAAATACTAGCATCTAGTTGAGGATCTAAGCTAAAGATTAACTCATAAATCTTCAAATCGGTCCAGTATACGACTTTTCGTGGCCTGTCAAAAGTGCATAGTTATTTGGAGCGCACCCGGTACAAACATGCAGGGTCAGTCATCCCAACTGACCAATGGCGCTTACGCGGGACAGTATCCATGACTTTGGTCAATCAATTCAGAAAAAAAAACATTTGCTGTCAATAAATGCACTTAACCCTATAGTGGTTGGGCTATTTGATAGTCCTATTTTGGTTGGGGGGGGGCAAAAGAGCCCCTCCTACCTAACTCTTGACTGGTAATAGGTAGAGTGACCAAATTTTGTGTGCTAATAGCCTCAGGCATGTACTTTCTAAAAATGTAAAAATTAACCAAAGATTTGCCCTCATTTTTCTCACGTCAGCATTTTCCTTTGTGTGGTCAAGAAAAGCGGCAAAATTGACTGAAATCGGGAAAATCGCGATAAAAATAAATTTGGAGCAAATTTTCCACCCAAACATGATAATTGTGATAGAATGCATCACATAACACTACACTACAAACAAAATTTGCAAAATATTCAACTTACGTTCCTTTTTTCGCGATAATTGAGATTTGAGAATTTGCGATTTTTCCAGGGTCAGTCCCAGAAAATTGTCTCCCGCCCCCTCACTTTACAAAATATTGTTATGAAACTTTTTGAGAAGTTGTACAATAAGTAGTTGCAAAAATTCAAGAAGTTTCATGGCTATAAATATCTTCCTAGCAGAGTTATTAAACAAACTCTACTAGGGGGGCAGATTTGCCCCCCCCCAACCAAAATAGGGTTAACTCAGCTTAGAAATCGATGATTTAAACAAACAGTTCTCCCGTATCTAGATTTGCGACCAAGTAAAAATTCTGCTTGTCGATCCAACTCAGTTTCGGTATGTTCTGTTGCGTAGCAATCTTCCTCTTCACCTTCTGTATCATCACTGCTTTCATCGTACTCTTCATCCTCACAAACATCCTCAGTATCTGCATCGCCACCCTCTTCTTCACTAGAACAAGTGTCTGGAACTTCCTCGCAATCTTGTGAAAAAGCATTGCCTATTCTTTCGATTGGTAGTTTCTCGGATACTATCAAATTTCTCTGATAAACAAACTCTGGCAGTGTGCCATGCCTTGCCATCGTTGTTTCTTGTCGGTTTGTTCCCTGACGGACTGCTGCTCCAAAAGCTAATGCATACTCTATCATCTTTTCAATGTCTTTCTTTTCCATTGGTACAGTCGGCAATGGATCTAGCTGTGGCAATTTTTGGAACTGAAGGGGGTTTCCTGGTGGTGGATACCATGGCCTCTTTTGGCTTGTGTGGTAGTAGAAGGTATGGGAGCTGAGTCTTTTAATACTTGCTTTTACTGTTGTGCCAAAAGCCCTGCAATACTCCTGTTTGGACATAACAGGCTTCTTGATGTGACTGGTGGAATGCAGATGCTCTATATCCAAAGTCATGTAACTGAGCAAGTTGAAAGAAAGCAGCCAGCCTCGATATAAAAAACCCAAAAGCCCCTCACCTCACCCGTCACCCATCACACCTCATCTCAGCCGCTGCTCGTCTTCTAGTCGACATCTCCCGAACGTTTTGTAAAGTTGAAGAGAAATCCGAAAATGGCTGAGGACAGACGGAAACCGTAAAACCGTCTCAGAAAGGCTAGAAACCGCGAACCGTCAGCTATCGGCGAAAACCGTAAAACCGTTGTTTTTGGGGCGGAAAACCGCGAAACCGTCCAAAAATAGGCTGAAAACCGCGAACCGTCAACCCCTACGGCCCTCACATGAAGCTAAACATAACGAAAAGATTGGAGCAAACCCAATATACAGCAGCATTGGTGGTTACAGGTGCATGGAGAGGTATCAACAGGCTAAGGTTGTACGGAGAGCTTAGCTAGGAGAGTCTCTATCAGAGAAGATGGTACAGCCGATTATGCCATTTCTTCAATCTGAGGAAGACGCAAGCGCCAATATATCTATTTGATGAAATTCCCCCGGCACGTTCATTTGCATATAATTTATGACATAAGCGCGAATATGAACCAATGGCTGCGCGTACAGTTCGCTCTTCAAATAGTTATTTTCAAAACGTCCTTTCTGAATGGCACTCTTTGGATAATAATATCAAAGAATCTGAAACAATTTCAGAATTCGAGCGCAAACTATTGGCAGTAATAAGACCAAAACGAAAATCAGTTTACAATGTTTATGACAGGGTAGGTATCAAGAACTTAACAAAATTGCGCCTACAATTTGGTCCACTCAACGAGCACAAATTTCGGCACCATTTTGACTGCTTTAGCCCCCGTTGTTCATGTAGAACAGGAGATGAGAATAATGAGCATTTTCTCCTGCACTGCCCCCACTTTGTTTTGGATCGCAAAGATCTCTTTCGTAAGCTTGCAGAAGTCCCAGATTTAGAAATTACAGATATGGATTCAAAATCTTGTTGTAATTTACTTTTATATGGAAGTGATGATCTGAATATCTCAACAAGCAGAATGCTAATTGAAGCTACAATTTCCTTCATTGAAAAGACGAGGCGGTTCGGGTAAAACTTTGCAAAGAATACCTGCGCGTGGGGAGACGTGTGGCCTGCCTGCTTGTGGTTGCGGCCGGATTTGTGTGCGGTGCTGTTCTCGCTTGTTTGTGTCGGGTCTTCTGTGCTCATCCGGGGGCTTGGGGGATTTGGCATGAGTGGGCATGGATGGTACTGCGCATGGGCTGGACCTGGGGCTTCTGGTGGGTGGGCAGTGCGTTTTTCATGCGCAAGATAACACCGATGCAACGACTCCCCCCCCCCACCCATTCTTTTTCCTTTGATCTTGTTTTTTTTCGACGTGTAAATCATAAGAGCGATTTAAATGCCATTGACAGTGGGAACTAGATGACCCTGTGTCTATTCCCACTGTGAATGGCATATTTAATGTACATTGTATTTTTTAGTTAGCTTATGATTCGTTTGTGCATAAAAAAGAAAAGGCTTTCCAAAATACATGATTCATTCAGCTTCCCCTGAAGTCCTTATACTGAAATATAATTGAATATCCTAAAAGAAAGATGCTTTATCCAAGAACTTAACTTAATTTTACTAATTTGATTCACTTTTTCACAAGCTTGGTTGCTGTGGCTGATGTTGCTTTCGTTGCTATAAATATACGATGGTTTGCGCATGCTCTGTAAATCAATCTCGATAGTAACATTCTTATGGTTACCCGTTTCAAAAGAACAATCAGCGGTGAGGATCGGCCATGAATTGCAACACAGACTTCATGATCGAGATTTTGTTTATAATTTTCCAGCAATCGTCGTCTAGATGCTAGGGAGTGCTGTTCAAGTTTATTTTATCAAGCGAAGAATACATAGTACAAGGTACACTGTTTGAGGATTTTATTTCTTGCATTCATCGACTGTCAAACGATTTCCTTCAATAGTGGGTCAAATGTGCTTCTTGTTAATATGTAAAATCTGACTGCATTGATCATAAAACCAGTGGAATTCCAAGCCTTTCTTTTCTTAATGCTTAGTTGTAGAATACAAAGCATTACGCCCGGTTCTAATGTTGAAGACGAGTCAAAATGTCTACTGTTCATTTCAAATATCATTGCTATATTGCTTACATTTTACAGTCTTCTTGGTTCACGCTGTACGAGCATTATCATCTCAATTGCTTTCTGTTTTTATCTGTGTTTGACTCAGCGAAGTCTGCCATTTACGGAAAGACCGGCGATCAACAAGCAAGGAGGGGCGCTTTTTTGACCTTTTTGACTGTGTTTCGACTCTATGTTTTCAAGTCCTCTGCTACAGTAAGCATTCAGAAATTTTTGAAAGGATTGTAAGACAAATATCACCTAATTCCCTTTCTCTGCATGCATGAATATCTGTCCTGCACCTTTGTTCTTTATAAGCGAGAAAAATGGAGATGGAAAATAGGATTTTAGCGGTCAGGTTTCTTTGCCCTCTGTTTTTAAGTTTGTTGTTGTTAAGGAAGCTGTGGCAGAATTGCTCATGAAATCTCGTGATTTTGGGAGATTTCATTGTGTGGTATGAATTGAATTTAACTGAATACACTTATTGATAGGATACGGTCTCTGATGTTTAAGCTGCGAAAGGTCACGCTTTCTCCTTGCTCTGAGTGAACCGTCTTGGTTTCATGTATGACGCTATTTCTCCCTAAAATAACAAATCTTATGAAATTAGAATCAGGCAGACCAGGTGTCTTGGCATTTCAGAAAATGGTAAGATACTTTGATGACATAAGATCTGAAGAGTTTTATAAATAGGACTGACAAATTTTTCTCAAAAATTTTCGTTCAAAATTAGGTACTTCAAGATGTAACAATATTTTGCCTTGAAATATGAAAAATAGAAAAAATTTGGTCCATTTTAGATATCATTGATAACTTTGTAAGAGGAAGTCAGAAATAAAGTCTTTTATTGCTCGATAATTAAATGCTTTTTATATTTATGACATCATGTGGGTACTATTCGGGACCCACGTTAGTTGAGAATACAACACTTTTTTGATGAAGAAAACATCTTTATCTGCAATGAGGCATCGTCTTTTTTCACAAAAGAGCTGCAAGGTTGTAGCACTCATTTCCATAAGCATATTAGGTACATTCAAACTGCTCCGATTGTCAGGCATTTATTCCTGGTACTTACTTGAATCTGTTTAGAAAGATGATTTGCAACATTGTGAGGGGCTAGGATGCATATTCAAATTAGTTGACAAGTCATAAGTGACAAATATAAGATTTTAGAAATTGGTTGCCTGATGCATAAATCGAATGTGTAACTTACTCTTACTAGCTCCGTATGTTTTCAGGCAAAAAGTTGTTAAAAATAACATTTGAGCCTATTTGTTTCTAAATTCCCTTCAAACGACATGATGTAATCATTTTTGCTTCACCTTTGCGAAGAAGGAGGTAAATTGGCATTGAAATTTTTGTCTACACCATACATCCATGAATTATGACTATCACCTAGATTCATTATGACAATAACATTGTCATCCATGTCATAGCGTAACACAGTAAAACAAGTGATCATGCTTAATCTTCTCTTATGAGTAATATGATACCATATATTGACGCAATTTGAGAATATAGATGCTGAAAGCATGCTTAATAAATAAATGGGAAAAGAAAGGCTCAAGATTAAAAAGACAAAATCACCTGGAAGAACTGACAACTTGGCAGAATCAGCAACCTCTCAATTTCGATAGGGTTAACTCTATTTCTAGCAGGAGTGCAAAGTGACGTGAAGTGGTATTGTCAGTTTTAACAAGTAAAAGCTGAAAGCATGCAAATGATGCAAATTTTTCTAAACTTTAATTGGCTTGTTAAAAATTGAAAGCTTCTTCTGTCGAAAGTCAAATGTTATCAATCTCCATTTTTTGATGCTTTGTGATATGTTCCAGAGGAGCTATGCCAACAGTAAACAAACATTACCATGTTCCCAGGGGCGTCGTGGGTAGCCAATGACAGGGACGGCATAACTTGCTAATTTTCCGACGAACAATGACGTCAAAACTGATGACGTCATCATGCGCATGCGCAGTTTTCTAAGGAAGAATTGTTCCGTTTGATGTCATCTGTTGTGCAATCATATCATGAATCTAAAACATACAACACAAACCAAACGTTGTAGCTTAGTTTCAACAAATAATTTGCTGACCGAGAAAGCAATACTATGATTTACAGAATGATTAGTCATAACTGCAACAGCGGCGTGGCGTCGTGGCCAGGGTAAATTAAGTGGTGACAGCGAACTGTGGACTCTGGGGGCGAAGTCCCCAGAAAAATTTTTGGGGCCACACTCTTTACTTTGGCTTAAAATGCATCTCCCAACATTAATACTTGCCAATGGGGATGAGGAAATGTGGATGATTTTGTGACAGTTATTCGGTAATTCAGAATGCGAGGAAAATTTTAAGAAACATCCTTTGCTTTGGCTTTCAGTGCATGTCCCAATATCATGCTTGCCATTTGACGCAGAAGACATCTCCGAACATCATGCTTGCCATTAGTGACAAGAAAATTTTGATAATTTTGTGACAGTTATTTGGTAAATGAGAGTGTGAGGAAAATTTTTGAAGGAACGTCATTTACTTTGCCTTAGAATGCATCTCCCAACATCATGCTTGCCATTGGCGACAATGATAATTTAATGGTTTTGTGATACTTATTCAATGAACAAGAGTGCGAGGAAAATTTTGAAGAAACGTCTTTTACGTTGGATCAAATGAGCGGTACAAAATGTCATCACGAAATTCTACAACAGTACGCAATCTCGCCCTTGCCTGGAAAAAGCCATACACCACCAACGTACGAAACTGCCGCAGATGACTCGAAACAAACAACAACCGTTCATTTCAAAATATCAACGAATTGTTCAAATAAGTAACACCGTCCAGTCAGTATCTCAGGAGGAATGATTCGTTTCTACGATGTATGAATTAAGTTTGAACGAGTAGAACCACAAACCCCTAGTTTGTGCCAAAAGTCAAACAGATCAATAATTTCCGAAAAATTTCCGAATTTCCGAAATTTTCCGAATTTCCGACGCTAGGGGGGGCAACTGCCCCCCTGCCCCCTCGGCCACGACGCTTCTGCATGTTCCTCAGTTGTGACGACATATTAATGTTATGGATGTAATGGACAACTCAAAAGTGCCTTAGCCAAGCTCACTGGCATTCTTTCACCACTGCTCCTGAAATGGAACAAATGTTAACTGAGAAAGGAAAGGATCACTTTAGTTTCAAGCCCCTTACCTCTCTAAATACTCGAGAATAGAGTCTATTCCGATTATTTTCTCAGTCAAAAAACAAAAAGACCTGTCTCAGGATAAGTTCTTATGAATGAATCTTATGAATGGCCATAAACCTACAAGCCACATCGCAAATCATGCCTGGCTGCTAATTGTGCAAACTCGACACAATTTCCCTGAACACCCATGTAACAGTGGAAGCAGCTATCACATGTTAGTGCGTATTCTGCCGTAGTCAGAGACAGCGATTGAAGGTGATGATGATATTGCAGTGGTTGATTGATTGATTGATTCTAAATTCTTTAGGTACGGTGTTCACGTCAGTTAAAGAACGGTTTTACAGTGGGCCGCACAAATAAATACAGAACTAAGAAAAAATGCATAATCAAAATGATATATCGGGTGATTCAATAAAAACGTCCGACGTTTGAAAAAATCCTGCTCTCTGAATATCAAAGCAATGATATTGAAAACCGTCTTGCTTTAACCCCGATATGTCAAATTATGTCAGTAATTTACCTGGCTTCAATCAGCCATTCATTCCTGGCGAAGTTATCTGGAAAACGCCAACCCAAGCCACTTTTGATATAGAAACAAGCTTAGTCAAGAGTAATATTTTCACCAAAATTGGTCTAGCCAAAGGCTCCATTGTGAAACTGTGGGCGACGCACCCCTACCCGAAATCTAGCCGAGAACACCCCCCCCCCTTCGTGGCCTTACTTTTATGCTTTGAATCGAAATTGACATCAGTTTACCTTGAGAGTGCTCTTTTGTCAGCCATAAAACGAATAACTAATCTTATCTGAAATTCTTGATTTTTGAGGTCTAAGTTTGTTCCTGCTATTGAGAATTCCAGTTTCGACTGTATCATCAGGCTTCCATTGAATGAAGGCTTTAAAGGTTATCTTCTCATACAAAATGTGGAAAATGGAATTACAGAATCGGAATTGGGAATGGTAGGAAAGAGAATTTAAGAATGTTAAACTGGCGTAGCAATGCCGAGCAGGCCTAGTGTGTGCATATCAAATGAAAGCAATAGTCAAGAGCTATCGAATAGCACGTGTTTGAGATTGTTTGGACAAATGTGAGAGAAACTATAGTGCTTTGACCTTTGTCGACCCCTCTCCAACTACGGTATTAGCGTGATCACATGATCAAAGCCAGAACAATGAAATACACAAAATTTAATTGCCTATTTACCTTTGCTAAGAGTAACCAAGATTGGTGGTTGTGTCTTTTCTGATTTCAGAGCAGCATTGTAACGTAATAGAGGCAAAAATACCACCCCTAGTGAAGATAGGAATCAAATGATTTAGAAGAATTTTGGTCGTGGCCCATGGCCGGAAACCACCAAAACCTCGTTTTTATGGACCAATCAGACGGCGAATAAGTGAGGAAGACAAAAGAAACGTGTGAAGATTTTTCTAAATTTTACCTAGCTTCGTAAAATGCAACCAAGAAAAAAACTGCTTGAAATTTCCCGAATTTTTTTTGAAGAAATCTACTCTTCATACGTTTAGGGAATTAAAGTTTTGATGTAGTTCAAAATGTCTCCCGATTCCAAGAAGGTATGGTGTCTCAAACTCACGATCTTTATTCGTTATCAGCATGTCTGAGCTTCCAGCATTTTGGACCGCTTCCGTGGAGCCAAGTTCCCCAGCCGAAATGACGTCCGGGAACCAGACTGGAGTAGTGGAAGAAGTATAGTGTTCAAACGCAATGGCCCTTATGACCCTTTTCTGCAGCAAACAGTTTCAGTGTTTAACAAAATACAGTTGATGTGAGACCTATCGTCAAGGGAGCTCCGAAATCAGCCTCATTCATCTCAATATCTATAATATAATTCAAACACACTATATTCATCTGTGAAAGTAGTCCCATGAGGGTCAACGCACTTTGGAAATCGTGGAATCATTCCCTGAAAATAAATTTTTATCAGATTTCTCGAGATCAGGTTGATCATGAATCTTCAAATCCCCGGGTGGGTCATCAACAAGAGATGAGACATCTTTTGGCCCCCAAATGATCTCCAAACCTTCCTGTCTTGACTCCCAACAGATCTCGTAACAAATCCTTTTCAAGGAATGATTCGACTGTTCCAAGGGTTTGTTGATGCTCAAGAGAGTACTTTCACCGATGAGTAGTACGTGTAAGATAAATTGTCAATATTTAGAGATAAATAAAGCTGATTTCGGAGCTCCCTTGGCGATAAGTCTCGCATAAACTGTATTTTGTAAAACACATCTGTTGTGCCATCTTCACATTTTGTTGATCTTATTCACTGTGCTTTAAGATTTTGCTTAGGCCAAAACGTCAAACCTCTGGTTTGTTTCTAGTTACTAGTGACAAGATTCTCGTGAAATTAATACCATTCCTTTTTGCTTTCACTCATGCTTGAAAGAGTGAATGAGTAATTCTATATAACTATTTGAGGCCTTTGCCAACTACCAATAGTTATTTGCGAGTCAAGTTTCATACTGGGAGCAATTATAGGCTCCGCGTTTCTGTTTTGCCCATGCAGAATCAAAGAAAGTACAAGTAATAGATTTAACACTAATCTATATGGGCTTTTCTCGAGCTACCATTTATGGGGGAGGGGGGGTTCTTTCCAGCCCCCCTCTGAAAACAGCCTTATCCTCTTTAGAATTCAATGCAACTTGGCAAAGTTATGGATCATGCAGTTTCTAGCATGAAGTGTTAATTTGGGTGTGGCTGCTACACCTTATGACGTCACAGTGACGTCATGAAGTTGAAAATCTGTGAAAGTCAGGCTTCCAAGTTAAATTCGAATTTAAGGAAGGTTGTGCATAAACATTTAGCAGTTTTTGGTTCAATTTAGCCACAAATTTGACATGAAAATATGATTTCATTGAAATTAATGACTTTGGAGTGATATTTTGGCCAATTTGTATTTGAATGATTAACCAATTTGAATGACGTCAAGTCATTTATGCAATTTATTTTTTCTCTGTAGAAATAGACAAAAAAGAAGCTGCAAAGTGGTAATACTCCATTACATACGTATCATTGGAGTGTTTTCAATTGAAAAACTTTGAAGACATTCAAGAAATTTGCTAATTAGCCTAAAATGGCGGTCAAATGACGTCATTATCAAAAAATGCTGACGTAATCAAATTCCAGAAATTCCGGTATCAAATTAAAGCTCTTCCTTTACTGATTCAGTTGGTGTATAATACTTCAAAATGTGATCAAATATTTCTATTTAATTCATCAAAAACAATGATTTGTTTGCTACATGCCTCCAAATATGGGCACGTCACGTGACCTGTAAGCTCTATTGTTTGAAAATTTTTTGGTAAAAATGTGGCGAATAGATAATTTGTAAAAGTCAGAGGGTTTGGTGGATATAGTTGATGTCTTTAAAAACGCTGCAAGGAAAACCTCGAGGGAGGGGTGGAAAACACCCTCTCATGCGGATTAGGGGGGTTAAGAAGGTTACACGCTTTCAGCTGGAGCGCTCTTTACGGAAACGCAGGGCAAAAAATAATGTATGGCTTCTGTGTAACATCTAATCAAAGATTAAGCTATCCGAACAAATTTCGCTGTAAAATGTATCGATTCTGAATTGTCAGTGTGAACAATAAAAGATTCTTCGTTGGTTTATGTAAGTTGCACAGTTTCGATTTCTTACATCTTCTACTTTGTTCTGCTCCTTAGTTCAAATACAGAATAAACAAGCAAACTTTTTCAAAGAAACCCACTGCAAAACAGATGTTGTGAGTTTTTGCCAATTTAATAATTTGATCAGATAATATTGATTCGCTGCAGCATGAAGATATTTTTGTAAAATAAACAGTTCTCTTCTCAAGTATTCAGTTTGAAGTGTTTGAAAATAAGCACAGTGCATACCTTTAGACAGCGAACAAACCAAGACTCTCTTACGAAATCATACCGCCACAGCTAAACATTATGTCAGGTGAAATCAGCACAGTGTTTTTCAGCAAATTTCAGGTAATTGCATGTTTTTCTATTGAAAAGACCGCTGAACAAGAATTAATTTCATCTTTAAAACTTATTTAGAAGGAAAAGAAATGTTCCTTGACTTATGACATTGATCAACCAAAGCGTATGCTTGTTGCTTTTTAGCGTTATTCCCTTAGTTTTGCACAGGTGGATTGGTTCCCGAGCGACCAATAGTTAATTGGGGGGGGGGGGGGTGCTGGGACTGGCTTTTAGAATTCCTTGGAAGGCGTGAGGAGTAGCCCCAAATGCATGCCTGCTACTAAAATGATGCAAGAAGTATCGTTACCTTAGGTGTTTAGTATCTGTTCGTTTATGCGTCCTCTTAAGTAGTATGATCCTATCACTTTCTTGAGAGGTGATGGTAAATTTGATCGCTTTTGGGTGACTTGACAACCTTATGTTCGTTGCCTCGGTCTCAGAGGTAGATAGAGTTGAGTTGTGTTGTTAAATTTACCTTAAATGTTATCTTTTAAGTAAGTTGTATGCCTTAAGTGTGCTAGATGGATGAAACCTGTCTCTTTAACCCTAATCCATATGGGCTTTTTTCGAGCTACCATTTATTGGGGGGGGGGGGTTCTTTCCACCCCTCTGTAAACTGCCTTAGCCTGGTCAGAATTGAATGCAACTTGGCACCGTTATAGATCAGGCAATTTCTAGCATGTAGCGTAATTTGGGTGTGGCTGCCACGCATTATGACGTCATAGTGACGTCATGAACTTTAAAATCAGTGCAAATCAGGTTTCCAAGTTACATTTGAATTCAAAGAAGGTTTTCTATGAAAATTTGGTAGTTTTTGGTTCAACGTAGCTACAAATTTGATATGAAGATATCATTTCATTGAAATTAATGAATTTGGAGTGATATTTTGGCAGAAATTAGCCAATCTGAATGACGTCATTAATGCATTGAATTTGTTCTCTGTAGAAATAGACAAAAAGAAGCTGCAAAGTGGTAATCGCAAACGCATCGTTGGAGTGTTTTCAATCGAAAAATTTCGAAAATGTTCAAAAAGCTTGCTAATTAGCCCAAAATGGCGGCCAAAATGACGTCATCATCAAAAAATGCTGACATCATCAAATTCCAGAAATTCCTGTATCAAATTAAAGCTCTTCGTTTACTGGTTCATTTGGTGTATAATACTTCATAATTTGATCAAATCTTTCCATTCAAATCATCAAAAACAATGATTTTTCTGCTACCTGATCCAAATATGGGCATGTCACGTGACCTGTGAGCTCTACTGTTTAAAAATTTTTTGATCAAAATGTGGCGAACAGATAATTAGTAAAAGTCAGAGGGGTTTGGGGGACATAGGTGATGTCTTTTAAACACACGGCAAGAAGAACCTCGAGGGGGGGGGATGGAAAACACCCCCCCATGCGGATTAGGATTAATCTTTAGAAGATTTGTTTTTAGTTGGCTCTGATCAAAACTACATGGTATGGTATGCCTAACAATCGTGTACCAGGTTTGGATGCTTGTGGAGGAGGAGTTGTGATCTCAGCGGTCTCACTTCTTAAACTGTTCTGCAGGCAGAGAATCAACTTAGAGCTTAGGACCTGGTTTGAGTTAAGTTAAACGAACAAGTAAGTAGTTACTGCCAAGCTTAGAGGTCACTGTCAATAAGCGGCTCCAAGAAAAATGTCTTTTTCAGAATAAAGTAATATCGTAAAACATAATTTATGGACTTTTCAGCGTGGTTTTCAATTTTTCATTTGATTTTATGAGCCCTAAAAGTTTAATGCAGTTTCAAAATTTTTGCAGAAGAAATCATATAACAGATCTTGTGCTTCTAAAAGTAAAAATGTCCAACATAAAGGCTACCTGCAGTGGTGTAATATCTTGTCAGAAACATGTCGGTTATTCAAAGTCCTTTCTTCACAAGCTTCTTGGTAAAGTTTTCACAGATTACTGTATTGGCCACCTGTTGGAACGTCCTTGCTGCATTATAAAGATGAAAAACTGCTATCTTTCTGAAACTCTCATTGCTGAGGAGATGAACAGAACTGAGGGGCCTCTGCCTTTGAAGTGAAAAATGAGTTCGACATCCATATGTATCAAAAGATGCAATGAACTGTCTTAGTTGCTCACAAGATGAACTGAACTTCTAATTTGAAGCTCTTTCTATATAACATAGATAAACAACAAGACAACTAGAATCACAGTCCTCCACGGTAATCGCACAAACATTGCAAATACTTTTTCGGACACCCATGTCCTCTAACTTTAGATACTAACGTTCTACTATAACTCAGGTGTTATATGAGGAATCTGTTTTTCCAATTATCATTTTATGATTTTACTTGCCGCTTGGAAACATTTATTTGCAGCTGCCACACAAAATAAACGTTGAAACTAATTGTCCAAACGGATTTATTGTCATAGAAAATTTGTGTTCATCTGTGGAAATCTTATTAACAAATTCAGTGTTGCAGGTAGGATGAAGGAATGAATGATTCCAGCCTTAAGTAGAATCTAAATTCATGCGAGCAAGCGTGACGGGTACTCTACTTCCTCCCTCTACGTTGTCTTTTGTCACAAAAGCTAAAAATAGAATTAATTCAAATGCCTAAGTCCTTCATAGACAGAGCTAGCACACGACACGAGACCTCCAGGAATCTGACTTGGCTGGTGAAGGTCAAGAGAAGTATACGTTTTCTTATAAGAAACTTTGATTTTCCCAAGGTCACTCAAACGTGTAAAACTGTTTGGACATCATTTTGAGTGCGAATTATTTTCCTCATTTGTTTTGAGATCTTAATCTGGAAGCCCCTTTGCGAAAGCTAGAATAATTCGTACACTTCTTCTGGTATCAAAGATATAAGGAACAAGAATCTTTTTGTAAAAAAGGCCCACAAAGTTGGGAAACTGCTACCATCCTCGGAGTCTAAGATTCTCATAAAAAATACGCGTATATGATATCACTTCCTAAGTGAGTTTGTATTATTTTTGTGCCATTCCTTATATTACGCAAGGAACTCAGATATAATTTTTTGTAATTAAGGCTCTTTTTATGAATCAACTTTTGTGCAATCAAGGTAATCAATAAACAAGGGCGTCATTCATTCATTTCATTCATTCATTTTATATATTTAAGGAGGGTTGCCCTTCAACAAGTTGATTTTCAAGGGGCCCTCCGATAAAAACATTTAATTACAATTTAGAAAAGAAAGTAAAAAGCTATTAAATAAATTAAACTATAAAACCTTATTTACAATGCTCAAAACCTATTTACAATGAAGTGCAAAATTCAAACCTAAAATCAAAATGAAAGGGATCACTTTTTAAATATTTTTCTTGAAACTATACAAGGAGGTTGCCTGCTTTGACTCGGCTGACAGGCCATTCCATAATTTGGCACCTCTATATGAGAAACATCTCTTGCCATTTGATGACGTTTTCTTCGGTAACCTTAGGTCGGTCCCCGTATTACGAAGGCTATATGATGAGCAGAGCGAATTTCGAGTGAAAAGGCCACAAAGGTATTCTGGAGCCAGTTGATTCAGGGACTTAAAGACCATTGTCTTAGATTCACACGTAATTAGTTCGTCAATGGTCTTCCACCCAATCTCTTCGATAAGAGGTCCGCCTGGGGCATCAAAGCTGCTATTTGTTATTATCCTAGCAGCACGGTTTTGAAGCTTTTGCAACTGATTAATTTCAGTTAAAGCGGCGCAGCCCCAAACAGCAGTATCGAAAGTATGGCTCCACAATGCCTGTGTAGAGAGTCTGCAAAGTTTCTTTCAGGAGAAAAGACTTGGCATGTCTTAAAAAGCCAACTGCCCTTGATACCTTGCTAGAAACTGCTTTGATTTGTTCTTTCCAATTCAAAGAGCAGTCGATTTGCACACCAAGGTATTTTGTCTTTTTGACTACTTCATTCACACTATCAATCACATAGTTTGCCGCAAGAAAGCGGTTGGAGACAAAAAATGGCGCATTTTGACAAGAATCAATCTAAAACTTAAAAATCTAGGGTGAGCGATCTTGTTGCAAGACTGATTCTCTATATTTCAAGTGCACAAAAGTCATATCACATATGATAAGAAAATGATAACGGTCCTACCAGTTTGGAATGCATGCTTCATCAGCAACGATTATTCTTTTGCCAGTGTGTCCATGATTGTCGATAATAGCGAGACAATCATGATGTCACGGTTAAGTTTTCGAAACTGCTCTCTCCATTTCTTGTACGTCGCCTTCAGCTTCTGCGGTGCAGACCGTGGGGGAGGATGAATATGATGAGAAAGAAGAAAGAACGAGCCTTCCTTTTCTTTCTTTCTTCTCCCTCCGCACGGTCTGCAACGCAGACTAGCCTCAACTGGGCTTAGGTCGACAGAAAGCTCCATTTTCATCAGCAGCGATTTTTCGTGACCATGAAGTTGACGACATCAACGTCGACGCAAAGTGACATCACTAGACCAAGGAAGAAAGAATTCGATCAAACAGTGATGACACCCTATATCAGGGTTAGGGACAAGGTTATGAGTCGGTGATGACAGTAATGACAAGAATACTAGCTACTAGCTCAGGTGATGCGATGTTTTGGACCAATATAGGAAGCAGTTTCAACGTATCAAATCCAATTCTTGAGAATAGAAGAATGGGAAATTCGAAATTCGAACAGATATAGAGAACGCAGCAATGGATTGAAACTGATCAATAGACGATTCCGCAAAAGATGGCGGACCTCATATCACGCGATGCATGATAGGAATATGCCCCCTAGTAACGCATAGCTACCAAAACTTACAACTGCAAGCATAAAATCTTGACCGTAGCTACGATAGATACTTCTACTCTTGATACCAAACAATGCAGCATAGCCTAACCACAGCGGAATGTTATTTTGCTTTTATTTTTGATCATTCCGAATCAAGACACCAGGTGTTTCGAAAAATGTACGAGCGTTTGGTCACTTTCCGAGAAGGAACCTTAGATTCAAAAATTTTTATTCACAGTAAGGACTCAACTTAAATCTTTTTATTCATTTATTAAAAATTTACAATACCCGACACTTCTTACACTACTTACAAAATACTTTTTTTACATTCCAACTAAAAACTCACAATACATACTACTTAATACACTACTTACAAAATACTATACCCTACTTCTACAGCAATACCATTTGGAGCAAAAAACTACGACTACCGCATGGCTACAATTAACAGAAAACACGAACATAGCACTACACGTTACGACTTTAAAGACAAGGATAGCACAAGAAATTACACGTTACTGATAACACGTAACTACCACACGGGGAAAAAAGACAAACGTTTACTTAAGGGGGACTTGGTGGCTTTCTGGCTTATAACTGAGATCTAAATGTTTCTAATCAAAACGACCAGTTTCAATAATAAATCGGAGCGTTAAAAGAAGTATATCTTTCTTGAGACTAGTGGGAAAATCTTTGTCACCGTACAATAAAATCCGCATTAGAAACTCGTTTGAAGGATTGGTATTTCCAAGTGGTTGTAATAAAGTGGAAAGTCCAGCGAGGAGATCTCTACGTGGTACGTCAAAAGAAGGGCAGAGCAACAAAAAGTGCTTCGTATCCTCAATGCCATCGTTGGTAGGGCACATTGGGTTTATAGAATCTCTGAAGTTGTGTTTGAATTCGTGAAAATTCAGTTTACTGAGAACCACACTAAGTTGGGTACAAAACTCTACGATACTACAAATTTAATACCACGAAGAGCTATGTATCATGTCTACCCAGCGGCTTGACGAAGGAAAAGAAAAATAACAAGCCACATAAAACCATACTCAAAAAGAAAATTCGCTAAAAAGGGGACTTGGTGGCTGCTTGACGGATGGCAAAAATGTTAATGAATTCAATTAAATCGACCAGTTTCATGAATAAATATAGAGTTTGCTCAAGGATATTTCTATTGATTTCATCAGGGAAGTCCTTATTACCATGCATTAACAGTTGCATTAACCCTATCAAGCCTAGGGGGGCTGAATCAGCCCCCCTTGCGGTTTTTTGTCTATAGATTTTTACCAAGTTCACTTACAAAGACAAAACTTTCTGACCTTTAGTTTTTATCCTTGTCACGATCAAAAATTACTTTTTTGAAAAAATCAATTTCATTCCAGGGGGTAAACGCGGTCAGTTTTCGAGAGATGTATGTGTAAAAGTTTGAATAATTCTTAATGAAATATACAGCTAATGTGATAAAATGATGAAAAGAAGGGAATACATGCTACTTTTGATGCTCTAACCGAAAAATTAACTATTTTGCAATTTGAGCGTACGGTTTTGCGGATTTTGGCACTACGCATGTGCACATTCTTTGCATTCCTGTGTGATGATGTCATCACTTTTTATTGATTTTTCTTCACGGAGCGAACACTATTTAGACACTAATATTTGCCCTCGCGTGATCGCCAAAGATCCGTGCGCATGCTCTAATACGTAGTGAATCGATGCTATGACGTCAGCGTTTTGAAAAGCTGCGTTTTCATCCGTCCACACGATAACTTGAAAACGGCATTTTCAAAAAGATCCACTCTGGAGAGCGTTTTCGAAAAGCTTCGTCTTTGGAGACCGAAAAAGCCGTCTAGGTGTGGACGCTAACCCAAAACGAATAAAAAAGATGCGTTTTCAAAAATATCCGGATACGTGTGGACGAGGCCTGACTGTCTATAGGTAGGTAAACAATATTCTTGAGCAAATGGAAATACCGAGTTTGTCAAGTACAACTCTCAGAATGATCGGGATGATGAAACAACTTGAAAATTGTTTCTTGATCTAATGTGCTTTGTATGTATCTCTAGGTAATAGCGCAGAATTTTGTTTTCTTGTACAGGGTGTGCCAAAAAAGTAGTTCGACGTTTGGCCTAGTCTGCTTATAATGCAAGAAACCTCGAAGACAGAGGTAAAAGAAGCTTGTCTGATACCTGTCGTTGATATCAGATCAAACCAAATAGGACTTACAAGGTAATTTAATCCTTGCGATCATTGTCAAAATTTGCTCAACATTGCATATTTCCAATATAGTGGTTGAATACGCAATCAGCGAGAGACTGAATCTGTTTCCTCAAAGCATCCATATGCATGAAAGTTAGGTTATCGAAAACCTGTTCTAATTCCATCTGGATCTCTTCTGAAACAATTGAGAAATAGCAGAAACAATGCTCGATGGTGCGTGCTCGATGAGATTTTCTCCAAAAATGCCATTTCGAGGCCTCCGGTTTCAGTTTTCACACAAACTTGAACTTCAAGGGCTTGTAACTCAGTGAAATTTTAGCAGATTTGCAAGATTGTTGTATCAAAATTAATGTAAAATCTCAGGAAAAGGGCCATTTGACCAAGTGTCCATTCAGCGTATCGTTATTTTTTAGAATTTAATCAAACGTCGAACAATATTTTTAGGCACCCTGTACTTAGTTAAAAACGTGCTGGTCAGCAAAGCTTAGAGAAATAATTCAAACAGGATATATTTTGCGAAAGAATCAAGCCTTAAATCTATTCCATATTCCACAAGTCCCTCAGTGTTCGCTTATTGAAATGTTTTCGTTGTTGTTGCTGTCATTTCAGCGAAGGCTTTGTTTCAAAACAGTTCCGAAGCCAGAAAAATTTCAAAGCATACCGGGTGTCCCAGAAAAACCGCAACAGCTTTTATTGAAGCCATCGTCAAAAATTCAAATAGAATCAATTTAGCACGATTTTTAAAATGATCCTCGATAGTTGAATTGAAGAAAAAAAAATACACATTGACCTTTAATGTCCAATTTTGCCTCTACTTCCAAAGCAGAGCTTTCGGGTTGTGGCCTAACTGCAAACGCACTGTTTATGGGAATCTCCTCAGTCAGAAGCAAAGAATTGCAGCTGTGAGCAATGACCCATTCTTTGCGCACACATTCCAAAAGACAGTTGAAAGATGGAAAATGACAAACACGTTATTCCATGTATTCACAAAGAAATATAAGTCTTCAGTTACGGTGCATTATCAAAAAAGCCAAGCATGAACGAGCATTTTTAAGGATCTTGTCCATGGATAGTTTTACCTTGGGTACAATTGATTGCTTTTTTCTTAATGATACTGAGGACGATCATACAAAAGTAATTTCATTCAAACAGTGAAGATTACAAGAACTAACTCATTTTTCATGCCCAAACAAACTAGTTCGCAGATAGATGAAATCTTAACAGATGCAATTGACAGATGCATCTCAGTCTTGACAGATGCAATTCTAGTTTTGTGAAACTCTTGTAGAATAAAGAAAGATGTCTTTCAGGAAAAAATCAATGGATTTGATCGTGATGTTAAGGTTTGGATTTCTATTCAAGTAGAAGTAGCAGAGAGGATGGAAATTTGCTCGATGAATGGTTTATCATGCGTAACATCTTAATCAAATTTAAGGGCTATTTTCTCTCGTAAGCAATAGATTTCCAGTTCTATCGGAGAATTCAGCTGAGTGGAAATCAATCAGCCTTTATGCTCGCATTTCGCAGTAATTTCGGAGCTTCTCCTAACCCTCTCCCAACAGCGCGTCTGAAGTTTAGACCAAAACCGGAAAGCTCTTGTTTGAAGGTGGAGGCAAGGTTGATATTCCAACGCCACTATGACAGATAAGGTATGAATCTTCAAGGTAACTATAGAGGATTATTTTAAAAGTTATCAGGGACAAATTCGACATAAATTCTTTCCGCTAGCTCCGGAAAAAATCTGTTGCGGCATTTCTGGGACGACCGCTAGAAATTTTAGTTTCCCCAATCATAAAGCAGATTCTAATAACTTGACTTTGATTTGCTAGTACTTCTTGAATATTCAGTTTCAACCTGTGCCAAAGAAAGATGCGTTTAGGAAAGTTTGAATAAGATCTCTCATACTTACTCTATGTATAACAATATCCTCGGTTGGTATCTTGAACTTGCCAGATCTCTAGAGATATTCTATTTCCTTACAAATCAAATAATTTTCAAAAGCAAGTTTAGATCTCTTCAATTTCAAGTCTGGGTCATGGTCAAGAAAGGCTTTGAGCAGCTAGATAAGAATCATAAGAGGCTTAAACCAAAACCAATATGTTCAACACTTTATAGATGCTGGCAATTGTCATAAAAACAATTTGCGTTGGTCGGAATCAAATTTGTCCCCATTGATGGAATTCTGTACCTTGATAATTCCTAATTATGTAGCGCTTCTTGCTCCCATAATGTTTCCCCGTTTCCAGTAATAACGTTTTCCTGCCTTGCTCCGCAAAAGACCAGTTAAAAATTCGTCAATTTGGTCCTCAAAGTACGGGGTTTTTTAAATAATTTCCTTGCTCCTAGCCATTTTGGTAAATACTACCTCATTGTCAGGTTATAAAATAAGCTTTTCTTGTTCCCTAAAACCCCGGAAAAAAAGATAGATTGCTCGTGACATTTGCTATCTCGTTACAGCCCCAATCTTGACATGTAATGCACAGTGATCCAGAAACGAGAAAATAGTACAGAAATACCAAAGAATGAATTTTGAAAAATGACTTTGGTTCTATTTTTGCTTCAAAGCTAATACATGGAGTAGTTTGATACAAAAAACCCCATTTAAATCGGAGGTATACTTGCGGAGCTAAAAATTTCCAAAGTTGACATAAACAAATGAAATGCAACATCAATTCAGGATGAAATCTACAATTGCCTGTAATAAAGTAAATCTTCAAATGTTTGTAGAATCACTCTGCCAGCTCGGTTTTATGCGAAAATTTTTTTACCAAAAAAAGTAACAATTTGACTATATCTTGATTCAAAATTTTAATTTTCGCGATTTTCGTTCTATGCAATTTTTGTGAATGCGCACTTGTACTTTTTCGAGACATTTAGGCCTGAAAATCATAAATATTTTTTAATTCAAGTCAAAAACGTGAAATACATGTCAAAACATGTCTTCATAACACACTTTTTTGTTGAGTTTAAAGCATTGGCTGCACTTTTGCCAAAGTTTTCTTACAAGTTTCCACCCTAAAATTTTTTATGCAATTTTCTTTAATTGTGGTATTTTCGGGAAAATTTTGCAATTTTCTACAACAATTGGTGTATGATATGGAATGTCTTTCTGAAGTTGTTATCAACGAGAAATAATGGATGAGGTAAAATGAATATGGACTTGCAGACATTCTAGACGACCTTTTATGCTACTTTTATCCGACTTTTGCAGGTGAGGTAACATTTTTTACGTGAGGTAACATTCTAAAATTTTAAACTATGAAATGGTAATATATAGGAGTAAAAGAAAGGCTGCTGGGTGAAAAGGTACTTTTGTACGGAGCAAAAATTCGGGGATAAGTGCAGTAATGATGCTCTGAAAGCCACATTTGTATGCTTTCATCTGATTTGTATTTTTTTTCTGCAGTCGGCAAGGAATTCATACGAAAAAAGTAAACATGGATCAATATGAATGTAGTCTCTTTTTAATTTAGATTTTAATCAAATAACAAGCTTTCACAGTAACGTTTATTAATGGTTTAATCATTTTTGACAAAAACGAAAACATCTTGAGAATTAAAAGTCATTTAGAAGCCTTAGCTGCAACACGATTTTTCGGAGGAGATTGTTCAAGTAAAACATTACATTTTACGTTAGAAAGGTTTCGATGAAGATCTACTTTACATCTCTTTTACTAGAAACTAAGAAATTGGGCCAGCACTGAAAGCTTCTTAAAATTATCAGATTTGCAGTGTTCAGAGTTTCTTACGAGTTTCTTAAAGGTTTCATAACAATCTTCTTGTTCGCTACTTTGTCCCTCAGGAAAATTTTTAAATTAGGTTTTTTGAAGCCTTTCCGATGTTTAGACTATACTCAAGTACTTTACAAGTAAGACGATACAAGAAAAGAGTGGAAATAAAGCAAAAACCTTTATGGAACTCCTTTATAAACATAAGTAGTTTCTTAAGTTACGTTTTTTCGGTACTGGAGTTTCTTAATTTTTTGGCAATCTGAGAGTTGAGTTTCTTTTAAGCAGTTTCTTATAAAAACATGCGTGTTTTCACTGCTGGATATGTTGCTGCGTCCTTTTTCCCCATGGCTTACTCTACGAAGACTATTTGCGTGATGAAAGGACCAAGATCTGACTCGCATGAAACGAATTATATTAGAATTGAAGATATGCCAAAGAGAAGTGCTACTTCGTTTTAACTGGCCTATGCATACTTTATCTTACTTACAACTACCATAGCAATCAATTTGCAAAAGCAGTGCATCAAATGAAGGCATGGAACATAACAGGATAGATCTTTAACTCTCATTGGTCCTGCAAATTGTATTGATTGTTTTATTCTTCTATTAGACTGTAAATTATGTATATATTGGAAGTAGTAGGCCTAAACTTAGCTATTTACTTTTCGCCTTCTTTAAATATTTACTTAACTACTTATTTTTCTCAATAAGAGCACATTAGTCAGAAAGCTATAGCATAAAAGGTCATCTAAAATGTCTGCAAGTCCATATTGATTTGGCTCAAACATGGTTTCAGGTTGATAACAACTTCAGAAAGATATTCCATATCATAAACCAATTGTTGTAGAAAGTTGCTAAACTTTCCCGAAAATACCACAATTAAAGAAAATTGCATAAAAAATTGTTGGGTACGAATTCGTACGAAATCTTTGGCAAACGTGCAGCCAATGCCTCAAATTCAACAAAAAAGTGTGTTATGAAGACATGTTTTGACATGTATTTCACGTTTTTGACTTGAATTTAAAAATATTCATGATTTTCAGGCCTAAACTTTTTGAAAAAGTACAAGTGTGCATTCGCAAAAATTGCATAGAACGAAAATCGCGAAAATTAAAATTTTGAGTCAAGATATAGTGAAATTGTAACTCTTTCAGGTAAAAAAATTTCGCATAAATCCGAGTTGGCAGAGTGATTCTACAAACATTTGAAGATTTACTTTATTACAGGCAATTGTAGATTTCATCCCAGAATTGACTAAATGTTGCATTTCATTTGTTTATGTCAACTTTGGGAATTTCTAGCTCCACAAATATACCTCTGATTTAGATGGGGTTTTTTGTATCAAACTACTCCATGTGTTAGCTTCGAAGCAAAAATAGAGCCAAAGCCATTTTTTAAAATTCATTCTTTGGTATTTCTGTACTCCTCTGGATCATGTTATACTAGAATTGTCAAGTAGTTCTTAGGTAGAGTAATCCGTAATGTAAACTGTAAATTAAAGGAATATAAGAAAACTTCTAGGAATGTCCCTATAAAGTATGCAGGAAGTGAGGTTGTCTAGCAATCAAACCTTGCTTAAATCAATGGCTAACTATTTGTAAAATATTCTTCAGTAGTTGCTTGGAACATAGTAAGTTCTTCGTTGATACTGGTGATTATAGAGTTGGTTATAAGCCTTAAAAGCTCAAATTTACCTCCACATCCAAACCGCACTTTAGGCATTCAGGCAAAAGTAAATTTTTGAAGCACATCAAAAGGAAAATAAAAGAGTTGAAGGACAGATGAATTTTAGCACATACAACATGACCCGATTTCTGTCAAAATTGGAACAAGGATGTTGATGTTCTTACTTCTTTTTTTTTAAAAATCTGCCTAGGCCAAAAAGCCGAAGCTCCTGCTTAAAGTGAAAGCAAATTTGAGCCTTCAAGTGAATATTTCAACACTGAGTGCATAAATAGCAACAAACGATGTACCTATGGTCAAGTTAACTGTCCAAGCACTTCTTTGAAATGATTTGCCATTTATGAAAACTAACTCATAAATACAAAGCCCTGTAAAATATGTTTACTTTTTGGGATCCACAGTCCATCTTAGAGAGGCTAGCCTATAGCGGCACTTACTTTGTAGAAATTTAGAATTGAGATGAAATTGAATTGAAATGACAAAGGATTTTAAATATATGACTTCCTAGCTTTTTCAATCAAAATCCCACACAGGTGCCTCAAGACTCCATGCCTGAGTCCAGTCGTTTCAGGAGATACAAGGGCCAAAATACAAAATTTTACTTGAAGCGTCATGGAGAGATCGGGCGGTGGCCGTGAGTAAAGCGAACCAGAATCTACAAAAGGTTCGGGGATACTCTCCAAAAAATTTTTTGTGACAACATTCTTTATCAGATTGGATTAAAACGGTGCTAATTATTGTTTCTCAATACAGATTCCCGTTACAGGCGGATTTACTTTGAGATAGAAGTTGTAAGCATTCCCCCCAAAAGCAGAAAGACTTAATTTACCTAAAAGATACTGTAGGTTATAGGATCAGTTTCATTTTGCATACAGATACCTTTAATGGCCTCCAAGACCAATAGCAGGTAGAAGTTGAATGAGACATAAATAAGAACGCTACTCAAAATCTTTGAGGTGATCATGTAACCACCTTAGTCCTCCCTGTATCTCGGTCCCTGAGTAGATGGAAATCAGTACTTCCACCAACAAAAGAACACAAAGAGTTTCCTATCAGTGGTCTACATTTAGCCACGTCATCAACTCTTTTACATTCTTCTAATCTGAATTAATTGTTCATTTTCATATTTGATTTTTATGTTTGAAGAATGAAAACATTATGGAGGGGATTTTCTCCAACCGGAAGGAGATCCATATACCTACCTATATATATACCTAAGGAGGAAGGAATCAGGAATGTTGTAACAAAAGTCATTATTCCTGACACAATCGAAACAACGAATAAAGCATTTGAAGTATTTATAGACATTGTTAATTTACACAATCAAAACAATTCAGAGATATTTGGGCCAACAATCAAATTTAGGTGAGCTGCCAAATTATGGCTGTTAATGAATCCATCAACTGAGCTGCCAACTCATTAAACAGCAATTTTCCAAGATCTGACCTCTGTGACCTGGCAAAGTTCCCTCACTGTTTGACCTGGCAAAGTTCCCTTACTGTTTGAAATCTTTAAGATGGAGGAGTGTTGTCAAGGGGCAAGCAACTCATTCTAAGCTATCAAGGAAGAAGTGCTGCACTGTTCAGGTAGCAGCTGGTTTCTGGCGAAAGTAAAAATTCGTCAGTATTGTCAGTCAGACATCTCTTATTCCCTACATCTACACGCATTTTTGGTACGAAACTAAGGATTTGGAGCAGCACTGAAAGTTTCTTAAAATTATCGGATTTTGAGTACACAGAGTTTCTTACGACTTTCCTAAATCTTCCATAACAATCTTGATGTTGATTACTATGTTTGCCCTCGTGATAATTTCAAAACAATTAAGGCTAATTACTAGGTGTTCCTAACAAATCCTCGCAAAGTTTAACCTGGCAAAGTTCCCTTACTGCTTGAAATCTTCATACGGATGACTGTCGTCAAGGAAACCAACCAACCCATATAATACTATCAAGAAACAGGTGTGGCACTATTAAAGTGGTAAATCTTGTCTGGCTAACGTAAAGAATTTGTCGGTATCATGTGCCATCCTTATTTTCAGTACGTCCGATGTAATATTTATTATGCTTATCAAAAATTCTAGTCTCCTTCAAGTGGACTACTTAGGCTATTGCCATCGCGAAATATACTAAATCCTACATCAATCAGTTGAAATTGCAGATAAATATTTATTTCGTTATGAAGCAAGATACACATGATCTCATTCTTCAAACATGGCTACTCTCGTGTACCGAATAATAGTCCCCCCGCTTATTAATTTTTGAAAAATTTTCCAACCCCCCCGCTCTTATTCCAACCCCCCTTTTATTAATTTTTGGAAAAATGAAATGATATTGACATAATTTCTGTAAAAGTGCAAGAAAAAGTCTCAAGAAGTGCATTCAACAGAACCAGAGTTCAAAAGTACTAGGCTTGCCTCGCAGCGCCTGCGGCGCCGCGCTGGCCCGCCGTCGTACCAAGTAATGTCTTAAGAGAAGTTGCTAATTCTAGCCCCTTTGAGGCTCACCTTGGTATGGAACAGAATCTATGAACCTCTTAAACCTCCAACCGCTTGTATTGGCTGGAAAAAGAAGCCGTACTAATCTAATGAAAGTGTGAGAACACATGAGCTTCTGTCTCTTTTTAGCCCAATGCCCCATAGAAAAACTTGCCCTCTCACTGCATCCCCCTTGAAGTTCTCTGTGATAGAACACGTCCATATCGTTCTCGCTCAGATTTCTCATTTCCAGGAATTCATTACCTTGGTCTGCGTCAGATGAACGGAATGCATTCACCTTTTTTCAAAGTCTTCTGTCAAAATTTCAATGCTGAAAAGTTTTCTATAAGCCTCTTTGCAATCTCAAACAAAGCTGTTGATCATTTCAAAGGAATGATGGTTTCTTTGTAGTTTGAGGTATATAATCCAGAGCGGTAGAGGACATAAAGCATGGGATTTTGAGACGTTTTCAGTGCCATTTCGCTCAGAATTAGCTTTCCCTCTCATTCAAGACCCTCGTTAAAACCTTCCTTTATGCCTCCTCTGGAGCTTAGTTGGAAAAAGAAAGCGATCTAAGTAAGCCTGGCCCAGTGGCGTAACGGAGGAGTGTGGGGCCCTTAGTGAAAATAATGGTTAGGGGTCCTCATACTTAACTATGTTCCATGCAAATTTTAATGATCTTTGTCACATGAAATGAAATAATTTTCTTCATTTGCTGATACTTCCAATTTGAAACCCTTATTCAGGATTTTTGCATCATTTCTTTCCGCTTTCTTTTCTGAGGTGACAATCAAGTGAATTGAGACAGTCACTTTACATCATTATTATGTGCTTACTCGCAAATCATATCCAGTCTTACCAGGGGTGGCTCCAGAAATTTTCCGACAGAGGGGCTGAAGCTTCCGACATTCGGGCTAAAATGGCTGAAAAATGGTGTTGTCGTGCGATATTTTGCAAAATTTCTCCAACGAGAGCCCAAATTTCCTCCGACTGGGGGGGCTGTAGACCCTAGCCCTCCCCTGGCGCCACCCCTGAGTCTTACAATCATTTTAATAATTTTGTGAATGCTGAAACATGTCCTTTCATCCCCTTCCATCCAAATACCCGTTGTTTTTGCCAAATTACTTCGGGCACCCCTTCGGGTCATAAATGTTCGGGGGCCCTCAGTTTTGTGCTTAAAGGTGCACACCATGCGTTACGCCACTGGCCTGGCCTCTCTTTTAGTTTTTTCGGGATGAGGATATGTACAAGGATCATTCCCTTGCGAGTTGAAGCTTGGATAAAAATGGATGTACCCCAGCCCCCATATTGTAGACAAAGAAAATAAAACCATTCGTATCCACTTCAGACTTCGGAACAAAAGCTGGGAAGGTTCTTTTCCGTGGGAGAGATGCAGCTTCTTACTTATGCTATTTACAGTGCTGAAAGAAGAAACAATTTGAAGACAAAAGGTTTTGGGTCACTCCTATGATGCATATAGGTATGATAATCGAGAAATATCTGTGTCACAGAGGAAAAAGTTTTGAATTTGAAACAAAAGGTACTGCGTAGTAGGAAAAAGGATTGAATTATGAAAAAAAAGTTCAGAAATCTTTGATTGGCATGCCTCCCAATGCAAATTTTGAGAATTCAAAAGAGAGAAATTTATTTTGAAAGTTAAAAGCTTAAGGATGAAAGTTTTCCCTTGAATGTGTCATTACTTGAAAATAGAGAGTAAAACAGGGAGCAAATCAAAACCTGGGAGAAATGGAGATAAATTCAAGAAAGCAAGAGGACTTTGTTGATTGCAAGTAGGAGGTTAGTTCAATTTTCATTGTATCCATGTATATTTAGAGGGGGTGACTGGGAGAGTCTTTGGTACCTGTACCAACTCATAAGGTGCCAGGTTTCACCCAAATTAAAGGTATTGGTACCACCAATTTTGGGGGAGGAGCTAATAACTGATTATTGATATTTAATCATGAATATGACGAATTCTGAAAGGAGGTCTACGTCCATTCCTCATGAGACCAAAAATGTAAGACCAAATCACTCCTGACCACGTCAGTGTGGCATCTGTGTCACTGTCTGCACTGTTAAAGGCTAAAATTTGTTCTGGGAATTCCAAAAACATGCATGGACGAAATTTTTATTGATACCTACTCATATAAGCTTAGTACCGGTGCCCCTACCTTTGGTACCAGATTCCACCCCATTTGCACAATATTGTACCAGGTACCACCCCTCTGGTATCATGGTACCACTACCCTGTCACCCCCTCTATTTACACAGTAATCAACCAAGAGATGAACAATTTTCTGTGAAGGGAGGAAATGAAGGAGTGATTATAGAATGCAGGGCCATTGCACCCCTGTACTGTTTGTCGATATTTTCTTTTTGAATGTTTTGCAGATGGTGACAATTCAGCTTCTCTTTCTAGACAGTTCCACAGTTAAGCCCCATTAGGAAAACTGGTTTGACCCTTCGGAGCTCTAAGAAAATGTATCTTAGATCAGTTTCTGAGATAGAAGTCCTGTCCTTCTATTTAGCCCCCTCCCTAATAAGCCACCTCTGAGGCAAAATTTTAGATAACCCCCTTCTCTATTAAGCCCCCCCCATTTATATCAAATTCAAGAAATTACCAAAGACTTTCAATTTGTTTAGCTAATACAGCGTTGTATTTTGATTAGTTTGATGTCGTTTGGTATAGACTCTGTGCCGAATTTACGCAATTTGATCCGTAAAATTGCATGTTCAAGCCAGGAAATATGAAGAACTGAAAAACAGTCATTCTTATCCATGTTATTTGATTTTCCGACGGAGCCAAATGAGTTTTGCTACATTTGGGCCATCAGTTTGATAATTTTGCAATATTGTTCAATATTTTTGCAGCTTCTCATTTTGCAAGATTTTGCAGTATCTTTCGATACTTTTCCGTTCCTCAATTTCTGACGTAGAGCAAATAATTTGGCCGGTGCGAGGAATAGTCTCACGAGGAAAATCGTATCGATTTTCAATGGAACGTTGTTAGCGGTTGTTTTTCCGTACCCCCTATGGAAAAACAACTCATCAAGGTCGAAGGCCCCGGATTTTTCTTGATAAGGGACCAGTCACTACTTGGTAGGGGCTGATAGATATTCAGAGTGGTGACCAAAAATTTAGGGCAGTGAAAGGGGGCCACTGAAAACCTTGAGTGTAAAATAAGGGGCTATGAAAACTAAACAAATCTGATCTCAGCTATCTGAAACGCAAACGTTATCCATCTATGATCTTTGTTAAGCCTTGCGTATTTCCTCAAACTGTCAATTTTTCATAAAATCTCTAAGTGCCATGCCACTTTCTTCTCTTGAAAGCTTTTCTATGTCCTTTTGCGCCACTTGCCATCAGAAAATATGACTCGTTGCTTGGGAGTGTAGCATCGAATTAGGTACAGAGAGGGGCCACCAAAAATGACAGCTGATAATCAGGGGCCCTTGAAAATCTAAATGAGGAAATGGAGGGGTTATGAAAAATGTTTATCATCGATAAAAGCATCTTCCAGCCCCATTGGTTCCTAAGTTGTAGTGGGAAGATCCGGATTTTGCCTCTAAAAGTACAGGAATGTCCGGATTTTAGGGGGTTTTACCTATGGGGCATTTCACTCCTGAAAATGTGTTAAAGTTTTGGCAAAATCCTCTGCATACCCCTGATTTTGGGGGATTTTTGCATATCTCTGGATTTTCTCTTCCATAGGGGAGGGGGTTACGGACATTAACTGAAACCACCCTAGGAGATGTGTGTGGGCGTAAATTCAATTGCCGGAAAAATTTTACAATTCATTGTTTTCAAATTGTATGAGAGGAAAACTTATTGTTCTCACATATAGGAAGAAGTGCCCTTTTGCAAATTCAATAGGAGGAAGACTTTTAGAATCTATTGTTTTCACATAGGGCAAAAGGGCAGGATTGCGATTTTTGACTGAGCACCCAGGGCCACAGCCAACCCCCGAGGGAACTCTATTGAATTCAATTCCTGGACATACATCCAATAGACTTATTGTTCAAATACAATTGCTTATTGTTATTTTACAAAGGAGGATTGTTCAATTCACAATGGTTAACAAAGGAACAAAGCTAATTGGATAATCGTTTACCTGCCTTATTTATATATAGATATGTATCAGTAACATCACTATGCACATAGATATATAACAGATACGTGTTTACCTAAGCAAGGAGCTATTTTCTATTTCTCCAAGCAACCCCTCCCCCCGATTATTCCAACCCCCCCGAGTATTGTTATATCGAGCCATTTCCAACCCCCCCAATTATTCTCACCCCCCCGTTTATTCGGTACTCGATGGGAGCCTTTAATTATGTTTGAAGAATGAAAACATTATTGAGGGGCTTTTCTCCAACCGGAAGGAGATCCATACACCTATATACCTATAGTGGAAGGAATCAGGAATGTTGTAACAATAGGCATTATTCCTGCACACAATCGAAACAATCGATGAAGCATTTGAGGTATTTATAGACATTGTTAATTTACACAATCAGAACAATTCATAGATATTTGGGCCAACAATCAAATTTAGGAGAGCTGCCAAATTATGGCTGTTAATGAATCCATCAACTGAGCTGCCAACTCATTAAAAAGCAATTTTCCAAGATCTGACCTCTGTGACCTGGCAAAGTTCCCTTACTGTTTGAAATCTTCAACATCGAGGAGTGTTGTCCTTATTGTCCGACGTCCCTTACTCTCTATATTTGTCATTTCACATGCTACTAGAATTCACTTTCGGTGTCGATCAGGAAATCTTTTATGCAGTTAAAGATAATCGTTCCAAAATAGATTGCCCTCAGAGAATTTTGGCACGAGCACAATGTAGCTTACTGCTGTTACTCAACAGCACTCTAAAAACATTCATAGAGGCTCGCTTTGTCCTTGACAAATTGCAAATGAAGCTAATTGTCATATTTGAAAATTTAATCATGTTAATGTATTTTTACAGTTGTTAAACTTCCTATTTCAATGATCTTAAAACGTAGGAAACAGAGTTACAGTTAGCTAGGTACTGGTTATTTTGCAAAATAAGAAAATCAAAGAAATTTGCCGTTCTGTGCATTGTAGTAATCCTAATAAGAAAAGTAAAGCGTTTCTCGAAACGGAGCACTTACTCTGTGTGAAAAAATATCATTGTTTACAATACCTAACAGTTTGAAAACAAGACCACATAAATTGCTAGGGTAGAGGCCCAGCCAAATGACTAAACAAACTTTAGCGAACACTGCAAAAACGTGTGAATCCCCCCATATTCTTCGTGCTAGAAATTTTGGGGAAAGGGACACTTTCCCCATGGTTTCCTAAGAGGGAAATGGAAATTTCCGCTTCCATTCAATTTCCCAGAGAAACCTGTCAGTTTCCTCTCAATTTCCATTCAAAAACTATCGGGAAGTTTACATATTTCTTGCTTTGGAACAAAATTTAGTAAAATGTCGAGTGGAAAGTTTGTCGTTTGGCCCCCAGTGGGGGGGGGGTTACTTCGCTTTAAATTAATACGGGGTGTGCGCCGCAAGGATTTCTGTTACGACCCAATCACATAAATTTGGTCCGATATTGATACCCAATCCCAGAATCCAACCGTCGTTTGCCACCAAGATTTAAATTCTTGGGAGGCTGGGAATGAGAATTTTGGTCCCAAGTGGCTCAGTTTCAGTTCAGTTTTCAGTTCAGTTTCATTTGATCATCAATCTATACTACATACAATACTACACAATTACATTAAAAATATTACAATACCAAATTAGTAACATCTAATACAAAACTATAACTAAGCAAAAGGGAAGGACATTGCATGATTGTATATAGTATAGATTGATTAAGGAGGAGCTCTCTAAGTAGGTATACCAATCGAGAGAGAGCCCCCCCCCCCATAAAAACGAAGAAACTAAAGAAAAAGTGGTCCTTGGAACGAGGATCTGATCTGAGCACGTTTTTCGACAAACAAAAACTACTGGGAAATCCGTTCAGCTGAAACTGAGCACGTGTTACACGAAAAAATTATCCAGTTGTACTATCATTCAACGCCCATTACCAGAAGTTTGAGTATAATAGTAATCCCAGAAAATTGCAAGTGAAAGTGAACCCCAATTACAGAAATATTCGAATAAAAGTATATCAAAATCCCAGAATTTTGAAGCTAAAAACTACCAAAAACTGGCGCACATCCCTGTCTTACTCAATAGTGATTTACCCCCCCTGGGTTGTTTGGCCACCTTGTCCAGCGTTGTTGAGCCATGCTGAGCGTTGTTGAGTGAAGTTTGACTTTGATCAAAAATGTTGAGTAAAGAGGACTACATTGCTATTATTCTGAGCTGTTGTTGAGCGATGTCCAGAAATTTGACCAGGCACTGAACGAAGTTCATTTCGCGCAAACGCAGAAATGCAATCTTGAACAAGGGTAAGCGAAAGAGAGTGAGTAATTTCTCCTTTGCCCCCGTGCTAAAACAGTCCTTTGCAGAGCACCGTGCGCAGTCAGTTAAGGAGGCAGCCAAAACAGCACACTGCACAAAACACACTGTTAGTGAGAGAATTTCTTCGTTTCTTTTTGCGCATGGTATGCCTTAAATACACTTGCTTTTTAGGGACATAAACAAAGTGCCAGATTTATATTTTGATTTGGAAACCGATTTCCAGACCCCCAATTTGGTCCTAAGTCCCAACTGCATTCGCACTTTGAGTTGTCGAGTCAAATATTCAGTGAAAAGTTCAGTCGTTTGGCCACCCCCTACTAAGCGATGCTGAACAACACTGAACATGACTCAACATTGTTCAGCGAAATGTTGAGTGAAAAGTTCAGTCGTTTGGCCAGGCCAGGCCTTAAGACTTGGAAGGTACGGGAGTAATCTGCACAGTGGCATGAATTTATAAACGTTTGTTACGAATTTCAAAGATGGTGCTTGGAGGAACCCTCAAGAAACATTGAGTACTCAAATTTGTGATTTTTGATAAATTTCCAAAGTTAAATGAAGTGTTGCCTCATACCAGAAAAGAAATACATTCATTATTTATTCTCAAAGTTAAAGGGGGCACGATACGCTGATAGGTTTTGATGACGTTTTCACGTTGAGGCAGACAGAGAGAGAGGGAGAGAGAGAGAGAGAGAGAGAGAGAGAGAGAGAGAGAGAGAGGCAGAGAGGCAGAGAGGCAGAGAGGCAGAGAGGCAGAGAGGCAGAGAGGCAGAGAGAGAAAGAGCCACATATCGAACAGGTTTACGTCTTCTCAGCTTGGCATTAGTCTCATAGTTTGTGACTTCGACTTTTCAAGAGAAAATGTTTAACGAGGTAGTTTGGCACACTTTTCAATGACATCTTGCTGTGTTACACAGATTCCAATTCTAAGCAATCAGACAATCCAAAAACATCGTGAGTTCTCTATCACGCGAAAGTATTGAATAATGAGATGCTTTCAGAACAAATTCATGACGTTTAAGTTTGTTGACTTCTAATGAGAAGTATTATCCATTATAATACTGGAAATTCTTTAAAAAAAACCAGTTGCAAATTCTTGAAATTAAACATCAAATCACTATTTGTTGTACATATGCATCTGATGAATCTTCAAATTCCATGTCTTGAGCCTAAGGAATTGATCACCTTTCGAAGCTTATTGAAACTTACAGAAGCAGCAACTTAGCTAAATTCTCAAGAAAAATTAGAATTTCACTAAACACCGTGATTTGTTCTAATTTGAAAGGTAGCGGACGGATTCTTCTCTTTTGCAACCCTTGAAGGTGATCACAGTGCTGACTTTAATGACAAAACGATGTCTTCGAATTGTTGACATTAATATGAAAAAGAGAGTTTTAAAGTAGTTTTTATTTTGATCTGATCGCCGTACAATGTGGACAAAAACCTTCAGGACCACCCATTTCACTCACTTCGGTTTGACAATGAATAGATTTTTCCTTTAGCATCTCTTAGTCTGATCACCTCGCTTCCTCTGTAATAAAGACGCACAGCTCGTTCCATTCTCAGAAACCAATGATTTGAAACTGTGATTCGTTTAGATTGTTCCCCCATGCTAAGCTGCACTGTGAGCAAAAGAAAAGAAACTACAGAGCTGGTGTTGACGGATGTTCGCCCAATAATGATAAACAAACGTGTAAAACAAGATAGGTGAGTGAGTTAGCAGATATGATACAAATTTCCAAGTGAAATCACTGAAAAGCACATCAATCGACTGTTGAGATACAGCACAATACCTTGAAAAAATCAAGATCCTATAAGAGATTTTTGTAGCTAGGAATGCAGAGATAGGCTTCACATTGTTTCTAAAGCTATTTCCGATTTCTTGCTACGTGAACGCAGAAGCCCTCAGAACACTCTGTAAAAAACAATGCGAAGGCTTGTGTGGATAGGAGGTACAATTATGGAAAAGGGAAAAGGATTGGGAATATCTATCTACTAGCGTAGAATTATCAATATTCATTGAATGATTTATCTAATGAAGGCAGAATGCGGGAAAACACCGAAGTATCTGCAAGTCATGAAGATTTCACTTTTCTCAAAATTTCCAGTCAGTGGAAGAAAAAATTTGGTGATACGGTGGAGTAATTGAGTTTGAGGTTGAAAGAACTGGGGTAGATGCAAACAGAAATTCCAATTGCAAGACTAACACACAATTTCAGGCTTAGCTTTTATACGAGGAATAAAATTGCTGTAAATTCATGAAGTCACGAATCGTTGCTGGACTTGACATCAATGTACTTTCCAATGATCAAAAGGTCATAACTTTTTGTAAATATGTAAATAATTTAGCACCACACATTAGTAAGCGACGATCGTTCCTTGCAATCAGCCACCTGTTACGGTGAGACTTCCTGCCGAATTTTGAATGTGAGCATTCTTTGCATGGGCATGCAAAAGTGCGAGACAATATGATTATGGTGCCATACAGTAAATCCCGGCACATAAGCACAAACCAGAATAAGAACCTAGAGGCTATTTACGTTCGAAACGTCGTGTTTTGAACATCTACGCCACACTTGGTATTTAAATCTTTTATTCACAGCAGTATCGTTTCATTTGTATAGTGCCACGCGCAACAAACATATCTTTATTTCTATTTTCCCTTAATTATGGAACCTTTTACAGTTTGATGAAACATAGGTTTTGCAGTGGTAGCAAAGTTGATTTTTGATTGTTGTTACTCAGTTCATTTTGGTCCCAGTTGGCAGTTAAAGTTTGATTCTCCTCTCCAATTAGTTATTAGGTCCAAATGAACCCTTGCAGACAAATAATAGGGGTGAAAATCTTTTGTAAACCTTTAAAGGGCCTTCACAAGGCATCCTTCTAATATGAACTTCTATACCTCGAAATTAGTCTTAGTGCCTTTGAAATAAGAACCTATTTCAGCTTGGCTCTCATAAAAGAGTAGGTTCTTACATGAGGAGATTTACTGTATTTTTCAACTGGAAATGTTTAATCTCATTCTTTTATTTTTAAGAAGACTTTGCAACCTCAATTCAGCCTTCTTACATTTGTGATGCAAACATACAACAGAATCTCATCTCGATTAAAGTGTCAAATCTACACCCACGTAAATAGGCCTAGAGTTATGGCTTAGTAGCTGCGCTTCAGATATATTTCATTTTGTTTGATTAATCATCCTTTAACAAACAAGATCACACGAAACAAACACAAGGCTAGCTGTTTGGGATTTGAGAGGTCCAGTCCATCTGGGAGGAACAAATCATTATCTCGGGATGGGTTTAGAAGGGAAACCCACATTCGAAAGGCTTTGCGAGGCTTTCAAGAGCAGATCTCGTTCATCTTCGGTCTGGCGGTAATGGGCGATAGAGCTCTAGAAATTAATTCAGGAGGCGTAGCTTCTATCTACTGTTTAATGCTTTAGCTTCAAAGCAGAAGTCTGAAATTTTTAGAAGTACTTTATTCATCTCTTGACTAGCAGGGTTGTTCTCTAAGGTTTATTTACGTTACTGAGGTCCATGCTTTATGTGGTCGTTACAGTGGGTAACCAACAACGGGGTGGATGTTGAAAGAACAACTGATAACCTGCCTTCTATTGAGTAGTGGATGTTGTTATGAGAGGACTGTGGTGTTTTCCGATTTTAAAATCTTGAATTTTAAACTCAAAGTTTTCTGAATACGTACCAAAGAAGCTGACTTTTTTCAATTCAGAGGAGAGTACATGCCACTACGCCATTAAGAGTCAGTTCTTTTTAAGACCATTTGTACTTACAAGAGCTCTTTTTAAGACCAGTCGTACTTACCAGTAATGCAGTAAGTAGAGTATGGTAGGTTAAATTCACTTTGGCTGAATAAAACCTACGTTTGTTCATGAAAAACTGAACATTTAAGATCTGGCTGATAATTTCTGTTTGGAAAGCCTAAGGCCTAAAAGAGCTGGCAAACAAAATACTATGTTAGAAATAGTTAAAAGATGCTTGTGGGAACAAATCTCCTAGCCTGTTTCCAGACCCTCCACAGTTTGCATTCATGCTTGAAGCCTATCCTTTAACTGCTGACATGCTTCATTCATCTAAGTGATTGGACAGACTGTACTCAACTCATAGCAACAGCAAGCAGGCTGCGTCAGCTTAAAGTTCGTACAACTTTGTATCGTTAAATGCGTTGCAACAGCCCCCCTGTACAACGGGTTTGAATTGTATGATGTTACACTGATTGATTTCAGAATTTCATTATACCACTATGGCTAACCCCCTGGTTTAACATTTAGAACAGTAAGAGAGCATTCTTCCTATTCCATTCGAATTGATTCAGTTATACTTTGTTAACCAGTGATGCATTCAAGCGACAAGGACGGATATGCGATGAAACGAATTTCAACGGCTCTTCGCTTCAACTCCTTAAACCCTTTTCGTTTGTAATGCAATTAGATCGAAGCGATGGAATTGAATATGCAAGTTTGATTATTTATGAAGTTTTTCTGGACATTCAGGTAATGGTTTCATTTGAGTAGTGCTTGCTGTTGAAAGAAATTTGACGAGTTTCAAGTTGTCATTCATTATACTATTCATTGCAGTAAATCTCGACCGACAGGCGTCAAGAATCTTGTGATACTTTTATAAAATTTCAGTTTGTTGTTTCTCCTGATCATAATGATTAAATGCTTGCTTGTAATTACAGGTCGACGTGTGAATCATCCAACGACCATTGTGTTGGAAGCTGCACCAAATTTCAAATTCAAGGTAAGCTTTGATTTTCATTCAAGGTGATTTGTGCGATCAGCCAACTTCAATGTCAACCAGTATGGTCACATGACCTCACGTTCTATTTCCGTCTCCTAATAATTGTGCAAGATCGAAATGAAATAGGTGATGAACATTTGGGTATCAAACGAGATAATCATTAGAAAGGCACATTACAGTTCGTTAAACTGCGTCATAAGTTGGCCAGAAATGCACTTCAAATTCTATCAAAAGCAATGTTTCACTGTAATCTTATTCTGTGTATGGAAAGCCGCTTACAGAAAAATGATATAAACTAGGTTTATGCTACATCAACCTAATTTATGTGCACATAAACCTAGTTTATATACCGGGAGTGCCAGAGAAAAGGTAACAGATCTAATCAGGGCTAGGGCTAAGAATTTAGCTTGAATTAAGTGAAAATGATTTCTAAATTCATCCTTAACAGTTAACTTGAAGAAAGTTTGCTGATATTGGAGCATTGAGAGAGGACATTTTTATCTTGAAAGTCTAGATTGCTTTCACATGTAAACCAGAGCTTTTGGCTATTGGCCTAAGCTGTTGATGCGATTGTCGTGGAATCTCTTGAATCATAGCTAAGTGGAAGCAAGAAATCTTTTGCTCCTGAACAATTTTTAAGAGAAATCCAAATGCACCTTGACAATCAAATTCACGAATTTTTTTCCGAAGAGACATCTCTGCTAATTCTACAAAAGCTTTTAATTACATGTGCCGAATAAAATTTATTCATCAGCGAAATAATTCCCTTTGGTGTGAAAAATTCTTAATTCTTTGAAAACAAATCCATTTGCTTTGATTGGAATTGTTATGCAACAAACAATCACATCTACCCAAAGAATGAAAAATCCACAAGGATAGGAGCCTTGAGAGTGCTCAGTCGTGCTCAACGGCTTCTTTTTGTTAATTAATTTTAACTGAAGAAATATTTTCCTTGGTGACTATATTCATTGATATGTTTGTCAGTTTTCAGTTTTAGATTTCCATTCAGATGTGAACCTTAGCACACTGGTTCTTGTTCAGAATTTCCACGCTATGTCTATCCTTTGAGGAGAATCTCCACGACAGCGCGTTTGTACTTAGGCCATAACCTGAAAGCTCTGGTTGTGAGGTGAAGGCAAATCGAAATTTCGAAGGTAAAAATATCTACTCTAAACGCTCCAATGTCAACAAACAAGTTATCTATCTTTAAATTGACTCTCAAGGGTTAGTTTAACGATTATTTCTGATTGATTCGAGCTAAATTCTTTTTGCTAGCCCTGCTAAAATCTGTTACTTTTTTCTGGGACACCCGGTAAATGATAAACTTAGTTCATGTCTATCTTTGTGCACATAAACTAGGTTTATGTACATAAAATAGGTTTACCTGTGTACCCTTACCCCATTGCCTATGCTGAATGAAATTTATCAACGGTCGTCATTTCATACGATGATGACTCTATAAAAATGGTAAAATTTGAAGGGTGAAGCATGTGAAGCAATAAATACTCTTTCAGACACAGCTAGGAACAATAACTGTTCAAAAGGTTGGAGAAATATATTCATCTGATAAATCATGCACTAATGCTGTTAAAGTATCAAAGAAATAAAAATGTGAGCAGAAACTTACTTTCAGGTTCCTTAAAAGCAATGAGAGCGTTGATACTAAATCTAAAAGCTTCTTTATCGCAAAGTTATGATTTATCTAATATAAAACATACCCCTTTACCGATGATCATTAAGAAAGAGAGCTAGCTTGCCTTAACCATTTTTATGATCTGTTCGATTTCATGGTCTGTTCGAAATATTTTATTCTCGTCACTCTTTGATGATGCAAATGTTTTGTAGCAGAATTTAGCTAAGAACCAAGAAAGCATTGGTAGCACAAGGATTAAAGTCATTGCCACAATGACTCATTCAGGGCCGATTATGTGAGAATTTTCAGGCCAGGCTGGAATTTCAGCCCTGGTAGAATAAGTTCCAAATCTTTCAATCGAAGGTGCGTCTAAAATTCCATGATCTTTTTCATTTAATTGAATGGCGATGCAGAAAATTTATGTACTTGTTGATAATTCTGTCGCTGGGCTCTTTTCAGAAATCTTGAATGTTTTGTCAAATCTACAGCCTATGTCATGTTTCAATTCATTTTAGGATGTGACCTCATCAAATTTCTAAATCATAATCCAGATAAGAGAAAGAGTTTTGCTTGATACCATATTTTAGACATCCATAAAATATGGTTTTCTTGAAAATTATTTGATCTTTCATCAACAAGTTTAGATATTATGATAGCTTTAAGTTTCTTGCTGAAAATTTTCTTAATTTCTCAAAAACGAAGGAAAGCACTGTAATTCTGAAAATATTGCGGATTTCAGGAATCTCGAATGGCAGATTTACAGAAAAATAGCTAAAATTTCTTTCCGGCCATTAAGCTCAGAGAAACAGGTCATGGGATTTTCCACTCACAATTTCAAAGATTGTAGACGTATGCGAACCCTCGTAGGTGAGGTAAAATTGGTATACGATTATATGATAGCTGATAGCCCAGGATGAAACTAGCTACTAAAATTCAGAAGCGGACTGGCCCAACCGATGGGCCCTTGTCAAGAAAAAAGTCACTCTCTCCTTCATTGGTCCTGTTGATAAAAATGCTTGCTGGCTGCCTATAACCAGAACATTCTTCAATGATATGCGATAAAATTTTTAGCTAATCAAAGTAGGATATACCAAAATTTTCAGCTCGCTCAGCTGCGCTTTAATAGTATGTGTTCCTTTGCTACTGTCAGTATGTCACCTTGTGCAACTTTTGAACTTATGCCATAGCTAGTCACAAATTGCCTTCAGACGTAAGCATTTTTATGGCAACAGAATTAGTTTAATAAAATGGTACTTTAAGTATTCAGCTAATTACATTTGCTTTTTCTCATTTAAATAGACGATAATTTGATGAAACAAGTGTCACCGTAGCTTCTACGTCTATTTCTCCGTGAATAATTGACTTCTGCATAAAGAAGGCTATGTCAATGTAAGCTGCTTCGAGGCTCTAGGAAGTCTCCCTCGCTCGTGAATTCACTTTTTCAAACACCTCGTTTCGCTTGACAGCTTGAGAAAATGCGTATATCCACTTGCCAAAAGCTGAAAGTACATCCATTGATTCGGAGGCTTCATCCCATCCCTCATCGGGGATGGATATTTCAGACATGAGAGTGACTAGCGTCGAAATTTTCTGGAACAAACCAAGACAGTCATGTGGCTATGGGTGGCAGTGAGGGGCGTTTGCCCTTCCATGTCTCAGAAAAGGTAGTGCTCGAGATTCTTTCAAAACGAGAAGAAAGTAGTTGGGCTGGGTATAGGTAGATTAGAGAAAGACTTTTCAAAACATGCTGCAAAGTGACTGGGAGAGCCTTTCCTAAGCAATATTCGACGCTGGCATTTGGAAACAATTTTCAAGACAAACTATCGATGACTTTCCAAGGTTTTGGAGGCAAATTGGGCTTCGAGAAGCCCTCTCGTAGGCAAAGTAAAGGCCTTCATTTGGATACACTGTTGGAAACTCTACAAAGTACGTTTTTAAACATGTTAGCTTACAAGTAGAATTGAAAGCCGAATCAAATATGATAGCCCCAAACAGCGATTTCCCCGGTAAGAAATTACTGGCCCAGTCCACCCCTGCTAAAATTGCGCAAAGGTTTTTGAGGTTGAAAACTTTAAAATGACTTTAAAATCACCAACTTTCGGTTGAAAATGTTGCTTGCTTTCATCTGCCACCCTATCTTTTAAAAACTTCAAGTTGCTCTGCTTTAATGTGAAGCTTGGTGCAACTGGATACGAGCTGCACCGGTGTAAAGTTAGGTTTCAGCGCTCGCTGGAAAAATTGGATTACTCAAGAAATCTCAGTCAGTTTACCAAGCCAGAAGCCTTAGTCCGCCTAAGTCAAGAAGGGTTGAAATTGCAACCTGGATTGAAATTTTCTCATGTAATCGCAGACTCATCCTCAAGATATGACTGGGGAGGGGCTGAGTATTCAACCCAGTAAGCCCGGCTGCAATTCCAGTCAAAATGAAGAGGCTCATAATAGGCCACTTACCCCATTCCACCCGGCCTCTTTGGGTCAGACCAATACCCATAGGGACAAAGTGCCTTTCATATTTTCTCCAAAACCATAATTAGTATTCCGATGTAATTACCCACAATAGTAATTACTAATAGGAATCTAATAGACGATTGTCCTAAAGATGGCGGCGAGGAATTTTCTACCAAGATGCATTGCGCTCGAATTGCAAATTTTTAACGAATCTATAGGAGTTCGATTAAAGAACGCAATGCATCTTGGCAGAAAATTCCTCGCCACCATCTTTAGCGCAATCGTCAGTTGTAGAATTTGGTGACAACAAATCAGGTGTTTGTTGCTAGTCAACCAGTCAATAGGAGCATGTCGCTATGAGCTTCACCACTGAAAGACAAGAGATTCTATTCATTTTATAATCATTTTATAGCATGAAGATTGAAAACTCAAAAATTTCTTAAAGGATGGAGAAAATATCATTTTCCATTCACTTAGGTCGGTGTTTTGAAATTTTGCATTTCTTTGTTCGATTTATGATGTCATCAATTTAGCAAATGTAGCTGATTAGATGAAATGAAATTTCTTTCGCAGGAAAATCATTTGTTTCCAAACACAATCTAATCATTGTCAGAATAGAAAGTTATTATTGTTTTTGTATTTTTTTGTTACCACTCTCCAGAAATGGGCATCTGTTCATCACGTAACTTAGATTATGACAATGAAAAGCTTCAGATTTAATTGTATATCAAAAAGTAAGATACTTCATTGATGCTTCAACTCTCTGTCCTTCTTACTTTCAGTTTATAATAAAAAGTTTGGGCGGGATAATTTTAGCCTCTCCCCTTGAAATAGTGTGAAATTGCCCAACTTGGGAAAGACAAAGTACATGTAATAATCTTCGTGCCATCATTATAAACAACCTGTACCTACTATTACAAGATGGATCCGCAACGAGCCTACCATCGCATCACCCGTGCAAGGAAGGCGCGGTTATAACATTGTACTGATGTCAAAACAAATTTGTGTTGGGATGTAACCATTAGCAAAAACTGCTTGGAGCCGTAAAACTAAATTTCTGACGATGTTGAAACATATGGCTGAAACGAGCTGAGAACTGACCACCGAGAACAGAATTAAGACTAATCGAAACGTTTCAATAGGACTGCGTTGATTGACAAAACTCTAACGTCGTTGCTGGAACATTTCAAATGAAGTATTGATAACGTAGAAGTAACTTATATAAAGTTTGGCATAGACAAAGCAAAAGTGGGCAAATGACTGGGGCTAGGGCTGCGATACCAGAGGCAAAGACGAATCAGATCCTGCAACAATGATTCCCTTAACCCTCTAAACATAAGATATATGCAAACGCAATTGGTGACGTTTGTGGCAGTGAGTTTCCAAAAGAATACTGCAATTTTTGGCATCAAGAGTCTGATAAAAACATTAACGCAGGTATTGTATATCGTCTTGATGCATGCTGTCTTCCGTTTCTGACTTATTGTTGAGAATATCTAGTTACAATATCAGTAAAAATACTTACAGAAGATGTAAAAAGTGCGCTATCAAATCTGTATGACAGAGATTACACATTAGCAAGTTAAATTAATTTGCTAAAGGGACTAATTTGCAGAAGGTTCCGCAGACTGCACTGGGGAAAGCTTTTTACTTTCTTCAGCGAATCTGATAGAAATGACCATGACCGGGTGAGTGCTCGAGTGGCTTATACAGTATTCATCAGGTGACTGAAGTTAAGCTCGGTCGAGTGAGGTCAAACTCCGGATGGGTGACCCCAGAGGTCTGACCTCACAACTCACCTTGTCGTCCTTCGGAAGGGAAATTAAACTAGGGGTCTCATGCCTTGATACGCCATGCATAGTGGGTCTAAATTAGCTTTCAGTAGCCAGAAATCCTGACAAGCCCACTTAAAACAAATTGAAAACAAACAAAATAGAACCGGGATGAATTTCGAAGCTCACACTTTCGGGAAAAGCAACTCTATCACTACCGGGTGAGCCGGAAGAAAGTTCCCCCTTTTGAAAACTTATAACACCAAGACTACTATACGGATTTGAATCATTCAAATTCTAGTTAAAATTCGAAAGATCGAAGAATTTTTGTGATTTTTCTCGCTGTCCTACCAGCACTAGAAGTATGAAGTATTGGTAAATTTAAATTTATAAAAATTGCATGGTTGCAAAATGGCGGAAAAAGAGCCTAAAACATTGATCAAATCGTAAGGACACTATTCACAGCCAACAATAGGCAATGGGCATTTCACCTCCCTCAAGACATCGATTCTCAAACAAATACAAAAGATTGTCAATTCTATGGCAATTAATTTACAGAGGATATCACCCACCCAGAGGATATCTCTCACCCATGAGAAGCTGCATTTCCTTCATTATACTGTGCAAGAAGTCATTTATGAATTGATCGATGGCTTTGGTCATTTTTCAGTCATTTTGCAACGATGAAATTTTTGTAAAGCTGAATTTACCTATGTTTGTAGTGCTGGTAGGAAAGCTAGAAAAATCAAAAAGTGCTTTAATTTTTCCGCTTTTAACTAGAATTTGAATGATTCAGATCCGTGAGGTAGTCTTGGTGTTATGAATTTTCAAAAGTGGAAACTTTTTTCTGGCTCACCCGGTAGTTTGCTTACAGATTCCCAGTCAGAAGACACTTCATTAAATTTTCTTTTGAATATAATTCAGATTTTGGTTTGCAATAATGGCAGACGAAAAACATCAAATAATTTCCAAGGAATAAAGCCCCCTAAGATAAAAAAGATTTTAAAAATGTCTTAGAAATCACGTTCCGCTCCATCTCACAAGATTGTTTTACATGATACCTAGCTTGCAGCATTTTGCAACTTTATGGTGGTTTGTCAAAGACAAATCTGCTCTAGTGTTGGCCGCATTTTGTTAAGATAGGGACGTTAATTAATGTTTTGTTTTTGAGCCTTCTGCTTGGAGCAGTACAACGTTACTGTGCATTCTGAATGGTTTACATGCCTATGGCATAGGACTGACATACCAAGTCACTGAATCGCTGAAGAGCAAGGTTGACAAGGTTTATAAACTTGCAATTTTGGAACAGCCTCGCTATCAGCTTCACCTTTCAGCAGAATGTCAAATACGATATGGCTAAATTGATAAGCGGTTTCAAGCTCTCTCCTCCTGTTGTGCACCATATCATAGAATTTGGTTAACTTATTTGAGGTTTTGAGGGAAAACAAAGAGAAAGCCACAATTCATAAAACAGCCAAGTATGGACCTCACAGTCAGTGTGTCATTTATTCAAAGAATGCTTTACTTGATTAACTCCTTGATAAAACAAGAACCTCGAAACAACCATAAAGCTGCTTTATTCCGTCTAAGAACATATTTTGATTGTGCGAGCGTCAACTGTCCAGCTCTCGATTTGCTGGGTCACAAGTTAGGCCTATTCAGAAAGGCTGGCTTGTGGGTTTTATCTAGGTTTTTGGAAGCTTTGGGCATTTGTTATTGAAGATGTGAAAGGTAACAACAAAAAAATTGAGTGATGTCGCCTACATTTCAGTTTGACAACAACAAATAGGAATTTCTCCATGTTGAAAACAGGATATTGTTGGCGAGATGCGTTGTTCAAAACAATCAAACATCGTGTAAGTCCTGGACAATGAACATTTGTGTCTTCAAAGCATGCGCAGAAGAAAGGATTTTGTAGACTGATAAACTGATTTCAAGCTTTCCCCCTGCGCAGTAACTGGCAGATTTTGGACTACTTGTTCGAAGAAGCGACAGCTTTGACTCATTGTAATCAGTCCAAACCCAGTAAAATCATTTCACAGTTCAATTGGCAAGTATAAATTGCATTTTGATTTCTTTGCATGCCAAAAATCTGGCATTTGTTAATCCACGGCACCACGGCATAACGGCACAATGGCACAATGGCACAACGGCAAAATAGCACAACGGCACAACGGCACTGAGTATTTTATTACCACTCTTCGGAATTCCGTTGGAATATCTTCAAGCGAATGCTTTTTTCAATGCTTTGATATGACCTGCAACCACATACAGGGTGTCTCAAAAAAATTGTTCGACGTTTGATGAAATATTGAAAAACAAGGAAAACATGAACAGGCTCAAAGAAAGATAACCCTGTTCCTAAGATTATGAAATAATTTTAGAGACTAAAATCCTGCCAATCGGTTGAAAATCCACTGAGTTACGAGCTCTCGAAGATAGAAAATATGCGATAGCTGAAACCAGAGACCCCCCAGATTAATGGTATTGCAAAAAGCTCAAAGACGGAGGTAAGAGAAGCTTATCCAATGTCATACCTCTCGTTGATATCAGAGCAAACCAAATAGGACTTCTGAAGTAAATTATTTTTGCGATCATTCTCAAATTTCTTTAACATTGCGTAAGTCCAAAAACAGTGGTTCAAAACAAAATCGGCGAGAGACTGAATTTTTTTCCTCAGAGCATTGATATGCTTGACAGTTAGGTTATCTAAAACCTGTTTGAATCCCAGTTGGTTCGACCTGAAACAATTGAGAAATAACAGAAACGGCAGCCTGTGGGGCTTTTACCAAAACTGCAATTTCGAGGCCTCTGGTTTCAGCTTTTGCACAAACTTGAACTTCAAATGCTTGTAACTCCATGAATTTTTAGCGGATTTGCAAGATTCTTGTGTCAAAAATCAATCTCAGAAAAAGCGTGACTTGACCAAGGTTGCATTCAGAATATCGTTATTTTTTAGTATTTAATCAAACGTCGAACAATTTTTTTGAGACACCCTGTATTAAATTGGGAAGAAATAGTGCAAAGGGCTTGACTTTTACCTTTAAGACGCATCACTGCAATTAATATCTTACAGCAGCAGCAGCAGCAGCAGCAGCAGCAGCAGCAGTAGCAGCAGCAGCAGCAGCAGCAGCAGCAGCAGCAGCAGCAGCAGCAGCAGCAGCAGCAGCAGCAGCAACGGCATACATTGATGCAACGCAACCCAATTGATTTGAGGCAAATCCAACAGAATGGCTTGACAATATTTGTCGTGCACTCGTGTACCATTAGATAAACATAAACAACTACATAAACCGACACGCTTGTATCATAAAGTAAAAACTGACAGTGATCTGTGCCAGGAAAGTTTGTCGCTGCTGATTAAAGGTCCTCAACATGGTGTTTCCTTGAAACCTTAAAAATGATCTGAAGTGAAAATTTTTATTTGTGCAAATGAATGGCACTGTCGAAGGATACGGAATCCTGTTTAAATTTCTTTGATATCTCATTTTATTTTCAAGTTATCCAATGATATTAAGCTTCAGGTGATGGCGTCATTTTGTTTGCAAATGACTAGGATCATACATTGAAAAATAGCTGTATTTGACCTTCGAAAGGTTACAGTTGAAGGAGACATTTAAGTTGGGCTGAACAGATGTAATAGACATTGCCTCATGGGCTGACTTGATGTTTAGAAAGGCATGTAAATTTAAGAAAAATTCGTTGAGTCAATTTGGAAATATGGTCAGCTTTGTACACTTTCTTAACTCTATGCAAAAAATGACGTCATCAGCCAATTATGCAAAATAGTGGATAACTCAAAAATGAGAAAAAGGTATCACAAAACTATAAACGACATTCTTTGTCATTCAAAAGTGCTTTTCATTTGTATCAATAAAAATTTTCGCTCCAGATCACCTTTACGTTTCCTACAGTTCCATAGAAAATGAGGATTTCTACCTTCCTCCGTTGCATCATTTTTGCCTGTCATCTTCTAATAGATTATTCTTGCACTTCGTAGTTTCGGAATTCTCTCACTCATGCTTAAAGCTAAGTTTTAAGATCTACTAACTATATATAGGAACTAACTGAAACTTTTATGCAAGAACTGCAGTTTCGCAAGGTACTTAAACGGAATCGTATAACATTTTATTCAAGGGGGTTTCCAAGAGGAAAGAACTCATATTGTAATTCATTAAGCTCCGCCAAACCCAGCTGAAGCCTTATTCGAATAGAGCAAATAACAAAAGCAACATTCGAATGGTCTCGAATTTCATGAAACTATTGATAAACATCTTTTTTCAAATAGTCTAAAATTTATGGTGGAGAAATAAGCTGCAAAATGCTTACTGTAAACTCAACCAAAGAAGGCCTATCAGCCAAGTTTCTCAGGCTTGATCAGTTGATGGCCTAATTCTTTCCATCATTGCTTTCACACTTCTGTATGTTTTCATTGTGTTCGTATGAAAACAAAGCTTGCTGATGGATTGCGATAACAAACAATACATAGGCAGCGTTAATGCCATCCATTTATCCGCTTTTGTGATGTATCTGGACAGCAGCTCTCTGATTTCTTGCTGCCATTTCTTAACTATTAGTTTTGAAATTCCCGCACTTTACCACGAATGCACCAGAGACTCAAATGCGACTTCACTTCAAATCCACTGGACTTACCGACCAAGGTTTAGTTACCCAACAAATAAAGCCGCAAAGTTGGCCTGAGCATAGGTCCCATCCACCGCGAAAAGGATCTCATGATATTGTCCTTTGAGGATATGCGATTTTCAGGGTACCGTTTCATCTTCTTTTCTATTGCTAGGTATCAACAGACTGCCATTTTAAGAGCTTGTTTGAAAATATGCTCAAAGGATATATAAAGTTAGAGAGTGAAACTGCAAATAAATTCTGGACCGGGAGCATGTTTATTGTGGCCCACCCCTGTCAAATAAAGAACAAGTCCCCCCCGGGTTCTAAAGGTCTCTATTATGTCTCAAATGAAGTAAGACACTGCCAAGCCCAAGCGCATATCATGTAATGTTTCCCAGAATAATCTGCTTGTGTGTTAGGTAACAAATATCTTTGAGAATCGTTTGGTACCTGGATTTTGAGATAAGGAACTTAAAGCAGGAGAGAAAAAAATTCTGCAAGAAAGCCCTATTCAAGCTCTCGTCTTCAGTCTTTTTAAAGTCAATATATTTTGTTCCCACCTGCCTGCGACGGAGATTTATTCTTAAGGCAAATTCAAAGTAAGTAGAAAGACAATTGCGAGAGGTAAAAATTAGAGAGCTCTGAAAACTCGTTGTGAGGTACTTTCCAGTGTCGAAAGGTCTTAATAATCTTCTAGGCTTCCATAATCTGTTCAAACAAATGTAAATTGATTTGCTACACCCGCTGTATGAGAGTTTCATTAGCTTTATTGCAAATTATAGTATTTCTAGAACACATATAAAGAAAGCCTTTGACGCTCCAATATGTTTGTGATAAAGGGCTTTGTCATTTTTGATTGTTAACAATGGCTTTTATGGTCTCCCAAAGTTGTCAAGTCGTAAGTTGTTAATATTTGCTGAAATCAGCAAATTTTTACACTCGTGATGCCATTTGTCATCATTAACGTCATAGATTTGATAATTTACTGCTATGTATATTGAAACTTGCAGAAAACTGTTCCAGCCTCCTGGTAACTAACTATTTGCACTTACAAGAATCATAAGAATAGAAAATGACTGACAACAGAAATGTCAGTTATTCTGTTCGATTGCCAATTGCTTTTTAGTTAGCAAGAATGCCAAATTGAATGAATCAAACAGTTTCTGTGCAAAGCTCTTCCTCTACTTTAACTTGCTACTTGTAACTACAATTTCACATGTTATTCCATGTTAATTTGGAAGAATTTCGCTTTTGAAGTACGAAGCTCAATTTTGATCATTCCCAATTGTCTTTGGTTGCCTAGCAACGACCCAAACGACCAATTAACCTCCAATGTTGTATTGTGAAGTTAAATGTTCAAGAAAAATTTCCACTCATATCATTGTTATATCTCTTATAGTTCTAGAGGAAGGAAGGAAAGGAAAAATGTCCCCATCCTTGGCTGAAAATACTACAATTTCTACCAAGTACATATAGGGCTACGCGTAACCTAACAATTAGGAAATTTGTCAAACTTTATTGGTCTGTCTTTAACCTCAATGAAGCCCCTGCCTGGCTTGATTGCTAAAGGCTGTGGCTGCTATGTGCGCTTCTAAAGGCAATGGCAAGGCTGCTCTGGCTTTGGGATTTGGCTAAAGGAGAGGTCAATTAAAGTAAATTTCATACTCCTATCTTCAACATAGAAAACGTTTTCCTACCCCATCATCTTTCAGCAAAAGGGTTAAGTATCCCATCCAGAAGTCTTTGTCTATAAAACATAGATATATGGACAGATTTCATGTTGTCTCAGGTGATTTTCGTACTGGTTAAGTGATTCAACATTTCCAGATGTCTGTCAACTTTTCTTTCCATCATTGATTGATGACTTCATCCAAATTTTTTTCAAGCTAAATAGTTTTGTACTCCATAAAAATTGCTCTCAAAATTTTTGTACCCCTACAAAATAATGGAAAAAGTTTCATATCCCTGCCAAACAACCCATGACAAAAAGGACATGGTGCACAGGAAAAATGCCCCTTCCTCCATTAACCAAGCTCCGTTCGTCAAAGAAGGGCATTTCTCTATTTTTCCGAGCGTCTGGAGGGCGTGGTCACTAAAAGCTCCTGTAAATCAGCTGATAGATAAAAGATCTAAAACCAATACCATCATCTCTATTAAAGAGGACGAGAAAGTGATTTCTAATCCATAAGATACAGCGCAAATCATGAATCACTTTTTTGCAACATTGGAAAAGATCTCAGTGATAAGATACCGGCTACTAAAAATCCCCTTGTCAATGGAGACTATGGAGATAAAATTATTTCAAATGCGTTTTCGTTCTCCCCGCCTAACAAAGAGAAAGTTTTAAAAACTTTTTCGAAATTAAAAACATCCATTGGATTCGGTACTGATATGATCTCCAGCTTTTTCTTGAAAACTGGGATTGAAAGTTTGGCCCCTTCCCTTATACAGCTGTTCAACTGGTCCCTGTCTGTTGGACACTTTCCTGAAAAATGGAAAACTGCGCGGGTTGCGCCTTATCTTTAAACAAGGGTCCACTGATGACAAGTCCAATTATAGACCCATTTCAGTGCTCCCCTTCGTTTCAAGTCTCTTTGAGAAATTGGTCGTTGACCAGCTGTAGTCCGATTTCAACGACAACAAACTGATATCTTCGGATCAGTCAGGTTTTCGATCACCTCATTCACCTCTTACAAGTCAGCTCAGGTGCACGAATGATTGGTACCTTAATATCGATGAGGGCTTATATACGGCAGCGGGCTATATTGATCTCAAGAAAGCCTTCGACACAGTTGATCACGAGATTCTATTGAGTAAACTCGAATACTATGGTGTTAAAGGCAATGAATGGTTCCATTCCAATGAATGGTTAGATGGTTCCATTCCTACCTTGCCAGCATGAGGCAATTTTGGAGGGTCAACGGACAAATATCTAGTGCTGAGCCTATAAATTGCGGAGTTCCTCAGGGATCCTACCTTGGTCCCCCACTCTTCTTGGTCTACATTAATGATTTGCCAAAGTGCTGGAAGCATTCCCATGTATCTATGTATGCTGATGATACTAGTATCTATTTTGCATCTAATTCTATTTCTGAGATCAATGAAGCTATCAACGCCGATTTAGCTGCGTTGAAACTGTGGCTACAAGGAAACATGGCCCGGCTTGGGGTAATGTTGGCGAAAGCTCTTTATCTAATCACCAAAAGCTACAAAATCGTGCTGCCAGAATAATCACCGGAAGTCGATATGATCAGTCAGCCTTGCAACTTATTCGTGCCCTTAATGGCCCACGGTTAGGGAATTACTTTATCTTGAAACACTCAAAGCGGTTTTCACGTCCCTAAACGGTGATGCGCCATCCTATATGACCGACGTTCACTAGACACTAGAGTGTGCGAAACAACCCCTCACATACTGCGAAATTCTGACATAAACCTTAAGGACTCCAATGACTTGACATTGACTGGTCAAGGATGATTTTCCTTCAGAGGGGCCAGTCTCCGGAATGGGTTGCAAAAAGAATTAAAAGGAGCGCCAACAATTAAGAAATTCCAGGAAGGGCTGATGAAATCGCGCAAGGTATAAACTAGGTGCTTTACATGAATCATGAACTCATTCTTTTCATCTTTGTTTAACCTTTTTATCATATCGTATCATCAAGTGTAAAATATTTAATTCAGTTTTAGAATATTTTAATGCATGGCCCCCTGTAAATCAGTTTTCTCTAACTGAGGGGCTATAATGCCTAAAAAATTGAAAATGAAATGAAAATGAACGTGAGCATGAAAATATATTGTCTTTTTGTATCGGGCAGGCTGGGGGTAGCTCTGCTATCCAGCCTGATGGGTGCAGTGAGTCGGTTTTCGGTCCTCCTCTCTGAGTGGATGATGGCCGCACAGGCACCTGTCGGACATTCGGGATTCTGTGGAACGTTCGCTCCTGAGTTTCGGAGGATCGATGGGCCCATGGGTGGTTGATAGTAGCTTGGAGAATTGGGGAATGGGGGCCGGTTTTCTGAGCTTGTCAGGGTAGGAAGCGAAGTAGCCCCAAGCATATGGCCTTGGACTACCATGATGTATATAATCTTTCTCTTGTATGTCTATTCTCTTCTTTTTAAGTCTTGTAGATTAAGTAGTGTAATTTATCTTTTTTTTCTCCTTAATTCGCTGTTGATTTTGACTTGATAACATTTTTATTTTCTTCTTCATCTCCACAGTAGATAGAATTTAGTTGCGTTACTTATTGTATTTTCAGTTTTACCTGATTTAGAAAGAAACGAATCTACTTCAAAATCCTTAAAGTGACAACTGTGAAAATGAATGTTATGATGGAGCCAAATTTTTCCATCCAGTTGGAGGGGTAGCGCCACGGGGTGTACTGGGGTGGACATGTCAGCCTCAATTTTTCGAGGAATGATTCCTAATTTGCCTACATTCGATGAAATAATCCGGGGGGGGGAGGGTTTCCTTCTCAGAGATTGATACTCGAGTAGGATTTAACGATGAGAATCTATTCCTTAGACCTTTAGAATATTCACTAATATATGTGTAAAGAAAACTTAAGAAAGATTCAAATTTAACTTTATTGCTTTCTCCTTCGTAGTTAAGTGAATTAGGTCTTGCGAATTAAGTCTAACATGTTGAATCAAATTTCATCCAACCTTGCAAAGGGTATTGTCCGACGTTCAAGAGGGCGTGGTCCTAAAGATTTTCCCCAGATCCCCAGATTTCCCTGGCTCGACTCACCTGTCCACCTCACATTTTGGCGGCTGGCCACGCGCGTATCCAGTTGCCACCGAGTCAGTGAAAATAAAAAAATTGTGAGAATCAATACAGAGTTTCATTTTCTTTGTAATTAAGTAGAGGTGGTCAGCAACTCAATAGCGAGTCCATTTCATTTTGCCTCACTTTGAATCTTTATGGCTGCCTTTGGCACTTTCAGAACAAATTAAATGTTCTCAAGGCTATTTTAGACTTTTATGTACCATGCTCTTTTGAGGAACAATCTTTTCCCTCGATCTGTTCCTTGAGATAACAGCAGAAAAAGCATGCTAAGAAATAGATGCGCGTTGGTGGCTTGGCTTAATTCACAGCAATTTTGAGAGCAATTTTAGGTGGGTCAAAGGAATCACCTTGCTTTGTAATATCTTCAAAGAAGTTTATAATCTAGTCGAAAGGTCTTTGTTTGTTATCGTTTATGTTGTACATTTCGATACAATCTGAGTAAAGTTTAAGCTCGTTGGTGCGTTCTTTCTTCTGAATGTCGCGGTTTGCATCTATCTCGATATCTCTCTAGTCAAGATGCGTTATGAAGATACGGTTAATAGGACTACTGAGGTTCGCGGGGATCAGCGACCTCAATGATCAACCATAGCCAGAGTACTGGACGCAAGTCGTTAGCTTCATATTGCTAAAGGCAATGAAATTAAGTTGCATTTTGCTTATCTTCAGATCTCTATGATCTTGATAATGGAATGGTTTGGGCTTCCTGTTGCCTAATACAAGACTGGGGGACAGGTTAGGAGATCCCTCAACAAAGCTAAAAGAATGATTTTCAAGAAAACAAGGATGAATGTTATTGTAGTTTTAAGGTGCAAAGCAAGGAATGAAATCATATTTGTGTATCCTGAATAGACTGATTAACAGGAAAAAGAGCTGAATATTTACCATTTGTTAGAAAATTGACCAATTGTTACAAACGTGGAGATTAAAGTTGGCATGTTCAACGACTATTTTGTAGAGCAGTTATCTGGAGTAAACACACACAGCACTCTGAAACTCACCTGTAGTTGTTTTTGCACATTTTGGACATAGAATTTACAAACAGAAAAAAAGTTCTCACAATAAATCCATCTTTGGATTCCAAAGAGGCACAAGGCTGTGATGAAAGTTCAGTTTCCATGATAAAGATGTATGATCAATCAATAATGAAATTATCGCTACTCACTTTTAAAGCAGTCTTGAATTTGCAGTGTACTTACCAATTTATCAGAATATTTCAAAATTAACAAGAAAGGTAACAGGCAAAAGTAACTATCGCCCCTTTTCAAATCTGCATGGCTTTGGCAACATTTTTCAAAAGCTCTTATTTGATGTAATCTGTGGAGATCTCACGGAAAATCAATTGCTGACACCCTAGTCTGCGTGCAGACTTTACTTAGGAGAGCCAGGGCGGAAATGGTAAAGTCTGCGAATTACCGTCCATTACTGAGTTCTGAACGACACGTCCCTCCTGCGAAGAGGAGCTCAATCTTGCGCAATAAATCGACTCCGCAAACGAGAAGAAATAATCCCGTCATATGAAGAAGGATCCCATCCACACAACTTCAGTACCTTCAATTTACAAACTGCAGAGGCAATAAGGATAAAAAGCTCACCAGTGATTAAAAACCCCACTTGCTGACAAAAATCTAAGAATTTAAGGGTGCTAGGAACACATCATTCACATCTGACGATCACAGGCCTAAGCCTTAAGTAAACGAATCAAGTGAATATTCTGTCCTCGGAGAAACTTTCGAAGAATTGCCGTTTGATTGTTGTAGACTTCCTTAACCGTGACAATATGCTTGTCTGTTCATAATTCCTTTCAAAACACACTTTCACCCCAAGTTATCAAGTCCCGAAGACAGACAAAATGGGCAAATTTTGTCGGCCAACTTGCTTTTCCGTTGCACGTTCCTCGATCTTCACATTACGATGACGGTTTGTTGTTGTCTCTTAAACAATGACCACAAAGGGTAGCGAAACACAAGACGATTCTGTCAACTATTGATTGGGTCCTTAGAATCTCAAACCAGATGCTGATTGGCCGAAAGGCAATAGCTGGACAAAAGGCGAGAATTATTACGCAAGGTGTCAGAACTCAATGTTGGACGCTAATTCGCAGACTTTACAATTCCGCCGTGGCTCTCATTCACACTGGCAAGTAAAGTCTGCATGCAGGCTACTGACATCCTAACTATCTGGTTTTCATCACAATGGCTCTGCAATCAACCAGCTCTTGTGCATTACACATAGTTTATACAGTGCGTGTGATGAGATTCCAGGTAAGAAAACTGTCGCAAAGTAATTATTGAAGATTATCGTTTGCTTGTGATATGAGGAAACGTTTTGTGGGTTTTTAAAAGAATCGCCAAATGAATTTTGTTTAATATTGTCCTCTGTGTCGAGAAATGTTTTGTGATGTGACCAAACAAGAAGGTGCTACTTGTTATGCAAGAAAATCTTATATCTTATCAAGGAAGATTGCGTTTAACCATGACTTTAAACTTTAGAATATGAATGTATTATAAGGCGTCAAAATTGCTCCTTTTTCGATAGCAAGAGTTGAGGTTGATGCAGTTGCAGATGAAAAGAGGGGGAAGGGATAACCAAGCTTTTCGAACAAATTCTGATTGAGACTCATACATAATTTCAGCGAAATGATACAAATCGTACGTTCTTTTGAGAAAATAGAACCATCTGTAAAATAGTCCTATCATCACACAAAAAGGCTAGGATCCCCATTGCCATAGAGGCTGAAGGACTTACAATCTTGCTTAAGATGCTTTGGACAAGCCTCAACATTGTATTTCTCCAGCCGTTATCTTAGGGCATAGTCCCTAACTTTCAATGATAATGCTCTTGAAAGAAAAACTGCGATAATACCACTACGATAACATAACCTACCATCGAGTTAAAATCGCACAGGTTGGCACAGGGAGCCTGCAGTTTATTGAAGATTATATTTAAAACCTTATTAGCAATACTGTTGTGTTCGTTTGATTGCTACATGAGCCTCAGTTTGATTCCTGCTTGTCTCATTTGAGCCCAATGACCGATAAAAGAAATTTCTCTATGCAGCCATGTAACATATGCAGTCCTCATGAAATCAGACTGTAGGTTCTTAAAATTAGATTACTGAGCCTTGTCAAGAAATTTTTTCAATCATATCTCCCTGTCTCCTGCCTTTGCAAACTCAAAATACGGTGACGAGGGATGGAGCTGCCGCGTTGTGGTGGAATCAGACTTGCTTATGCCTATTAGCAGGCTGAACAAGAATATTTTTTCCATGTACACAATAATCAAATTAATGGCTTGGGTTGTCTTAGCTGTAAACTAGATCAATCTATTCGTTCTTGAAAAACCAGGATGAAAAGGTTCTTTGTATAATTTTTTGAATATTCAAGGTTTCAGGTTGTAGGTACTGTTCGAAGAAGGTTCTTATGTGCGAATCATTACTGCAATTGCAAGCGAAGAAGCGAAGGAAGGAGATGAATGGAATGTTATGTTGCAAGATTATCTTACAAGACTGGAATGCCTATTCATTGAGAAATTTGAAAGTAACGTCAACATGAAGTACAATGGAGACTAACAGCTAAAACGAAGGCAGCACCGACGAAAGGACAATAGTAACAACAACAGGAGCAACGTAACCCAAACAAAATGAATTCCATCACAGAGGTGGATTTAGAGAACAGACCAAACGTCTCGAAAGTATATACTATTGATTCTGAAGTCGTGTTACATCGATTCCATCAGTGTGCCTTTAATGCAAAAGACAAATCATATCTTGGCCAGCCTGTTTAATTTGAAAGAAGTTGTTAAATACATTCGTATAAAAGTACCAAATATAATCCTTAGACAGAACGCAGAAATGAAATTCTACAAAATTACGTAAAAAATTAGTAGGGAATGTGTTTTTCTCCCAAGGGGGGTACTTGAATAGGGAACTGACGGGGGTGTGCGGCAAATCTCTGCACACCCTGTTCCTTGTCGCATAAAAAATGGCCCAAAAGAATACCCTGTCACATAACAATTTTGCCCAAATTCATTATTTCAAGAGAACTCAAAAAGGCATCCTTCCACACGATATCCTGTCACATAATTTTCCTATCAATTGTAATACCCTGTCGCGTAATTTTTACCGTAAAAGGACATCCTGTTGGGCGGCACATCCCGTCAAGTCGAGTATGAGAGCACCCCCCCCCCCTCGGGGGGGGGGGTTCTCTTTACGTGAAACAGATTGTGGAAAATGTATGCTCAATTTTAGAAAAGTTAAGAAACCATGCTACCTGGATTAAGAAGCTAATCAAAGTTTGTAATATGCAGCTGCATTTTTGCTGGGTTGCTCAAAATGTTTGACACTGTACAGATGCTTTGTTTGACGAAGGCTTTCAAGTTGTTTGTGGTGTCATTTCTTCCAATCTTGCTTTGAGGTTTAGATTTGACTCGTCTTTAACACTATGAATTGATTGTGCTTAGATAACATTAGAAATTTATCAAAGCTAGCAGCACATGCCTCTTGGTAGTAAAATAGCCTGAATCTTAAAAAGCGCCGCCAATTCGTACACCTAAACCTCTTGCTAACGATATCACATGCATAACTAAGGCCTAAAGGTATACATTGATCATCGAGAAATTCACGGTTCAACTCTTACGTTTAGAAAACAGCATACAGCAAATCTCCGCATATAAGAACCTACCAAGATATGTACCTAGGGGCTGTTTTTCCTAAATTATGTACCTTGCAATTGAGAACCTATTTCAGTTTGGCAAAACATAGTTTCTTATTGCAGGGGTTGCAAAGTTGATCTTTGATTGCTGTTGTTAAGGTCATTGTGGTCCCAGTTGGCTTTCAAAGTTCTATTCTCCTCCTCAGTTACTTATTAAGTCCATAAGAAAACTTCCAAAACAAATAGTACGAATGAACATCTTTGTGAGACTCTTTAGTGGACTACATGAGGCACCCTTCAAATAAGAACCTCTATACCTTGAAATTAGTCTTAGTACATTTGAAATAGAACCAATTTCAGCCTGGCTCTCAAAAAAGTAGGTTCTTATACGCGGGGATTTACTGTATGGGAAATTTATAGGCAAGTCTCGACTCCTTGGCTATGCTGTAGATGCCAGTGTCTTTCAAGTTCATAGATAAACACACCTTGAACTACTGATATTCTGACAGAGAGAATAGTTGTAAATAAATCAAGATAATACTAGTTGCAGTCCTCTTTTCGGTTTAATGAAACTTGTCCGAAATCGACTGGTTTTGCAACACGTCAATATTTGCTTACATATCCAAACTACAAAATTACACTTTCAACAATCGGCAAATGTGACAGCACTTAAGATCGGTGTAACAGATTAATCTCTACAATCTCACGAAAAGATGCAAATTCTTTTACTCCGTCCTGTTTTCCGCTGAAACAAATGGCACTGTTGTTTCATTTCATCACAGACTTGTTTGAATAAGCACAGCCCATCAACAGATAGAGAAGTAATGTAAAAGCATTATTTCCATATAGCGCCTCCTTGCGTAAGTAAACATACTCAAGAGCGCTGCGTTTTCCAATTCCGTAAAAATTATATTGCTTGTAATTAGAAGTCTTTTGCTTCAACTTCCCCGTACATGAGTTGTGCTATTATGCAATGCATAATCAGTTGACAGTGCATAGGAGCGTTCACATTCAGCTAGCAATCAGCTGTATTATCGTAATTGTGAACAATAACAAGAAATTCATTTGCCTAATGGCGTTTCCACATTAATAAGCCTCCTCAAAAGTTATTTCAAACTTGCAGAGAGGTTTGCAAATCCTAACACAACCAGAAATTCACACAGTTCTTACTTCGATGCATATGTGTGTACAATACCTGGTGTCTCAAAAAAAATATCCCGATTTGGTCGACCCTAGCGACAGGAATATAGCTTGAATCAATCCGAAATGATTTTCAAAACATACCTCGATAGCAAACTTCAACAAAGATATCTCGTTTTTTGATATCGGTGCATTGAGAGTGAAGATATTAATCTTCAAAGGACAAATTTGCCTTCACCTCCAAACCAGAGCCTTGACGTTTTGGCATAAGCAATATCTTAAAGCACAGTGAATAAAATCAACAAAATTTGAAGACGGCACAACAGATGTGTTTTACAAAATACAGTTTAAGTGAGACCTATCGTCTAGGGAGCTCCGAAACCATCTTCATTCATCTCAATATCGACAATTTATTTTACCCATACCATTCATCGGCGAAAGTACTCCCTTGAGCATCAACACACTTTTGACATTGTCGAATCATTCCTTGAAAAGAATTATCAAGCACCCATGGTTCAGGGACATAAGCGCTTGCAGACTAATTCTCAGTTTTACAGACCCCTTGTTTGACGATGATCCACATTCATTCACGGGCTTTCTGCCGGTTTGTTGTGTGGAGTGGTCACTGTAGCGGTTCTGTTTTCTTCGTGCAGTTCTTGCTAGATTATTTTCTTGTATTTTTTTGTTAGTATTAGTATCTATGTTAAGTAGGATTTATGTTAAATGTAACTACAGTATGTTATTGGTGAGTAGTGTAACAACGTAGTGTGATGTTAAGTGTAATTTGCAGGGTTGCAATGTATTTTCATGCTCCTTGCACTATCGTCTTGTAATATAATTTGCTTGCTAGTGTATTGTTAATTTTAGAAGAATTTATATAAAAAAGAAATTATAGAGGTGCAATGGTAAGACAAGTGATGCACTGCATGAACGTGGCTGCAGTTTGCGTCGAGATGGAGGATTTAGCAAAGATCAATGTTTATTCTTTATGTAAGGAGAGATGTCAGATAAGTTTATCGGTGAGTGAAGAAACTAAATATTAAAAAGAGTTTGCTTATCTTTCAGATTTATTCAGAAAAATCTTTGTTTCATAGGAAATTCATCAAATAGATGATAACTCTGAGGTAGTCGGTTCAAGAGGTAGTCGGTTCAGTCGGAGCAACACTCTGTGTCTTGCAGTAACATCTCTGTATTTACTGTAGAATGACTTTCTGCTGCCACAGAAAGAAAAGCTGAAAACAAATTTTCGATGTGAGCTTGTTTATCTTGCGTTCGTTGAAATCATGTCTGACCGCACTTTGACTTTCAGTCACATTGCTCTGCGAAATGATAGAACCGAAACAAAGAAACGGAAGTTTCTCAATAGAACGGTTTAAGCGCATCAAAATTTATGATGCCAAAACAATACCCTGGTTTTTCATAAAGAAGTATCTTTTAAGAGTAGTCACGCAATTCTGATCCTTTAATGCAAGAAGGTTCTCACTTAGTAACTGAATACTTGGGCTGTGGAATGTTAAATCGTGTCTAAGAATGAGTGCATCCCGATGAAATCAATGCATTGTTGGGTCATTGGACATCAAAGAAGGTACTATGCGAGGTGAAATAGTTAGTAAAGCTGTACGAGAAGACTAAATCATTTTCAAGAATGAGTAAATCGTAACAAGCGAATTCCTTTTGAAGGGAGTTTTCCTGCTAATGAATGTTTAACGTGACTATGGAATGCCAGCCTCTACTTGTAACAATGGAAAGAGGGTGTAGAGAAATGTTCGTATATTGTAAAGGTATTTTGTAACTGAAGATGACTGGTTTGCTAAGGTCTATTTTGACCATCAATCTGGATGTAATGCACTAAGATCTGTCTCAAATACAAGGGTTGATTTAAGGTACAGTGACGACTAGTTAGTTCAGCGATGTATAAAAAATGTGTAGTAATGAACTGAACATTGTGCGGTGACGACTTTCTCACATTCCAGTTTGAAATATTTAGCACTACTGTTTGATGTTTCAGAAAGAGGACGAATTAGTTCTCCTTTCTCATGAAAGTCTGCTTGGCTTGACCCCAGTAATTTCATAGGAATTTTGCCCCAATTATTCACCTCTTCGTACTTTCTTCAAACGGCATATTGGGAACAAAATATAATATTTAGACACAGTTAAATAATGGCCTTCAGAACCCATGAATGGCAAAGCTTCCTGTCAGGTGAATTAAAACTCCTACTTTACTTTCAATACAGTATGTCATCAAGCGAGTTTACCAAACCAATTGCCACACCCAATTGCCACATCCATTTCATCGAAGTTTACATACTGTTTTGTGCTGTGATGAGAATTCCTTAAGTAAATGCCTGCTAACATCACTTGTCAAGAGAAAATGTCTGTGAATGACAAAGATAGAGTCCTAAAAGCTTTTCTACGAAAGAGCTGTCTTGATAGAGCGTTTCGTTCATACATTCACCCTATCCAGACTGGCGGGCACAACCCCCCCCCCCGCTAGTGAATTTTTTCATGCATGCAGCTCCTTGAATATCTCCTAGAATAGTCTGGATTTTAGCGACTTTTAGTTTCTGTTTATGAGACATCATTCCATGTGAATTTCAGAATTTTCGAACCTGCTTCAGGGGATCAACGCGTGAATTAAATCGAGTGCTCTGCAAAAAATTCCTTTTCAGTACCACTGGCTCCATAACAATGAAATAAACATTACTGGACTTGTCTTGTGACAGGCTTTCATTTGATACATAGTTTATTGACCTTAGATGACGTCATGAATAATTGGTTGCTTCGTATGCATACTGACCAAAAACCATGATAGGCTTCACTTTTCAAAGAATTTGCAACATATAAAGATTCAGCAGGTCTCTTTATCTACGTTTAGTATTTTTAGCTACTCTTAAGCCAATTTATAACAAAGTCCAAACAACGGTTGCTCTTTTATGCGGAAAAAATAAATAAATGCCAAATCAGCACAAATGCCAGCGATGCGAAAATCTTGAAAAAAGGATTACGATGATATCATCTTTTTATGTTTCAAATCTCATGTCGGTGTGTTTTATCATTTAAGAGATGCAACGCAACAAATTTCACGTGATTTTGCCTCTAATTTAGTAACATTTGCTGACGTCAGCACTTAGTCAAGTGACATAAACAAAAAAAATGACGTCCTCTTGTTTTCCTGATCATGTTTGTTATTTGTGGAAAGTTTCAAGCCTCTACCTGTCGTGGTCATGAGAAAGCAGAAAGGGGCCACTTTGTGCCTCTTAATCTTCCCAAAGTCTCAAAAGCCTAGTCTGGGTAGAATTTATTTATGAAAGTCTCGAACAAATGGTGTCAGAGCCTCCATTACTGATAAAAGTTCCTCCTACTTGAAGCTTCGTCTACGCATTAGGAAATTCTACCAAGTGTATAAAAGTATTGCTCGATTCAGATACTTTTTGTAGAACAACTAACGAGCTTCTGAAGTGTTTGAACAAGAAATTTTGCGATAAACCTGAATTATGAGTCGAGATAGACCGTAAATTAAAATGTATTCAGGACTGTTTTTGCTATCAGGAAGCTTCATTGAAGACCTTAGCGTCAATCAGACCAATCCAGTAATCCTTTTTATCATTCCGTTGTAGGCCAAAAAGTGCAAGCAAGTCGATGTCTAACGTAACTCTATCTTCGAAGATGTCTAACAACACAACCCCTTCTCCATTATCATCTGCGGAGTTAATGACATTCAATGTTCTGCTTCCTATTACATCAATTGTAGGCTTCATTACCAACTTCATTGTAATACTCAGCGTTTTTTACTATCGAAGTCTACGACGTGTTCCTGCGAACGTTTTCGTAACGAGTCTAGCAGTAGCTGATATAATTGTTTGTGTTGTCGGGGTTCCACTCTGGTTAGTGACACTTATTTTGGCAAATGGAGGAATGATGCATTGCCAAATAACATTCGGATTAACCGTATTCTCTTCGGTATTATCAGTGTATACACTTGGTGTAATCAGCTACGATCGTTACGCCGCTGTCACAAATCCGTTTCGGCATCACATAGTAATGTCACAAGCTACAACATACAAAATATTAGGAGGTATTTGGGTCATTGTGTTGATATTCTCTCTGCCTTCTTTCATTGGATGGAAATCTCCTAATTTAGAGAAATCAAATGCTGCTAATCTTGCTGCTTATTGCATCTACACCAAAGTTTTTCGCTTGGAATATCTAATCATCGTGTTCACAGGGATATCCCTCACTATTGTCATGAACATCATTCTGTATGCTAAACTACTGAGTGTTGCAAAACGCCACGCTAGCCAAATCGAGAGTGTCAAGCATGAAGTAGAAAATAGCGTTGGGGACCAACCCGGCCCAGATCAACCAAAAAGGCCAGCAGTGAGAAGAGAGAGGAATCTCAAAGCTGCAAAGACACTTGGTATTGTGTTAGGTGCGTTGGTCCTATGTTGGGTGCCATTCCTCGTAGTTGCTTATGTTGATACAATCTCAGAGAACTCTAACGTCTCGGTTTTCACAGTTAAGATGCTTGGAACTGTGACATATGTAAACAGCATCATCAACCCGATTATTTATACATACATGTCGCGCGACTTTCGAAAGGCAATAAAGAGGATCTTGCTTCGAAAACGAGGAATTCCAAATTTCTTGGGAAGCAGCAGTACGTGAATAGAAATGTATTTCGATAAGGAGAGTTACAGAGACAACTTGAGCAGAAATTTGAACTCTTCCTGAAAATACTGAAACGCGAAATTCATTCTAGATTTTCTTGGAAGCAGCAGTGCAAGAATGAATACAATGGTTATGTGATAAAAGAAAATGCAGAGAAAACTTCAACAGGTAATTTGTGATTGCTTTTCCCTGGCAGATAATGGAGTTTGATCCAATATTGAACATGATCCAGTCTGATACTGCTACAAAATCAATGATAAAGTACATTTCAAAGAATTTCGTAAAATGGAAATCAACTGACAAGTGTATATCAAAATATTCTAAAGTCAACGCTCGGTAATTTTCTGGAGCTAAATTTACTGTATTGTTCGCTTTTGTATTCTTCAATCAGGTGAATATTACTATGCTTTCCATTTGAATTGCCAAATTCGAATGACTTTCTAAATCAATTGTAATCCTCTAGAGGAGAATTCAAGAAAGCTAAGCAGTAAATCAAATCTGTAACTTTTTCATCTTTTTATGGCAATGAAGTAAAATTTTTACGGCAGCAAGTTTCTCTCAGGAAAATGAATTTGCTTAGCTATTTGGTAAAGACTTGCAAACAAGCCATATTTTGCATAGGTCTAAGGATTTTCAACTGCAAATAACTGAGATGAAAGAGGGCGTTTATCCTTGGAATCTTTTTGCTTGAATTAGGTTTTCTTCCCTAATAGCTAAAATTGTCTATGTAGTACCTGAGTGAGTCCAGCTTTTGTGAAGAAAACATTGCCTACTGATGCCAAATCGAGACGGAAAAAGTGCCTAATTCAGTGCCCAGTTATAGATAGATATCCTTAAGTCGGTTCGATATCACTCTGCTGCAGTCCTCTCATTTTATAATCAGATGAGATGCTAACTACAAATCATGTTAATGTTCTTTAAATACATGCTTTTTGACTGGCAGAAACTCCGCCATCTTGAAAGTTAAAAAATCACAAAAATGAGCACCAGAGAAGCAAAACATGATTAAAGTTTTGGTCAAGTATGTATTTTGATAGATCCAACTGGAAAAAAAGTAGACGAAAACGTGTTTTAAGAGTACTTTTGAGATACGAATCATCTTAGGATTTTGCTTATTAGGTACTCCTTCCCGAACAAGGATAAGTAAAACCTGAATCAATTCTGAACATGATACCTTCGTTAACTCTGAAGACCCTGAAGAACACTTTTTAGTTAAAAATTAGCATTCTATGAGTATCTCAGTTGCCAAGAAGGTTCCTAAAAGTCTTTAAGAATGTTAAGTAGCTCGTGGCTCAAATTTTGTAGAGAGCTTTAAAGTGGCCTACAAGATGTAATTCAAAGGTTTCTAACAGCGAGAAGTAGGCATGAAACTATAAGGTAAAATGAAACTTTAAAATCAATTCTGTTAGAAGATGAGCGAACTGTTATTGCACTCTCCCTGAGCTTTGAGCAAAGTTGGAATTTTCCTTCGAGATAAAAATCATTTCCTCTAGAATTGCTAATTGTTTAAATCTACTCTCAAAATCCATTCTTTCATAGCAATGTAAAAGCTCTTGATGGATATTTTTGATTAATTAAGTTACTTAGCTTCTACGCGATTATGAAATGATCTCTTAAGACTTTATGAAGTCCGAAGATAGTCCTAACACTGATTTATTGATGATAACATAAATGAGGAGGTTAACATGGAGCCAGCAAGAGGTCTTTCTACATTTCTACATTTCTACGAGGCAATTCTACATTCCAAGGACTATTGTGCTCACTTAATGCTCTTTTTAACATCTCGCATAGCAATAGCACCAACAATAACAGTCTTCAATCAATTTGCATTGTCTCGCAGACAATATACCAAGTTGAGATCAATTTATTGCTCACCAACTACTCCTAACTTTGACCGTATCTAGCAAAAGAACAAAGCGTCATAGAATCATGGAGAAAAAAGAGACTAGAAAATTAATTTTTTGTCTCCTTTGAACGGCTATCCCCCTGACACTTGAAAAAGGAACGAAAATTTTTCAAATCAAATTTAATTCAGACATTCAAAAATGGCAGATTTCCGTGATTCAGTAAAAATTTGTCCTTAAAAATTTGCATCTTTTCTTGGATTACAGTTGGCTGGCATCTTCTAAGTGAATTGTTATTCAAATTCCCTAGCATTAATTTCCACCGCATTTGTATTTTCATTAAATCTTCCCTGTATCCTCTTCTGTATCGTGTTTGATCTGTAAATAAGGTGTTAAGTATTTTGAATGTTTAAAGGATAATATGTCCAAAAAATCTAAAGCTGTTTGTGGTAATCCAAAATGAAGAGACCTCTAAAGAAATCTCCTCATGTGTCATTATAGTGCTAAGGTTCAAAATAACATTGATTGTAAGCATAAAAACAAGTGGAAAAGGTAATGGAAAACTAACATTGAAACTTTATATGAAAACTTTCAAGAAAGAAACGAGATTCGGACGTCCATATGACTTGATTAAAACAAAAAAATTGATACTAAAAGTGGTTACTCAAACTTTGATACTATAGAGAAGGCGGACGCAAGGTTTTAAAGTTTGTCTTGAGACTTTAGAAGATTGAAGAAAGAATACAATCTCGTAGCTATTCTCTAGAGCAGTCAGAATTTCTGCCAATGAGGCCAGAATAAGTAGAACTATTTTTAAGAAATGTTATTCACTATATCAAAATTACAGTTGAAGCAATAGATCTTTAAACTCTACAAAAGAGCTTATTTGTGTTTATACATTTTTACACTCGAGGTTGGATCGAGTAGCGTTAGAGCTTCTCTCACCATTGCGCACATTCGAAAATATTACAAAAATGTAACAGAATATTGTTCGACTCTGATTCTTTTCAGATCAGCTAAAAAGGTCCATTTCCTGAATCGGTTCTACCGAAAAGCATTTGAATAAGGCCTACATAATCCTTCCTATAAAACGATAAGGACTACGATGCCATTTGTAATTTGCACTCTTTGCAAGAGTCATGAAAGATTTAATAAGATTGCTTGTAAAGTTACCAAATCTTCCCTATTTACGATATTGACAAGCAAATCCTATTCCGGCTCACAGCCGTGTAGCTATGATTTTTTTCTGGATTCTAGAATACTCAAAGACTTCAAATAGTCTTTTGTCTTGCCACTCTTGTACCAGAAAACCGATCTCTTGGCCGTTGTCGTCTTCCCCCTCATTCTATTTTTGCATGGTTGGAGCAGGGTGCATTTGGTCAATGAGGGTCGATATGAGAGTTGTCTTGGCACAATAAACTGATAGCCCTTTTGGTATGCAGAGTGAATCACAAAGATGCATTTAAGATTTCTAGTTTTAAGAGCACAGTATCATTTTGTTGGCGAGATAGCATCGAAATTGTCTTCACAGATGAATGAATTGTATTTTGTAAAGGCTAAGCTTCATTTCAAATGTAATCAATATCGTACATATGGATCAATAGTGTTAAAATTACATATTGCAGCCGTTCAATGTTCAACAACTGAAAATTCTTTTGATGCTTTCAGATTTGTCACAGAAAAAAAACACGAAATATGTGAACTTCTCTCATGATCATTGCGATAAGAGTGATTTTGATGTGTTACAACACTTACAAAAGCAATGTTGTAAAATATTTCATTGTCTTCTTAGAGGTATCTACTCATAATAAAGATGTAGTATCTTGCAATTGTTTATATCAAATATTCATATCACCATGCTGTCTTTCTCAAGGCTTATCTAAAATTTTCTATGTCCACGTTAAGGAAGTGAAAGGACTAGCCTAATCGAAATTGCTAAATGACCTCTTTCAATTTAAAAACTCAGAATTCATATTCCATCCTTTCTCAATCTTAACAACAAGAAATTGAACTTTGGGAAGAAATTGATGTAAGTTGTAAGCTGGCGATCTACCTTCACTTTGAGACATTTGTACTACAATTTCTCGACTGCCGTGAAACTTCTTGGACAAGCAAAAATTCCTTCAGTGTAGTAGGCTGAGATTTCGATGTCTTGGGGCAGTACCACCATAGACTGCAAGGGGAATTACCATTATTGACCCTGAATAGCTCTGTTGGTTTCTTTCCACTAACAAAATATTAACTTCCTTGCAATGAGATGCCAGCATGGGTGGCCTCCCTCGGCTTCGACAATAGACCTGTGATTGGGCACTTCCAGTATAAAAACAACCTAAGATCTACCTACAAAGAGCAAATCAGGGAAATTGGACACTTCTGTGTTGATGCTCTTAAGTTTCTTTTAGAAATTTCTAAGATAGAGGAGGAAAATTGATCGTGACTCATGGGTAAAACTAGCTTGGAGAGAAGTTATGCCCTACCAAAATTGGTCGAACTATACCAAAGCTTAAGAAGAAATTCTAGCCTTTAAAACCTTTGAAAACAAACACTTTGAGGACCTTATTTCAACCTTCTCGAAGGTATTTAAATGATAATGATCTGGGATCAGCAAGTGTGTTTAGTGTGAAAATAAACAAGTTTTGTTGGGGCGAAATGGACTTAAGTAGCAAATTAAAGAATCCTTCACCGCAGTTGTCAAAGTGAAATGGCTCGTAATAATTCAAATCTCTGAATTAAATTGCGAATGATGGTCGGAATGGGTAAATAATGCGATTTTACGTCGAATTTTGACATCTCGAAGCCATTATTCTCTGCAAAATGGAATCATCGTCCAAAAAATTGCATCCCAAACTTTACCCCACTTTCAACGTGCCTTTGCAAAGCCCCAAATTGCGTTTTAAAACTTGAAAGTGACTTATCTCTTGTCATTTTTAAACTGATTGAGTAACCATCAAGCATCGACTCCCAACACAATTTCGGATTAGAAAATCAAAACATCTTTTTTTAACCCCCTTTAAAACCTCATATGGACCCCTGAGTCTCTTGAAAGCCCTAAAATTGGATGCACCCTGATCCATTTCCCCTTTTGACCCCTCAATTGCCTTAAAAAGCTAACTGAGACTTTGTGAATTTAGCAATTCAGTGGAGCAAAGTTTGACCACGGATTCCAATTCTTATGAGCATTCAGGCAGCTGGTAGCAATTTGATTCGGCTATTGTTTTTCAATAGCCAATCAAATTGCCGAATGGCCTCTTGTATCCCAGAGTAGAGATAGAGCAACAAATTCACTCTGGGGACGAGATCTCTAATCGCAAAGTAACAGGGGATCTGGTAGGTATTAGGGTCTTATCAATAGGTTTTATTATCAAAAAATATGCTAGAATTTGCGAAGATTGTAAGATTCCACAACGATTATAAGATTTCAATGGAATATACTCCTCCGAATGACACTATGGTAGAGTTTCGATTCATGCTGATGCATTGAAATCGAAAGCTTTCGGACAAAATTTTGTCCGAAAGTTTATTTGTCCGAAATGTGGTGATGTCCGAAAGTTTTTTCATCTGAAAGTTTTAAAGTCATTGAAAATAGAAATGCACAAAGAAACGTATCATAAAAAGTTAATAAATCAAGTTTTTACCAGTAGTACTTAGGTTTCTTGAATTTTTTATCGAAAAGTTTGGCTCCTTGAAGCGTTTCTAGAAAAAAGTTCACGTTTGGCAGCATCATATCATATCATATCATATCATATCATATCATATCATATCATATCATATCATATCATATCATATCATATCATATCATATCATATCATATCATATCATATCATATCATATCATATCATATCATATCATATCATATCATATCATATCATATCATATCATATCATATCATATCATATCATATCATATCATATCATATCATATCATATCATATCATATCATATCATATCATATCATATCATATCATATCATATCATATCATATCATATCATATCATATCATATCATATCATATCATATCATATCATATCATATCATATCATATCATATCATATCATATCATATCATATCATATCATATCATATCATATCATATCATATCATATCATATCATATCATATCATATCATATCATATCATATCATATCATATCATATCATATCATATCATATCATATCATATCATATCATATCATATCATATCATATCATATCATATCATATCATATCATATCATATCATATCATATCATATCATATCATATCATATCATATCATATCATATCATATCATATCATATCATATCATATCATATCATATCATATCATATCATATCATATCATATCATATCATATCATATCATATCATATCATATCATATCATATCATATCATATCATATCATATCATATCATATCATATCATATCATATCATATCATATCATATCATATCATATCATATCATATCATATCATATCATATCATATCATATCATATCATATCATATCATATCATATCATATCATATCATATCATATCATATCATATCATATCATATCATATCATCATATAATCATTATTTAACGTTGGTTTACAGAGAATAGTATTAATAGATACTAATTTAGACCAACCTACACAAATACAAAATCCATAAATCTAAATAAAACCTAGTACCATGTCCTGTATTGTTAACGGCATATTCTGGAGGTGCAATGCTCTCCGGCCCAATTTCTTATCTTGATTTTAAAACGTGCGAGTGTCGGTTCTTGTTTTACATTATCATCAAGGGTATTCCAAAGGAAACTGCCCCTGAAAGATAAATAGATGAAAGATAAAGATTCTACTCCATAAGATGTCGTCTTTGCCTTTGGGAGTTTGCCAAGAGCATCTTTTAATTTGGTTTACTGCTGGTTTTATATTGTTCAATCTAACGAAAATTACATTGAAGTGTCCTTGTTGATGTGATGATCATCATGTGCCTACTGTAAATTGATATTCATGATGGAATGACAATTATTTTTAACATATATTTGGTATAATGCTTGTTTTTTATGTCGTGTTTGTCCGAAATTCCTGAAAAAGCGTCCGAAAGTTTTTTGTCCGAAGTTTTTTTGCCGAAAGTTTTCTATCCAAAAGTTTTCGATTTTAAAGCAGTTACGGCAATTCGTTAAATCAAGCTTGCTGCAGTTCGAGCGCAGCGCAAATGCGATACCACAACGATTTGCCTGGAGCACCTTGGATTCCCTTTGCATTTGCTTATTAGTTTGGTTGCAGTAACTTTACGTATCATTGTTTCAAGGAGCGAGAAGTGAATTTTGAAGTGATTTTGCTCTGTTTAGCTGACTTTACATTTGGACATCACCAAAAATTGCAGAAAATTGTAATCTCTAAATACTACCAAAAGACAACAAATTTGGTCTATGCACTGGGGTTGCAGCAAGCCATCACCACCGTTTGAGGGAACGTCTTCAAATGTTGACTTTGAACCTCTTTAACCGTGGCTGGGTCATAATTGCTGTACCATCTGGGTAGCCTATGTTCCAGACCACTCGCAAAGAAAAGTAAATGGTCTGTGTAACTGAGCTCAAATCCGTGTTCAGATGATGAACTGAATCGCGAAGTAAAGAAAGGCCACCTTTTAAGCCTGGTCTCAAAATGATCGTACGGATCGTTGGTGACGCAAGGAGAGTCCTTACAATTTGATCATCAATACTTTAGTCCTTTTTTAAGTCACTTTGCAACCATGAAATATTCATAATGTAAAACTTACCGATACTTCAAGTGCTTTTAACACGACCGACAACACCTTTCTCGAGGATTTTAGTCTCGTTTCAATGCCTCTATGTATAGGAAAATGACCGGAAGTGAATATGTTTGACGACTTTCAAGGTTTCTTGTGGGAACAAGATGTTTCTTTTCCGTGTCAATTCTGTTCTAAAAGACAGTGAATTTATCTAAAAAATATTTAAAACTAAATTTGTTTTGATTTAAACTCATTGGTAAACTCTACAAATTTGGATAAGAGTGGTGGTCTTATTTTGAGAGAGTTCCCATTGTCTTTGGGAATAATGTTTCAAACTCATTGTCTTTGCTGATGAAGGCAGCACCACGAAGGCCATGACATTTGGAAAATACAGTGGAGCATAGAGATTGTTTTGAAGATGGCGTGGTCTTCTTTCTGCTTGCATCAAGAAACATCTTAATTCCGAACGAAGCAATAAATCACTACAAAGAGCGCTGATGATACATTTTACCACTAGTGAAGGACAATATCTGGGTCTCTTGTTCGAAATGCGTTCATGTATTTACAACAAATCGGTCAGAAAGAAAAACACGAAAGAAGCAGAACATCAATCTGATTAGGCCACAGCTTTGAAAGGAGAAATTTTGCATGGTTGTGGATCAAGAATTAAGTGTCGTTTATAACGAAAGATGTCTTTAATGGAGAGATGGAAAACACATGACAGACGATGTTTTATTTTTACTGGACAGTTATTTTCACTTGTTGGACAAGTGGGCTCACAACTCAATGAAAAAGCTCCCGAAACTTTTCTGGAAACTTCGTGTTCTGGAAATATTGTCTCGAGCAATGGCAGACAAGGTACAAGGAGGATGCTGTCTATTTAAATTGAAAGAATTACTTCCGATGGACAGCTGCAATGACTACTATTTTGATGATTTTCAGAAATTCATATACAAACAAAGCAAAGGTCTACTAGGTAAAATGAGCGCGCTTGGAGTAGAATTGGATGACAAGAAATGGAAAAATTCTAAAAATGTTGATTCAAAGACTTTTCTCTGAACAGCTTAAATTTCAATGTTTTCAAGGAGTCAAAATTTAACTTTCACCCCTTGCTTACCCATTTTAGCCCCTGCGGTGGACCCTATGCAACACGATGTATTATTAATGTTCACTTCTGCTGATTTGGAAGGTACAATAAAGCTTTATTGATTTAGGCAAATTCTTCATGAGATGCAGCTCTTGAAGAGAGTAGCTTTTTCACTGTTTTTTATCTTTATTCTTTGTTATCACTTAAAATGGCATTATTTGAAGTCAATCATTCTTACGAAACTATCCTTCCTGTTCTGGCAGCTTCATATGTCAATCACAAATGTGCAGCAAGAAGTTGGGTATGAAAAGTCAGTTTGATTAAGCGATTCCTGTTACTATTCCTTCCTGAGTGACCCTAAGGATGCCAAACTGTAATCCTGATAGCTCAAAACATTTTGACACAGGCTTTGGCCAGGAAGGGAGGAGGAAAATCAAACTTCGAAATTACTAGAAAGAGATATCAATACCAGGGGCGGGTAACATGACTTTCGGAAGGACAGGGGTCTACCGCCCAGTTTTCAGAAAGCTACCCTCTTCTAATTACCGACAGTGCCAGCTCATCAGGTGTCAGTAAAATAGGATCGTGCCAGCTCATCAGGTGTCAGTAAAACAGTGAAAGATAATGCCGAAAGTAGTGATAGCAACGTTAGCAAAAAATTAAAAATTGGTAAGAAAAATGATCTATTGTTAGCGTCGCTGAACATCGTTTCGCTGAGGAAACACATACATGAATTAGAGATAATCCTCAGTGATTACAATATTGATATTCTGACTTTAAATGAGACAAGACTAGAACCTTTGATAGATGATAAGGAAGTTACGATACCAGGTTATAAGATTTACCGTAATGATCGTAATAAAAATGGTGGGGGTGTAGCAATTTATGTGAAGGATGACCTGCCAGAACCAAAAATTAGGATCAAGAGTAGTAATCTTGAACTTCTTTGTTTGAATTTACTCCTCGTCATGCTAGAGCATTCTTTGTAATTGCCTAGTATCGTCCCCCTACGTCAGCTGTTGATAACCCCTCTTTTGAAGTATTTAGGGAAGTTTTAAAATGTCTTGACGCAGAAGATAGGGAGATCATGCTTTTGGGCGATACCAACTGTGACTTCAAAAGCAGCAAAAATCCAAACGCAAAACAACTAAGGCAACTGTACTCTGAATATCAATTACAACAAATGATTACTGATTACACAAGGGTCGCAGTTACTACAGATGAAACTGGTGAACACAGTACCAGTAAATCACTTATAGACCATTTTTCTACCAATAGAGCAAAGTATATTGTAAAGTCAGGTGTCGTGCAGTTGGGAATGGTAGACCATTATATGATCTATGCTGTACGTAAGGTAAATGCATGGAGGCTCAAAAGAAATAGCCCAAAAACGATTGAGTTCCGTGCTCTTAGAAACTATTGTAAGGAAGATTTCCTAAAGGACCTGCAAATGATAGACTGGGCTTCTACCTTAGAAGCAAAGAGTGACAATCCGAGCGAGATGGCCAGGACATTTCATCAAATCTTTGAGCATCTACTGAATTTTCATGCCCCTCTTAAAAAAAGGAAGGTAAGAAACGAGTACGCTCCGTGGATTACCTCTGATATTAAAAGGGGAATGGAAGAACGTGACAGAATGAAAAAATTGGCTTCGAAAGACCCAAACCTATGGCCGAAATATAAGATTCTCCGCAATAAGGTAACAAATAACATTCGTCTTTCAGTTACGAAGTATTACCAGGAACTTGTCACCAAAAACAAAAATGACCCGAAAAAAATGTGGAAAACTATTGATAAAATTCTACACAAGACCTCGGGTACCACAACAATTTCTGAACTAAAAGATGGGGACACGATCGTAAAGGGGCAAAACCAGATAGCAGAAAAGCTTAACGAACACTTCGTCGATATAGGCCCAAAACTTGCAAGTAAACTAGAGGTCAAGCCTGACGATGATCCTATTAAGTATCTGCACCCCAATGATTCTGACCAAAAATTTTCGTTCAAACTGATGAGCGAGGAATCAATGCTTAGGTCCTTGAAGATGCTAAAGAGTGGCAAGGCACCCGGTCCTGATGGTGTCCCAACGAATCTTGTCAAGGACGCTGCGAAATTTATTGCCAAGCCTTTGGCGATGATATTCAACGCTTCTTTGGCTAAGGGAATCGTTCCAAACGTTTGGAAACTTGCAAAAGTAACACCAATTTTCAAAACTGGAGCTCGAAATGAGAAAAATAATTACAGGCCAATTTCTGTTCTCTCAGTTTTTGCAAAATTATTTGAAAAGATTGTGCATGACCAGTTATCCGATTTCCTTCTTTCTAACAGGAAACTGACAATGAGTCAATTTGCCTATCGTAAACTGCATTCAACCATCACCTCTCTGATAAGTGTTTCAGATTACTGGTATGAGAATATAGACAAAAACGATGTCAACTTTGCGCTGTTTCTCGACCTCAAGAAAGCTTTTGATACAGTAGATCATGAAATACTTATCAGAAAGCTGAAAGTATATGGAATTGATGTTATTGAGCTAGAATGGTTCAGATCTTATCTTAGTTGCCGTCAACAATATTGTACATTAAACGGTAACAAGTCGAGTTCCCAACAAGTCACATGTGGGATACCGCAGGGATCCTGTCTAGGCCCATTATTATTCATCCTGTACCTTAATGACTTTGAATCTTGCCTAAAGTTCTCCAGGGCTAATCTCTATGCAGATGATACGGAAGTTTCATTCTCGTCGAACGAACTTAGTGATGTGGCGAGCAACTTCCAGGCAGAACTGAAAAACATTTCTGAGTGGATGAGAATTAATAAGCTAAGCATACACCCCGAGAAAACCGAGTTCATGGTTATTGACCACCCTCGAAGGCAAAGCAAACTACCAGAGCTACAACCGTTTTATCTGGATAATATTAGAATAAAGCAGGTTCATAAAACGAAGTACTTAGGACTTACTGTTGACGACAAGCTAAGCTGGAATGAACAGTACAAATATGTCAAAGGGAAAGTAGCGGGTGGCCTGGCATCTCTCAGGAAACTGAAAAACATCTTACCACAATCTCAGTTGCTTAATGTGTATCAAGCACTTGTTGAGAGCCATCTAAGGTATGCAAACGTGGTCTGGGGCGCCCTCTCCAGTACTAAGCTTAGCACTCTACAAAGATATCAGGACAGAGCTTTCGATCTGATAGAATCTTCCAAGATAAAAGACGATTACAATAAGAACATCCTTAATGTAAATCAACTAATGACATTTGACCGAGCGGTCATGACTTTCAAGATTGTCAATCAGCTTTGTCCTGAAAGCCTACAAAATAAGTTCATAGAGAGGTCTGCCTTATCAAAATATAACACGAGGAACATGAAGGATCTCCATGTGCAAAAACTAAAATTAGAACATACGAAAAAAAGTTTTTTGTACACTGGTCCAAAAGCCTGGAATAGTATCCCACAGCTCATCAGAGACACCGAATCCGTTGTTCGATTCAAAAAAGATCTGAAATCTCATCTTTTGAGCTGATATAAAATAGGTTTGCACGAATCCATGGAAGATCAGTACACGGGGGGAGGGAAAGGGTGTAACATAGCTTGAGCTTATATTGTAAACTTTTAATTGTAATTCATTCTATTTTCTTTTGGTATCGTATTCAACTGAATGGATTTTGTGCTTAAATAAGATTAAATGAAAATGAAAATGAGTTACCGTCATACCCACTTCTATGATTAATTCTGGCGGAAAACTACCCATTTTTTACAATTTTTGCCAATTTCTCGAAAATCCACCAATGTTTAAGGAAAATCTGCCGAAAAATGGACCCTTGTTCAGAGCATTTTGGACCCAAACACCCACCCATATGGGCTGCACGTACCCGTACCCTCAACATATTATGTTACCCCCTCCCCGGGATATCAATTAGCTTTGACCGAAGAAAATTTTGGTGGCTAGACGTGTAGTTATTCTTGTTCATTCTCATACATTATCAACGTTTCCAGACCTCCAAACTTTGCAGATTAAATACAAAAGAAGTTCCAGGCTGTCTCAGAATTTGAAAGCATTAAAATTTCAATTTTGTGATGATTCAATTGCTACTATGTTACCAATCTTCACGTCACCAGAACAAATTCATCAATATCAATTACTACAGCATTGCAAAAGTTTCTTATACGTTTTAATGGTTTCTTTTTTATCTAATATCAAAATTTAAAATAACGAAATTACATAAAACAGGACTTACAAACTACTTTACTACACTACAAAGACGATGCCATGAGGAGCAGAAGAGCATGACAACCCAATGGCTATAAGATAGAGACAGGTAGCTAAAGTTAAATCTAAATATACAATGAAATAAAAATAAGCACAAAAGGCTACGCACAAACAATTTCTACAGAAAAATTCAGGAATCGTTAAACCAATGGTTTCTTCATTCAATGATTAATTTGCAACAGTGATGTTCCCTCAGAACTGCATCAGTCTTCAGGCATTGTAACAACAAGCATTCCTGTCCTCGTTGTTGTCATTTATGCTACAACAGGGTCTTACTTGATAACGATTAACTTGCTCCCTTTGAGAATCCTAAGGTGGATACTAGAGAAATGTCCAGCAAATGTCTGTGCTGCCTAACAAATCTCATCCAGTCTCAAATGGAATTTCATGTGCGAAAGAAACTGGTCCTTAACAGGACGAAATATTGGTATATAATATATATTCCTCAATTTCGCACATATTTGCTGTTGTTCTTCGTCGCATTGCGGTGTTCCTGCTCTCAAACTCATTAACATAAATCTAGTTTTATTATTATCATTATTATTATTATTATTATCATTAAACATCTATTTAAAGTAGGCTAAAAAAGAAAGAATAGCTAAATCACAGCTAATTAAGGCATACTATCTACAATATACATTATTTACAACTATCAATAAATATTACAGGACAAATCAGAGTTAAAAAGGAAAAATCTATCCTGTTAGAAACCCAACTTTCGGGAAATATACTTTGCAGAGCCTACAGTTGCATTTTCAACCATTCCAACATCTAATTTGTTTTTTGAAGATAGTAAGACTGTTTGATTGCTTTATTTCTTGTGGTAAATTCTGCCACAGTTTATTTCCAAGGTAGGCAATGGATTCAACTCCAAAGGACGTTGTTCGTACTTTTGGCAGCTGAGCGTCATCGCCATGCCTTAGACTATAGCTAATATTTCGTTGCATGAAAATATCGTTCATGAATGGTGGATTCAGACCACATTTTGTTTTATAAATTTCGGTCATGAGCAACTGCAGATTTCTTATGTGGATTGGCACCGACTTAGATTGTTCTAAGAGGAAACCAAAATCATTCTCGCAATCTTTATATGCAATGCGTAATGTCCTTTCATGAATATGATTTTTTTTATCAATTAAAAAAAATTCAACTACTAAAAAAACTGCAATTTCATTAACTGTGACATTCATGGCGAGGAAAGACACGAGATCACCGGGTCCTCACCATAAATGCCACTTACAATTCAACTACAAAATTAATTCAACAGAACAAAAATTAAGGAGAACGGAAAATGGGAAAAATCTGAATGGGGAAAATATGATTTAAATGTGGAAAAAATGGGGAAAATATGATTTATTCTGTGATTCAAGGCTCTTTCACAGAACATCCAAACAAGCGGACAGTAGCTGAAATGACATAAAACGAACGCCCCAATGAAACGCTTTAGTTTTTCTGAATCCATGTATCGTGATATTCGAGCAAGAGCATGGAATTTTTTTCTGGCTTGCCTTTTTACACAGTGCCTTTGCATGTTGCTTGAAAGAAAGTGATTGATCAAACGTAATACCGAGAAGAATTTCCTCTGTACTTTCTTTCACACAGGCCTCTCCTATTTTGATTGTTGCTTCATTACTCCTTTTTGAACCCAAAATCATTAAGTGGTATTTGTCTTCATATAGTTTCATGCCATTGTTTGGAAACCATTCAGTTATCTTGAGGGCATCATTCTCTAAATCCATAATGACACTTTCAATGCTAGAACCACACGCATAAATAGTTGTGTCGTCTGCATAATTACAGATTTCGGTCTCCTCCATGAACATAAAAAGGTCATTCAGATATATGTTAAACAAAAGAGGTCCCAAGACCGAACCTTGTGGTACTCCTATAACGGTTTCTGTCCATGTGCTGAATGAGCCATTGACCTTCATCCTCTACTTCCTGTCGGTGAGATAGCTATGGATAAACAGCAAAGCTGATCTACTGAAGCCATATGCATTCAATTTTGCAATCAATAGTTCATGATTTAGGCAATCAAAGGCCTTCGAAAGGTCTGTCAGGACAGCCCCGGCGACGCCCCTGTTGTCCATTGTCTTCTTGCAGGCTTCCACAAAACGTAGCAGTGCATGCTGTGTACCACACCCCTCTCGAAATCCACAAAGGAGTGAGGACAAGAAACTTTGGACACAAGGTAGCATTTGATATTGCATCAATCTTTCATAAATTTTTGATAGCGATGGTAAAACTGTAATCGGTCGGTAGTTCTTTTTCGTAAAGGCATCCTCCTTTTTGAAGCGCGAGCTTATATCTCCTGCTTTCAAGTCTTTGGGAAAAGTACCCTTGGATAAACGAGAGTTGAATAAACTCTGTATGGCAACAGAAAATACGTCAGAATTTGTCAACAGAAGTTTTGTAGGTTTGCAGTCAACTGGAGAGGCTTTTATCGGATTAAGTTGTCTGATCTTTATATCAACCTCTTCGGTGGTGACCTTTCTAAGTTCAAATTTGTCTGAAAGCATCATAGTATTTTTGATTTTGCAAATACTTGGATGAGCTTCGTATTTCTTAAGAGACTTTTCAACTGGATCTAGTATATCACTTGTCGGTAGTAAAAGTGAGTCTTTTATAGAAATCGGTAAACTATCTGTGTTGTTTGTGAAATACTGGTTTAAAATTTCTGCAATTTGAGAGTCTTGATTTACCATTGTTCCGTCTTCGATCAGAGAGATGGAAGAATTCATTTGCACTTTGTCTGAGAACAGTGGCTTTACAGTCTACCAAAACTTATGATTATCAGTAAGCTTTCCAAGGTCGATGTTCCTATAGTAGTCAAATTTGGCCCGACGCAATAATTTCACGCATTTGCTCCTCTGCTTTTTGAAAGCTTTGAAATTTTCCTCAGTGCTATCATTATTAAACTTATTACGCAGTCTTGTTCTATGCATGTTTTCTTTACGCAGGGTTTTTGTCATAAAAGGCCCATCGTTTGCGCGAATATATTTTTTCTTAACGGGTGTGTGCTCATTCAGCACGGCCATGCCCACAGCTTTAAAAGCACCATAGTCCTCATTCCCACCCAGCTCAGATGAGAGCATATGAATGAGATGATTCCTGAAGTCCACGGTGCTAAATCGGCTGTAGTCCCTATAGGAGATTATCTTGGGCCCCCTTTTGACATGTCCACCTTTTAAAACGGTGACAATCATGGTATGGAAGTCGGACAGTCCTGTTTCTATTGTAGTTGTAGCCTGAAAACTCGACTTCGTATTTGTTAAAATCAAATCAACGCATCGATGACTGTCGGAATTGAAGCAAGTTGGGCTCCTAACAAGACAGGTCCCATGCTAGAAAAATCGGAAAACTTTTCCAGTCAAAGTTCTGAAAACGGATTTGGGATCGTTAGACACAGAAGAATCGAATTTGACCTGAGGACTTTAGAAATTTTTCCTTTTTTCAAAATGGCGGCTTAAATGTAAAATGGCGGATTTTTTGACAAAACTTGTACATAAAGTAGGTTTCTGCTGTTATAGACGTGTGTTTTTAGATTCAATACACTGAAAGACTATGGTCTTTGTGAATTTTTGAAAGAAAATCATCCATTGGCTATTGTATTTCATAATGGCGGCATAAATTCAAAATGGAGGACTTTCGAAATTGATCACGGATCTAATTTTGCCTAATGTTTTCATTTATGACAGTAAATGTGTGAAACATGTGGTCTTTGGATGCAAAAATGTATCCATAAGCATCGAAAGAAAATGACAGTAGAAATCCTCACAATAGGCCTTAATTCTGATGATCCTGAAACAAAATCAGTATTTGGAAACCCAAGTTCAACGTTAAGAGCCCCTTTCCGTTATTTTGGTAACCTAAAGGATCATAATGTCCAAACGTGACAACAAGTTATTGTAATTGAATACAAGAGTAAATATTGTGAATTCAAACGTCTTCAAACCTAAAATACATCAAACCACTGAAAAAAGCAAGTTTTACTGTTTAAGCTTCTCGATCGTTTCTTTCTCTGTTGCGGGTAGCGAAAAGTAGTGCAAAACATCCAGATGCTATCAACATTTCTGTCGCAAAGCAGTTTCCTTGTCTTTACAAGTTGATATAGAACACACGTCATGCCTGACGTTTTTGGGTTTACAGGTGGTAAGTAGTGAATGCATTCATCTTGTCGAAAAGTAGAAGTTTTCTGCATAAGACAGAAGTTGCAAGAAACTGCAGGTCAACTTTTTAAAGCTAAGACAGCTAAGAAACAGTGTTACCTAGTTACCTACTTTTAGAGCTAAGAAACAGTGTTACCTGGGTTACAATAATCTTTTGCAATTGGAATGCTGGACTTCTCTCAACCTTTTTATGGCAACCTTCGATTCCATAGTTTAAACAATATTTTGTTCCCACATGGGCTCTGTTTATAATTTAGTGCCAACAGGTGAACTTATGAGAGCTTTGGATAAAAAAAGCTTTTTTAAAGATCACATATTAACATAAATGTTGACTGAGTTTATTCATCTCCGTCATTATTCTGACTTCAAAATTTTTGCAGCGCAAAAATGATATCATCGAAGCCATTCTTGTTACATTGCCCCGAAAGATGCCTCCTTTGCAACTCCCCTATCAACGAGAAAGAGAAGAAAGCCGTTCACGAGGCAGGTTTGCAAACTTTAAGGAACAATGCTGTACTCTGGTCTCAGATCGATGAGCGGGTTTGCCAGGAGGATCCTTATAGATCTTTTAGGGGAGAAATAGTTAGATTACCAAATGAATATCAGGAGGCACTATTCATACATCAATCATGTGGTATTACCTTCAGGAATAAGGTGAAAGCCAAACAGAGTCAATCGAACAGCCTTATGAAAACGGAAAGAGAAAGTAATACAGAAACCCAAGACATATGCACAGGGAGCTCGAGTGTAGAAATCATACAGCGCAAGAGGCTAATACGAGAAAAGAGCAATGCCAGTATATGTGTCATTTGTAACACAAAAACTGAAAAAGATTAGAACACATACAATGGTGGTGGGCTGGCTCGCTGCTCAGAGCTACGATCAGCTCAGAAGTTGAAACAAAAGTTGGAGCAGCAATTGGCGAATGAGTCCGACACATTTTATGAAGCAGCGAAACGTTTAGACATTCTTCTAAGTGGAACATCGCATGATGTCTTTGCAGCAGATGTGTTCTACCATAAAAATTGTTATTCTTCCTTCACATACACTTACACGAAATCACAGAAAGAAGCAACCACAAGTGAACTGGAGAGCAGAGTTCTTGAAAGTTTTGTGAGATGTTTAGGCGAAGTGTCATCGAAGACAAAGAATCATATCTCATGACAGAGTTACTGAAAGATCTCAAAGAAATAAGTCAAGACTGTGGTCTTCAATTTCCACCAATTAGATTTACTTCTGCCTTAAAGGCACACTTGCAAGATAGATTTGCTGATTTGGTATCATTTTCGAAGGCTGGGAAGTATCAAGTAGCCCATTCTAGTTTGCTTGGCCCAGTTTGTTTTGTCGAGGCAGCTATGAAGGGTCACGGAATGAGGGAAGACGATCTTACAAAAGCTTTTGCAAGACTCGTTCAACGTAACAGGCCCTAAAATAACAAATTTTTACAAGTGCACATTTTTGAAAGTTGGGTATGGTCTGCACAAACATAGGGATCAAATGTTTTAGCCGATTTTTGCTCGTGGCCCATGGCCGGAAACCTTCAAAGCCTCATTTGCACGGACCAATCAGACGGTGAATAAGCGAGGAAGACAGAAGAAATGTGTGAAAAATTTCCTCAACTTTACCTACATTCATAAAATGCAACCAGGACAAAAAATTGCTGGAGATTTCCCAAATTTTTTTGAGGGAATCTACTCGTCAGATGTTTGGGGATCCATATTTGGATGCCGGTTTGAATATCTCATAGTTTCTCAGAGTTATGGCTTTTCCAAAACCGATGAGGCACTCAACCTTAACAATAGAAATTCTGCGTTAGAAACAATGGCAATAACAATAGTGATTGTTTTAAGAACGATCCCAGAAGGGCAAATATTTACGTTTCAAATTGTTCTTGCTATTGTCTGTCCACCGCAGTTTCTTTGGTTCAAGATTCAATGCCCCTTCGATTTCTATGTGAACTGAAAAAATTTGCTTCGGTTAGTTCACATTCCAAGTCATATGGCAATACTCTTGAGAATTTATGTATTATGCTACTCTTTGCATTAATGGCATAAGTTTTCCTGGTTCGAAATTAGTAATGAAATTGAAAGGAGGTTTTATCAAGAGGTTTTATTACCTTACTTGAAGTGGCATAAACAAGACTTGGCAAGCCTCGGCCGATTTTGCTTATCGGAAAAAGCTATATCTTCACCAAACCGTGAGGTATTTAAACTGGCATCCAAACCTGGATACCCAAACATCTGGTGAGTAGATATCTTCAAAAAAATTCGGGAAATTTCCTGCGGTTATTTGTCCTGGTTGCGTTTTATCAGGGTAGGAAAAGTTGAGAAAAATTTTCACACATTTCTTCTGTCTTCCTCGCTTATTCGTCATCTAATTGGTTCGTGAAAATGAGGCTTTGAAGGTTTCCGGCCATGGGCCACGAGCAAAAATCAGCTGAAACATTTGATTCCTGTCCTTGGTCTGCACTTAAGTTGAGAATTTGGCGTGGCTTTATTTGAAAGTACAGTAAAAGTCCGCATATAAGACCCTACAATTTTGCAAGTCAGCCTGATTAGGTTCTTATATGTTGAGTATCTATTGGGAAATTAGGCTGTTCAGGTTCTTAAATTGGTTCGTATTTCATTCAGGACTTTCAGGTATTTCTTTTGTGCAGATTGAAACATCCAGCTCATTGTTTACTGTCAGTTCAGAGTCACCTGAGCTCATGAGGCTTTATTCACGCAAGATGCACAAATGGCAGAATCAGTCCGTATAGGTTCATTGACAAAACAACTGGAGTTTTGATCTTATTTGATGAACTCTTCGAATAAGAACCTATTTCAAGTTTCAGGCTGAATGGGTTCTTATATATTGGGGAGTCTAATTTCAGAATTTCAGCCTGTAGGTTCTTAGTCACTATGTTCTTATACGCGGGTTTTTACTCTATACATACAGCATATACAGATCACTCGGTTTTCTGAAGAGAAATATTAGAATAAAGTCTCAAGATCTAAGGTCAAAGGCCTACAAGGCAATTGTGAGACCGACCCTAGAGTATGCTAGTTCAATATGGGATCTTTACACAAAGAAAAATATAAATGCAATCGAGATGATCCAACGCAGAGCTGCAAGGTACGTAACAAACAGATATGAAAGATATGCCAGTGTAACTGAAATGTTGAAGGAACTTCAGTGGGACTCCCTGGAAGAGAGGAGACGGAGGCAGCGGCTAGCCATGTTTTACAAAATACATCATAACCAACTTGAAGTTAACAAAGATGCGTATATCAGACAGTCATCCAATTCAAGACCATCTAGATATTTTAATAACAAAGCGTACGAAATACCAGGGACAGGCCCGGAATATTATAATAATTCATTCTTCCCACGAACAATAAGAGAATGGAATAGGCTTCCACAGGGAACAGTAGAGTCGAACTCATTAATAGTTTTTAATAATACTCTTGGAGTATAACTTGATTTTCCCGTTGTCCAACTTATACAATTTACTTAGTGACTGAAATGATTTCAAACCATAGGACAACAGTGTAACCTTCATTGAACCCCAAGTATGATTCTCTATTCCTACCATATCCTGGGCATTTCATGTATCAACTTCCAAAAGATATGCATTTCATAGTTCTCATGAAGGAATGTACTGTTTTCCTATGTGTTCCCTTTTCCTTTTTTCCTTTACATTGACATAACCTTCTGTAATGAAGTTGTCAATTATTCATGTAGAAGTAGAAGTAGAAGTATACAACTAACCTTACCATAACGACAAAATGTGCTTGGCACTGAGACTGAACGAGCGGCTAAAACAAGGATTGTGTTTACTTCTCCTCAGTTACAGTGCTTTGCAAATGTGCCACTTTATCTTCAACCAAGTTAAGCACAGCTGGGTGGTTCCAGGACTAGTTTGTATTCATTAGGAAAGTACTACACTTTCTTTCAATTTTATGATTTAGACGCTATTCTCTACTATCACATCATCAGTAAATTTTATTTTCTTACTCCCCCTTGCAATGTCCACAACTTTTGCTTTTTTTTCAAATCCACACTTTCCCAATTACAGAACCACAGTTTTAATTTACAAAACCACAAAATGAGTCAGAACCACACTTATTTTAGGCCTTGCAACGTAAACTGGAAGGCAAAGATCAACTCGAATGGCCACCTACTCCTGACCAAATGTGTAAATCCATTGAAGACTTGATCCCACTATCCTGTACATTCAATGCCATCGCCTGCTCCATCAATCCGAACAAAGGCAAAGATCATCATGGTCTGGTGAAGGTTGGCAAAAGACACGTCGAAAAGGTCACTGCCCTGTCACAAAGTTGGGAAGCCATGGTAACCGGAGAAAGAGCACCATTGAATATTGCTCTTGGCCTAACGGTCCATCGATTAACAGGAAGCGAAGAAGCATCTAAATTGCTGCATCATGAAGGCATTGGTATATCATACAGTGATGTGAGAATGTTGAATAATACTTGGGTGAAATCAGTCAAGATGGATCACAAGCATATGCTAATAACTGGCTTCATTAATGGTAAAACGATTCATGTCACTTTTGACAATTCTGATGGAAAGCAGCAGACACTTACCGCCACTGACACAACTCATCATACAACAGGAACTGTTTTTCAATTTTCAAACTCGCTGGAAAAGACTGAAAAAAGAGAAGAGATAGTTCAAAATAATCTAATTGATGATGAGAAGCAAGATTACGGGTCCTACAAAATCCCTCGAAGCCACAAAGACCCATCCTCATTTCCAGACCATATCGACGAATTTGAAAACTCCCCATTGATCAAAGAATCTCTGAAGAAGGACTTCGCTTGGCCTCTTACTAATACCATTGGATAAGAATGTTTAATGGACGTTCAGCGAGACTTCGATATTTCCAACCTGGAAGCGATAGGATCATGGACATGTTTCATGAAGAAAGTAACAAGTGCCGTTACAAATAAGTGCAAGTTAGAATACCTCCCAGTTTTTCCTTTTCCGCCGAAAGACAACGTTATTAAATGGTACATGGACTCAATATTGCAAATGGCGGACGACCTTGCTATCAATCATGTTTTCGTTCATGCAGATGAAGCAATCAATTCAAAAATGCTCATCATATCTTGGCTTCATGACGGCAAATATGACAAGATTGTCACACTCATGGGAGGATTTCATACAATACTGGTAAACCTGAAGATTCTAGGAAAGAAGTTTGCTTGCCTTGGTTTGAGAAATTGGTGGATTGATGCTGGAGTCATTGCTGAAGTGTCAGTAGACAAGGCAATGGATGGGCGTCACTATCATCGTAGTGTTAGACTCCATAAGCAATCCTTTGAAGCACTCTTGCACTTTAGAATCAAGCAGCTAACAACGGTGCATGCTCTTGATAATGATTTGAAGGAATCAGTTGCAGCTCTACGAGTAATGCAATGACCAGCAACGCTTGCATCAGTTCTTGCACAACCTGCATTTCAGCTACTCTTCAAAAATGCATTATCAAACCATACTGGAACGCAAGCCAAGATGATCGTGGAGTATCTACGGGATGTTTCAGCAATGCTATGCCTCATCAGTTCGGTTAGAGAGAATTCTATAGAGAGGCATCTTGCTGCCGAAAGAGTATTGATACCGAAATGCTTTGCTTTTGGCCACAAAATTATTCACGCTACCTTTCATTCCAGCATGTAAAGCTTTTAGACATAAAGAGGAACCATGCAGCTATCTGGGAAGACCTTTTGCAAAATGGATTCAGTGGATCAATTTCTGGAGAGCCTTTTTCTACCGTGCATGGTGATTTGATAACAGAGACAACAATCAACAGGGAAGTAAAGACAAGAGGAGGTCCAATACAAGGAGGATCCAGCACAGATATAACTGCTGTAGACACATTCACGAAAACGAGCCACATCATTGCAAATCTACGGGTGAAATTGAAAGAAAGATTGAGAGTATTCACAAAGTCATCCCATAAGGAAACAAGCAAAGGAGCTCGTAAAAAGCACGATGCTATGATACAAAGCCTCATCAGTAAACTGGACAGCTACTTTGATCCTTTTTTAGCTGGCCCTGCTCGACATTTCAAAACTGGCATTCAAATTGATCACGCAGTTATTAGTGGTCTGCTGTCGTCAACCCAACTGGGGAATGGAATTTTCCAAGAATTTGTCAAGAAAAGGCTGAAAGAAGTTGATGGCAGGATCAGCGTTTTTGAAAGAATGTGTAACCCCAAATTGAAAACAGGTCTAGAGAAACCGAAAAAAGTTCCAAAGATTATCAGCAGCCTAAAGGAAGATCGGCAAGCCTTTGGTGCAATGATTGGCAAAAATAGGTCTCCAGAGGAATTTCTTTCATACCCGCTCACAAGTGTTCCCTTAGCTCTAGCATCGTCAGATGTTGATTTCAGACAGGGTTCAAAGGCCTCATTAAGAAATCACTTGATTGAAGATGCAGATGCTCTAACGACACAGCCAGCAACAGGGGCGTTTTGGATTGCTGACGGTATGGCAGTGGTGAGATCGATTCTCTGTAAAGAGACATGGGGTGAATATACAACAGCGTTCTTCAGTTTCTGTACACCAGGAAGAGACTCGTTGCCGCTAAGGTTAGGCATTGTCTTCGATTGCTACAAAGAAAGTAACATCAAACAGCTCACACAGTTGCGTCGTGGAATGCCCGGAAGACGGGTCTTCATTACCAGCCCCCACCAAAGTATGCCTACGGAGAACCAGTGGAACTCTTTTCTTCACAACCCGGAGAATAAGACTGAGCTTATTCACTTTCTAGTCTCGTTCTTGAAAGAAAACTAGTCACGTCTTGTAACAATACCAACGATTATCACGGAAAATGAGAAGTATTGGCTACTCACACCGACAAGGATCACTGAGTTAGAAGCCTGTAATCACTACGAAGCTGATACCCGTCTCATCTATGTTGCTACCCAAGTCGACATGCTCGCCATTATTAGAGCGACGGACACAGATGTCCTTATATTGATGGTGCATATCTATTCATGGAGGAATATCGATCGGCCTTGGCAAATGAAAATCGATCATGAAAGTTTCGTCAACATTGGTGCAATTTGTGGTCACATTGGCTCGGAAGCATGTAACATCTTACCAGCGTTCCATAGTATAACTGGCTGTGACACAACATCATTTCCATTCAGAGCTGGGAAAGTTGTCCCATGGAAAAAGCCGATGAAACTTCGCTCGTATGACCTTCTTTCTACATTTGGGAGCAGCTTCCCGTCGGATGATGGCCTCCTAGCAGCAAGAAAGTTCTTTCAAAAGATCGTATACAACGGAGAAAAGGGTGAAAGATACATTGACACAAGAGTACGCATGTACCAAAAGCAGAAAGTGAAGTCAAGCGAGGGAATTATCCCGGATGAAAACAGTACTCTGCAACATTTAAAGAGATGTTGGCTGCAGTGCTATATTTGACGTCATTGTACCGAGAAGCAAATCGATTTTCCTGCAATTGACGAAACTTTTGGTTGGAGACAGAATGATGGTTTCATCCAGCTGTTATGGTATTCGTGCAGCCAATTTCCACCAGATTTGAGTGACACTAACGAAGAAGAAGAAGTTAATGGTAAGTGACAAAAGCTAAACTGCAAGTATAAAAACTCCATTTACAATCTTTTCTTTCTGAAAGCAGTTCTGCGTGTTTAAATTTCTTCTCCACTAACTTACAGAAAGCTTCACGAATTTTACCTCTGATTTTCTCGGATCGCCCTTCGTCCTTTCCACTTGAATTCATTCGACACTATTTTTGCAGACGCCGAAGTGCAATCAGATAGTGAGACTGAATTGAGTGATGGACATCAACCGCCAGAGAAGCGAAGAAGAACAATAATAGAGGAAAGGAGTGCAGAGAGTGATAGTTTGTATGGTGCCCTGACATCAGAAGATGAAGCGGATGATGCTAGTGACGACGATGATTGTGATGAGGATTTTGACTCCGACAGCTCTTTTGAGAGTTTTGACTATTAGCATCAGACAGATCATGGACAGATTGAAATAGTAAAGCACATTTGTTTTGTTGGCAGAAGGACCTTATCAAGCCATTAGTCTGAATATTTTCCTTGGAAGATACTTCACCAATCAAAATTAGCCATTTGTTACAAATCCGCCATTATGGATTTCACTTGCTATCGTGATTTAAAGCACGCACAGCTAACCTTTCCCGCATCCAAGTATGCATGCTTCACACATTTACTGTCATAAATGAAAACATTAGGCAAAATTAGATCCGTGATCAATTTTGAAAGTCCGCCATTTTGAATTTATGCCGCCATTATGAAAGACAATAGCCAATGGATGATTTTCTTTCAAAACTTCACAAAGACCATAGTCTTTCAGTGTAATGAATCTAAAAACATGCGTTTATGTTTGCAAAAACCTACTTTATGTACAAGTTTTTGTCAAAAAATCCGCCATTTTACATTTAAGCCGCCATTTTGAAAAAAGGAAAAATTTCAAATTCCCCAGGTCAAATTAGATTCTGCTATGTCTAAGAATCCCAAATCCGTTTTCAGAACTTTGACTGGAAAAGTTTTCCGATTTTTTTGGACTCCCCTAGTAGGCTTCGAATTTATGACAAAATGATAAAAGCTGATTACTTTTTCGTACAAGACAGTCTTCATAAACATTGCTCCATGTGTGAACCTCCATTTCTAAGCAAGAACTTCCCGACTGGTGTGAAACTCATCAGCAATGGAGAAACTTATGATTGTTTACATTTAGGCCGAACCCAAAGAAAGTTCTCAGAACGCTAAGTCAAAGTGTTGTTATTATTCTTCTTGTTTTGTGCCTAAGAAGCCAGCAAAGTACTCCAGAATAAATCTGTTTCCAGAAACTTCAAATAAGCTTCAAATGTAGCAAATTTAGTAAGGGTCAACTTTTGTTTTTCAAATAAAATGAAAAAAGGGTTTGTGAAAGGAAGCAAGCAAAGTTAACGGGGAACAAACCGTCATGGCTCTCGAGCAACAATTGCCTTTGTAAACTGTGGGAAAATGGCAAAGGCTGCAGCAAAACAGCGAACATTTTCAGAAACTAGATCCTTACAGCTATTGCGGCATATCTTGAAATTGAGAATTTCTCCCTTAATTTAGAAAATATTGCACTTTGAAAAGTTTGGGTAAATTTAGGCTAAGAAAAGTTGGTTTTCTTAAAGCATCGAGGCCAAGTTTAAGATGAGAAAAACATAACTTTGTTTGATTAACATTTCGTAAAACGAAGCAAAATAGGTTAAATGGATATCAAAGAAATCAAAACTTTAAACGAAATTGCCAAGCAGCCAAGGAAAGAACGTTAAATTTGCGAAAAAGTTTGCTCACCTACTTTGCTGCATCCCAAGTTTGTAAACAGGGTTGTCCACGGCCTTTGATAAGTTTGAAAAACCAAGAAACTTTGAGTCCAAAACTCTTATAGAAGTTGAAAGCGCGAAGATACAGCTATTGTGCTCTCTCTCTCTCTCTCACTGCGCATTCGGCTCACAACTGTATCATTGTTCACCTTGCACGACACTGCAAATTAAATTAGTCAAGTTTTTCCATCCATTACGATCGTCCGCGAGATGTCTCAAGATGTCAAGGTCTTTTCTGGTCTTAAACTGTCTTATTTGCAACCGTTGATGGTATTTTGCTGCTTCTACGATGTCGTTGTCAAGCAATACAGGCAGGGTGGTTCTTTTCCTTCCACGAAATTTCTTTGCTTTGGGTGGACATTCAAAGTAGTAATTCATCGACTGTTGACATGGTGTGCTCGTTGGTAATCGCAATATATGACCAAATGTTCTCCATCTTGCTTCCTTCATTTCAGCGCTCAGTGGTTTTTCTCTGCTCTTCTCGTATAGTTGCTTCTTGTGTATTCTCTTATCATTCCATACTTGACGAAGTTGTTTTCGATGGATGCAGTCTAGACCTTGACTTTCATTTTTTGTTAGTGCTAGTGTTGCAAAATTGTATGTTAGTACTGGCTTTACGATTGATTTGTAGATCTTTAGTTTCGTTTGAATATTGACTTTCTTGTTCATCCATAATTTCTTTGCCGATGCTTGGGCTATAATTGAGAGCTGCTCCCGCCTTTTCATATCTTGGTAATCACCAAGTAAACGTCCTAGTTTTTTTGTCCACCTCCACTTTTCTGCTTTACCTTGTTCTCTTTTGATAGCGGTTTCTTCTGTTTTTTCTTCATTTACTTTCAAGTTAAATCTTCCAAGGCAGTCTTTTACAATTCCTTTCAATACTTCAGAGCGGGAGTTGTCTTCACTTAAGAAATCACTATCATCAGCGTATATTATCTCTGTTGGTAAGCTTGATCTTTCTACTTGGTTTTTTTCACTCAAATCTACTCGTAATGTTCGCAAAACTTTCTCTAGAGCTATGTTGAAAAATATTCCCGAAATTCCATCGCCTTGTGGGGATCCTATATTTGTCTTCACATTTTCTCTCCTATGGTTTCCAAACTTTATCGAAATTGATGTGTTACTCAATAATATTCGACTCATCCTTTGTTCGTCTTCGATTAGAATTGTTTCAAGAACGTTCATCAAAGGCTTTCGTTATATGGTATCAAAGGCACTGCTCATATCGATTCCAATGATATTACCCTGTAGATCTTGATATAATTGCGGTTTGGCAGCTATAAATCTATGCGTCCAAACAGCATCAGACGTAGATCGACCTCTCCTGTAGGCTGATTGCCTGGGAGATACATAAGTGTCAACCTTTTCCTGCATCCTGCCAAGTGTTATATTCGATACAGCTATTGTGCTATATCTCGATATTTCACTTTGCAACACATGGTACTCCTGCCGACGCCATTTATCAAAAAATTTACTTTCGCGCTACACCTTTCATGCAATAGAGGCCGCAAGTGACGTCAGATTTCAGGCTTTGTGTTGTCGGAAATGTTACCGTTATGATACTTCATTCTTTTGGCTTCCAGCTAGAACTTGAATTATTCAAATCTATGAAGTACTATTGATGCTATGAATTTTTCGAAAGGGGAACTTTTTTCCTGCTCACCTGGTACAAAAGGTAGTAACTGAAGAAGATCCTTCCAATCCATTGACTTTCCTTGCAAACTAGATAGCTTGATGCCCTACAGAACCTAATTTGAGGAATATGCCCAGTACGATGCTGATGCGAAGTCCTTTTCACGTGATTGCTAAAGTAAAAATTGTCGGACGTTGCCGTACATTCGCCATTAGCAAAGTGATTCATTTCATATCGTACTATTGCTGAGCTGAATTAAGACTGCATTCACACAATGCCGGCACATTTTGAAAACCAATAAGAATATGACGCACAGGCCATTTGTTCGCACCAAAACGGCAATTTTGATTTGCCGGCAGATTCCGAAAGCGATAGATTTTGAAAAACGAATACCTATCAAGCAAATTTTCAAAACGGCGTCGGGTGTGTGATCACTCAAAAACGATGGAAACAGAAAATTTTTTCGACGCTTTCAAACTATGACTGATCGATTCTTAAGGTGCATGTACATCTCTTTAACATAAAATTCTTGGGGATATAGCAGCAAGTCTTGTCTTTAAACATCAGATTTGATACCAAGATTCATGCAAGTATCATGGAAACTGTAGATAAGCGTTCCTCATTTTCAAATTTTTCAGTTCCCATTTCATTTTCCGTCCTATTTTTCATCATTTTCAAATATTGCCGGTATCGTGTGAACCCAGTCTGACAAAAATTGATTTCATATCGTTGATAAATTGAAATGATATAGGTCTTTACGTTGTCGTTTGAGTGCCTCATTGTCATGGGCGAACTTCTAATGCAAAGACTTTAGATTCGAGCTTGTTTTGAAAGCTCACATTGGCAATGAGAAACAGTCAGCAAAGACAACTTTCATATTTGACAGGCTGTGATTTATTTTCACAAGACCGTTTTCAAGTTAAAATCAAATCTCACTTGAAAATGTCTTGTGTAAAACCCTTCCCCAAAAATGTCAAAACCATGTTGTTGGGAAAAAATAAATAAGTTTTCGGCCCTTAAGAAATTCCTATGAATTTGTTGCCAATTTGACTTTTGTAAAATTCAACAACTTGTAGCATCATACCTCTACTAGAGGTTGAGATATATGATAACATTTGGTGGGGGCAGAACGCCCTCCCTGTCCAGATAGGGTTAATCGATCAATAGATCGATCAACCAATCAAGTGATCAAATACATCGAACGACATGTTTTTATTGACTTGCAGAAAATTCGCCATTTTAAGGATAGAAAAATCACAAATATGAGCACTAGAGGTGCAAAACGTAATGAAATTGCACGAGACTTTGGTCAAATATGTCTTTTTACAGATTTAACCAGATAAAAGTAGGCGAGAACGTGATTTTTGAGAACTTTATGAGACATATTTCATTTTAAGGGTTCGCTCAGAGAGGTATTCTTCTCAACCAAGGATTTGTAAAACTGAATTCAATACTTAAAGGCAAACTGTCGTGGTTGTGATTGGCTAGTTGTGATGTTGGAATCAATAACAAAGCTCTGGCCTTTGAGTAATTACCAAGCCGTTTTGTTCTTAGATCATCCTCTGTTTCAAGAATGAAGGGAATCAGATCATTATCATCTCCGTGAAATTCACTGTACAGCGAATTACTGAACTTTGCCTAATTATTTGCTTCTTGATTGTCTTGTTTACCCAATCAGCGTCACGACAGTGCGCCTTTGATATGCTACCTCCGTTAACTCTGAAGGCCCAGAAGAGCAGTTTTTAGTTAGAATTGAGACGTGTACAAGCATATTAGTTTTTTTTATCAATGAAAATTTAAAACTAAACAAATACGATACAATTCTGTGCAATCCATAGCAGAAATAGACATGACGTCATCTGGTTCTGGCTATGAATGCACAGTGATCCAGCAAATATAATAAATGCCGAGAAATGAAAGTTCTCAGAATTAATCAAACTATAGCTCATTTGAAAGAACAATGATTGACACTCAACATAAAAGAAGAATTATCAACATCGGATCGGTGAGAGCCAAGAAACTGATTTTGAAGCCTCATGATATCACAAGTTTAAAATTTCACATCAAAAAGGCAACGAACATTCAATTTAGGCTAACTTCAAAGTTCATTTTCTCTGCCTACACTAATCCGATTCTTGTAATTCTTTTTTATTTTGATTGTATACATCTCAGTATCATTTCTGATTCATACAATCGAGAAAAAAAATGAGAAATTTCATGGATTTCGCGAATTACGAGATAGTACTACACTAGAGGATAAAAACCGGTATTTTGACAAAAACAGTTGAAAATCTGGAAGACGGGGTCAAAACGGTGTCTTAGCAAAGAACAAAATAATTTGCTAGAATATGTCTCGAGCACATCTGCCAAAGGATATGTTCAGGAACCTTCTGTGAAAAATTTTGTGACTGTTTTAGAATGTGTGGTCATTTTTCTTGAAAACGGCATGTGGTCACATGTGAAACCAGTATTGTTTATGTTGACTTAATTACTGATTTGAATAATGCCTTAAAGTCATTTCAAGTCAAAGCGAAGTCAGTCAAGTGAGTTGTAAAAATTCGTAGCAGTCGAAAAAATTACGTACAGTGGATGAAGGAACAATACTTCTTCTTTCTCGTTATGATGTCTGAACTGAATATTACCTCAAGTGATATCAAGTTCAGTTCCGTACTACAAAGTTCTGTCTCGTCACTATCAAGAGTGTGAAAATTTGACTTATTGCTTGCTCTTGAGCTTTAGTATCCTAGTTGACTGTTGTTAGCTGTTCTCTTTCAGCAAAAGACCAGAGGTCATTGATCTGATTGATGATTATAAGAACCAGGCAAAATCTTTTATTCTGTCGTGCTACTTTGATGTTTGTCTCACAGTTCTGCAAATGTACACAATACTTAACTGTATTTAACGTTGATGAACTGAAGCAATTCACATGCTTTATGATGCTGCACTTAGTAATCAATTTTCCCTGCGTAAAGATTTTCGTCTGCACTCCAAATGCTCGCCCATAACTAGGAGCTGTTTGGAGTTCTCATTAAGTTTTCAAAAGGCTCTCCAATAGTTGCTCGGTTTGAAAGCAGTCCAAACCGGTGTCTGAAACTAAAATGTTTGGAGCTGGCCTAGCATGAAGAGCAAGACAAACGTATGTGCAACGCGATTTATATGACTCGTTGTCAGCATGCTCCAAGCGTCGGCCCAGCTGTAGCAAAAGCGAGCCACATTCTGTAAAAGTATTGCTCAAGTCAGACTATAATGACACTGGAACTCAATGGGAAGTATTAAGTCAAGCTTTAATACTCTTAATAGTGATAAGACAGAACGTTGTGCTACATAACAGAATTTGTTGATACGACTTGATGTAATATTCAATTCATATATTATAGCAAGAAAAAAGAAGTGTTGTTCCTTCAATCCACTGTACGTTAAAGTATCTAGATTTTCAATTTTTCCAACTGTTGTGAATTTTTACAACTCAGTTGATTGACTTTGCTTTGATTTGAAATGATTTTAAGGCATTATTTAAATCAGTAATTCAGTCAACATAAACGATACTGTTTTCACATGCGACCACATGCCGTTTTCAAGAAAATGACCACACATTCTAAAACGGTCACAAAATTTTTCGCAGAAGGTTTCTGAACATATCCTTTGGCAGATGCACTCGAGACATGTTCTAGTTAATTATCATATTTTTGCTAAGACACCTTTTGACCCCGTCTTGTAGATTTTTAACTGTTTTTATCAAAATATCGGTTTTTACGCTTCAGAATTGTTTTATCTCGTAATTCGCGAAATCCGTAAAATTTATCGTTTTTTTTCTCGACTGTATGAATAAGAAATGATACTAAGATGTATGCAATCAAAATAAAAAAAGAATTTCAAGAAACGGATGAGTGTAGGCAGAGAAATTGAATTTTGAAGTTAGCCTAAATTGAGTGTTCATTGCCTTTTTGATGTGAAATTAGTAAACTTGTGATATCTCGAAGCTTCAAAAATCAGTTTCTTGGCTCCCACCGGTCCGATTTTGATAATTCTTCTTTTATTTTGATTGTCAATTATTGGTCTTTCAAATGAGCTATGGTTTTATCATTTCTGAGAACTTTCATCATTTTTCGGCATTTATTACATTATTTTGGCATTCTGGATCACTGTGAAATGGCACTTAACAAATCCTTTAACAACAATTGGGGAAAAGGAAACAAAATATATATGAAGGGAAAAAAAGACAAAAAAGTAATGCAAGACAAAAAAATTCAAACACTCTGTGCACCATGACATCATCCCGCCTCACATTTTGACAGGCGCTAGCATGCGCTCTTCCTGGTGGTTGAATTGATGTGACAAAAAATCTGCACCAGCAAGGCTTGTGCTAAGATGGTTGAGATCTAGGTTGTTAACGAGTTATGCCATGGGTCGCAAAGAGCTCAAACCCACTCCAAACACAAGAGGAATAGGTCGCTGAGTTTTCGTTCTCCAAAGAACTCTCTGAGGGAAAAACCCTGCAAACAGAATCCCCGGGAGATCTTTATTTAAGCCTGCCTGTTGCTTTGATATATGCTATCGATGCCTCTAAAACTATTCGATTGTCAATTTCGTTGAATGTTGGGCTACCGTAAAGGAGCAAATTTAGCAAGGCTTGTGAATCTATGTTACTTAAATCCAGTCCTGGAAGGTGTGAAAGTTGGCCAAGGAGATCATTGCGCATAGGAACAAACAAAGGGCAGTGCAGGAAGAAGTGCGCATCATCTTCAACTCCAGTATTGCAAGCACACATCGGACTTGTACACTGAAAATTATGTCGGAATTTATGCTCGTTTAACGTGCTAAATTCAAGTCTAAGCATTGTCAGTTGTTTTACACCATCGATATCGAATACTCCAAACAAAGACTTTTTCAACGGTCTTATGACAGCAAGCAATTTACGTTTAAACTCAGCTATTGTTGCAGAATTTTTAACATTTTCATCAAGCTTATTCCATTCTTGAAGAACATTCGTAAAGTATGTATTTGAAGAGCGCTTTGTCTTACTGAAAGATATGTCATAGTCACGTTTACCTCTTAGACCATAATGAGGTGCTCTTTCAGTTGGCAATTCTGCAAAAGATAAGGAGCATCTGTCTTTCTTAGGTTAAAAAAGTGACATAAGCGTCGGAACCATCTTCACTGGTAGAGACTTTCCCAATCAAGTTCATTATAGAGCTTTTGTCTATTAGTTCCTCTCCAGACACCTGCAACAGCAAGAGCTACTGAGTACTGAGTTTGCTCGATTCTTTTTGTGAAGTTTAGTATCATTTCAGGATCGTGTCTGTGATAAATGATATCGCCATAATCCAGATGCCGGCGAACGTATAGCTTATAGACCTGATCAAGGACATCCCGAGATACATATTTAGATAGATTTTTTATCATTCCTGTCCCTCGTATAGCCTTCAATATAGCCTGTCTAATATGACTTTTAAAATTGAGCTTAGAATCAAGAATCTTGGTTGCTATTAGTAGAAAGGAAAGCCCCAGGATAATTTTTGAAAGTAATGCCAATTGAATAGTACGTTTGCAGCATATAACAGATTTCCAAGAGCATCTCATTCGTCCTAGTGACAAAAGGTGAGTAGCTCAAGAGCAAATAGTTTCTGAAACACACAGAAACACTTTTGCCCCTTCCAGAGATCAGGAAAACCACTAACACACCAAAATTTAGAGTAACAAAAGAGCTTAAAATTCTTCAAGTATTTCAAGAATTTCTAGAATTTCGAAATTTGTAGAGAGCTTCAAAGGTGTCGTGCAAAGTTTCTTAAAAATAGTGTCCTTCAGAGGTGTGATTCAAAGATTTCTAACACTGTCGAGTAGAAATTAAACCCTTAGGTAAAAGAGAAACTTCAATCTCAATTAGATTAGAAAATGAGCAAACAGCTTTCAGGCACTCCCTGCGCTTTAAGAAAGTGGGAATATCCCACCGGCGGGGGGGGGAGACATCACTTACGGATGGATGGGGGTCAAACGCCCAGTTTTCAGAAGCATATCCTCTTCTAATTACCCACAGTTGCCGTCATACCCACGGTTATGATGAATTTTGGCGGAGAACTACACATTTTTGACAATTTTTTGCCAATTTCTGAGCAACCCACCCATTTTAAAGGAAAAATCTGCCGAAAAAGGGACTGTTATTTAGAGAATTTTGGACCCAAAAGCCCACCCATAGGACACATACCCGTACCCTCAACATACTATTTGACCCTCCCCCCCGGAATATCTCTTCGATCTTAAAAATCTTTGCTGTAGAACAGCTCATTGTCTGAACATATTCTCAAAGACCATTCTTTAGATTCAGTAAAACAACACTCTTTTCATATAATTATTAATTAATTGTATCAAACGAGAACTTCTTCTAAGCTTTATGTAGATGAAAATCTTTGTTTTGATAGAAGGATTTTTTGCTCTTGTAGTACTCTTACGATTATGGAAGGAGATCCTTCCATAGGAGATTGAAGGTGTTGTGGCGCCGTGGTGTAATCCTCTGACATTGCAGCCAGGATAGTCAGGCGGAGTGGGTTCGAGTCCCTTAGAGCCCCACCACTTGAGCGTCATGACAAGGGGTCGCGGACTCGATTAGGTCTGCTCTATTTCTGCGATCCCAGCGCTTGGCGCTGAAAAACGCAACTTCACCTTCACTTCACTTCACCTTCACTTCACCAACTTCATCCTAAGGAATTCTCTGAACTTCGAAGCTATTCCTACCACTGAAAAATTGCTGATGATTTCAAAGGGCAGGTCAGGACCGAGCCAGGAACTGGTGTGGTGATTGGACATTTCAAGGACTATCGTGCTCACTTAGTTACCCTTATTTTAACATCTCACAAAGCAAATGCACTAACAATACAGTCTTCAGTCAGCCTGCAATGTTTTGCAGACAATATACTAAGTTAGGATTCATTTGTAGTTCAAAGACTTTTTACATCATTCGGTCCAAGGACTTAATGCCTCACCAACTACTCCTAACTTTCACCGTTGATAGCTGAAGACCACAATGTCATAGAATCGTAGAGAGAAAAGGACATAGAGATTCAATATTTTCTCCTTTGAGCGGTAACCTTATTGACACTAGATTAAAGAACATCAATTCTAGTTTAGATAGTCAAGAATGGCAGCTTCCTGCAACTCGAAAAATAGATGTCCCTAAATCAAATAAATCAGTGATTGATAAATCAATCGACCATTCAACTAATCAGTCAGTCCTGAGTAAAAAATATGGCTCAAAAATAAATCTCAAATTAAATTCAAATTAAGTCAGGCAACAAAAAATCAATTACTCAACCAAATTTTAACCAAGTTCAAACTTTGCTTCGATACATTTGATGACTGGCAAACAAAGAAGTACTCTATGTGAGACATATGTACTTTTATCCGATGTGACATAGGTAGCGATTTTGAAAGCAGTTATTTCAAATCCGCGCTTGGCGCAATGAAGTCTTCATTGATCACAACCACAAATCCACCCTTGTTGTTCCAACTTGATTAGACAGAAATCATTGCAGCCTTTTCAATCTGTAGTAATAAAGCGTAACTACGTCATTTTTTAGTTTAGACCACACAACCATACCCACTATAAACATGGCCGACGCTATTCCTTTGAGTTACAAAGATAATTTTCTTTTCTTTGTTACAGAGCATCGCTATCTTTGCACTTTATGGTTGAGATTTTAGCCCCCCCCCCGGCCGATAAAAATTTTGTTTTAGTGAGGCTTGATACGAAGAATTACTGTTTGGTTAAGGGCTAAAGAATGAAGGGATTCCTGACATTCACTATAGAGAAAACGAGAGGAAAATCTTCCCACACAGCCGAACGGTGCCTTGCTTATTCACAGAAGTTGACCTGGACTCCACTGTATCTGACACAGCTAAACATTTCGTTATTTATATATCAACATGCCAATCCTGCCAGTCTCATAACTTATCCATAATGCTTTTAGACCAGCCAATCGCAGCCAAATTGACCTAGAGTATAAGTTGCTTAACTATTTCTTATAAAATTAGGTCGGCAACATAAAATGTTTTGTCATAGTGAAAAATTATTAATCCTATCAGTGATATCCGCTTACACCAGCTTCAAATAAATAACTATAACAAAAACTGAGTCGGAAAGCTGATGAAATGAGAAAATTGTAATTCAGGGGGTTTCACGAACTAGGGAGCAACGACAAACTAAACAATGTTAGGAATCTTATCGAAATATGGTTCATAACAGTTTACTCCTGCCTTTAATGATATGGAAAGCTAAATCAATGCCATCTACCGTGTGACCAAAAAATCGACCCGACGCGCTGTCATAGAAAAACAACTGAGATGCCGATTGAGATGCTTCAAACGTAGTTCTGTCGCTGAAAGACAAATCTGCATCATGCGTATTTTTCGTAATTTTTAAAACACGATGAATTTCCGGAATTAAGGATTTTGAGGAAACGGGTAGGCTTCAAATCCTGACAAAGTCGCTAAAAACGGGGGATCTGTCTAAAAACCACTTCAGACCTTGAGAACAATGAGAAGCGTGTTCTACTTCAGGCTGGAAATAGGCAATTCAGTCGAAAGTTTCCAGAGAAAGTTCCTAGTCCCAGCTTGTTTTCCAGATGATCGTAACAATCGGCGACGCGTCGCCGAGGTAGGTTCGGCGACACATCAAGGACAGTTGCATCAAATGGAAACATTTTCTTAGTGATGTTTCCGACGTCGCAGATCAGACGGGGACAGTACGGGACGCATTGAAATAGCTGAGATGAGTTTAAAGCCTGGTTTAAATATGATCGTGAAGAGATCGTGTCCATATCTCTGGAAACTTTAGAATCAAAATTGTCTCCGACTTTGAAAACTTTCAAAAAAAGCATAGCAAACCTTGCATCTAGCTAATTCTCTCTCACATCACATTCTACAATATCATGATCATATCTGCAATTTTTTATACACTTTGCTAATAGCTGTATAAATCTTATTGATTGTAGTTTTATTTTTGATTTATGTGTAAATTTAGATTCTTTTCTTTTGTAAGTATTTTCTAACAGGGCACATTGTAAACCAGCTAGCTGAATGTTTTACCCTGTATAAATATTATAAAATGAATGAAATGAATAAATATGTTGCCGAGTGATCGGGGACACGTCTCCGATGTTTTGCAGTAGGTCACCGACTGCAACGATCATATGGAAACCAGGAATAACTCATGGAACTTCAAAGCAACTTAATTTTCCAAGCAAATCGAAATCTTCAAGAATTGCTATAGAAAAAGCAGGAGTATCCTTGTCCCTTGAGACAAGACTATTTTAGGTAACTTGAAAAAGCTGTCCAAAAATGTTCGAATCATCCTAGCATTTTAAAATCAAAGGTCACTATCAAAATGAAGGCCCCTTTGTCGTTCAAAAGGTTACCCCTGATGCCATTGACAAAGAGGCTAGGAATATAAATGCTAAGAAAGCTACAGCAGACAAAAATATCCCTCCTAAAATTCTTAGATCTAATTCTGATGCGTGCGTGGAGCCTTTAACCCAAATCTTTAATGATTGTGTTGAAAATGCGGCATTTCCTGATGAGCTAAAGTGCGCGGATGTCATATCTCTTCCCAAGAATGGGCCAACAAATACAAGGACTAACTTTTGGCCAATAGACGATTACGCTAAAGATGGCGGCGAGAAACTTTTTACCTAGATGCAGTGCGTTCTTTTATCGAATTCCTACAGAATCGTTAAGGATTCGTAATTAGAGCGCAATGCATCTTGGTAAAACGTTCCTTGCCACCATCTTTAGCGTAATCGCCTATTAGCGTTCTGCCGACTGTCTCAAAGCTGTTTGAAAGAACAATGGACAAACAGATAGTTGCTTATATTACGCCTTTTTTATTTTCACTTCTCTGTGGTTTTCGACAAGGTTACAGTGCTCAACATGCTCTCGTAAGACTTTTAGAAAAATTCAAGATTAGTCTTGATGAAGGTGGTAAGGGAGGGGCCGTATTGATGGATCTCTCCAAGGCGTTTAACTGTATTAGACATGATCTCTTGATTGCAAAATTGCATGCCTATGGCTTTTCTTCTGAAGCGTTAACACTCAATAACAGTTACCTCACAAACAGACAACAGAGAGTTAAGGTAAATGGTTCCTTCAGTTCTTGTCTTGATGAAAATGCCCTGGTTCTTGTCTATTCCTATCTTAAAAAACGGGAGCAAAGTGTCCGAATAAATAACGTCTACAGCTCTTTTCAAGAAATTGTATAAGGAGTACCGCAGGGATCAGTTTTAGGTCCTATTCTGTTCAATTTCTACATAAACGATCTTTTCTCTTTCATAAAGCAAGCAACCATGTATAATTATGCTGATGACAACACGCTGGCTTTCTATTCCAAGTCTTTGCCAGATCTTTTCAAGGTTTTGGAAAATGAAGCAGGCAGCGCTTTGTCATTGCTCGAAAAAAATGAAATGATAGCGAACCCGAACAAAATCAATGCACTTTTTGTTAAAAATGACCAGACAAATACTTGTGAAATTAACCTTGACCTTCAAGGACATTCTATCAAATCTGAAGAGACTGTTAAACTCCTAGGTGTAACACTAGATTACAAATTGAACTTTGACCAACATATATCAAATCTCTGTAAAAAAGCTGCGGCACAGCTGAACGTTCTTAAGTGGCTTAGGTATTTTACTGGTTTTGCAGAAAAGGAAGTTTTAGTTCAAAGTTTCGTGTATTCGAATTTTAACTACTGTCCTTTAGTTTGGTACTTTTCGTCTTCGAAATCGCTTCAGAAAATTGAAAGGATACAGGAACGTGCGCTAAGATTATTGTACATTGATCATAAAAGCTCCTATGATGACCTTCTTATTAGGTCAAAAAAGTGCACAATGCAAGTTGCTCGTTAGAGAACTCTCTGTATCGAAATTTTCAAGACAATCAAAAATTTGAATGCACCTTTTATGCAAATTATTTTTAGTTCAAGAACCTCAAAGCATCCTTCTCGGAATCCTAACAATTTGAATCACTTTTGACCAAATCAAGTAGCTTTCGGTTCCAAAAGCCTTAAAGCCATGGAACCTCAGATCTGGAACTGTTGGCCAAATGACCTAAAATCAGCTGAAAATCTTAAAAAGTTCAAAAGCATGATAAAACAATGGGATGGTCCTTCATGTAAATGCAACTCCTGTAAATATAATGATATCGTGTAGATTTTGTCCATTTATATCCAAGTAGTTTTAATATTTACTTTATGTATTTCTTTAATTATTTCCTTTCCATTTGTTATGTAGTAGATTCGATTTATATTAGTTGTATGTGTATATATGTATAGCTAGGGTAAAATCGAATTAAAATAAGGTCACAAACAAACAAACAAACAGAAAGACCTAAGACGAGGTGTCTCACAGGGTCAGTCTTAGGCCCTCTGTTGTTTAACATATACATCAATGATCTCTTTTACTTTTATTCAAACTTAGATATCTGTGATTATGCAGATGATACCGCAATCTATGCTTGCGATAAGAACCTGGAAAACATAACTCATAAGCTTAAAATGACTGTAATGTAGCATTAGAATGGTTTGTCAACAACTTCATGAAATTAAATGCAGATACATGTCACCATCTGGTCATTGGGCAGAGATCATAACAAACTAAGAATCTTGATGAGGGTATTTATTACCAGTCAATTTCAATATTGCCCTTTAGTCTGGATGTTTCACAACAGGCAGGTGAATCAAAGAATCAACAAAATACAGGAAATGGCACTGAGAATTACATATAAGGACACTGAATCGACTTTTAGTGACCTATTACAGAAGGACTGTGCAGTCACTATTCATACAAAGAACTTGCAAATACTTATAACGGAGATGTACAAAACTAGAAATGACCTAAATCCCTCATTTATGAAGGAAATTTTCTGTGAAAATACGACTCACTACAATTTGCGTAACAATAACAAATTTATTCAACCAAGAGTGAGATCAGTCAACAACGGCTCAGAAAGCATCAGATTTAAAGGTCCTCAGCTTTGGCAAACTTTACCACTAACAATACGCAATTCAGAATCCCTTTATCAGTTTAAAACAAAGATAAAATTGGCACGGAGAAAATTGTTCATGGAGGTTATGCCACACATTTATTCCGAATTTGGGCTTTTATGATACACATTTTTAGATATATTCTTTATACAGATTGGTTTTGATGATTTGTAAATATTTTATCCGCCACTTTTATGTATTATTTGTATTCTGTAATGTTTTTCAGTTTGAATTAATTAGCTAACTACTTTTAGCTATTTTACTCTTATCCAACTGTACAGAAATTGATAATAATAAAGCCTGAAGTAAAACAATTCCCCCTTTGTAAGAGATCTGAAATGGCTGCAAATCGATCCCCTGTTTTAGAAGACTTTTCCAGGATATGAAGCTTGCCATTTTCCTCGAAACCCTTCGTTAAGGAAATTTACTATGCTTGAAAAAGTTGCGAAAAATACTCATATTAAAGGGTAATTTTTGAGCGACAGAACTACCTTTGAAGCATCTCAATCAGCCTGTTAGTTGTTTTTCTATAACAGATCGCTTCCGGTCACTTTTTATGGGTCAACCCGTATGAGATTCCATATCTGCAGATTACAGTCACTTAGTCATAATGGAGCAATATTTCTTAAATACTTACTCAAAATGGAGAAGATGTTCCTAGTAGACTTGCTAAATGTGTCCCTATTGTCTCGCCTTATTTCCGCTTTGACGCTATGACACTCATTTGTCTCGCTTTAGTTTTTTTTGCATTGAAAGGGAGCTCGATGGATACTCAAGCCCTCGGATCTAATTACTGTCAGCGCTTCATCTACTGATTTTCCAGCCATACAACTGAAAGTCTAGCCTTCGCTGATTTATTCAAAGGATTCATTCGACAGCATGCCTCTACCAAAAAGAGTGCACTCTGTTCAGCACCTTGAAATGAATGGAAATGAATGGCTCGGTGAAGCTTTCACCCCAGGGTACAAGACCATCATAAATAAACCAAAACAAACAAAATAAACGAAATAAGAAAAACTTGCTAAGCTACATTGGGTTTTGAGTTTCCGGAAAGGTTCCCGTTTCCTCCCAAATTTCCACTGTTTTTAGACTTATTCATCTGGGATCTTGATTATTTGGTAAATGCACCAAGTGTGAGAAACAGGGAATCCTATTTATCTCCTAGGCATGAAAAAAATCCTGTAAATCAATAAGGAGGTAGAGGAAATTTATTCGGCAATCAAGAACACAGAATTATTGTTCTCACTAAAGTGCTATGTTTTGAACAAACCAGGGATCCTAAAGAGCTCGCAGCAAATTGCTCGCAGCAAGGTTAGGATAAGGAAATCTACCACATTTGGCATGAATTCTATGCAAGTGGCGACACCTCCACCGAACCTCCTTTGCATGGAATACTTCTAACTCGATCCTGGAGATTTAAATCATGGATGGGTCACTTAAGATTTGGACCAGGAGTATGCTAATTTGATGTTTCACAGATACGTTTGATTGGCTTACACAGCCGTAATCCAGGTTGATTTCTGCTGGTAGGTCTTGAATCTGGTGAAATTTGAAGAAAACTTAAGACGAAACTGTTCCCATTTTTCAATTCTGGACCAACTTATGATAGCACCTCGTGTTATATTCTTGATTATGAAAACTGTGAAAATTCAAATTCCTTGATGGCTACCAAAATATGAATTTTGACTTTTTGGAAACGATGATCTTACTTTTGACAATAAATTTGGTAAATTTTTAGAAGTTTACAGTCACCTTGTCGATAGCTACACTGCCCCAAAAAGAAACTAAACAAAAAGTTTCTAGAGAGGCGTCGCCCTAAATGGTCACCCTACGTTTTCACCATGTTTTGACCACGCTGCAAAAACTTCGTGTCAGAAGGAGTTTGGGTCTAGTTTTTTTCGAAAGAGCGCGAAAATTATTTGCTGACGCCATCTAAGAAATTCTCCCTTGCTTTGCATAACTTTGCTGCGAAGAATGTTTTAAAAATACATACTTGAAATGGATGCAGGTGAGTGTATTTTGTTTCCTTTCAGTTTACCAAGCTCCAGACACTGCAAGAAATGATTAAATTTCACCACATTTTTTGTTGGGGAAATTTTGGGGAAACGGACTCATTTCCCATAATTTTCACAAAGGGGAAATGGAAATTTCCGTTGCCCTCAAATTTCCCATAGAAACTTATCAATTTCCCTTAAATTTCCATCCAAAAACTATGGGGAAATTTTGATATTTCTTGCTGTGAGATTTATTCTCTTCATGTTGCTTCGGGATTTGAAGTAAAGCACAACTACGGTTTATTTATGGGAAACTCCAACCCTCAAAATGTAACTTTCAAAGAAAAATAAAAAAAATTTGCAACTGGTAAAGGAGCCGGGGGTTTTGTTTCAGTAGTAGTCTGACTGGCCTACCTTCGCTCCTATTGGTCAGCCTTGGGATCCTGAACTCTCTTACTGGCTGCACTGTCAACCAGACTTGTCAGAAGTCACGAGGTCAAAACCACAGTTCGACGAGTTAGGGGGTTCAATAAAGAAGCGTACAAACAAAGTGACTGTTTCTATTTTAAGTGAGATACATGGATTTTTGAAACGATTTCCTAAATGATTGTGAGCAAAGCTTTTAGAGAAAACTAAAGTATCGGGCTGGTAGCAAGTTTCTTAGATCACAGGAAAATGAAAGTATTTCTCCAACTTAAAGTATTTCAAAACATCTCTTAAGACCTTGTTATTGCTCCCCCGGTCCTCACAGATCAAAACTCTCACTCAGAATTCCTTGCGATGCGATAAGTTCGACGAGGTAACTGCGAAGGCGGTGTTATGAGTTTAGGGTACGTCCAAATTAGACGCCATGCCGAAGATTAGGCCGGTCAGACCGTCTTGTGTTTGAGACCAAAATTTCCTAAGACGAAGCAGAGGACGGTCGTTGCATTCAAAGTCTGCTTTGAGAATGAGTATGTGAACATTTTTATCGCTACTTACTGTGTCCTTGTGCATCTCCTTCTTTTTAAATCAATATTATCTCGCAACCCGACCATTTAGGGCGATGCTTCTCTATAGCTAAGAAATAAATGCTGGATTAATAACACTAAATTCAACTCATCATGAGAATAAGAGACAGGCTACTTAAACCTTTCAAACAAAGTGAATTTTCTGAGGACTATTCTCACTACAAACAATTTCAAAATCCAGTTGTTAATGGGCTAAAAGCAAGTAAATCAAACTACTATCAAGATTGCTTTGCAGAAAGAAAGGCTAATATTAAGCTGCTTTAGAACTGCATTAAAGGTGTCTTCAAAACTATTATAGTCACCAGTAAAACAGTCTTACTTTCTGTCATTATTGATAATAATGGTGTCAAAATAACAGATCCTGTTAACATTGCTTTTACTCATTCTATTTTTTGGTCATCTGGTTTTGTGTTTACCTTACAAAATTCCCTTTAGTTTTCTTTTTTTGGGGGGTTGGTCCTCTCTCGATTAGCTCATCTACTTTGAGGATCCCTCCTGAGACAATCCTCCCAAACACAGATTGTAGCATTGTTGATGTAATCTTTAAATTATGATTGTATTTGTTATTGTATTTAGGCTGATTGTCAATTAAAATGAAACTGAAACTGACATTAGTTTGATACACCATGCACTCAACGCAATGAAAATATTCTGGTGCCAAACCAAAAATCTACAGGGCATGGTACTGAAAATACAGGATTTAAAGTCTCCAGGTTATGGCACACAATGCCATCTTCCATAAAAGACTTCCAGACATTGAGCAACTTCACAGGAAAATTTGAAATTTACGATGATGATTGCAATTGTGGACTTAATCAATTGCATATTGATGATTTATGGTTTTCATTGTTGTTGTTTAACCATAAATTATATACTGTCTTCGTAATCCAGATTTAACTTATTAGCAACATGTATTTAGGTTTTGACTAGCGTTGATTAGCACTTCAGCTACACTAAATGAGAATCTTAAAGGCCTTATGCAGCCAAATTTTTGACTTTGATTTTTTACTGTTTTCAAAATACCTAAACTTTACTGATTTGATTGATACCAAATTTAGCTCAATACCATTTCGAAAAGGGGGCGAAATTCCATTTTGAAAATTGGTTCTCAACGCGACATTTAGCCTTCGCGTATGACGTCACAATTATGACCACAAACACAGCGCTCAGCTCTTGTAAGTGAAAATCAACGCACATAGAGCTCGCAAGAAGACCAAACATGGTGCGAGGTTTGCTTCAAAACGTGAGATACTGATTTATCTGAGTTTCAAGTGTCTTCTCGATCCAACAGCACCTATGGAGTTGTCCAACTGGAAGCTATAGCTATGGAGCCATAACTTAGGCCAAGAATGGCAGAAGTGGGTGACGGAAGGGCAGAAAATGAGAATCCACATGGCAAGCCACCATCGAGTCCAGATATGAGATGTGATATTTTCCTCTGCAGAGCATGAACTTTCTTTCCTTTCTAGTGAAGTCAGCTTCACGCCGTGCATTTCATACAAACTGAAGTAAAAGACATTTTACCCTCCCGATCCTACTACGCAAAACAAACTGTAGTTCCTGACTTTGTGAAAATTCTCGCTCGTTGAATATGTATCAACAAGCTCAGAAAGGAAAGAAATCGGCCTTAGCCTACAGCGACTCTTACCCGCTTACCTTTCAAACTCAAACTCAAACTCAAACTCAAACTCAAACTCAAACTCAAACTCAAACTCAAACTCAAACTCAAACTCAAACTCAAACTCAAACTCAAACTCAAACTTTTCATTCACAGCAATAAACTTAGTACATTGTATTTTAAAAAGAACCGCTAATTAGGATAAATCTACAAAAGTACATATGAAAAATATACAGTTCAATAAAGTTTGCTGTCGGACATATGGAAAGAACTCAGAAGGAGCTATCTAGGCCATATGCCCGATTTGGCGTGTAAGAAATTGTACAGCATATGTCTTTTTAAAATGAAAAGGAAGTTTAAAAGACTAACAATAAGAATAAGAAAATATTAGTAGGTTAGTATTATTAGTAGTGTATAATCTATAATAGTCGAATCAAAATTCTAGTAGTGCAATGTATGGTAATAAGGTTGCATGGTAATAAGGTTCGAAAAATAGATTAATTCGACTCTAAGAGGTAGTTTTTTAGTTTTTTTGTGAAGGAAGGCTTGTTTGGTGACCTTTTTATGTGCGCTGGCAGCGAATTCCAGATTTTGACTCCTTCATAAATAATTTATCTTTGTTTGTAATTTGTGGAGACCAAAGGGAAAGAAAAATTGTCATTTGAAGATTGTCTTGTTTCATGATTATGACGTATGTTCGTCTTGATGAAAAGGTCATTGAAAATCTCATTACTATTTTCGTGATGAATATCAAACATGAATATCTGCTTGGGGTGTCAAAGCTGCTGTTGGCTATAATTCTAGCAGCTCGGTTTTGAAGTTTTTGTAACTGATTAAGCTCAGTCAAACCGGCGCAACCCAAAACAGAGTAACGATATCTAAAGGTGGCTCTAAAATACCTGTGTAAAAAGTCTTCAAAGTTTCCTGTCCTAGGAACGTCTTGGCATGTTTTAAAAAGCCAATAGCTCTTGAATCTTTGGCAGAGACAGTTTTAATGTGTTCCTCCCAGTTAAGAGAGTTGTCGATCTGCACACCAAGGTAGTTTGTTTTTTGGATTGTTTCGAGGTCATTGTCGCGAATTTTCAAATCCAAATCATCATTTCGACTGTTGAGGATATTGTGCTTTTGCTTGGTGGCAACAAGCATGGAATTTGTTTTAGCAACATTTAAGGAGAGTTTGTTGCCTTGAAGCCAAATGTCCAGTTGTTTGAGATCGTTGTTAATGGCCTCGTTCAGCTGATCTATATCCGAAGACTGGTAGCACAGACTTATGTCATCTGCATACATGGAAACGGTTGAATTTTGGACAGCTTGCGGTAGATCATTGATATAAATAAAGAAAAGGAGGTGACCTAGATAGGAGCCTTTGGGAACACCAACAACTATACCCTCAGTTTTTGAGCTGACAACATTGACCCGAAAGAATTGTTTTCGATTGCACAGGTATGATCTAAACCATGCGAGTTCGCGCTGTTTGACACCGTAGTGCACCAACTTCTGGCAAAGAATCTCATGGTCAACAGTGTCAAAAGCTTTTTTAAGATCAATGAAAACTAGGCCATCAAGCCTACCAAGATCCAGCCCATTGTACCAGTCATCTGTATTTTTAAGTAAGTGGGTTACAGTAGAATGGAGGCGTAAGTAGGCAGATTGCCCAGATGAAAACAAACCATTATCTTCCATATGCTTGTACACCTGATTGGCTACAAGTTTTTCAAAGAGCCTTGAAATGACAGGTAAGAATGATGTGGGGCGATAGTTTGAGTTATCAGCCCTATCTCCATTTTTGTAAATAGGAGTAGCCCTAGCAATTTTCAATGAGTCTGGAAACATACTTGTTTCAATTGATGTATTAAACATGAATGCCAGGGAATTTTCAATGAAGGGTAAAGCAAGCTTCAAGAAGTAGCTGGAGATATCGTCAGTTCCAAAGCTCTTTGCAGTTTTAACCTTGAAAAATGCATCTCTGATTTCCTGTACCTCGATAGTTTTGAAGTGGAACTTTGCTTTAGTTTTATTCATTTCAAAGTCACCTGATAGGAGAGGATTTGCAACTGGACTGATTTTATCTGCTAGATCCTTACTTTCTGAGCAGAAGTAACTGTTCATTGCGTCAGGAATTTTCTGTGAACAGTTTCTGAACCAGACTCCTTAAGACTATCAATGTTACTTGACTTAGACCTTTCATTGAGAAGTTCATTGATTGTTTTCCATGATTCTTTCATGTTACCCTTGCATGCAGATATCTTATTATTGTAGTACTTCTTCTTTTGCTGGGTATTAAGAGCATTGCCCTTATTGCGAACATGTCTATATGAGTCCAACAGTGGTGCAGACTTACTCTTGATAGCAAATTTTTTTAGTTTATCTCTTGTCCGCATAAGATCCCTTAGGTCTCTATCAATCCAAGGACAGTACTTTTCTTAGACACGCATTTCGCACAGTGGGGCATGCTTGTCAATGATAAGAGAGAATATGCTAGTCCAATGGTTGACAAGCACATTGATATCATTAGTTTCGGTAAGCATTGGTTCCCAGTTTATGCCAGCAACATCAGACAGGAATGCCTGCTCATTAAAATTTTTCATTTTACGAGTTTTGATCATTTTATGGCCTTTTTCTACTGCTCCATTAAACTTACGGATGCAGTATACCATATAATGATCACTCATAGAAACATCATGCACTCCAGATGTGATGATGTTCCTGGCACAAGTTGTAGCTATATGATCGATTATGGAAGAGGTGTCTAAAGTGACCCTGGTTGGCTCTTTGATAAGCTGATTGAAGCTGAACAGCTCGTACAGACTAGTCACATGTTTAGTGTCATTGCCAATGGGCTGATCAGCTTGTTTTGTAGTGAGATCACAATTTGTGTCACCAAGAAGAATTATCTCTTTCCCTTCCTTGTCCAAGTAGGAAAGGACCTTTTCAAGCCTATCAAAAGAAGCAACAGGGTCACTAGGTGGCCTGTACCAAGCAAGAACAAGAAAAGGTTTGCTTTTTGGTGGTTCAACCTCAATACAAATGATTTCCAAATCATCAACAGGAACATCAGAACGCAACTTGTATTTAATGGAGTCCCTGATATAAATAGAAACACCACCTCCACTGCTTGTCCTGTCTAGGCGTTCTTGTTGGTAGCCAGGAAGACTGGTCAACTCTTTAGGGTAACTAGGATCAAGCTTAGTCTCATTAAGTGCAAGAATATGAATACCTAGACTTCTAATAAGTAATTGAACCTCGTCAAGGTGACTGCGGAGACCATTAATATTCAGAGATGCAATTGCCATACCTTTTTTAAACCCAAGGTGCTGACGACACAAGTCAGATCGCTCACCGGTATGGCAGGCATTTTCCCTGTTTGTGGAAGAAGTGGAAGTTGAATTTTCTGGTGCGGTATTATAGTTTAATGCATCCTCCCTATCAACAGGACGTTCTAGTCAATAGCACAGGGCACGAACTAAATTACCTTCCAGCAAATTATCACCTGCCTTATTAAGATGAATTAAACTTTTGTTTAAATTTTTGGATGCAACGATATTTGCGTGCTCAATGAAAGCGTAGTTATTTTCAGAACACAAGTCTGCTAATATCAAGTTTACTCTTTTTCGTTTAGTTTCGTACTCATCACCGCGAGGCACAAGGCCTGGGATTATAACCTCTATATCATTTTCCCTTATGCCCTTGGCCAATTCTATGACTTCCTGCGCAATCTGAACTGCGAACTTTTCTTCTTAATTTCTCTTTGGGGACAAATCATTAGTGCCAATGTGAAGAATGACTACATTTGGTTTCCTTTCAACGGAGGGTTTAACATAGCTATGCATATCCTTGATGTTGGCACCGTTGAAGCATTTCACATACACGTTTTCGTTGTGACCACATTTTTCCTTTAATTTCCAGCCATGCATATTTTTTAACAATGGAATCGCCAAGAATAACTGCAGAGCGTTTAGGACCTTTGCCTCCAAGTTTCATCTTATTTGCATTGTCTGTATTATTATCATTATTTGAAATGCTGCTATTCCCGGGTGGATTTTCCTCAGCATCGCACGGATTAGCAGACATCTCATCACTTGTCAGGGGTGTGGTAAAGGACTTTAAATTGCTATGTGGGACGCTTTGTAGTTGTTGCATGATATCATTTTCTTTTTTTGTAGTTGTCTTGGCTTTGCCTCTTGAATCAGTAGCTTTGTCATCAGTCGCTTGAGAACTGGAACGGATTTTATCATTGGTCATTTGAGGGTCGGAAACGTTTCTCTTCTTCATGTTGGCTTTTACTTCTTTTGCTATTGCTTTACGGCGTCTTCTTTTGTTAACACGCTTTGTTTTCTGTTTACCTTCAGGATACTTGTTTAGGTTTTTAACAGGGCAGCTTGTAAATCAATCATTATTGTAGACTTTACCCTGTATAAAGAATTCAAAATGAAATGAAATGAAATGAAAGACTTGATAACGAGATTTACCACAACGAGAACATCCCTTCTTATCAGTCCCCCCATTTCCCTCACTACTAAGCCTAGCCCTAACAAGTATATTCAAATTTTAACAAGTCTGTTCAAATTTTAATTTTCTTTTCCATTAACGTATATTTAGGGTCTTTCTATTTGTCTATTTATTTGCTTATATAACTATTGTAATTAGGTTTTTAACAGGGTAGCTTGTAAATCAATTGTTATTGTAGACTTTACCCTGTATAAAGAATTTAAAATGAAATGAAATGAAATGAAAGACTTGATAACGAGATTTACCACAACGAGAGCATCCCTTCTTATCAGTCCCCCCATTTCCCTCACTACTAAGCCTAGCCCTAACAAGTATATCCTTAAGGTTCTAACATCTCCTGAATGCAAAAAGCGGTGGCTCAGGAAACACCTCCCTATGCTCCTCCGAATTCGTGAGCATAGGATGGAGTCTCCTGGCAACTTTCCCTCAATCATTGGGCGCTGGATGGATATGTCGCAACAAGTGGAACCCTTTTCCCCCTCCCTTGGTCATTGGTCCTATTTCCTGAATTTGCTAGAAGAGTTATATTTATATATAAAGATGAACAAACAGAAAGACGAGTCGGAATATAAACATATAAACTTTATCTCAATTCCCAACTAGTTTCGACCGTGTGGTCATCATCAGGAGAATGAGAGACATTTTCTAATGCAATTGCTTTTACAATCTACGTTTACAAATATGACGCTAAATTAATTGTTTGAAATTACGAATGATTAAGAAATGACAAACCACAGGGGAATAATGTAACGACAAACAAAATGAACGTGATTCTGTGGTTTATCCATTTGTTAAGGAACTATAATCTTATGTTTTCTGGGTGGTTTAGTTTGCTGTTTAGGCCATTTGGGGATAGAGTTTTAAGACGTAATAACCAGTCATCCTCATGTGATTCTAAAATAAAAGTTATTTCATCTGATACATCTTTTTCAATCTTTTCTATAATGGTAAATTTTGCATCTGTAGAGAAGTTATGGTTTGCTAAGCGAAAGTGTTGTTCCACGGGGAGCAGTTTATCGTAGTCTGTTGATTTGATTCTATGCCTATAGTTGTTAAGTCTAAAATTGATCGGCCATTCGGACTTTCCGACATATTGTTTTGAGCACCGTGTACATTCTAACAGATATATCACATTTTTGCTTTTACAGTTAGATTCGTGGTAGATTTCATATGTATTCTTAGTTACAAAACTAGTGAATGAGTCGGTAGATTTAAGGTGATTACCGCATAGACTGTCTTAAACATTACATGGTTTACAAAATTTAATAGTTTTTATTGTGGGTGTCCTACGGATGACTTTGTTATTTAAAATGTTGTTGCTTCCGACCATCTCTTTAAGGTTCTTTGGCCTACGATAGGCTAGCATACCAGGTTCCTCAAAAATATCTTTTAAGGTTGGTTTTAGTTTTAAAATATCCCAGCGGTCTCGGATAATCTTGGCAATTGGAGGGAGGGTATTGTTAAAAGCATACAGATCAAATCCTTACTGGTTGCTGAAGCACGCGGAAATCATCCAATTTCAAGGTAGTCAGCCAATCAAATAGCCCCTTCCCAACCACGTGATACCAAATTGGCCATTCGAAGTCAATTCTTGAATGCCCCAACGAAAGTTGAAATGGCTACTTGTTGTAATTGTCCTTCAGGTTGTTCGACCCCTGGTGATGCTATGAACCTGCAGTCTCCATTCAGCTCTACCTTTAGTGTCTTTGTTGAGCTGATAAACATTTCTTGTTGTTATTGTCTTAATGTTGTCAAACCACTTTGTTGCAGGTCTTCCTCTGCCTCTTTTCTCTTCAATTTTGCCTTGCATTATCAGTTTTTCTAAACTGTTGTCAGCTCTATTTATGTGGCCATAATAGGTCAATTGTCTCTTTCTGATGGTGTTCAATAATGATCTTTCTGTTTTTATTTGGCCTAATACCCATTCATTCGTTCTTCTCGATGTCCACAGCACCCTTAGGAGTCTTCTCCATACCCAAAGTTCAAAGGCTTCAATCTTTTTCATTTCTGCTTTTCTTATTATCCATGTCTCATTTCCATATGTAACAACAGGAAATACCAGTGCTTTGGTTATTCTTATCTTGGTGTCTAGTGTGACGTTTTTGTCTTTCATTATCGTTGTCAAATTGGTCATAGCCTTCCTATCAAGCATCAGCCTCCTTCTAATTTCTTTGGTGTGATCAGAGGTTCTGCTTAATGTACAGCCAAGAAAATTGAATTCATGTACTACCTCGATGGGTTCCTCGTCTACTTCAAAGTTGTTAATTTCTGCCGTCGTCATTACTTTTGTATTTTTTAAATCTAGTAGTAGCCCTACTTCTTTGCTTGCCCTCTTAACATTTCTGATAAGTTCTTCCAGATCTTCTTTGGTTTCGGCAATCAGGGTCGTGTCATTTGCATACCTTAAGTTATTACTGGTTCTACCATGTACTTTGATTCCGATATTGTTATCATATAGCCCTGCGTTTCTCATGATAATTTCACCATATAAATTAAACAGGTACGGAGATAGAATACAGCCTTGTCTCACTCCTTTGCTAATTCAAACCAATCCGTTGGCCCATACATTGTTCGTACATGCGCTTCTTGTTTATGGTAAAGATTCTTAATCAAGATTATTAGATTTTCTGGAATTTCAATCTTTCTCATCACAAACCACATAGTGTTATGGTCCACACAGTCAAATGCTTTGCTGTAATCGATAGAACAAAAATATATTTCTTTCTTTACTTCGCGTACCTTTTCCAATATCCATCTGATGTTTGCAATTTGGTCTCTAGTTCCCCTTCCTTTAATAAATCCAGCTTGCTCAATTGATATTTCTCTGTCGATATAGGGTGTTAGTCTTTCCTGGATTATTTTCAGAAGTATTTTGCTCATGTGAACAATTAAGGATATTGTTCGATTATTTGAAAATTCTCTGACATCGCCTTTCTTTGGCAGCGATAAGAGGACGGATCTTTTCCAATCTACTGGCCATTCAGTGGTTTTCCTGATTAATTGGCACAGCTTGCATATGATGATGAGTGTTTCTTTGCCAGCATTTTTTACCAGTTCAATGGGGATGTTGGCAATACCTGGAGCTTTATTACACGCAAGTTCTCTAATAGCATGTTCTGTTTCTGCTAGAGTTGGTTCCGGTTCTTCTGTAAATTCTTCTTCTGTGAAATATGTCTGCATCCCTGCTGTACAAGCGTTGGGTGTATTGTTTCCATCTCTCCTGTATCTCTTTTCCCTCTGTGAGTACTTTACCATCTTGGTCTTTCACTGTTGCCATGCGAGGTGTAAACTTTCCTGTGATCTGTTTAATAGCCTGGAATACATTTCTTGATTTTCCTTTTGCTTGATTTTCTTCCATATTCCTGCAAATATCATTCAAGTAAATTTCTTTATCTTTCCTTGCCTGATTTTGAAATACTCTGTTCAAGTTATTAAATGTGGAGAAATCTTTTTGTTTTTTAGCGTTTCGTCGTTCTTCAGCAATCTCTATAGCTTTCTGTGATAACCAATGTGATTTTCTTTTTCTCTCTTTCTTAGGAATGTTTTTTTCCGCAGTGTCAACTATGATATCTTTTGTTGTCTGCCATAATTGTTCAACATTAGTGTCCTGTGATTCTAGACCCGAGAAACGATTTGATAGCTCGATTGTAAAGTTTGGTGGTATCTTTGTTAAATCAAATCTAGCTTGCGCATGTTGCTGTCTTCTCTTTTTTGGCTTTACTTTGATAGTGGCGTGAAGCAGCTCATGATCTGTTCCACAGTCAGCACCAGGAAGAGTTTTGACTGCCTGTATCGCACTTTTCCATCTCTTCCTGCCCAAGATATAGTCAATCTGATTCCTATGTTTACCATCTGGTGATGTCCATGTATACAGTCTGCGTTTGTGTTGGAAAAACATAGTGTTGGCTATGAATTATTCGTTTTCAATACAGAATTCTATCAATCGTTCACCTGCAGTATTTTGCTCCCCTAGTCCAAATCGCCCAGTGACTCCTTTCTTCAATATTTCCCACTTTCGCATTCCAGTCTCCAATTAAAAACAACATATCTTTCTTTGGTATATTATCTAGCACTTCCTGTAGCTCTGTGTAAAACTGCTCTATTACATCATCATCGGCATCTGTGGTTGGTGCATATATTTGTATTATGCTGGCTACTAAGTTACAATAATTGCATGGAATTTTCTTTGATAAATCAGTAGAAGGGATGCCCCTCTACAATTTGTAGCTTGCTTGGAAAAATATCTCATTTGGAGCCGAAATTACAGTCATTTTCCGGTCGAAGAATATTGACATTCGTTCAAACATCGATAAAAGTCGCTGCAAATGAGATATAAGGATAAAAATCTCAGCGATTATGGATATTGCCTTAAGCAATAACCAAAGCACTGTCCCTTCAATTACGTCTCAAAATCGCAGGTGATTTTTAGCAGTTTCTACCAGAAATGTGATCTGGGCCTAAACTTCCTTACCGATTAAACTCATTCGTTGACCCCAAAAGGGCTTAGTTTGTATCCTTGAGCTAAATAATTCACTTACCAACGACTCAAATGATCTATTTGACTTCATTTTCCATTTAAATGTCTCCAATTTTCGTTTAAAACATCCAGTCTTTAGCAAATTCTTGCAAATTTGTCGCGTTCCATATTTCTCTGCAAGCGCCAGCAGTCTCCTCAAAAACGTCGCATCAATAGGCTTTGTGCTACAGATAATGCGATTCGATACAGTTCATACACTCGTAAATAGATATGGCATGCCTGATTTTGCTCTATTTATTCAATGGAAACAAATAAAATGATAAAACATTTCTTGGCTGTTTGGTTCACCAAAGAATAGATCTTACACAAAACAACAAAGCTAAATGTTTTGTGGCGTGTGTTGAAAGTTTAACGCTGTTTTCCTTTTGTTAGATTGTATTGACTCATGAATAGATTTGACACATTTCTTGCACAGACTTTTTGTTGCTTTGTTGCTTTGTGTTAGATCCATTCATTTTGTGAACCAAACAACCCAACAGCCCCAAGAAATATTTGATCCTTTTTGTTTCCATTTGAATGAATTGAGCAAAATCAGGCATGCCATATCTATTTACGAGTGTATGAACTGTATCGAATCGCATTATCTGTGGCAACAAGCCTATCGATGCGACGTTTTTGAGGAGACTACTAGCGCTTGCAGAGAAATACGGAACGCGACAAATTTGCAAGAATTTGCTAAAGACTGGATGTTTTAAACGAAAATTGGAGACATCTAAATGGAAAATGAAGTCAAATAGATCATTGAATCGTTGGTAAGTGAATTATTTAACTCAAGGATACAAACTAAGCCCTTTTGGGGTCAACGAATGAGTTTAATCGGTAAGGAAGTTTAGGCCCAGATCACATTTCTGGTAGAAACTGCTGAAAATCACCTGCGATTTTGAGACGTAATTGAAGGGACAGTGCTTTGGTTATTGCTTGGGGCAATATCCATAATCGCTGAGATTTTATCCTTCTATCTCATTTGCAGCGACTTTCATCGATGTTTGAACGAATGTCAAAATTCTTCGACCGGAAAATGACTGTAATTTCGGCTCCAAATGAGATATTTTTCCAAGCACGCTACAAACTGTAGAGGGGCATCCCTTCTACTGATTTATCAAAGAAAATTCCATGTAATTATTGTAACTTAGTAGCCAATTCAACTTTCGTGGGGGTATTCAAGAATTGACTTCGAGCAGTCAATTTGGTATCGCGTGGTTGGAAAGGGGCTATTTGATTGGCTGACTACCGTGAAATTGGATGATTTCCGCGTGCTTCAGCAACCAGTAAGGATTTGATCTGTATGCTATTGTTAAATGTTGTTACAAGAGAGATGCGATTAGTCCGCTCTTTTGTCATTAGCTTTAAGGTATCTTCTCTTGGTATAGCGACAGCTTTTTCTATCTGGTTGGCTACTAAAGTTTGGGAGTAACAACGTGCTATAAATTGTTGTTTTAATTTGTCATTGTGTTTACTAAGTTCGTTATTATCAGAGCAGATCCTTCTTAGTCTTAGTGCCTGGGAGTAGGGTAAGCTTTTTTTAGGATGTTTAGGGTGGGAAGATTTAAAATGTAGATAGTTAATTTTTGGGTAGATGTGGGTTTCTTCAAACTGTCCCATGTAAATGGTGGCATATGATGGGGCTACAACAGTGCCCATGGCACAACCTTTTATTTGGAGAAAGTGTCTTCCATTAATGTTAAAGTTGTTTAGTGTTAGTATGTGGCTCATTAGGGTTGCTATTACTTCTGTATGGGGTTGTTTTGATACTCTGTTTTCAAGGGATTCTCTTAATGCAGATATACCATCGTTGTGCTTTATGTTAGAGTATAGAGATCGTACGTCCATTGTGACTAGAATTGCATTATGTGGTATTCTTTTGATGTGTTTTATTTTGTTTAAGAGGTCTGTTGTATCACGTATATAGATAGGATTTAACTTTCTTAGCAAGGGGCTGTATGAAGTGGTCAACGTATTTTGATAGTGTAGTGGTGTGGCAGTTAGCTGAGGAAATTACTGGCCGTCCAGGGTTGTTCTTTTTGTGTGTAGAAGCGGGCAGGTTTAACATTTATTGGTTTTAGTATATCACATGTTTCTTTGTCAATAATACCATTTGAAAGCATTTCGTTAAGGGAGTTTATTATTATTCTCTGGTGATCTTCGAATGGATTAACTGTGATTTCTTGGTAAAATTCTGCGTTGTTTAATTGGTTATTAGCCTCTATGAGGTACTCTTCGATACCCCAGATGACTATAGCTCAACCTTTATCGGCTCTGGTTATGACTATATCGTCTCTTTCTGTGAGTTTCTTAAGGGCTTCACGCTTCTTCTTTGTCAGGTTGTCGTATGGTAAATGTCGTTTTTCGTGGTTTTTAATGTCTTCTTTAACTGCTATTTCAAAAGTTTGCATTGTTGCGTCTATGTTTTTTCGGGGTAAATGAACTGTTTTTTTCTTGAAGTGATTGTAAAATAGTTGGTTCATATTTAGATATTCCAAAATGGGCTCTTAATCTTATTCTTCTAAAAAATGATTTTAGGTCGTCTTCTAACATATGTTTGTCAAAGTGTGGTGGCCGGGGGCAGAAGTTTAGGCCCTTACTTCATAATTTAAATACATCTACAGTAAATTTATGTTTGCTTAAATTAATTATGCGTCCATCTGGGTCATCTTTAAGTCTACGAGTCTTTCGAATTTGTTTCGCAAAAGCTCGAAAATTTGCATTGTTGTGGTCAGAAGTTCTTGCATGCCCCCTTCCAAGTTTCTTGGTTGGAGGCCTATCACGTTTATATATATTGATGAGATTCAACACAAAATGAAAAAACTAGAGCAATTTCAACGATTTTCTTTGTGAACATTCTCCAAATATGGGCATCTGGTGGTTACATGATCTAACAATAGGCATTGAAATTTTATTTCAGATTGCCAATTAAATTTCAATAAAAGTCAGGAAGTTTCAGTGCTATAGGAATCATCCTTTAGGAGCAATCAAAAAAGTTTGTGAGAGGTTGGGGGGTGAAAAACGCCCCCTGGTCAAAATACGGCTAAGGCATTGCTGATCTTCCAGGGAGTCGCATTTTACTGGCTGTTAACTCATCAAATGTGTTTAAGTTGTTTTTTGAACTGACATCGAGGTAGGAAGCTTCACCTGTGTTCATCTGTGTTCTTCTGTGCTCACCTGTCTTCATCTGTCTTCATCTGTGTTCACCTGTGTTCACCTCTGTGGGGTTTAAGACTAGATCGAATGCCAGACGGTGGAAAGCTGGGAAAGTTCTGGGCGGGCAGGCGGGCACCAATTCCATTGTTTACAAGAAACAACTCTGCCCATCTCAACTCAAAATTTCCTCCCAAAGGCAAAATGTTTCAAGAGTTTTGTTCGCGATTGTACGATCTTCACTTCTCCTCCATGATAGCCTCTTGTTTTGCGGAAGGTGTCTAAACTAGGTAAAATAATCAAAATCTGGGTTCGCTATTGCTGTTGCCATTGTTACCTCAGCCAGGATTTCCTATACCATTTAAGATTCTGCGAGTACGTTCAATTTTGGAGCCGCATCCGAAATACGAACGACCAGCCACAAGAAAACACGAGAATATGAAATATCTTTACGGAAATTCTTTATCAAAACAATAATACTTTCACTCTCACAACTGTCACAAACATACCTCCTTGAAGAAGGAATTTAGTTTACAGCTACCATGAAATTTACACAGATACAAAATTATAACGAATTCTTGATGTCTTGTAAGTATTCATTACATGTAATAAGTACAGTAACACTAGTCCATTTGGATATGGAAATCAGTGAGTATTAAGAAAACTCAACAGAGTGATTGCAGCAGAGAGAGCAACTATCAAATTATGTACCGAATGGGTCAGGAAAATGTTAAAGGCACACTGTCGTGGCGCTGATTGGGTAAACAAGACAATCAAGAAGAAAAGAATTAGGCAAGATTCAGTAATTTCGCTGTACAGTGAAATTCACGAAGATGACAATGATATGATTCCCTTTATTCTCGAAACAAAGAACGATCCAAGAGCAAAAGGCTTGGTAATTAATCCAAGACCAGAGCTTTGTTTCTGATTTCAACATCACAACTAGCGAATCAAAACCATGACAGATTGCCTTTAACACATTTGGCGGACTGTCAAACAAGAGTACGCGGCCGATATTCCAAAATGAAACGTTAATCGGTCACTCAAAGGTTAATTTAAATGTGCCATTTTGTTGGTAACATCACTCATCCATTTGACTTAGAAATGAACAAAATGCTGGTAAGGGATTTGTACGGCAATGAGGATTCCACAGTCGATTCTGGTCTATGATTTACTTGCCATTGAAACTGAATGTCTATTTTCAAATTGTCAATTATATTGAACTCAAATTTCAGTACCACGTAAATCATGGATCAGAACAGAACTCAGGATTTTCGTTCCCAAACAAGCTGTGACCCAGCATTTGCTTATTTTGTGGGTCTAAGTGACGACTAATTTTACGAAACAAAAGTTTTAAATTTCATTTCATTTTCATTTTCAATTCTTTAAACACTTTAGCCATATCAGTTGATCAGCAACTGCTTTTCAAGGGGCCGTGGCAAAAATCTAAAAATCAAATTAAAGAGATGAATAATATTGATAAGAAGAAAAAGAACATGTGAATCAATTTTTAATCTGTTTTTGAGGTGGCAAGGGAGGGTGCCTGTTTAAAATCAAGTTCGAGTTGATTCCAAAGCTTAGGTCGACGAAAGGATATTGCCTTTTGCCCACCTTTAAAATTCCGCAGTGGTAGCGAAAGGTCGGTTTCAGTATTTCTCATTTCTCTGACATTTCGAGTCGAATTTTTGACAAACAAGTTGGAGAGGTACTCGGGTACGAGGTGCACGAGATGCACAAGAGACTTGTGCATGGTAGTTGATCAAAATGAAATCTAAAGGAAGCCTTTAAATGATTCACAAAATATTCGTAAAATAAATCTAAAGTTAGCCTTTGAATGCTTCACTAACATTTCAGCTGCGAATATCGGCTGTCTATGTTTTCCACAGCCCACCTAAGGTCTTCAATTTTATGATTCACCTGGTGAAGAAAACTCATAGGCATTACCAAAGGCTGAGAAAAATCATTTACTAACTATTTACAAATTCAAACGATTCCAATGAAAATTAGCGTGTTTTGTTTGGGTACCATTACAAAAACAATGCTTGGAAAGTGCAGCTGTAATGGTATCTTATAAAGGATCGCACCCTAAATCGATACCTTTCAGACACTGCAGCTTCCTCTCAGTTGAAACATAGTGGTAAATTTGATTCCTCGTTTGCCTCCTTTTGCTTTCTATCTGCGTCTAAATAATGAGTGATTAGATACATTGATCTGAGTTGCATCCTTCTTCAATGCAAAGTCTTCCTCATTTAAGCTATTCCTCAAATGAGTTTTCCACAATGTCGAGAAACTAAACACCAAGCATATTTTGATACTCAGCTCCAAAGCAGCCCAAACTTTCGTACCAGTTAGATTCGTATTTTTGGATGCTCGCGTATTTTGTAAGGATTACAATAATAAATTTCATATCTGTAAGAATACAATACCTTCCCGCGCAACCTTGGCCATTATGTTTAAATATCTGTAGGGAGATTTTCGACAAGACCAGAGTGTATACAGTAAGCTAATGGCCAGAATGAATATAATCTGAGACCCGTTATGCGAGCCATCTGCCGACAAAGGCAGTCCCTGTATCATACATCTACACATGCATTCCAAATCTGATGCACTGCCAAATCCGGGGTATAATTATACCATTAGAAGTATGTTACATTGACCAATGAGTTCACAGCATTATCGCCTTGTCACGAGTCACGTCTTGTACGAATCCACTGAATTTTCTCAAGAATTTTGGGTATTCTCGCTTGGAAACTGAGCGGACAACTGATGGGGGTGCCCAACCACCAGGATTCACTGAAATAAAGGAAATAGGTAACACATGAAAAATGCTGCTGATATGAAAACTTTTGACAAGGGAGAAGGACGGAAAAACCTCAAAGCACGGGAGGGACCGTCCGAATTTATCAGTTGAATGTCGGCAGAGTGATGTCTCTTAAACAGCCACAAATTGTGGGAAACAGGCGATAAAATCATTTGAATACTGACACGTGGATTTAAAAACATTTAGTGGGTTTTATGCCGAAACCATGCCGCGCCAAATATTGCGATTAAATGTCCAGAAAGATAGGCTGTTCTTTGCTGAATAGCTGTATTCCCTTCATGAATAACTGATTTCCCAAATTACAACATCTGACTACATGAATTGCAGATAAAGAATGCATTCACATAATGCTAGCATGAACCGGCACAGTTTGAAGATGGTATCGTGGGAACACTCGAGGATGATGAAAACAGAAAATTTTTCAGCGCTTTCGAAACAAGGCTTATGAATTCCTAAAAGCGCCCTCTCTGCCGTTTTCTAAATCATGCTGGTAGCTATCTTCAAAATCTTGCATTCACAAATTCTTTAAACATACTCACCTTAGGGGTTATTTTTTGTCATATTCGCGCGCTTTCGTACAACTGAAATGTATTTATTGCCCCAAAAAACGTCCCGGCGTTTCATGGGGCAATGAAAATAAGGCAAGTTTTAAGAAAATTCCAAATTCAATACTTGAATCCTGACACTTTGCTTTTTGCTGTGGAGTCTCAAAGTTATGAAGTGGAAAAGAGTTTTGTTTGCAAGCAAAAATAATCTGGTTCGCTATTGGCTTTTTAAACCTCTTCTTGTTCAGAAATACCAAAGGAGAAACTATTTACAGCAATAACAGCGATAACGATAAAGTATCCAAAACACTTTGAATGGGTACCCCGATAGGCCGTTTTTTGAGTCCTATATTTCAAAGGCATAGTAGATGTTGCTCATGATCCTCAATTCTACGAATTCACTGTAATGCTCAATTGGTATACAATCAAAAATTTGGCTTCTGAAATCGTCAGCGGATTCAAAGAATTTAGACTTATCACAAAAAAACAGCTACTACGTTTCCACGAGATAACGTAAAATGCTGAAAAACCAGTTAGGTAACAGAATTTATGAAATCTGCCGGGAGTCCCAAAGAAAAGTTCTGACGTTTGATGGAGCACAGAGAAGCTTTTCAACCTGAAAGTTTTGACTCACTGTAGCTACACGCTAGAAATTTCAACTTACAGTTAGGCATATCGTAAGGAAACAGTAGTAATCTGAAAATGGAATCATGAGCTCTAACATTTCATGTTCATGCTCAAGACAGAAACAGATGGTATTTTAAGGCGCACTTCTTCATGGTAGTGAAAGGGTACTCCCTCGATGGCCAACACAAATATAGAGTCGACGAAAAGCTCACTACCTTGACAACGGGCAAGGTTTCTACTCACTGAGCATGTTCAAAAAAGGGACATGTCTAGCATGTCACTAGAATAATTCGAAATCGCCAGATTCCAAAGTTTCTTCCCTGCGTTCTATCAAACGCCGGAACCTTTTTGGGAGACCCGGTATAACTCATAGGTGTTGATAGGATAATCAATATCCCTGAATCTAATTTCAAACTCAATGCAACCTCAAACAGGAAAACTGAACATAAATTGAATTTTGTTTTTACTTGGTTATTCACACGTCACAACTGCCTTGACACAGCAGGTAGGTTTTTCAAAACATTCAATGCTTTCAACTGGCAAAAGTACTTTTCTTAAAGGGCCGGCAAAACGCAGAACATTCTCCTGTCATTTTTCCGATTCTTCTAATTCTTTATGTTAACCTTGAAAGGAATGGGCAATGTTTCGTAGATTTTATTATTGCTTGTTCACGTTCTGAGCTCTAACTCAGAGTTCGAAAAGATAATGCAAATTTCAATCCATCACTATTTCAGTTAAGATACTGAGAACATGAAAATAGACTTTTCTAGGGTAAATCTTTACGGAGTAATAATCTCAGTTGTCTGTGATATGAAGTTTTAATAGTAAATTTTTATCAACTGATATTGAAAAATGAAGCTTCTCGTCATTCTTTGCCTTCTTAAAGGTATATCTGTTTTAAGACATCGCAAGAGAGCAAGGGTAAATTTTGTAACAATAGAAATTTCGGTTGGTTTATATTTTGCACTATGGCCAATCAACAAGCTCCACTTTAATCACGTGATCAACAAGTCTTTGCATGGAGAGTTGTAGCTGTGGGGAAAACTACCCTACTTTTCGTCGCCACGAAAATATACTTTTGAAGAAGAACCTTTCGAAATTTTAAATCTGTGTTGTCAGATGGCTTGCTTTCCCACTTGTTAGCTACACCTGCATTTAGTTGTGAATGTCCATCACAGCTTCTCTAAAAACTCTTAACTCAGCGTGAATAAATGATGAAGTTAAGTCACGACCATAACAAACTGGTTAATAAAAAGCCAGTCTGCTTTTTCTACTCGGCTTATCTAACAGGTCGAAAAATATCTTTTTGCGTGATTCCTGACAATAGATGATAGTTTTAAAAATGGCGTAAGGGAACTTTTGTAATGATCCTTTGAGATAATTTTTTTTCAACGTGCTAGTAACTTGATGAACTTTCTACTTACAAAAACAACAACTAGCCAAGCATCTATACAGGATAACAGTAAAAAGTGAGCTTTGTGCCCTTTGGGTAGACTCATTCCCTATGTCTCTTGTTTCATGAGTCCATCAATATGATCATGTCACTGCAGTGAAAGATTCACAAAATTTCAATGAAAAACGAGAACACTACGCAAAGTGGTTCCACATATATTCCAAAAATTTGCTAGAACTGAGTTCAAGATAATAGTTACGATAATATATCTTAAATGAATCAGGAGGTGTGATTTCAATACCTTCAAAGGTGCACATTTCCAATCAGAAATTGAGTTATTTCATCTGCGCGAGATCTTTTTTTATGAATACGTACGTTTTGTGCCATTCGTACGTCACGGGAACATCATTCATTGTACTAATAGTGTGCGCTCCAATGCTCAAAACTGACCAAGACTAGAAGGCATTCTTTTGCTGCACAAAGTTGTTGTCCAAAAGAATTCCTTACATGTTTGAGCCATTTAAAAAAGTTTACCCACCGTTACATAGTGATGTGACGAGTACCCATTGACAGGGTTACATAAAGTACATGGCAGCTATAGCTTGCACACAAATATTAGTTCAAATCAATGAAAACTATGAAGTAGAGAGACAGACTGCAACAGCATAAAAGATTTTAGATCTTTTTGACCCTCCTTAACACTAATTATATAATAACTAAAGTTCCGAGTTTACCGAAGCAATATCAAGTTGCACGACCATTTTGTAATAAAAAAGTGAAATACCACAAATGAGCAAAAATATGAAATTTGGGCATCACGCACTCCTCATCTAATGACCAGAAATCAATTACTACAAAGCATCCAAAATCAACTCTGTATTGCGGACAGCTTAATAGCTGTGTTAGTAAAGGACGGAAAATCTTACCTTGTGCTGTGTATGTTAGCTTGCAGTAGATTTTGTCCCGTGTTAGATTCTTTACATCACTTCCAGGTTCGATGAAAGTTTGACAAAACATAGTCACTTTCGCCATTGCTCGCACATATTTGTTGTTCTTAGAAAAAAGAAAGGTTAGAGTTTAGACTACATTCATAAAATGCAAGGGAAGCTATATACGAGTAACAACATTGTAATGGTTAGGTATCCAATTCAAACAGAAACGGCGTAATTCAAAAACAAATAAAAGTCTTGCCAGTACTTTGGCATAAATTCTCGTTTTAACGAGATCAAGCCCCTTCTTCGCAAAGTTGGGAACGAACAAGCAAATAAGTTGGAGCCATCAAATATTTTCACTCTTATTTAAAGTTTATATGAACTGGGTTGGTATTTGACCTTTATTCTCATAAAAGCACTGTTTGTTCATGCTGTCCTGGGCCACGCTAACGATGGAACATTAGAACCAGTTTCAATTATACAGGTCTACCCAAGAGAGGGATCAGTATGGGTTGGAGCACATGCAGATTAACTATTTCATCTGTTAAGATCAAAACAGCTTTCAACGTTACCCCGTCTACGGCGAATTAGAGGCAGCCAAGGCTCCTTTCAACGACAAATGGAGAGAATCTCTTCTTGCAGCTTCATCAGTTCATGAGCTATGCATCTTGTTTAACGATATCAAAATTTACGGCACTATTCCAATACACAACTAAACAATGACTCTATTTGTTAAGGAGGGCTATCAATTTTCAGAACGTTTAATGTGCAGACCTCAGGACTGACGCGAATCTAGCTTTACGAGCATTGTATTCAGAAACTACTCTTGAGCACGGAATAATGCCCCCCGCCAGATTTTTGAATAATTTTCCAACCCTAAAATATTATTCAAATCTCGTTTTACTAATTCTTGAAGGAAAATTGAGATGATAGTGAACAAACTTTTAAATAGATGAAGGGGTGCGGGTACCATTTAAGTAAGAAAATGACAATTTTGAATTTTTCCGACCTCGCCCCTCATACCCCTTCCAAACTGTTCCAACCACGATGATTATCATATCGAGCCATTTCCATCCCCCTGATTATTCTCGCCCCACCTTTTATTCAGTGCTCGAGAGTATGCATTGATTGGGACAGTTTGAAAAAACTTTATTTACATATCGGCAGCACATTTTAGGTCATGAATTGCACAACTCTGTAGTAATCGAATGATCAACTTAAGCGGTGGTTGGGACTAAAAGATAATATTTTTGATTGAACTTAATTCCTGTTCTCTTATCAAGACAATGCATAATGGGCCGTTAAAACACTTTTCATTCAAGAGATTCTTTGCTTTCGTAAAACCTTGTCTTCATTAGATGACGCATATAAAACATACCGGTGCATCTTGATGTTCTGATGCCCAGTTTGTCACCATCCAGGCATTTTCGATTTCATTTTTTAATCTTTCTCCTTCTTCTTTTTTACTTAATTTTCTTATATGCGACACAAATACTGTGTCTCTTTGTGACGATGGCCAGATGCGCTTATGTATCTGATGAAAAACCAACGTATTTTCTGACAGCTTTTCTAAAATTCGACACTTCTCCACAGTAGCTATAGAAAGAAACGGATAATTCTTTTCAACATGAAATCGTAACGGGATCTGCTTCCAATAAAATTCACATTGAAGTTAAAATTAGATAAATAAATTAAAATTAGATAATTAGACGTTGTGGTCGTTGGAAACCCTTCAGAGTCAGTACCAGTTGTGTTGCAACTTTAAGATAAATATTGGATGAATTCTTCAGACTAAGGAATATACTTGATTGTTACAGGATGTCCTTGCACTCCTCAGTCGCTGCAGAATAATGGGAAGAGTCACTGTCTGCCTCGGTAGCTTTTAAAAGAATTTTTCACACCACACTGCATGGGCTGGTTTCGAATAAGGTCTTGGAAGATAGATTCATCTGCTAAAGGACAATAAATGTTTATATTGACTACCAGAGCGATGGAAGTTTAAATTACGGGACGCTCAAATGCCAGTATGATATAGTTAATAGCAGCTCAGATAAACATTTATTGTCTTGGAAACTGTCCTGTTATGCTAAAAAACCAGCATTGCTGGAAATTTCTACATGAAAGATTGCCTAAAAATCCTTCATTAGATGGCCTGAATGGGTAGAGGGAGCATTGCCTGTAGTCCTTTAATTATATGAGATGAGAAGGTAAACAGCATTGACAAGGCAAATCCTGACTCTACCCACAGAGCGATACTGCCTTTGCCAACTTAGTAGTGCGATTGATAACAAGGTGGGTGAATTTCACGCAAAATATTTCCTAACATTTTTTGGGGCAGATCTTAGCAATAGTCTTTTTTGCGGGTCCTCCGTTGCTGGGGTTACATGTTTCCTATTACGTGACGTAGAAATATCAATCAACTACATTCATATGTTGATATGAATAATAATTCATGTAAGAAAATGTGATCAAAGTTTTTGCCCGTTTGCAGTGTTTTCGAAATCGAAAACTTTAAGAAACTCGCTTATAGCTCCATAAATAGAAAACCAATAAAAGTGCCAAAAATACTAACATCTAATTGAAGATCTTAGCTACAGATTAACCATCAATCTTCAAAATCTGTCCAGTACATGATTTATCGTGGCTTGTCAAAAGTGCATAGTTTATTTTGACGGAACCGGTAGTGTCTTTCGAAAAGTGACAGAGTGTTAATGCCTTGTAGCTATTGCACATGTAAGAAAAACATCAAAAGTCACACAGACCTTTTAGTTATCGTGCAAAACGTTTCTAACAAAACAAGGATTTTCTACTTGTAAAAACTTGACAAATTTCGGACCTTCACAAAAATCATTTAATGAAACTTACTATCCCAGTCCATTCGAACGTCTTTATCGAAGAAGTAGTGACACATTTCTCTGCCAGTAACTTGCTGAAATAATACACGAGTTATGATATTTCAAGGGAGAAACTTTCGCGGGTTGAAACTGTTGCGAGCAGGAAAAAACGAAAAAGGTCGGAATTACCCTTCGTGAATCGCCCTAAACTGGGTATCTTTGTTCCAACAAACTTTCGCAAATAAGGTTCCTCGACTCTTCGATGACTCTTTCGAATTTTGAAGACCTGTGCTTGCTAGTAACATAGATACTGATGATATTAAAATTCCTTCCATTCTAACAAATATACAACAAAATAATTACAGGGATGCAAATGTCTCTTCCTACGATAGAAAATGACATGTTTGAAAGACAAAGAAATGAAGGTGTTTCCCTGAGAAAAAGGCAATTAAACAGCATTTTAAACAAGCAACACAACATAGACTTATATCGAATCGAGCTTTCTGGAACCTTGTCATACGTTATCTCTCCAACAAAGGAGGCTTAGCCGGTAGTGATATTTCTTAGGTCAAAAATAATGAAATCATAACTGACGACCAACAACTAACCGAAATGTTTCACGATCATTACATTAACATTGTAGAAAAGTCTAGCAGTGTAACACCTTGCAAGATTGCAGATGCAGTTGCAACTGATGATGATCGGCAAATATTTAGGCTAATTCTTTAAAAATACAAAAACCATCCAAGTATTTTAGCTATCATTCAAAATCCTGAAAACAATTTCAATTTATTTTCCATTCACGAGGTACAAGTTTATCAAGTTAAGGAGCAACCAACGTCTTAACCCTTTCCGACTTCGCGTCCCAGTTGAGGTCCCAGCAAAAAATTGGGTAAAAATTGAAATCTCTTCAAATTGCTTCAACATTGGCGCAAAGCCTATTTCAAGTACGCTGATTACGAATATAGACAAAGATTTTGAAAATATTGTCGCAAAAGTGCCCAAAATGGCACAAAAAGTGGCACAAATGTCTTAAAATTGAAATTGCTCAGGATTATCTCAACATTGGTACAGAGCCTGTATCAAACATACTGATTGCCACTGTCAATCAAATTTTTGAAAATATTGTCGCCAAAGTGCTCAGTGTGGCACACAAAGTGGTACAAAAAGTGGTGCAAGTATCAAAAACTTGTGAAATCTCTTTAAATTGCTTCAAAATTTGGCACAGAGCCTATTTAGATGGTGCTTATTATGAATATCGACAAAGATTTTCAAAATATTGTCTCAAAAGTGCTTCAAATGGCACAAAAAGTGGCACAAAAATGGCACAAATGTCCAAAAATTGAAATTGCATTAAATTATCTAGAAATTTGTACAGATACTATTTCAAACATGCTTATTACGAATATGAATCGAGCCTTTGAAAATGCTATCACCTATATGCTCCAAATGGCACACAAAGTGGTACAAAAAGTGGAACAAATGTCCAAATCTTGAAAATCTCTTTAAATTGCTTCAAAATTTGGTGCAGAGCCTATTTCGATGGTGCTGATTATGAATATCGACAAAGATTTTCAATAAATTGTCACCAAAGTGCTCTAGATGGCACAAAAAAGTGGCACAAATAGCCAAAAATTGAAAATGCATGGAATTATCAAAAAATTGGTACAGAGACTATTTCGGGAATGCTTATTACAAATATGAATCAAACTTTTTTAAAAGATTGTTACCAAAGTGCTCCAAGTAGCACACAAAATGGTACAAAAAGTGGAACAAAAGTCCAAAAATTGAAATCTCTTTAAATTTCTTCAAAATTTGGCACAGAGCATATTTGGATGCTGCAGATTATGAATATCGACAAAGATTTTCAAAATATTGTCACCAAAGTGCTTCACATAGATTAAAAAGTGGCACAAATGGTCAAAAGTTGAAATTACATTGAAATTCTCTCAAAATTGGCAAAAGGTGAAATTACATTGAAATTGTCTCAAAATTGGCACAGAGCCTATCTTGAATATGCTGATTACGAAATATGAATCGAGGTTTTGAAAGGAATATCACCAAGGTGCTCCAAATGGCACACAAAGCGGTACAAACAGTAGAACAAATGTCCAAAAATTGAACTATCTTTAAATTGCTTCACAATTTTTTATTCAGAGTGTATTTGGATGGTGCTGATCAAGAGTATCAACAAAGATTTTTAAAATACTGTCACCAAAGTGCTCCAGATGGCACAAAAAGTGGCACAAATGGCCAAAAATTGAAATTACATTGAATTATCTCAAAATTGGTACAGAGCCTATTTCAGAAATGCTAATTACGAATATGAATCAAATCTTTTTAAAAGATTGTCACCAAAGTGCTCATGGCATTTGGTCAACTTGAACTCAAAAATGACTGTCTTTGTTAGAGGTGAGCAGGATCTAATGTTAGTGCATGCAAGTTAGAGTGAAACAACGAACATGAAAAATTAATGACCTCAGTAAGTTTGGAAACGTGCCTAGTTCTCTGGAAACCGACAACTGGTGAGATGCTATAGTGATTCCAGTCATCGTGTCTTGGTTATGGAACTCCAAAACTCAAACATCTAAAAGAAGTCTTTCAAACTCGACACCTTAGCTGCCGACCTTCACTAGATATTTCATCATCTGTAACTCTTCTGAACTCTTGGTATATTTTGCGTGCCAACATCATTGCCGTACTCAGGGAACGCTGATTTGCCTGCTGAACGGCTGATTGGCTTGTTGCCTGCTTCGGTACATTGTTAGCTTTTAAATAAGATTGACTACCTAATAGCATCTAATGTGTACATAAGTGCCATCAAGTATTCCAATGGCAGAATCATTTCCATGTCCGTGCAATTTATCGCAAGTATCGAAATCTGAGCATAATGATGAAAGAGTCTAAAAATATTCTCTTTCATTGGTTATTGTCCTTCTCTCTCCGACAGAGACCTTAAAATTTACTTCTAACCTTACACTAGTTCTCAATAGTTCAAGAATCATTTCTATTTCAAAGTTCAAATCGTTGGAGTCACTTCAACATGCTATGGGTGATGATAGTACTTCAGTCTGTGTAATTCTGAACAAAAGAGCAAATAAGTGTAGATTGCAGGCTGTGCTTGCTTATACCTTTGAACCTAAAAGTAGATTATTGTGTTGATTGATGTCAAACGTTTATGTACTTACAATTGACAGTTGCTTTTGTCATAGCAATGCAATTACGGTGTGTATTATTTCGTTAAGTGACAGTTGAAAAATTGGCAGAAAATGATAATTTTACCAAGCACGTTTCTTCTTGGTTTGGAGCAGATGTAAAATATAATCAGGTTTGAATTAGGTTTTCTGTCTATTTTCATCAAAATAATTCTCCTTTACTTTGAGTTTGACATAAAGAAATCCTGTCTTTGCTCTTTCTAGCAATCAAAATTCCAGGTTTTTGTTGATCATGGATCTTCCGTACTATTCACATTTTCAATATTTCTGTGATCAGCACATATGTGAAATACGGACTGTTTAAATCTTCAGTCAGTTGGAAGCAAATTCATTGTTTGGTTAATTGCTCTAACCTCTGTGCTTGTGGAAAACCTTAGTAACAGCATCTTGAAAATTATGCTCATATTTGTAATCAGCACATGTATGAAATAGGGTCTATAGAAACTATCAGGCATTAGGCCTTTGGAAGCAATTCCATTCTGGTCATTTGCTGTGCTTTGTGTGCAATTTGGACCACCTTTGATCTCAAAACATTTGTTCATATTGGTGATTAGCATACTTCAAATAGGACTTGTACTAATTTTGAGATAATCCTATGTAACTTCAGTTTTTGGACATTTGTGCCACTTTTGTGCCACTTCGATCACTTTGGTGACAATATTTTCAAAATCCTTACCGATGTTCATGTTCAGCACCATCAAAATAAAGTCTGTGCTAAATTTTGCAGCAATTTAAAGACATTTCAATTTTTGGACATTTTTCCACTTCTTGTACCGCTTTGTGTGCCATTTGGAGCTCTTTGGTCATAGTCTTTTCAAACACCTCGATTCATATTTCATAATCAGCATATTCAAGATAGGCTCTGTGCCAATTCTGAGACAATTTCAATGTAATTTCAACTTTTGACCATTTGTGCCACTTTTTAATCTATCTGAAGCACTTTGGTGACAATTTTTTGAAAATCTTTGTCGCTGTTCATAATCTGCAGCATCCAAATATGCTCTGTGCCAAATTTTGAAGAAATTTAAAGAGACTTCAATTTTTGGACTTTTGTCCCACTTTTTGTACCATTTTGTGTGCTACTTGGAGCACTTTGGTAACAATCTTTTAAAAAAAGTTTGATTCATATTCGTAATGAGCATTCCCGAAATAGTCTCTGTACCAATTTCTTGATAATTCCATGCAATTTCAATTTTTGGCTATTTGTGCCACTTTTTTGTGCCATCTAGAGCACTTTGGTGACAATTTATTGGAAATCTTTGTCGATATTCATAATCAGCACCATCGAAATAGGCTCTGCACCAAATTTTGAAGCAATTTAAAGAGATTTTCAAGATTTGGACATTTGTTCCACTTTTTGTACCACTTTGTGTGCCATTTGAAGCACTTAGGTGATGGCATTTTCAAAAGGCTCGATTCATATTCGTAATAAGCATGTTTGAAATAGTCTCTGTACAAATTTCTAGATAATTCAATGCATTTTCAATTTTTGGACATTTGTGCCATTTTTGTGCCACTTTTTGTGCCATTTGAAGCACTTTTGAGACAATATTTTGAAAATCTTTGTCGATATTCATAATAAGCACCATCTAAATAGGCTCTGTGCCAAATTTTGAAGAAATTTAAAGAGATTTTCAAAATTTGGACATTTGTTCCACTTTTTGTACCACTTTGTGTGCCATTTGGAGCACTTAGGTGATGGCATTTTCAAAAGGCTCGATTCATATTCGTAATAAGCATGTTTGAAATAGTCTCTGTACAAACTTCTAGATAATTCAATGCATTTTCAATTTTTGGACATTTGTGCCATTTTTGTGCCCCTTTTTATGCCATTTGAAGCACTTTTGAGACAATAGTTTGAAAATCTTTGTTGATATTCATAATAAGCACCATCTAAATAGGCTCCGTACCAAATTTTGAAGCAATTTAAAGAGATTTCACAAGTTTTTGACACTTGCACCACTTTTTGTACCACTTTGTGTGCCACACTGAGCACTTTGGCGACAATATTTTCAAAAATTTGATTCATAGTGGCAATCAGCATGTTTGATACAGGCTCTGTACCAATGTTGAGATAATCCTGAGCAATTTCAATTTTAAGACATTTGTGCCACTTTTTGTGCCATTTTGGGCACTTTTGCGACAATATTTTCAAAATCTTTGTCCATATTCGTAATCAGCGTACTTGAAATAGGCTTTGAACCAATTTTGATACAATTTGAAGAGATTTCAATTTTTAGCCAAATTTTTGCTGGGACCTCAACTGGGACGCGAAGTCGGAGAGGGTTAAGACGATCGGAAATCAACGGGTGAAGATCAGATACCTCTAAAACTTGGGCTTTTGGCTGCAGACGAGCTTACAGTCCCGTTAACAGATGCCATTAACTGTCGCATAGGCAACTATAGGTTCCCAAATAATGGACAACGAGCTGCGATGTCCCTTAGATAAAGGGGAGGCGAATCATACAGTTGAGCAAAAGTTCAGTCAGTATTCTAAATATTCTCTCCAAAATCTATGAAAAGATTTTGAAAAACCAACTTATTCCATACATAGATGAAACCCTTTCACTTTTTACTGCACATATGACACATAATATATCTTGATAAAAATGATAGAAGAATGGAGGGTTTAAACTCGATAATGATAAGTTTGTTGGGGCTATGCTTATGGTTTTATCAAAAGCTTTCAGTTGTATTCCACACGATGTACTTATAGCTGAAATTATATGCCTATGGTTTAGATGAAAATGCTCTGGTCCTTATCTACTCTTACCTGAAACGGAGGAAACAGTCTGCTCTTTCCAAACTGTTTTATCTGGGGCAACTCAAGGCTCTGTTGTGGGTCCTATTCTTTTCAATATCTACATAAACGATCTGTTTTTGTTCATCAACCAAGCAACATTGCATATTTATGCTACTGATGACACTCTAGCTTATTTTTCCAAGACTCTATCAAATTTGATTGAGGTACTGGAAACAGAAGCTGGAGTTGCTTTGACATGGCTGAAACAAAATCAAATAACAGCCAGTCCAAAAAAAATTCTATTCACTCCTCATTAGAAAGGATCAATAAAATGCTAGTGGGGAGAATTTTAACATTCAAGGCAAAATGATCAAATCAGAAGAAACAGCCAAACTGCTAGGTCTTCAGCCAAATATAAGCTAAATTTTTGAACAGCATATCTTTGAACTTTGCAGAAAAGCTGCATCATTACTTAATTTCTCGAAAAGACTCAAAGAATTCATTATTTTTAACGAAAGGAATTCCTTGTCCAAAGTTTTGTATATTCAAATTTTGATAATTGCCCTCTTGTGTGGTACTATTCATCAAAGAACGCTTGGCAAAAAATTGAACAGATTCAAGAATGTACCCTCAGATTTTTATACAATGACCAACGTACCACTTACAGCGACTTACTTTTGAAGTCAGAGAGGTGCACTATGTATGTTTCTCGTCTGAGAGTTTTTTATGAAGAGTTTTTTAAGACATTGATAAATATAAACCCATCTTTCATGCACGGCATTTCCAAGATAAAATCTTCGATTTACTCATCACGAGACCCAAATGATTTACAGCATTACATACCAAATCAAGTCACCATTGGATCGTATAGCCTTCGATCACTAGGACCTCAAATATAAAATGGACTGTGGAACGAAATAAAATCTGCCAAAAATTTGAATACTTTTAAACAAATGATCAAAAAGTGGGAGGATCCAAACTGCAAATTCACTGCTTGTCAGCGTGTGGCAGAAACTTAATCTTTCTTCAGATCTCATAAGCATATGTATATAAATATCATTTATTTATCTATTAAGTCATCGATTTAGATTAGTTCACTAATTTACACATATATACAGACATTATTGTATATAGAAAGCTGGATGTAAAATGATCGATATTAAGTTAGATGACAAACAAACAAACAAACAAACAAAAAACAAACAAACAAACAAACAAACAAATTTATATCTGATTCTATATTTCACGAAATTTCACGTATTTCACGTTTTAGGACAGTTTGTGGAATAAACTGTCGCGAATTTCACTCAAAACGACGAAGGTTTTAATTGCGAAATTTACTTTCTTTCTGTATAATACTCAGCTACCACTCACTAACGAGTACATACGCTAAAGGTATTATATTGGTTGTTGGGATTTCTGATTTCCACTGAGCGCCTCTATTCACCCGAAATGAGCTTTCTCAACCATCAGCATGCTCATAATTTTAAAGAAGCTCGACAACTTGCAAAAAGTTAGATTTTCACCAAGCTGGACTTACAGCCATATGATAAAGCTAGCACATGCCTGAGGAGCTGCAAAGACATTTGCTAACATTGCACAATGGACCTAGAGATGGAAATAAGTCAAAAAAAATTTCTTCTATTATAGCAGCTCAAATTGTTTGTTTGAAGCACAAGAGTCACGAGAACAAAATGCAAAAAAACCCATGTCAATATCTCTTTTCTAAGTACAAATATCGTATTTTGAAGTGACAGTTTTTAACAAACATCAGAAGTCTTGACAACTTTGGTCACATTATTTAGCAAAAGTCACCTGTCTCCACAAAATCAACACTAGAGGCACAAAATTTCTCAGATAACCTTCATACCTTGTTTCTAATGGATTGAGTAGATGGATTACTCAAAATCAGCATTCAAAAGGCAAAAATTTATGAAGAAAACAAAAATGTTAGGGTTTTCGGAGGTACAGACCCACGGTTTTCCCCTGTTTTTAAGCCATTTTTACCCTAATTGTTTCAGTTTCCATGGCAATTAGAGTCCAATCCTCACTGATGGGCCCCCTAACCTTAAAATATTTGGAAAGCTCATTCAACAAGCTTTCGAATTATGTGTAACAATTACGTATTTGGATAGCAGTTTAGAAACAAATTACACTTTATTAACGGTTCCACTTAGCCATTCAGAACCCGATGATTTTACCACCGTTAACAACATAACTCACAAAATGACTCCTAAAAGTGCAGAATAGCTACAGAACCTTCACATATGATTTCAGATGGGTTGTACTGATGGATTTTTCAAAATCAATGTTCAAATGACAAAAATTGAATAAGAAAATAGAAAAATCTTAGGATCGTCGGAAGCACAAACTCACAGTTTTTCCCTGTTTTTACGCTATTTTCACCCAAGTGGTTTGAGTTTGGATGTAAATTAGAGTCAGATCCCCATCCATGGGCCCCATAAACCATATGATATTTGGAAAGCATATTTAATAAGCTTTCCAATGATGTACACAAATTATGAATTTGGATATTAGTTTGGAAATAATTCATACTTTTCAATAATGGCTACCATTGCCCATTACAAAACCCAATGCACTGTGATCCAGATTTCACGTTTTGTGTAATTAATGTGAAAAAATGAACTTTCTAGAATCAAACCAAATGTATTTTTTCCTTGTTCTCCACACTCTGAAGCATAAAAAATTGTAAACAATTTTCAAATCAAGCAACAGGAGCCCGAGAAATAATTTCTTGAAGTTAGGCCTAAATTGGGTAGTGTAAGCTTCTTGCTAGACTTGACAAAGTCACAAAGTAGCATGAATTTTCAAATTTCCATTTCATCGCTTGTATGTGCCCGATTTGAATGATCTTTTTTTGTTTGGTAGATTGAACCTTGTAGAATATGACTTTGATCCGTTGATCAACGATTATGGCCTTAGAGTGTGAAAATTTTTTGAATTCATAATGGCAACCAACTATTGAAAATCACGTTGCCTGAATTATCAAATCCGATTTCAACACTGAATACAAAAAATTTATGTTACAGAAAACTTTGAAAACCTATTTCAAAATGGACTTCAGTCATTGCTGACACTGTTGCCAAAGCGCTAAGTAGAGGCTTCAAGTAAAAAATTTTCGCGATTTTTTTACGGAGTCAAGTGAAGACGGATTTTTTGACAAATTTTGTCGGCAACTGTAATTTCACTGCAGGCAAGGATGGATGCTTGATGAGACAACGTTTTCCATCATTTCAAGAACAAGAAGCAAAAAGGAAATATTGGTAATTCTATGAACATAATTTTCGCGTTTTTCGCGTTTTCTACCGTCATTCACTTGTTTTTCATTCATTCATTAGAATAATGTGATTAGTGCCTATTTGCTTTAGTGCCGGATAGTTTTAAATTCACAAATTTGTGTATAATAGCAATGAGAAAAGTTTATTTCATCCAAAGTTCGTCTCAAATTCAATGTCACTTGAAAATACCCGTGAATATAAGAAAATTGGACAGTTTTCCATGAGGAATTTTTCCTTCCTCGGAAATCTCACTTAACATCTCATTTGAGATAGACTTTGATAATCAAGCATCGAAATCTGCTTACCTAAGCATTTTCTCTGGTATGTCATGACAGTGCAACACTGAAACACATTGGTTTGAACCCGGTGGTGGATGCAATATTGGTAAAGATGTGACACCACGCTCATCCATTATTTCGTCGAGAAAGGGGTATGTTTGAACCAAAATCCTAGGATGTAGGATCTCAAAACATGGGAAATTTTGTTCCAGAAAATATCCCAAAAACAGTTAAATGCTGATGGAGTCGAAACCCTGGAAAATAGTGAAACTCACCTGGCCTAGAAACAATTTTGTACCTTACGTTGTATGGGTTTCTGCTGTTTTTCAATGAAATATGTCAGTAAAATGAATGGCAATACAATGCAAAAATCGCAGAGCTTTCTCTCAGAACCATTATTTCTACCGTACAGAATTCTTTAGGGTTCACAGATAGTCCTCTGAAAGTTGGTTACCTCTGTATTTTCCATGATTCAGGGTCTTTCGCAAACTAGATAGTTAGAGAAAAAGGCATTCTACGAAATAGTTTGGACGAGCGTGTTGTACCCCTTACTATTGAACTGCACCCAGCGGGGGTTCGAGCAAAGTCCTGCTGTGAACCAAAGTTTAATGAAATTATTTTTTACGTAAAAATTTTTTTTGATCCTAGCAATAATCATTCCTGCAATGCTTAGTGAATGCGCTATAAAAATAAGTACTCATATGAATGAATGAAAGAATGAATAAAACAAAAAACAAGTGTTAGAAAACGCGAAAAACGCGAAAATTATATTCATGGAATGACCAATATTTCCTTTTTGCTTCTTGTTCTTGAAATGATGGAAAATGTTGTCTCATCAAGCATCCATCCTTGCCTGCAGTGAAATTACAGTTGTCGACAAAATTCGTCAAAAATCCGTCTTCACTTGACTCCGTAAAAAAATCGCGAAAATTTTTTACTTGAAGCCTCTACTTAGCGCTTTGGCAACAGTGTCAGCAATAGGCTGAAGTCCATTTTGAAATAGGTTTTCAAAGTTTTCTGAAACATAGATTTTTTGTATTCAGTGTTGAAATCGGATTTGATAATTCAGGCAACGTGATTTTCAATAGTTGGTTGCCATTATGAATTCAAAAGATTTCCACATTCTAAGGCCATAATCGTTGATCAACGGATTAAAGTAATATTCTACAAGGTTCAATCTACCAAACAAAAAAAAGATCATTCAAATCGGGCACATACAAGCGATGAAATGGAAATTTGAAAATTCATGCTACTTTGTGACTTTGTCCGGTCTAGCAAGAAGCTTACACTGCCCAATTTAGGCCTAATTTCAAAAAATTATTTCTCGGGCTCCTGTTGCTTGATTTGAAAATCGTTTGCAATTTTATATGCTTCAGAGTGTGGAGAACAAGGAAAAAATACCTTTGGTTGGATTCTAGAAAGTTCATTTTTTCACATAAATAACATGGCGTGGATCACAGTGCAATGAACTGTTTTCTCGGTAGCAACCTAAGTTCACAAAATGATTTATACACGGGTATGAATAGCTCTAAGAATCTTTACATGCAACTTTTGATAGATTGGCTCAAGGGATTATTCAAAATTGACGTGCATTAGCTTCAGAGTACAAAAATTCCTGAGAAAAAACGCAAATTTTAGGTTTGTTGGAGGCAAAGAGCCATGATTTTGCCCTGTTACAGGCGATTGCAACAACTAATTTCAATTCGCATGTAAATATCGGTCTAATTCTTTCACAACAGGCCACCTAAGCCAAACAATATTTGGCAATCATATCTGCATTTCGCTTGGATCTTTTGAATGTGCAACAGCAATGCTTTGCAATGTCCTCAAGTGTGATGCCTCGATAGTACTCCCAAAAGTAAATGGACAAAACATGTTTTTAGCTGTAAAGTTTGTATTTCTCATCATAGCATCGTCAAACAGGCGTCAATTAAAAGATCCTAAAGAGGAGAGTTTGAAAATTGGGAAGAATTTGAGTTTTGAGGTAAGAAAAGGGGGTTTGGTCCCTTGGGAATTCTAGCAACTTGTTTGTTTTAGATCATGATAATATCAAGCTTACATCATTTGACAGCCCATTTCCTCTTGAGGTCAAATACGTAATCGAATTTTTCGTAAATGTCATCATTCCGGAAATATTTACCAAAGACTGAACCCTAGTGTCGGTTACTCCCCGCAGCAAATCAATCTGTAACCTACCTATCAAATATGACTTGTGACCTTAAAAGGACAAATGATAGGAACATGCGGTCTTCGTTTTGGTATTAGGAGGAAATGGACTCACTGGTGACGTAAAATTGATGCTGCAAAGATGTGAAACGAAGAAGTTGCTAGAATTCCCAGGGGACTAAACCCCCTTTTGTTACCTTTGAACTCAAAATTGTCTCAATTTTCAAACTCCGCTTCTTGAGGTCTTTTGATTGATTAAAAATCACCAACTAATCTTGCCGTATTACTGTTTTCAAGACATATTTCCAAAACTTAGCATTCTGGGTCCACTGTGCATTGCTTCTTTAAAATATTATGTACAACCAAAACCAGCAATATCAAACATAAATGCAAACTTTGAAAAACTTTTCATGACAGATGTAATGATGATAACAATCTTACTGCTGATATTTCAGGAACTGCTAGAAATGCAAACATTGGAAACAGGTCAAGTGTCTTTGCACCTTTTTCAAAGGCATGATTATTATCAATGTCAATGGTGTTTTTGAAAAATTGATGCAAGTATTTAAATCTATGAACATAGCAAATATCATGTCAAAATGCGAACTGGTACGGAGATATAATGGACTGGCAGACATCAACACTTATTTGATACATCCAGCACTATATTCTTTCCAAACGGGTTTCAATTCAAGAGAACAAAAAAATAAATGTAAATAATCACCTCTACGATATGCGATGCTTTTAAAGGATCACATACTACTCCATCTTCTTCAAATTCCTTTCTATAGACCTGCAAACAAATGGTCACGAATAATTACACTGCTTTCTGCATAATCAGAAGGAAAGATGCTGTCCATGAATGAGATCCAGAAATGTCTGGAAGAAATGCTGAAAAACTAGACTGTCTCTGGATAAAATCTGGGAAGACACAATTCATAAATGTGTGAACTGCGATTGTCTTTTTCTCGCATTCAGTAATTAATGGTGGGGTATAGCAAAGAATAACGATTAGGTAGCAATTTCTTAATGAAAAACGACTTCATATCTAGGGAGGTATTTATATTTAACGTGGCTAGCCCGCGAAAGTCTGAGAGACTTATTTCCAGCAGGGGCCACGGATGTTTTACCATCAGTCCGCCGCAGCTACCCGCCACAGCTACCAGATTTCCCTCACATGGCTCTGGTCGACCCGGGCTAGTGTTACGGACAGCGACCAAACTGTCCAGCGTGATATTTGGACCTACGGCCGTTCTGACCTTTGGCTTACGAGTCAGACGCCTTAACCACTCGGCCACACGCTCACTCAATCCGCCCTCCATACAGGACATTTCCAAAGTTCACTGTCAGATCTCAATGTTACAACTTTGAAAACTGCAAATATGTATGCTGAAGAGCTCAAGCAGAGCATCCTAAATATTAATGACAAATCTGAATCGTAAATTCATCAATATCGGTCCTCTTACTACTATTTGGGACATGATCAAATTTTGGAAAACTAACAGTCTTTTATTCAGTAGCTGTCGGCAAACACATGACATCACCAGAAAAGGCAGCAACATAAAAATAACAGAGCTACTACATACAAGCTAAAACAACAAAATACATCCTTAATCCTAAAACAAAGTTAAGGGCAAATCGCATCAGCAAACTGACTTTAAAGTCCTTGAATGAAAAGGGAAATATATTGAACTTCTAAAATATACATCGGGGGAACACTTTCATATTGTGGAACGATATCAACCCAATTGAACATACAACTGTACAGATATACCCTCATTTCACCATCTTCGTGAACCATATCCCAGCCACTGTTTTCGTGATCTACTTTCTCCTTAACCAGAACAAGACTCTCTTTCACTTTTAGAAGTACCTTGAGATGATCAAAGTAAAGCTTTCAAAATAACTGATAAATCTTGCATACCATTACATCATCTATCAATATCATCTTCAGTTTCACGTTACTTGAGTAGATAAAACAAAATTGAGAAGTGGGTATTGAAAAAAAATGTAGTAAAGTCATAGGTGAGATCCAAAGAATGGAGATAAGACGATAAATCATGTCATTACTTGAACAATTCTACCACAGAGTATAATTAACTGTTCAAATTATAAGTTGAAACAGGTCAAAAACGCTTCTCGATATCAACGAATCGCTTATCTGGCATTTACTCAGACTGCTTGCAAATCTAACTTCATTCTTCCCGTTGTCAAGCAAATTTTGATTCATTCTCATCCATCCAGCGCCATACATACTACGATTTTCTCAACGCCTGAAGTTCTTTTTGGCGCACCAGATAAGTAAGTATGTGGTACACAGATATATGTCAAATAGAAATTTGGAGAAAGACACTTACTGAGCCACTTGCGAAAAGAGTAACTTACCTCTTCTGAAAGTCGATGCTTAACTGTTTCTTCGAAAACAACATCATCTGGAGGTGGCGGAATTCTTTCTTTTGTAGACTGAGTCTGTAAAACAAAAGTGCGCTAGACCTGTCTGATAGGATAAATAGATGAAAAGATTATCCCTCTCCTGAAAAAGCAGCTTAAAGATGACATTATGGGTTTTTCATATCGCATAGAACATTGAACTTCATAGATGCAAAGTAAATGTATGGAATCATATTTATCAGCATTAAATTATACTGAAATAAAAACTTGTACAATGTGACCAATTATCTGATCTTCTGTGCTATTTTTTCTTTACGAATAAAATCTCACTGAACCAAAATTGAAACTTGGCCGAAAGGTGTTGCCCACTATCATCACTACGCCAATAAATTGTCCACTGATTTAGAGACAATGTTTATACGGTTTGAAAGACAGCTAATCTCAGGGGGGGGGGGATAACATGGAAATATCATTTGCAATATTCACAGAGAAAGTAGGATTTGTATGTGAACTGGGCCCGAAAAAAGAGATGCCTGTAACTAATGAAAATATCCGGATGTGGTTCCTAAGAATTATTTTCAATTTAACACCGATAAATGGACGAGATCCCTAAAGCCATGAATATTATCTATTTTTAGAACCATTGATCATAAAAGAGATATGACAGACATTCGCTAAAAGCTAGAGCTGCAAAAGACCTTATTACGAATTGGAAAACGAAATTCAAATGATCGATTTTGTTTGGCACATGATGGAAAACTGATTCAACATCATTTATTCTGACTTTGAACAATGGGATCCATCACATTGAGCATCTCGTTGCATGCCTCAAATTTGGGAAAGTAAAATATTGCATTGCATACCAATTCAGATTCTTCTTCTTCACGATCAAGGGCAGTTTCAACAGCATCATAGAACTCTTCTTCGTTCAATTTACTGTAGGGTCCCTCCTAAATCAATGTTTCAGAGAGGGAATCAAAATGAATTGAATCAAAAGACTTATCATCTGACAGAGTAAAAACTAGAGAGAGATGCAATATCTATGGCATATCCAGATTGATTTCGAACAACTATTAAATTATACGGAATTGAACAAAAAAAGGTTGCGAAAATGAAGAAAATCGATCCATGTTTATATATTCAATTGCATCAAACTCATCGAGTTATAAGAATTGAAAAGTCAGTCTTGTGCGAGAGACTAACTATCACGAACGAGTCCTAGCTGTGGGGAAACGCAATCGAAGGCCTGCAGAGAATGCATGCTGGTCAGCAAAGGTTCTTTAAACGAGAATACCCACAATGACGTCTTATGAAGAAAAGTTTCGCGTTCAAAGTAAAAGAGACCTATCAAGTGCCATAGAGAAATGCAGACTTGCAGAAGAAACGAAATAGGATTTTCTCGTCGATCGATCATTCATTATCAAGAGATCAGTGAAACTGTGCTAAGCAGGGCATTGACATGGCTGAATCATGTTGACCTTACGTTGTCCTTGGATCTACGGTTTTTCAAGGAATCTAACGCTGGATACAGTGAGCATATCAAATTACTTTCAAATCGTTGTTGGCTCTCTACCAACCCAGTGAGGAGCACGAGCTCAGATAAACCTGTTTCATTCGATTTTGAAGCTTTGGTGCCCATGTAACAGGGAGGCTAAAGAATAACCATAAGCTAAAAAAATTCCGAAAATTTTCAGTAATGAATTTTTATGAAATGCATGTGGCAATAGGTAGAACGCAAGCTACACTTACTGACTTAAAATCAAGTCATTATCGGAACAAACCATTCAGAAGCAAAAGCCATTAACGTGTTTCTTGCTTTATCAAATGATTCTTTGATAAATAACCGTTTGCATAATAGACCATTTCGACAATTAAAATCGGAGACTGGGGAGAGCGGTTTACCGGTAAATGGCGGATGCAATTTTTGGAAATGGCTGCCGCATAGTTGAGCCGTTGAATTGAATATGATGTAAACACTGAGTTTTGCAAGCTGAGGTGAGGATCGCTACGGCATCTGCCCTGTTTTAGGATTTCAATTTTGAAATATCAGCTTTGACGTATGTTCAGCTTTGACGTATGATTAAGAAACTTCGAATTATGTTCGAACTTTTCCTCGTGTCGATTCAATCGAATTTAACAAGGATATTCGAAGTTAAAAATTTCAGTTAAATTCCATTCACTTGAATATCGAAGTCAGAGTAAGCTGTCTTAATGCAAATGCATCATGTATTTCGTCAAGTTATGCGGAAGTGCCTAGGGTAAACCGGGAATATTTGGGACAATTTTGTCACTTTTGACGTATAACTACTAGGTTGCATATTCAGATAAAACTAATTCACCTTTTTATATACATTTGAGTACTAAATAATTGATATTGAGAAAACCATTTTCTTCACTCATGTGGTTGCTGATATATTAGCGCATAAATGATGCTGTCCCAAAGTACCCCAGATGGGGTAATTTGGGACAGCAATGATTTCCACCTGCAAATGATACATAATTATACCTAAAGGCAAATTTGAATAGAAAATAATTGTAAATAATTGTAACTGCCATGGTTCACTTAAATTTCATCAAAGATGACCTCTTAATAAACTAGGTGATCTTTGAATGATACTAGGCCACTCACTTTTCGTTCTGGGGGCCATCTCAAATATGTCTATTTTTTCACAAATGTACTTCAAAATTGATCAAACTGACTATCAACAAACAAATGTAATATAATTCTCTCAGCTAATACAAAATTGTGCAATTTTTGAGCAATGTCCCAAATTACCCCGTGGGTGTCCCATATTTCCCCTGTCCAAAATTACCCCGGTTTACCCTAAACTCGAAGCAAGCATTGCTGTTTCCAGCACTGAAATAAAGGCTGAAAAAGAAATCAGTTGTGAATAAAGTAAATTACAAGTTTGTCTGCATTTTGTATGGAAAGCTATTTGACTAAATCCTAAGGCAGCTCAATTGCTGCGTTTACATGCAGTAGCGATTGCCATGCCTACATTATTCACTTCAACGGGCTCACTCCGCGGCTGCCATCTACCAGAACTGCATCCGCCATTTACCAGAACAAACCGCTCTCCCCAGTCTCCGATTTTAATTGTCGAAATGGTCTATTCCTGGTGGCAATGAGAGAAACTTTCAAATTAATCTTCGTGATGTTGATGAACTGAATGTATTTTTGGTAGAAGAACACAACACAGATCGAAAGCAACACAATATAATGACAGGAACGGAAGAAAAACTCTCAAATGTTGACATGTCTGATCAGCAGTTTTTTTCAATGCCTAACATTTTTGCAGTATAATATAAGACAGTGATCACTTTTACAAAAAAAGATTTTAGTAGATGTGGAAAGAATTTAGTGAAAATAAAGGGCTAGACAGAGAAAATTTGTTGTATTCGAGTCTATTGTGGGTCAAATTCTAAATTTCATGATTAGGGACTTTTTACAATGGGTTTGCAACAATCTTTCTTTAACACTAATTTCTTTATGCTAATACAACTGTCAAAGAATCGATTTACGCTCCAATTGTATACTTCACGCAGTAATTCGAACTAACTAAAATTCATCAGAAGGTTTTGGGATTTTCTTACCTCAGGGGTTAGTTTCTTGGCCAACCCGTCAGTTATTGGGAAATCATATTCGGACAGGCTGTCAAATAAAGCAGTCTTGCAAAGTTCAAGCTTCATTAGTCAATCCGATCTAAAGCCATTGCAACTTGAGTTGTAACCTGCATTGTAACTTGAACTTTCCAGAAAAATCATTGATTGCAACTGACAAACATGCTAAACGTTTCGAAAATATTTCAATTTTGCAAGGAATGAAAGCTAAGTGAAATAGTGAGGCAAAACCGTCGAGTAATAACGAAAAAATATTTCCGTGTCGAATAAATACAGGCCACAGTAGCAACGGCCACACCAAACTTTTCACGTCTCCAGAAAGAAAAAGAAATAGGGACTGAAAAAAACAAAAGACAAACAAGGACACTGAAGACTTTCGCTGGTCCTAGAAATCGAAATGTTTGTTTGTATCCATGATCATTCCTATGAAAATTCTAGCTATTGAATCCATTTATACATCTTTAGCAAAAACAGAATGTTTCCAATGCCAGATTCAATAAAATAGAAATAGGTTCTTTAGTTCCTTCTGATCTGTCGCTGGGAATCAATCTATTAAAACGTTCTATCAAACAAAGTCCTATCTACTTAGGTCATCAACGGTCGACGTTTTAATAATGGTGCAAAAACAGTTAGGACCGTGCAAGATTTTTGGTACAATTTTACGCGACATATTTCTTTGAGCAGTGTTAGAGTTTCCACCACTAATGTTCACATTCGAAACTTACTCAGATATCAACAAAATGTATAATATCGTTCGATACAGATTCTTGTTCAGAATGGCCAAAAGGTCTGTTCTAAATCATACATTTCATAGTTCAAATTCATTTTTTAAGGAGGGTTGCCCTTCAGCAAAACCTGGTTTTCAAGGGGCCCTCGTATTAAAAGATTAAGTAAGATCTATAATAAAAAATATATTAAATATTACAATAAAAAGTTATCAAACAATTCAAACTATGAAACCCAATTTACAATGTCTAAACTCATGTATAATAATTACGATATTTGCAGTTAAAAGAAAGATGAATTCCGTCTGTTCCAAATAGATTTCTTAAAGCTATGTAAAGAGGATGCCTACGTTGACGACGCTGATTATGTTTTAACTAGCCAGCAAAAAGAGTGAGAAAACATTGTTGCTGCATGCTCTTTCCTCATGATTAAGTCATAAGCTCCATTCTATAAACTATATACATCGTTCTTTTTCTTAATCAAATATACAAAACAGAAATTCCTTTCTTTGCGATCTGACAACTGTAAAAAGGCCTCACAAGAGCAACATGCTGAAATGATTAACGCCATGGTCAATTCAAAGTCCTAAGTTTCGTTGATGAGTTGAGTAAACAGCAATAAATTCAGCTGCAGTCTGCCCCAGTTACGTAGTCAAATAAAATGGGAACTGAACATGTGAAACAATACAAGATGCGAAAGACAATGTTTTACCTCGTAATCTGGTCCTCCGACGAACGAGGACAATTTCATGCGCTCCAATGCATCTTTGTATTGCTCATGGAGTTTTCGTCGCTTTTCTCGCTCCTATCAAATTAAGGAAAAAACGGTAAGACTTGTAACTCTTTGACACAAATAACTACTGATAAACGAAAAACATGACCAATAACTTACCGTTGTCACTATTACCGATGCTCTGGGAATTGTTGAAAACGAAGATATTGTTCTTCATTCTGAAGATATTAGCGATCCTATTGATCAAATATTATGTAGGTTCTCAAGGCACCCAAGTATTCAAAAAATTCGTTCCTTAAATGTGAACATTGGTTCCTTCTCATTTGAAAAGGTGTCACTTCAAAATATGAAAAATGAAGTTAATGGACTAAACCCCTCCAAGTCAACCACTTTCAGGAGTATACCTCCAAAACTGTTGAAGAATGAGTCCGATCTAGTCTCTACACCTTTGCAAATCATTTTTAATAACTCAATAGAGCGATCTTCCTTTCTGGATGAATTGAAGTTAGCAGATGTGTCCTCACTTTTTAAAAAAGAAGTCAAAACTTTCAAGGGTAATTACAGACCAATTAGTGTTCTCCCTACAGTATCAAAGGTATTTGAAAGGCTCATGAATACTCAGATTTCTTCACACATGGCTCCGTATTTATCATGGCTGCTTTGTGGTTTTTGCAAGGGCTACAATGCCCAACATGCATTGATGCGCGCAATTGAAAGATGGAAAGCTTGCCTGGACAACGGATGGAAAATAGGGGCTATCTTCATGGACCTTTCGAAGGCCTTTGACTGTATTCGACATGACTTACTGATTGCAAAGTTGCATGCATACGGATTCAGCCGTGAAGCTTTATTGCTTGTTTACAGCTATCTGGAAAATCGGCAACAACGAGTGAAAATCAATGGTTCTTTCAGCAGCTATAAACATCTAAGGTTTGGCGTTCCTAAAGGATCCGAACTTGGACCTCTATTTTTCAATATCTATGTCAATGACCTTCTGTTATCGATTCAAGAAACAGATATATGTAACTATGCGGATGATACAACCATCTATACATGCGATATTCGTCTCGAAAATGTAATCTCTAGGCTAGAAAATGATTCTAAAATTATAATCGATTGGTTTAGAAACAATTATATGAAACTGAACGAAGACAAGTGCCATTTTATGATATTTGGAGAAAGAACAAATCAAGAGGTGAGCATAAATATTGGCAGCTGTGCCGTCAATAATTCAAAGGAGGAGAAGCTGCTAGGCATTTTAATTGACGCAAATCTTAGCTTTGAAAAGCACATCAGCAATATTTGTCAAAAGGCTGGAAATAAACTATTTGCTTTGTCACAAATGTCTGCATATCTAGGTACTGATAAATTGAGACTTTTGATGAGAGCATTTGTTACTAATCAGTTCCAATATTGTCCATTGGTTTGGATATTTCATAGCAGAAAAATGAACAACAAAATCAATAGGCTGCACGAGACAGCCCTCAGAATAGCATATAAAGACTTTTGTTTCAGTTTTGCAGCATTGTTAGAAAAAGATATATCCGTAACGATACATGAGAAAAGTCTGCAATTGCTTATGACTGAAATGTTCAAAACAATAAATAATCAATCTCCCACATTCATGAATGAAATTTTTCCTCAAAGAAGTGCTGCTTATAATTTGAGAAATTCAAATACATTCACAGATCCTATCGTACATACTGTTAAATATGGTACTGAAACAGTCCGTTATAGAGGACAGCGCATTTGCCACACTCTTCCACAGGAAATAAAAGATGCAAATTCTGTGCAACAATTCAAGAATAGAATAAAATTTTGGAAATATGTAGACTGTGACTGTAGACTCTGCAAACAATACATACCTCAGCTTGGTTTTTTATAGTTTTACACTTCTTTTAGATTGTAGATATAGATTTTATGAACTTTGTAATTGACTTGTTTTACTTATTTTGTTGTATTAATTTGTTGGCTTGAATTAGCATTTTTAAATTTTGCTATGTAAGTTGCCAACATTAAACAAAATGATAATAATAATAATAATAATAACTTAACTTTCAGACGAGTACAGGCTCGATTTCAAATATCGGTGGGGTAAACAATCAATCCCCTGGATAGAAAAAATGCAGGAAAATCTATTTGCTTCACATCCAAGAGATCGAAATATTTGTTTGTAATTATTTCTTACCTTCTTACGAGCAGTGGAAAAAATCAGTCATCCAAAAAATGACCTAATACCATTAATTGTATATACATACGTAAGCGCAATTGAAATGATTCAAAAGTTTTTCTGTCGCTAAACGACTACGTACCCTACGAGTAGCTTTCACAGTTTTACTGATTGCCTACAAATTTCCTAAATCAAAGGGTACTGGTCAACATCGATTCTTTTCGCGCATAGCTCACCCTCGATAACATGTGCTCTTGAGCTTCTGATGTTCCGAAACTAATATGGCTGCTCGCAGTGGAAGGGCAAGGGCCACAGGGATCTAGTAAGATTTTTTAATAACAAGGAGAGTCAAACGAGCAAGTCCCAAAGTTTGTGAACTCTTGTAAACCGTTAGAGCATCATGGACTTTCTTATTTTTCTAATTTACCTGTGCAGTTTCCTTTAAACGGTGATATTAACAGTTTCCATTCCTTACAACATGATGTTAAATCTTATCGTTGGATTACATCAGCGGGGGCTTGAAGAAAAAAAACTAGTATGTCAGTGACCCTTTAAGGAATCGAACTTGGGTTGCGTGCAAAAAAAGGACAAAAGCCTACTGCTATGCCAACCACGCTAAGAGGATTGCAATCTTTAATATTGATAACAGCTGAAGGCCGCACAGCATCGATGTTGACCAGGACCCTTTGTAAAGATTTTGAAGAAAGGAGCATGACTGAAATCTTCAAAAAGTCGTGAATAACAAGGGATCGATTTACAGCCATTTTAGATCTTCAAAACAATGAGAAGCGTGTTTCATTTCAACCTGGAAATAGGCAACTCAGTCAAAAATTCTTAGAGCAAGACCCTAGGTACCCAAAAATATTTATTGTCTCAAGGGACAAGGGTTCACAGGGTCCCCGGACCTGGAAAAATTAAAAAATCGATTTTTCCAAAAGAGAGTCCTTTAATTTTTCTCTCAATGGCAATACCCTGAACTTCCTAAAGGTGAGACTGTTTCGTTTTATGTCTAATGGCTATTTTTCTGTAAATTTTCAAAGTCGTGAAAATCTTCAGTTTTGAATCCAATAAAGTAGTGTCCTGCATAAAAGAAACAATTTTTTCAATCTGAGGTCAGATTTGTTTCTTATAAAATGAGATATAAAGTTCGAATCAGGGTAAAGTTTCTTAAGTTTCTTATCAAAAAATCATGTACTATAAATGAACTACTGAGACACAAGCTCCATTGTCATATAAACTGCACTATTTTGAGGTGTATTTGAAAGTTTTCACTACCAAGAAAAGGTACAATTATTCCAGGAAAGTGCTTTTTGCTTCATTTGCATGTATAATTCTTCTTTTCATTTGAATATGTACAGTCTGATTCAACTGCAAAGCTAAAGTTGTTATGCTTCTTATATCTCTAATATATGCATTTAGTTTTTGAACAAGAAACAAGCCTTTTTTCAGACCTGCAACAGTTTATTATAACAGGGGGTATATTTTTAAAATCAAGGTCTGGTGTTTCTTAAATTCATGTTTCTTATATGCGGGACACTACTGTATCTGATCAAGCTACTTGTGAAAAACTACTCACTTCTGTTGATTGCAACTATCGTATTTGTCCAAAACATTTAAACTATGGCTTATTTGAAGGACATAGTTTCATTTGCTTTAAAGGATTATGAAACAAATTTAATGAATTAAATTTGATTTTTTACAATATCCAGATTATTTCATGAAAAGACAATTTTGATTTTAAAGTTTTAATCGATGCATCTAAAATACTTTTTTCAAAAAGTGATCAGTGCTTCTCGCCAAAGCAGATAGGTTTTCATTGAAGTATGTTCATTCAACAATAGAAAAATCAATGAGTTTCACGTGGCTTAATGTGGATTATGTGATTTGCTACAATTCCAAGTGATCAAATTTGCGGTGGGCGAATGATGTTTAATCTTGGATTTTTCCAACAATTGGAAGTCCCTGTGAAGGAACATACCTCAAGCATCATGCATGTAATAAAAAAGCTTCATAAGCATGCTTTCCAAGTGACCAGGATCCTAAATTAACGATCAAAGTTGAACACTGGCAATTAGATTAGACTAACTGTAAGGCAAAAAAAACTTGATGCTTTTTCTTACAGAATGTTTATGATATCATACTCTTGGACGTCTTTTTCACTCATCTTTGCAGGGTTTTTTAAGGGGCTTTCCACAGAACATCTGCCTTATCCAGGGGCAGAATGGCCGATCACAGCCAATAAATAACTGAATCTAACTGAATATATCGACAACAAAACAAGAAATTTTTTCTCAAATTATTGTTTTGGTATCAAGGATACGCCAATTTTTTCAAATACCGTATGTTTTTTGACACAAACAGTGAGTCTGACAGGACAGATGAAATGCATCTACGTGGTGTTCCATCAAGAATGCGTACTTCTTTGTCTTGCGAATCCTGTCGATTTGATAAAGTTTTTCTTCATGCATTTCTTAGCCAATGAAGTTTCATTACGTTGACTTTATTTATATTTCACAGCTAACAAATCCAGAGAATATTCACTTGAAAAGTCATGTCTTACGGCTTTTAACTACGATTTGATACATTCAAAATCCGCGCTGCAAACTTTTCAAAAAGGAACTTTTTCCGCATGATACAGATGAGATCTTTACACAAAATTCTCTCTACGTTCTGATATACAATTGCCGGTTTACAGCATTGCGATGGTGTTGAAAGGGTCATTTGATTACCTTTTCGAGTTTTCGCTTCCACGAGTCTTCTCTCTTAGACATAAGATCAATACAATGAGACAGCACTTGCAAAACACCATCCGTGGTTGCTTTGAATGTTATAGCTTCACCACGAAAGTCAACTGCATGGCTTCTCGAGCTTAGGTGATGTGATTGCAGGAAGTCATTTCCGTCGTGAGGAGTTGGTGTAGCCGATAAATCATCTGATGGCGAGACCAAAAATTGCTTTCATCATGTGGATACATACAATGATCATGTACCGGGTGAGTCAGAAAAAACGTGGGGCGTTTGGCGGACCGTGACATCGCATTTAGTCACCCGATTGTCGTGAAATAAAGTTTTGCGTGTAGCCAAGAGTCTAACTTAGATCATAAACCTTTTCCCATCGAAATCGGCCATTTGATGAACTTTTGAAAAAAGATTTTTTTCGCAAGAGCTTGTGTAGGGAGTCTTGCAAACTGGTGAAATCTTTTGCCAAGCCCCTTCCGCATTTTATTTTGGCAAGGGTTACAGGTACACGTGCTATTAGCAGAGGAGAATCAAATTGTTAGGGGGTAGTATTTTCCCCCCTAGGATATCTTAGCATAACTTGTCCTACGTGGAGAATATGTTTGAAAGACATTAAGAATGCGTACTTCTTTGTCTTGCGAAGAGGTCCCTTTCAAGCAGATCAGCGCCCTGCAAATCGCAATGGGACTTTTTGCCGACAACGCATTTCCTAAGGCCTGGTCCACAATAGGTTCTTTGAGTCGCTCCAGTCGTACAGAAAGACCCACAAGTCAGAGGATTTAAACTCTGAGTCTCTGTCTTTTTGTTCTTTCTGCACGATCTTAGCGACCTAAACGAGCTAGTGTTAACCAGGCTTAACTTTTTCAGTATCCCCTGATTATTCCACGTGTACCTGCAACTCTGGCAAGGCTCAACTGCTGAAGAGGCTTGGTTTAAGATTCCACCAGGTTGCAAGAATACCATACAAGGTCTTACGAAGGAAATCTTTTTTTAACAAATGCATTAAGAGACCGATTTCAATGGGGAAAGGTTTATGATCTAAGTTAGACTGTTAGCTGCTTGGAAAACAGTAGTTTACGATGATCGAAAGACTCAATGCAACGCCACAGTCCGACAAACGCCCCACGTTTTTTCTGACTCACCCGGTATAATGTAATAATGTCATGATTTGTATACAAAAATAATATACTGTAGATATAGCGATGCATGTATTTACATGGGCAGTTCAAAAGTTAATATATTTGGTGGGCTGTGGAGTAGGAAGTATGTGGGCGTATTCAAAAGAAACTTCCTAATCTATCAGTCCAAGACTCAAATAGAACGAAGAATTTTCTGTGGAAAAATCCCTATCTTTAGGATAGTAAATTTGAGAAATCGTGAGACTGACTTACTTGCTCCAAGAATGAAAACAAGTAATGGCCAAAAAGCATTTTCGTTCCGTGGAGCAAAGGTTTGGAATGAATTAAAACATGAGGTCAAGCTAGCCCCCTCTCAGTCTACTTTAAATGTAGACTGAAATGTAAATAGATTTTAATTTTTCATTTATTCTAATTCAACATTGTAAATATTCTTCTTTATTTATCTTAGTAACATTGTAATTAGGTTTTTTCCACGGCCCCCTGAAAAGCAGCCACTTTTGGTTGATGGGGCCACCGTGTATAAAGAATTTAAAATGAATGAAAATTAAAAATGTCTTCCAACATCATTTGGTCTAAACGATGAGTGATGTGTCAAAAAATCTTCACACCTCAAAGTTAGCCTTTGACTGAAAGATTGATATTTCCAACCTCGTTTCTAGGGTGTTCTTACATCATAAGCTAATCACGAAGCCGAATGAACACCTTAGTACTCTTCGATCGAATGCGCCCAGAATCTGGGTGCATTGGCAGCCATTATGGATTTCACGGTTTGCCAGTCAACGCAATTCAACAAAAAATGGCCTATGCTCTAGCGCCAATTCTGCAGAATATAAACTGATAAACTAAAAACAAACACTTTGAGGACCTTATTTCACCCATTTTGGAGGTATTTGAGCAATAATCTGGGGTTGGTAAGTATGTTTAATGTGAAAATAAGCTCGGTTTGTTTGGAGCCAAAATGGGCTTAAGTTGCAAATTCGAGAAACTTTCACCGCAGCTTCGAAAATGAAATGGCTCATTGTTCTTCGAATTTCGGAAATAAATTGCAAGTAATGGTCGAAACAGGTAAAGAATATGGTTTTAAATCGAATTTTGATATGCCGAGATCGTTTACCCCACGCAAAATGGTGTTACTGCGCAAAACGGAGCTACAGCCAATTAAATCGCCGAGCGGCCTCTTGTATCCAAGAAAGAGTAGAGGTAGAGCAATGAACTCACTCTGGGGACAAGATTGGAAATATCAGCCATGTATGTTTTATTCCACAGCTTGCCAAACGTATCAGCTATTTTCCACTCACCCAGTATATATATATATTTGCCAACAATCAAAACACATTATGCAATACGAATGAGGATATACATTCACGTAACAAAAGTGAATGAATCACAAGCATCGACTACTGAATTTCATTTGAACCAATACACTACTATTCCAAACCATCCGTAGGCTAAGAATGACAAGGATAGAAGATCAAACATACCTGCATCAAAATCATCATCATTTAAATCCAAGCCTGAAGGACCAGTTTTCGAATCTCTGTTGGCACAGGCATCAAAATACGTCTGCAAGGTATCTGTTTGTCGACAAAGTATATCACGGAATGTTTCCATTTCAAGTAATTTCTCTCTCAATCCATCACCTCGCTGCAATTATGATTGATAGTCATAACAAGATAGTCATAAAGGTGGTTACAGCAATAGGCCTTCGACAGATATCTTAATTGCTCTCGTAAAATCTTACTTCACACAAGTAGTCTTGAAAGAAAAGAAAGGAAAAAAAGGTCGGACACAGCTCCTCGTTTATCATATATGTAACCTGTGTGACTTCACTTGACTCGATATTGGACAACCTACATTAAGGCTGGTGAAAAAAGTGAAATAAAACTGCCCCCCCCCCATACGGACAATCGGCCATCAAGGTGTCAAAAGTATGAAACAATTGTTATCGTCTAATACTTTATCCTGCATCTGGTACGGTAAATACCAGCTAAGTCAGCTGTTGAAGTATTTTGACGTTAAGCACCACAAAAGTTGCTTAAAGCTTGAAAACAAATGACGGCTGCGAAGACTGATATTTGCAGACACAACTTGCGGAAATAACTACTTAACAACAACAACTTTTACGTTAAAGGGAATCGACATAATGATATCGAGTAGTCGCTGTGAAGGCTAAAGAAACGCAAAAACAGTTCACTTCAGTTTCACATATTTTCAATTCTCTACATACAATTTATTCTGATTCACTATACAAGCAAGTAACTAATGCATACTACACAATATTACACAAGCATCTACATCAGTATCTACAGTTATTACAACATATAGATGCAAAACAAAGACCAGGAGAAATTGCATAAAGGGAATCACTTAAAGGATGAGCTCTCTCAGTAGTTAAGCTGATCGAGGAGAGAGTACCCCCCTGTTTCAAATTTCTCATATTAATTTGATTTCTTAAAAAAATAAACTATGGCCAGATGATTTGAAAGAGGAAGGCTTTAAGATAAAATACCCATCGTATTTTCTCTATACAATGAACAGGCACTTGTGAAATTGCCAAATTCGACATACTGTATTTCTAATTTGGCCCCGGATACCTTCTAACTATTCCCCTAAATAACAGCAAAACGGTGGCTGTGAAAACACAAAGAGTCACTTTCGAATTCAGCCGTTAGTTGCAAAAGAGAGATGTTAAGAATTCTTACCTTGAAAGATGACGACGACTGTAGACTGGGTAGTGAAGTTAGTGAAAGAACAGAGCCAACTTTAGGCAGGTGCGTTTCTGATCCATATCCAGATTCCGCTTGCTGTACGAAAGTAAGCAGAAACTTATAATTGAAGCTCTCGAAAAGGAACGCATTGAGGGGAATCGAGACCATAGGAGGCCTAGTCTCCTATAATGGGGCCTAGGTAGCTTTACTGAAGCAATTTCTGCTGCTGTTGTCTCCAACCGCAATATATAGACAACAGTATGTTTTCTTTGAACTGGAGAAGATTGAAATTCATACCATTCAATGGTTAATTGATTATCTCTGTGTTTCTCATCATGCTCCAAAATCATTAGCTATAGCATCTTGCCGCAAATTCAATATAGGTTTTCTGTTGCTGTTGCTGTACTGCAATGACGCAACATTATTGACTGTTTGTGAATTGTACAATTTTTCTTATTAAATAACTGCAATGATTAGTAACTATAGTGGCAGGCTGCTGTAATGAATTGAGCGCATGAGGAAAACCACAGAGATAAACAATCAACCATCCAATACTATGAATTTCAATCTTCTCCAGTTCAAAAAGTATTCCTGTCTTTATGTTCCCGTTAGAAACAGCAGCAGCAGAAATTGCTCCAGTAAAGCTACCAAGGGCCTATAATACGCGATTGGGCCTCCTTTGTCGAGGCCAGCAAAGTCAGAACGGTTAAAGACAATATGAATCATGCGCCAGCTGACTGGATCTCGCTTTCAAAACGCAATCTCATTTGACGAACAAAAATAGATTTGGCATACGACCGATCTAACTGTGTCAGTTCCATTTAACAATGTTTCACGGTTATTCATTATTTGACAGTAGATCTCTCATATATCGATATAAATCAGTGCTAAAACGGCTACATTCTACTATACTTTGAGTAACTATGCAACACTACCGGGTGAGTCAATAAAAAAGCCAGGCGTTTGAAAAAATCCTGATCCCTCAATATCAAAGCAATGATGTTGAAAACTGTCTTGTTTTATCCCCGATATAAATTGGGTTTAGTAATTTACGCGGCTTTAATCGGTCATTCCTGACCGTCGAAATAAGAGATTTTCTGCAGAAAGCCCCTTTCGAAAGCCTGCAAAAACGAGCGAAAACAGCGAGCAAAATTTCCATTTGTTCTCTTTCCTAGCAATTATGACTCTTGGATGTGCTCATGCATTTTGTCCTTACAGGAGAATGGAATCCCCCTGAATGATTATTCATACTAGGGGGAAGACTTTTCAACCTGCTAAACGGAAGCACGTGCTAAAGCGTGCTGTAAGCCATCGCTATGTAAACACATATTAGGGATTTTTGCTTGTAAATTTAGCACGTTTTTTTTGTAAGATTTCTCAAAGGGATTCATTTTAGAAAATTGCCTACAGCATCTGAACGGAGTGACCGATTTTAGCCAGAAAAATTTCTTAGCACAATTGAAAATGTTAGCTATTTAATCAGATATTGAAAAATATCATTGCTTATATATTCAGGGAGCAGTAGCCTTTCAAACGCCAAGAGTTGTTTTTGACTCACCCGGTAAAGGACGATGCCATGGGAGCAACAATAAATGATAGCACCACGGCAATAACATAAAGACATGGAACGAGACTAACAACCACGATAAAGTCTGCAAATTATGCTACTTACAAATTACTATACGGTGCTATTCCAATATCTGAGACAAAGGCAAAAATTAAAGTTGAAAACAATGGTTGCAGTACAATGCTAACGATTGGGTGGCTTACAGAAGGGTGGGGTACAAGAATTCAATCGAATCGACCAGTTCTATGGATCACATTTACTGTAAGTTCAAGGATATTCCTAATAACTGAGTCAGAAAATTTCATCTCCATACAATAACAGTTGTAACAAAACTTCATTTGCAAGATCTACATATACAAGTGGTCGAAATCATGCATAGATGCCAGCGGGGAGGTCCCGTCTATGTACACCAAAGCAAGGGCAGAGCAACAAGAAGTATTCCATGTCCTCAATGCCATCATTCGTTGGACACATTGGGTTTGTGGTATCTCTAAAATTGCGTTTAAATTTGTGATAATGTAGCTTGCTGAGACCGACTCTCCGTTGAGTTAAAAGGATAGGTCTTTTGGGTCATGGATCCTATAAAAGGTTTTCTATGGGGGTGTATGACTGACAACAGCTTTTTCTTGAATACAACAATAGATGGTGCAAGTCAAATCTCAGGGAAGATTCGTGCGCATGATTTGTTTTTAAGTGCATCTCAATAACCCCAGAAAAAATCATGTGTTGAAAATGACAATTAACCTGAAATAGAAAAATTAGTATCTTAAAAATAGAAATTGGCATCTAATGGCAAGAATTTTTCCAAGGACGGAATGTTACGCAAAAGGGCATAATGGTTTATTGTAGCTTCAATAGACTGATTCGTCTGAGAAGCCTTCGAAAATTTATGTCCACCTTGTCAAATAATTAAATATTTTGGATGTAACAAATAGGGAACAGATACTCAAATATCTCAACTGGACGAGGTGGACAACAGTTCCCCTCCCGGGGGGGGGGGGGGGTACTCCCATACTTGACTTGACGGGATGTGCCGCTAAAAGGGTGTCCTGTTACGGCAAAAATTAAGCAACAGGGTGTCCTTTTCTGATAAAAATTATGCGACAGGGTATTACTATTGATAAGAAAATTATGCGACAGGGTATCGTGTGGAAGGATGCCTTTTAGAGTTCTCTTGAAACAATGGATTATGGCAAAATTTTTATGCGACAGGCTAAGGGTTTGGAGAGATTTGCCACACATCCCCCGTCATTTTCCTAGTCAAGTACCCCCCCCCCCGGCAGTTTTCGAAGGCTTTACACGATCAGTTTAAACTGATCAGTTTAAACTGTCAGTTTTTTTCATCAGTTTTAACTGATCAGTCTGGCCTGTTTACACGATCAGCTTAAATTGATGAACTTGGACAGTATTCCCACAATTTTACAATGGAAGTGACTCTGAGTGTGCTGCTGTAGCGATAGTGGTCGCTGTTCTTTTAAAACAAAAAAGACGAGTAAGTGCAAAAAGAAATCTGCATGGGTTAAACCCAATCTGGTATTTATGACACGTTATTGCAGGAACTTCGGCTTGAAGAGGAAGAAGACCACAAAAAGTTCTTGCGAATGAGCACCGAAATTACGGTCTTTGTAATTTTTTGACTTCACATTCCACAAACTTCACTCTGCTTCAAAAACACTAATGAAAAACTCAGTCTCCTCCACGCGCTCTGCTCCAGCAGCCATTTTTCCTCTGGTGCAACTTCCATTACGCAATATTTAATCCGAGGACAATGCATCTATTTGCACGGCTTAGCGGCGCTATTGATGTTAATCATGATTGACTTTCAGTTTAAACTGAAAAGTTGAACACGTCCAACTTTTAGAATCACTGATCAGTTTAAACTGATGGCCAAAAAATCGTCAGTATTTTGCTGTTTACACGATCAGTTTTCTGATCATCAGTTTAAACTGTCAGTTTAAATGGATCGTGTATTTCAGCCTTTAGATGAATCAATCCATTGAAGCTACAGTAAACCACTTTTTCCAACCATATCTTTTCGCAATATTCCCTCTTTGGAAAAATTATATGAAAAGTAGATGCCAGTCTTATCTTGGACAGATATGTGGAAACCCCCTCCCCCTCGTTTTGAGCAAAGATGGCACAACCACGAACTGCATCTCTATAAGGATAAAATCCATTTCATTATGAACTGTTCTAAAATGATTTCTTTGAAAAAAAGCGTAAATACCGGGTGTCCAAAAAAAACAGATTTAAAAAAGTCTAATACAAGCTGTTTTAAACTAAAAATTTAATAATCATTTTTCTCGAAATTTACAATAATTAGATTAAATTTTGAGATATTTTTCAGAATTTTAGGTGACCTGGTTTCAGAGTTATAAATCAACAAACTCAAAATTTGCTGTCATGGCAAAACCAGACCTCCCACAGCTAGTGTAAAGCAAAATGCAACATTACAAGCGTGGCATTATCTGCAACTGTACAGAATTACAGACAAGTACATAATTTGATCAAGAAACTGTGAAAAAAGAGATCCCTTAATGATTTGTGAGTTATCTAGTTTCGAGGGAGCTCTCAGTGTTCATTTCCAATTGAAAGCATGACTGTAAGAATGGCCTAGTCATTTTAGAAAATGCATCTTCGCCATGACTGAAATCTATATACAAGTATCTGTTCAATGTTGAATTAACTTTTGTGTTTGAGCGCTTGTCAGCAATCTTCGGTAATTGCCAAGACAGTACTTTTTTATAATTTGTCTATTAAATCAACTATTGCTAATGCAGCAGCTCTGGTTTCGACCTGGAAGCAATTTTGACCTTAGCTAATTTTTAACTTTACAACCAAGTCACTAAAAATACTGGAAAATATATCAAAATCTATTCTAATAATTATAGATTTAAATAAAAATAATTGTTTGCTAACAAGTATGAAACAGCTTCCATTAGAATTATTCAAATCTGTTGCGTTTTTTCTGAACACCCGGTAAATTGCACCATGAAAAAATCTGTCCAAAAAACCCTTTATTTATCACGTTACCCCCGTGTTGGCAAGTGTTGCAATTTGACACTCCTCCAGACTCCGTTTCGCTTCCATATTTGCAGGTAAATGAGTTATAACGTGTAGGAGTCAATGCAAAAATTGCAGGAATGTACCTCCTTGGGACACAAGATTTCTAGCCCATTGAAGTTGGCCAAATTTGACCGTTTTGAGCGTGCATCCATTTTGACAGAGCTATTGTTTTCATATCAGAACAAACTTTCCTTGGTATTGGCACTTTTTCAGAACTTCTTCATGTGCATATTTGGATGATATAAATAGCTATCTTAAGGGTTGCAGGATTATTGCAACATACCGTATGAACGTATGGAAAAATAGACTTTTTGGCAAAAACTAAGAGACTCTGCAACCCCCCTGAACAAAGGAATTTTGCGAAAAGCATTTGGGTGATCAAAATATAGCATCTAAGGTAGATCAGTATTCTATTCCGTAAAAGTGAAAGCATCATGGCATTTATGGATCAGAAAGCCAACACCAAAATCCTTTCCCCAGACACATTTTGGAGCCAAAATCAAATTTGGTTCAAATTCTGAAGCAATATTCTACAAATACGCTGGTCTTCAATTTCACGAAACTTTAAATTTCTACAATCATTCATAGTGTACTATCAGTAAATGCAGACTGTGGTGCGACAGGAAATTTTTTTCGTATATTGAGCTTGAATTTGCCATCTCATGAAAAGATCAATTAGCTGAATATTCAATTGATTATAAAACTTGAACCAAATGAGAAATCTTGCTGAAAATTTTTCTGTTGTGCTCATTTGGAATGACCCAAAACAAAGGCACTGAGCCAGTGCTGGTAAGGTTTGGATCTTGGACGTTAGCTGTGACGCTTGACATCAACTGCAAAGCAGACGAAACATATCCTCATAAAAACAAAAAGGACTTTGTGACTTTTACGAAGGAAAATTTTGAAAATAGCGAAAGGCAGGTCACTGGTCCAAATGCTAAAATCTTATCCTATTGAAGATATGCTCGTTAAACTAATGTTCAAAGGTAATCTTAACATGAAGTTGATTATTTTGAGGAGAAATTCTTTTGATTTCCGACCAGTAACCTACCTCAATCAGTCAAATCGACCAGATTTGTGAATAAAATGTAGGTTCAATTCGAGTATATTTTCATTGCTTTTTTCCGAAAGGTCTTTATCACCGTACAATAATAGCTTTACCAGAACAACATTTGAAAGACTGTCGATTTGAACGAACGGTCGTACTAATTGCGAAACCCCAGCGAGAAGATCTCGTCGTTGGACATCAAAGGAAGGACAGAACAACAAAAAGTGTTCCACATCCTCAATGCCATCATTAGTTGGACACATTAGATTTACAGTATCCCTAGACTGTGCTTGAATTTGTGAAAATTCAGCTTATTAAGACCGACTCTTATTTATGAGAGATATGATAAGCCGATTGGGTCATAAATCCCAAAGACGGATTTTGCAGGGGGACGAATTATTGATAGAAGCTTTGCCTTAAAGACTGCAAAGACTGCAACAGAAACCATTTAATCACAAGTGAGCCCTTTCAAGGATCTTATCCTCGTGCATTTCTATCCTTTGGGTACAAAAAAGGATTTTTTGTTTCGTTATAATTTCAATGATAGCAACATATCTTATTCAAACAAGGCAGATTTTTTCGCGCCCAAGGGAATCATTTACGTAAAGAATAATTTTTATTCGGCAGAAATAGTTCAAAGCTTTCGTAGAATGAACAGATGTATCTCTTTGGGTAAAAAATTCATGAGTTTGATTGTAAAATTCTCTTTGGATTTTTCTATTAAAGATTTTTCCAAAGCAGAGGATCCTTGTGTGAACTTCGTAATGATTCACGAGATTCCATAACAGGCGCGTTGACAGCTTAGGCCAAGGCACAAAAGCTCTGATTTAGAGGGGAAGGTAAATCTAGACTATCAAGATAAAGATGACTACTCTCAACGCTACAATATCAAGAAATAAGGTATCCATCTTCAAGCAATCTATAGAGGAATCATTTAAACGTTATTTCAAACTGATTCGAGCTACATTCTTAGCACTTGCGTTGATCAAATCTGTTTTTTTTTCTGGGACACCCAGCATGTAAAGTATTCTATCACATGGCTAATTCATCTTTCAATGCGCTTTAATTATTTCTACAATGTTACAATTCGCGTCAAACAACGGTGCAATCAATGCAAATTCAAAATTAGAAATCTTTGTCAGAGCTACAATAGCACTGCCTAGTCATGAAACAACAATTTGAATGACTTGGATCACTCAGCTGTAATTCTTACCATTCTACCAATAGCCTGCGTGCAGGCTTTACTATGGTGGAAGGAATACTCTTCCACAACAGTAAAATCTGCAAGTGGGCTATTGAACCAATTAAGAAGCGCACTAAATCTGAAAACTCTCCACCAACAAATCAATGTTCTGAATGATTCATTTTAACATACGAGGATTTAGTAACTTTACTGTCTTTCACTATAAATACTGTCACTCTTAATCCACGAGGTCTGCTTCGTACAACTGCGTATGACGTGATTTGTAGGGTTTTTCGATCAAGGCTGGTACACCAAATGCAAGCGATTGGTTTGAGACGGTTAAACAAGCTTGATTTCAGTGTATTTTGAGCTGCAGTTAAATGACCTTATTGATAAACTGATGATAAAAATGTAGCTATTCCGTCAACTTCAGAGGTATTTTGTTATTTAGAAGAATATTGTTAGAAAATTAGGGTATGACCGAAATACCAGGTGAGTTAGAAAAAGTGAGGCTTTGGCGGACTGTAATGTCACTTGTGGCTAACTGACCGTCGTGAAATACATTTCTCAGCCAAATGTCTAACTTAGATCGTAAACTTTTCCAATGGAAATCGGTCACTTGACGCTTAATTTAAAAACGTTTTCTAAATTAAAACCTTGTATGGGGCCTCGGAAACTGATGAAATTTTTAGCTAAGCCCCTGAAGCAGTTTAGCTTTGCCAAAGCTACAGGTATGGTGCTATCACCAGGAGTGAGTGAAAAAGTTAAGGAAGAGTGTTTACTTCCCTGGGATACCTTGTCATAACTTGCTCCTTGCGCATAGTGAATATCTTTGCAAGACATTGAGTTATGTGCTTCTGTAATGTTTGAAGAGATCAAAATAGGGCTCCCTATTCGCGGACAGCACTATCTCCCATACATTCCATTCTCCCATGGTAATAGTACATGTACCAGTAACTTTGACAAAGCTAAAAAGCATGTAGGGTCGGTTAAAGACACCATCACTCTGTAAGACTCCCATTCAAGGTTTTAAGACAAAAATATTGCTTAGCTGATACATCAAGCGAACGATTTCAACTTGGAAAGCTTCACCATCTAAGTTAGGCTTTTGGCGGCATGGAAAATTTATTTCACAAATATCGAGCAGCTACAAGTGCCGTCAAAGTCCGCCAGACACCTCAAGTTTTTTCTGACTTATCAGGTACTGAGCTCTAATAGGTTCTTGTTTGAATTCTTTTTAAATCAAAGACATTTTTAAATTTCTTGGTGGGCTCGGTACGTGAAGGGTGAATTTTATTTTAATATTTCATGGTATTCCTTCTGACAAAGAAGAATTGAAGTAAATTTCACGAAAAATTACTCCCATGGACAGAGTTATTGCTGCGTGAAAATAAGAATCTTAAAAGGAAGATTGCAAATTCAATGGCAGAAAAACAAGAGGCACCAATAAACAACCCTAATGATCCACCGATGCTGCCTAAAAGCTCAGAACGGCTTACAGCCGGGGTCTCCTCCACTTTTCTGTACTTTAGGTCTTTGAAAAACACATTTATCGCTAAAAAGTTTGAGTAGACAAATTCATTGGATATTTCCTGTTTCTCGAGCGCTTTAGCAAAGACTGGTTTATAATAACGCAGATCAGCTAGACTTGGCCAACTTGAGTAGGATAACGAAGTTGTAAACTGTTCTTCATAGCATGGTAAAGGGCAGTCGCAAAGAAGATTTCCATCCAAAACAAAAGTGAAGAATTTCAAAATGCAGCTTCCAAGATCAGGATGTGAAGTTAAGTTGATCTTGCTTTTGTCTTTCTGATGATACAAAAATCCCGCGTCCATTATTCCGCATAACTTGTAAAACTTTTGTTGAAAGCATGTTTCCCTGCACGAAGCAACGGTATAGTGACCAGGGAAATTCTCATTAGTGACTTTCTTGGAGCATTTGGATGGATATGGCGCCGCAAGCCTATGAAGCTCAGTTCGTTCTATTGAAATATCTGCAAGGTGTCCTGGTGGTACTGATATTCCATCCAATATCGGACTTGGATAGACGTCTTGAGAATGGACTAAGACTTGCACGCCTGCGCCTTTATCAAGTGGGAGCAAATTAGCATAGTCCGTCTGATTCAAATACAACGTTACACGGAAACCTGACAAACTTCCTGGAAGTTTTTGTGTGTAATTTCCCCCAACGTTGAACGTCTTGCAGAATCCGACAGTTGAGTGGAAGAAAAAGTCGATGAAATCATTCGGACTGCAACTACTTAAAATTGCCCAAGTGCACCAGTCTTGAATTGGCTTTAACAGCATACTTTCAGAACCTGAGCGCATTTCTTTCATTTTCGTAAAGTTGGTAGTTTCGAGGCCAGACCAAAAGACTTGCATCAATTTCGTGACTTCGGAAATGGATTTGTTCCCGTGAACACTGTCATTTATCGCTCTCTGGACAACGTCCTCAGCCGGAAAAAGACGGTTTATTTTGCTTGATTGATAATTATTTAGATTGCAAAGCGTTATGCAGGGAAATTTGATTTTTGGTACTTGTATTTCTTTTATTACCAGATAAGTTTTATAATCGAAATAATTAATCAAAAGTAGTATGCTTTAATGAAGACTTCCGCAAAATAAAGCGAGAAACACCAAACTCCAGATGGCTTTGTGAATTGGATTCTTCGTGCCACCGATCTTGCTGAGACCATGGACTGTCGACGAATTAAAAAACTCGCCAAGCCTTGAGTCTTTTATGGAAGTCGAGCATTCCGTCTGGGTGCTTTGCTCTTTTTGTATAGTCGTGTCAAAGCTTTGCATCGTGAAGCCACCGAAGTTGTACAGTAGTATTCTATGAAGCGCAGCTACAATCAGTGACTAGATCATTAATTTCTGACTAGTTCGCTTTTACATATTCTGTTTTAACTTAAATAAAATTAGATTTCTTACAGTGCAATGAGAAAACCAACCATCTCAACATTTATACAAATCTAAACTTATGAATTGTGATAATGAAGAACACAATAAAAAATTGACTTAATTTGATTTAAAAACTCATTACCCGTATGCTGACCATGCGCTTCAAAAGGAAAACAGCTGCAAATTAACTCTTAAAAAGTTCCTCTTGCTTTGATTTTAAAGCCGATATCTATTTAAGGTGATTGCGAATCAACGACGGGCTTTTGAATATCTTCATTAGAATCGAGCACGCATTCTGAATTCACCAGCAAGACGTTAATTACCAGAAGCATTACTTCGTAAAAAAAAAAACAAATTAAGAAAAGCAGCACATGCTATTTCGAGTTCACGCAATCCTCAAGTTTAGATCTTCAAAGAAACTGCGATGCTTCTGTCATGTGAAGTGTAAACCAAAAGAAAAGTCAGGAAAACGATCGTGAAGCAGTATGAAGAGAGTCAAGTTAATGTGATTGATTGTTAGGGCTACATGACTCTGCGACACTGCTGTACTTTGAAGCTGCGTTCACACTGGAGGACGATCCTGTTAGAAATGCAGTACAAAAGCGTCAAGATTCTTTTGTCTCTATGTGACATTCTGTGTAGCCCTATATGGGGCTCCGAATTTTGACGACAACGAAATTTACTGAGACCTAAAGAATCAATCAGCCACGCATTGTAAACTTAACAAAAATATGGTTTTTGTCGTTTTTGAATGTTCACATAATGCAATTTTCTAACTGTGCCCGAAAGAGTGTTGTATCGTGTACGAGGAAATCTATCCGAAACAATCTAATAACATTTCAATGTCTGCTAGTATCGTCTAAATGGTATGTTAGGGAACATTTGGTAAAATCGAAGCAAGGAGTCAAACTTCGATCCTCCTCCATGCTTTGCAAGCCATTGAGCAATCAACTCAATAACATTGTCCATTTTAGGAATGGATGTTCATTTCAACGGCACCTTGATCATAACCACACTGGAAGAATTTCCGTTTCCATAGAAAAACTTACCAGCATTGGTCAAACTTAATGTTCTAAAAGATGACTTATATTACGAAGCTGAATTTTCACAACAAAGTTAGCATTGTCTGATCAATTAGCATCTTACCTTTTTGTATTTTTTTGGAAAAGTTTTCTTTGATCTTATGTTTGAATGTATTCGGATTGTTAGCTGATTTTTTTTTTTTTTTATATTCCAATAAAATTTTACAGTAAACAAACAAAGGTTACAAGACGATGCCACGAGGAGCATGGAAATACATAGCAACCCTGTGACCATAACATTTAACATAGATATTCAAATTGATATTACATATAAATATTACAAATAACATATTACAAAAGGCAAATAGGAAAACAACAATTACAGATGATTCCGACAAAAAAAAAATTCACAAAAAAAATAAATGTACGAAAAAACAAAGTACAAGTTACAAGAGAGAGGAGACAGCAAACTTACGAACTCATTGAAACCGTTCTGAGGCTGATTTTAAGTCAGATGGAAGACTAACCCATATCTTCGGCCCGAGGTAAGATAAGCATTTCTGTCCAGAATACTTTTGCGACATGGACATTCTAAGTTAAACTTAGATCTTCGCGTTATTCTGGATAGATTATCTCAACACTGTAAGCTGAGGCAGTTCCATTAAAAAAACTTTATTACATTAAGACAAACACTTTGATCCAGCCTATTCTTTGTGGGAACCAATTTATAGCCTTGAATTCTGTGGCGCCAATATAGGCTGTATTTTTTAAATTCAGGTAAAACGAATGCTTTTTTTAGCAGCTTGGATTTTTTGGACAGCCTCTTATTCAACATTGGGTACCACGAGGTGCATACGTATCATGTGTGGTTTCAGTATTTTATGTATGGTTTCAGTATTTCTTTTCGATTCTGCATAACATAACTGGGTATCAATATAGCAGCTTAGGGAAATAAAAGTAATCCCAACATAAAAACTTTCTAAAAATTTTTGATTGCAAGATTCTTATAAAATTTCTATAGCACTCCGCACAACTCAATATGCGCAATTGATTATAAATAATTATTTAGCTCCTCAATTTAGCTGCATATTGTTATTGCAGCGGCACATATTTAAGTTAGCACATAGCAATAGCATAAAAGTTCAGGTGGGAGGGGATTGAAATGCATTTGATCATTCATTTTGACAATTATTCCTTGTTACACAGACAGAAGCAAACAAATGCCATCTGAATTGGAATATTTTTGCAATTTCTCAAAATTCAAATCATGCATATGGTACTTACAGTAACACCCTGCCCTTAAGAAACCATGTGATAAGAAACTCAGAACATGAATTTTTGCAAAAAGCAATAGGAAAACGAGAAAGGAAGGACGCAAAGCAGTATAATTGGTTTAAAAGAAGAATGGGTTTCTTAAAGACAGCATTTTTATCGCATACTTTACAATTTAATACAAAGTTCAGGGGGGCACAGGTAGTGAACATGAAGATTGTTATGAAACCTTTGAGAAACTCGTAGTAAACTCCGATTTCTCAAATCTGATAACTTTAAAAAATTTTCAGTGCTGCCCCAAATTCTTAGTTTCTTGTAAAAAAAATACGTGTAATTGACAATGAATAAATTCTAGCAGAAAATTAAACACCCTTTGAACCATCCATTGTATATCTTTGAATCATCCTTTTATCATCGACATTTTTTCTAGGAAATCCCCTCGCTGACGTCAATGATGTCAGAAATTTTGCCTGGGATAACAATATTACTGTACCTGCTGCTCAAATTCAGAAAGGGAAGTCGCTTTTCAAATAGTGAAATTTGATCAGCAACTATGACGGTTCAGGGCGATTTTTAGCTGATGGAATCGCTTTGGAAAAGAAACCCCCCGAACAAAAACGGAAATGGACAACTTGAAGGACTTTTCAAATATTTCATCCTAAGGGGCAGAACAAACTCTTGAAACAAGTTAGTTGACCTTTGTCAGTGTTTTATCTATGAAAATGAACCAAAACAACAACGCGGCTTGGACAAATAAATGGAGAAGTGAACGAACGCTTATCGCCACTTTTTAGGAATGTAGAGAGCTTCTCCGTAGCATGTAAATAAAGCAAAGGAAAAAGCAAGAACAGTCAGAGAGCAAGATTATGGCGTCAGCAAACCATTTTGGCATTTTAGTTTCATTTACGAGCCCAGACCATTCTATTTCAAAAAGGTTATAAACAGGCCTAAATCCCGGAGAATGCGCTAGGGTGCCGATTCAGGGCGATGTTACTCTAGTGGAAATACGAAAATTTGGACAAGAAAGAATTGAAAAAAATCACGACGCTTCCGAGCTCTCTGAGTTATTGCCTTGACCCCCAATATTTCGTATCTAAGACGGATCCAAATTGAACTTACTTTGGCAGCTTCAATTGTTGTGGTCCATTTGTTCTTTTCATCAACATCATTTGATCTCAGGTAATAAATGTTGTCATTAACATGAACATCAAATCTGCAGTCATCATACTCGTGCAACTGAAATTTTATAGAGAACTTCATTTGAATTTTTCTCTCTCATAGCTACAAGCTGCAAAAGGTTCATGGAAAAAAGAGCAGTGGAGTGCAGTTGACAGCCAATAAGCACAGTCTGAGGTTTGCTTTGGAGCAAATTATTGGGTGATACGTTTTTGATGATTGATTTCCTTCCCTTCCTGTTAAGTGAAGTCCAATTTTTTCTAGTATAAATGGCACAAGCATATAAAATCCCTGACTTGAAATTATGAGTTAAAAACCATAGACAAATCATATATTCTTTTTACTTGGCATAAAATGCGATGCTTTGCTTGTACAAGCAATCACACTTGCAAAGAATATTGTCCAGTCTGGAACACAAAATACAAAACAATTTCCTACAAAGCTTATGTGCTTTCAGATGCCATATCCAAGCTTTAAAAATTTCTTGTCTACCATACGGTTTTTGCGCTGATGCTGTTTTTTTAACTACATATCACAATTAGGTGACAAATTGCACATCTATTGATAAGATAAAGAACACAAAAGTGGTCACCAAAGAATTTTGAACGGTCAGAAAATTTTTATGGTCATGAATCTTTACAAAAGTTCTTTGGCAAAAGGATGCCATAAGAGTGGTTCTAAATCATAGAATTTATTTGCTGCAATATGCAATTTGATACAATTTGTTTGTGTATATTCAGAGTTGAATTTCACAATCAACTTTTTAAGCCCATCATTTTCTCAAAAACCCACCATTATGAAATTGCTTTCAAAGTATTAAAAGTGAAGAAATCAAAACATCTCTTGAAATTACTAAGAGACAATTTTGGACTTTCCCAGACGGAGAAATGAGGATTTAAAAACCGCCCTCAAAACAGCACCATTCCAAAAAAGCAAAGGTAAACAAACAAACAAATTAGGCCAGAGTTTGAAAATCAATATCTTGATGATCGTTGACTCATTTGAAATATCTTTTTACACTGACCCCTAGGGTGTGCTCAATAAAGATGGTGTAAAAAGAATTTGATATTCAAAACTTAATCTTTTTACTTTATTCCTTTATTGTGCAGTTCTGGATCACTATCATTCAATAATATTTGTTAGGTATTGATATCTAATCCAGGAATTCAGCTGCAGTTTGCCACCAAAATTTGAATTTTTGAGGGCTGGGAAGGAGAATTTTGGTCCCATGAGTGCTAATTGGAACAAGGCTCTTATCTGAGCATGTTTCTCATACACAAAAATACTTGAAATCTGTTCACCTGAAACTGGGCATGTGTGGCTTGCAAAATTATCCAGTTGTACTTTCATCCAACGCCCATTAACCAGAATTTTGAGTATAACAGTAAACCTCAATTCCAGAAAATTCCAAGTGAAAGTATAACCCAATCACAGAAATTTTCCAGTAAAAGTATATCCCAATTCCAGAATTTTCAGGCCAAAAGCTACCAAAAACTGGTGCACATCCCTGTCTAACCCCATAGATAATGAAGAAAAGTACCCTCCCCCACCCGGCACTCCTTGCACATATGTAAGGTCAGCATGTGCTCTTTCCTGTTTGCAATGGAACTTGGGAAGCTGCTTCCCTCAGTAGACCCGGATTAGCTCTCAAACAAGGGCCAGGCACTGTCTGGCAAGGGCCCCCTCATGCCTAGATCAATCTGTCAATTGACCAATTTGGCAACAGTACATAAAAGTATGGTTGTTGACTAAAAGAACACTTCTAGTTACCTAAAGAACGCCGGTCAACCAGCATCCTGTGTGTGCCTCACATTTTGCCTTCGGACTGCGGCAGCCATTTTCATGTTATGAAATCGTACATTCAGTGCTCAGCAAAGCAAAACCACAAAAGATGCTAGTTGACCGGCGTCCTTTAAATCAAACTTTTGCATGAAACGCAGACTTTAAGAAAATGCATAGCAATTCTATTGTGTCCTGAAAATGCATTAAAGTAGGAATGTATGGAGCAGGAAGCTGTAACAATGATGACTTCTCAGCTCAACTTGTCTTCAACAACTTCATATTACTCAACTTGCATGCACACTTTAGAGCATTGCCTATGTTATTTTCTACTTGGACTGATGGTAATGCAATGGGGGTCTGGGGGCTTGCCCGCAGAAAAGATCTGAAATGTCACACCATTAACTTTGGCAGATAATGATTCTTTCAACTCTATTTTTGCCATTGCTGAAATGAAAATTTGCATAGTTCTGCAGCTGATCTTTGTTTGTCATCAAATCATCAACAGGTACGATTTGAGGGGCACACTCTACTTTTGTCTGGTACTCATCTCCCGATCCAATGTTTCCCATTGGTAAAATAGATCTCAAACAATTTTGCTCTGCACGACCAAATCTATAATCAAGTATTTTCTCACGTTTCTTTCTCATATTTGTAAAGCCGGACTGCACAGTGTGGCAGTTTCAAACCAGATCTCAGGTGTGCAAGAGCAAAATATCGAGTGTGCAAGTGTGCAATTTGATCAAGTGTGCACATAAGATTTTGCAAATTTTATTTGTATTAAATTCCAACAAAAAAGGTGGTAATTTTTGCGAAAAATATGCCAATTCAAAGGCTTTTCTGTCCCGTATTCCGGCAGAAACAGTTTGGGCCTAAAATTTGATTGCCCACTGAGCTCAACAGGCATTCATAGACTTACTACAATGAGTCCCAGATTTCAATCATCAAAGCAATACTGCTTACAGTGACAAATAAAACAACTGTAGTAAGTCCACAACTTCATCGGAAATTCCAAACTTTTGGTCATTTCGTCTGAAGTTTGGCCAGTTCAAAAACTCAGAGATCTCGGAGATGTCGGAGATCTCGGAGAATGATCTCCGAGGTTTTCATCTCCGAGTTTTCGTGTTGGCCCTATAAGTATAAGTCGAAAACTCGGAGATGTTCGGAAATCTCTTCGAAACTTCTCTAAATTGTCTGTTTCACACTGTTAAAGCTTTATTTCACTAACAGCGTGTAAGATGAATGGTTTGGTGTTGTAAATCCGACATCAAGAGATGTCCAAACATCTCCGAGTTTTCGACTTATGCATATAGGGCCAACACGAAAACTCGGAGCTGAAAAACTCGGAGATGAAAAACTCAGAGATGTTGGCTTTACAACACCAAACCATTCATCTTACATGCTGTTAGTGAAATAAATGCTTTGAAAGTGTGAAACAGACAATTTGGAGAAGTTTCGAAGAGATTTCCAAACGAGTTTTCGACTTATCCATATAGGGGCAACACGAAAACTCGGAGATGAGAAACTCGAAGATAATTCTCCGAGATCTCCAACATCTCCAAGTTTTCGACCTGGCCTCTGAAGTTCTTCATTCAGTCATCACTATGGCAAAATTAAAGCTCCAGACAATAGAGCCACACCCAAATTTCAATGTGCCACACCCTTTCTCAGGTGTGAAGTGATATTTCAGGAGAAAAATCTCGGGTGTGCACTTGCCATACTCTGCAGTCTGGTTGTAAAGAATCTCAAGAGATTCTTTACAAATTTACTCCCTAACATTCGTTAGGCAGTAAGTCCAGCTTTAACAAAACTAAGATGAAAAAATCTTTAGCTTTCTTTACAATGTAGCTATTTGTAACTGCTAGATAGATCAAGCAGGATAACGTAATTTACCACTCTCTTCATAGGGTTCACCCCTCCAGGGGGCCCAACCGCCACCGGGCTTTCGCCTGGCTAGCCCCGGTGGGCTAATCCACGCTTGTCCCTCAGCTGTTTTAAGGTTTGACAGACAGTCATGTACCCGCGTTCTTCGTACATGGACATGGCAATGGCTAGCGGAGTGGGCCCTTTTAATTGACTAGTCTAGCTGGTACCTCTAGACCAAATAAATACCTCGATTTTTGCTCTGCCGACACTCACTGATCCCCGACAACCAAAAGCAGTGTCAAACTCTGATTTATAATAAGACAGGTTGCCATTCCTTAGAATAAAGTATCGATCTTGCCAACCATGCAAATAATTTGTCCATTTTGACAGAGTTCCTTCGACGTTTATTTCTGGGCGTTTTTCCAGCTCATGCGGTGACTCATGGTCATCCTCGTCTTCGCTGCAACTTGGACTGAGTTCCTCCACCATATTGAAGGCCATTTCTTTGTAATTTTCAAAGTTTTACTTCAGGTTCGATTTGAACGAGGGCAATGTCGCTTCTCATGTGTTTTTTCTCTGGCATCGATCTTTATGCAGCAGTCCTCACCTTGTCGTAACCTTGTCGCCTCTTTTTTTGTCGCCTCTCAGTCAGCTGCTGCTGGCGTCACATCAGAGAGAAATGGCGGATAGCTCCGCTAATGCGCTGCGGTGGCGGAAACCATATTTAACATACAAGCGAGGCCACTTGAGTTTTTCGAGTGGCCTATGTTTATGTTTGAAAGATGGTAGGGAAAATATTGGCAATAAGCTTTCCAAGACTGGTACAGACTTTCTCGACAAATGGAGCTCGTTATTGTCTGAAATCGAAAGCTATCAAGGTCCCAGTTAAATGGAGGGGGCAGTCTACTTTTTGGCAAACGTTTTTCACCGTGGAAGGGCAAACAACATTGAAACGACAGAGCAAATTTTCTCGGCCGCTCACCTGGCAGAAATTATTTTCTTTGAGTTTGACTTTGCCGGCTGCTTTAATTAACAGCAGAAGGATTCCAATGAATCACTGTTATTCAACGACATCATCCTTCCAAAGTCAAGACCTCAAGAAACCACTGATCACCCTTTTTACGAAGGTCATACAAAACTCTTTACTACCTGTCCTGTTGATTTGATTTGATGCTGATGCTGTGTCATGCTGTGTCGGCCGGTTTGGAAAAAACGCGTGCGTGATTGGCCTTATATGGTTTGTAGCGCTAGATCAGTTAGGCAAGTAGCGAAACTACGACGCTGGATAAGTCTATGATTGGCCTTAGGGAGTGAAAAAAATTTGAAGCTTTGAGTTGCGAGTAGTAGCCACGGGGGGAATGGGGGGGACTAAAGTTACCCCCACTTTTTCCCAAGAAAAAGGATGGTCTTTGAGATTTGTGCAAATTTGATGAGAAAATCTTGGGGGGATGCATTTTCTAAACAGGCAGAAGCAGATTATGTGTGCAGCTGTTTTAGATTTACCAACCCAACCTCCACAGTCAGGCGTGCCATCAAGACATGACTTGCTGTACTGTGATACCATATTTCTATGATTCAAATGAGAAGAATCCAATAATCTACCAATCCTTAGAAAGAAATTTGGTTTCAAACCGTGGGAACTACAGTAAGCTTGTAACTATTTAGGAGAACAACGCCATCAATTGTAAACATTGTCATTGGATTGTAAGAAACTGCTAGATTGCTGCAAGAATGTTCCTGAAGAATTTCAAACTTGAACAGCTCCTTGTATTAGGTTTGCAATGAACTGTCCCTTTTGACAGTCTTCTGTGGTGTTACTGGTTGTCTGATCTTTAAATTGACAGAAAACTTCATAATTTCCAACTTCAAAATTGAGGTATTAACTGGTAGACATCATGCAGACTACACTGTTCTAATAACATTTGTAATGGATGGTATATTAAGGAGTGTTATCTGGAAAAAAGGGGCGTTACCTTTACGTAAAAGAAGAATAGGTGTTACCTGGATGAAAAAGGGTGTGGCTCCAAAAAACTTTCCTGGGGCTCCACCCCCAGCCCCCTTCGCTTCAGTCCCCACACTCTTTGGCAGCTGGTGCCACCACTGAGAAGTCTTTAGAAAGCTGCAAGAGATGCATGATTAACAATACAGTAGATCTTTTCTTATCTCATGCGAGAACCTTTTACTTTAGCTGCAAGTAGCGAGTTTAACATAATTTCATAATAGTTGCGATGCAAGTTTTCCAGCCTGGGTTGTCGGTTGTGCGGTAGTTATTGCCACCCATGTATGGTTGGAGTACTATCACCGCCATACTTATACTTCATATATTTTCTGTTTTTCTAAAAAAAGGCCAAAGGTATTTAGCAAAATAACAAAGTAACAAAATAATTAAAGAGCGAAATAACGAAAAGAGGAAAAAGTGGCCTAACAAGAATGTTTTGATTATGAAACAGCAAAATACCAAAAATATTGGGCAAACAGGAAACTTTGCAAGATGCTGCAAGATATTGCAGTTTATTAGATCAGTCTACTGTACTTCTGTCATAAAAAGTTTCCTCCTATACCTCTTCAAAATTTTTGAAGTGTTTGGACTTGAAAGATTTTTAGAAACCTTAGCATAAGTTTTATGTCAAATACAGTAAGGCCCCGCATTTAAGAAACTACTTTTTCACACCGTAGCCTAAAATTTTTCTTGTATCTCTGATACTTCTCATGTTTTAGGCTCAAGTTTCACAGGTCAACTGATCTGAAAGAACTTCAGCATCTTGCAAAGTTTTCCTGTTGGACCTTTTTTACTGTTCAAAATAAGAACGGTGTTGCCCACTCTCAGCCATGTTGTTATTGATTTGATGCCCAAAGACCTCTGATGATGATGTGGATCCATATTTGCCCTATTTTGCTGAATCATAATATTTTGGTTTGGCCGCTTTTTAGGTATTTTGTTTTGGCTTTTTTGTCATTTTGCTATTTCGTTATGTCGCTATTTCACTATTTTGCAAAATACTGTTAGCCCTCAAAATATCTTTCAGTTGAAATAGAAATAGTTGTCTGGAATGTTTCCTCTAGCTGTTCTGTTCTCATATCTAAAGAAATTTTGAGAATTGCACACAAATTGTGCGACCTGGGTGCTCATTTTGGATGACCACCTGTAACTGAAATTATGTCCCCGGGTGTGTCCGTCTTGTGTGGTTAGAGTTGACTGAGGTAAATGATAAGAGAGTTCAAAGAGGGAGTGAAATTAAAAATTATTTTGAAGTCATTCTCAATCAAATTAGAATTTGTCATGGAACTTTCAGCTTTCTGGGAAAGTGAACAAAATACTTTGATCAACTGATGAAGCCTTGAAAAGTTTTTAATGTGCTAAATTCATCATTCTGACCAAGGGCAATACAGCCTAATTTAAGTACTTCAAACCTGTCCGCATTTGTGTGGTTCCAGCATGACAAGAAAGAAACAGGTCATATAGAGCTCTCCTTGAGGCTTGTAGCAAGAGCTCAGAAGCCTAGTATTCAAGTCAAGTTTCCTTCCAAACCTCTTTGTCCTGTCCAAAAATCTTAGTTCTTAACAAGTGGTGCAACCAGGGTGATGTACTCTATTTCATATGGCAAAGGATACCACATCAATGACAGTCGTGTATTCCATTCAGATAAGGTGAGGATTGAAGCTACATTGGAAATTTTCTATTCTGAAACCCCTAATTTCCCACTAAATACTCAACATATAAGAACCTGATCAGGCTGACTTGCAAAATTGTGGATTCTTATACGCATGTTTTTACTGTAGTTAAAATAGTTGCAATACAATTTACATAGTACTTCAATAAAAACAAGTTAAAAAACGGGTGTTTATAAAACGAAGACCGAAGAGCGAAGACCGAAGATAGAAAACCCAAGACAAAGACGAAGACGCATACAACCATGATTCAAGTGATTCAATACAGAGTAGATTCTTAACATTCAGTGCAAATAGACCTTTCTATGGCTATTTATTTGATGAAAAATTGTAAATCAAGCAAATTAAATGCTAAATTTTTTTGGTCTTCGTTTTACAGAATGGCCCACTCAATCTGCAAAACGAAGACAGACTCCAAAATGCTACGAAAGTGTTTAAATTCAACCAAGATGGTAAACAGTCGCCGTATTTCTTCAAATAGGCACAAGAAAACAATCATTGCACTGCATGGACCATAAAATGATCATTTGGAACATGTCTTCGTTTTGCAGAACAACCCCCTCGATCTGCAAAACGAAGACAGACTAAAAATGCTGCAAAAGTGTTACCCAGATGGTAAAAAGTTGTTGTGTTTCTTCAAATAGCCACGAGCAAACAATTTTTGCACGGCATGGACCGCACAATTTTCATTTGGAATATGTCTTTGTTCTGCAGAATAACCCTTTCAATCTGTATTTTTAAGTCTGTCTTAGTTTTGCAATCGAGGGGGTTACTCTGCAAAACGAAGACATATTCCAAATGAACATCGTATGGTCCGTCCAGGACCGTCGAGAAGGGGGGTAGAGGGGGTAAAAGGTCCAGGGCCCGGGCCCTGAAGGGGCCCGTAAATATTTTGCGCCAGATAATTTTGTTATTGCTCTTCATCTCTGCAGTGCATTTTTATGGCATTTCATCTGCTTTAAAAGGGTATTTGCAAGAACTGTCTACTTTGTCTACTACGTCAGAAACCAAACCGTCGTATTGATGTTTCTAATTTATCGAAACTGGTTTATATTAGCAAGTCAGTCGTTGGTGTCGTAGGGTCGTTGAGTTTCCGTTCACATTCGATCTTTTGGGCCTTTGAGTCGCTCGTTCCCTCTGGCACAAACAAGGCATTACTAGCATGAAACGATGTCCTTGATTCATAAATATGATTTTTTGTATTGCTTTTACACGGAGTATTTAAGTAATTTTTTAGAATAATTTGGTCATAAAAGGGGCGTTTCCCTCATTTTCTCAGGAGACTTAAGGGCGTGGTCGCGAAAAGTTTTCTTGGGGGCTACGCCCCAAACCCCCCCAAGGCCCGTCCTCATAGATCACTCCAGGGCCCGAGCTGGCTCTCGACGGCCCTGGGTCCGTCAGTGCAATAATTGTTTCCTGGTGGCATTTTGAGGAAACACAACGACTGCATGTTTACCATCTGGGAGACACCTTCGTAGCATTTTTAAGTCTGTCATCGTTTTGCAGATCGAGAGGGTTATTCTGCAAAACGAAGACATGTTCCAAATGATCATGTTATGGTCCATGCAGTGCAATAATTGTTTCCTTGTGCCAATTTGAAGAAACACGGCGACTGTTTGCCATCTTGGTTGAATTTAAACACTTTCGTAGCATTTGAGTCTGTCTTCGTTTTGCAGCTTGAGTAGGCCATTCTGGGCCATTCTGTAAAACGAAGACCAAAAATGTTAGCATTTAATTTGCTTGATTTACGTTTGTTCATCAAGCAAGTAGCCATAGAAAGGTCTATTTGCACTGGATGTTAAAAATCTACTCTGTATTGGATTATGGTTGTATGCTTCTTCGTCTTCGTTTTCTATCTTCGGTCTTCGGTCTTCCGTCTTCGTTTTATAATACCTGTTAAAAAACACCCTTAATCATATTGGCAGGGATGACTTTTAAAGATCGAGTGACCTTATTTCCATAATGGCCCCTTAGAGGTGATTATGAATAATAATAAACAATGAAATTGTACATGCTTTTACCAAATCATCAATGCGAGAGAGGACACGCAGTTTTAATAAAACACATATATGTTGTTTTCCTCTCTCCCTGTATATTTTGGAAAAAAATTGTTTTTGATCTTGTGTTTTAATGAATTGACATATTATTTGTAGATTTTAAATCAGATGATAGGCTATTCCATATATTTGGCCCCAAATAAGGCAGACACTGTTGGCTAGTGTTATTTTTGCGAAATGGAAGGTTTAATTTAAATTTAGACCCTCGTATGACTCGGCTTTGGCCAATTGGTTGGAAAATTTCATCAACGTAAGCTGGAGCCGTTCCTTTGAAAAAGTTACAAAGTAATTATATGCTGTCGTGACCACAGCCAACATCATCATTGAAAAACTGAAAGATTTCCTCACAATTCTATTTTATTTGAGGAAGAAATGACAAGAATCTGGTAATTATACCATGCAGTAATGTGTCAACAAGCTATTGCTATAGTTTTGTTGACATTTTTGACTATTTGACAAATGATTCAATACTGTTGTATTTGTTTGCCATATTTGGTCATATCATAAACAAATTAATTTGGTCTACATGTTAAAATCTTATTGCAGTATGTAAATCACTTGAAAACTATTGATTGCATTTTTTACATGCAGGATGGTTGCACACTATGTGATGTAGCGATGGAGACTTTGAACAACTATAGTGGTAGGGTAGGTACTGTATTTGTTATCAAGCCTTAAGATGGTAAATATTGGACCTGAACAACAATGACCAAGCCAACAAGAAAATGTTTAGAAGATCGTCCAGGAGTTTCGACCTTATCTACCCATAGGCTAAAAGCCAACTATGAAACTATAAATACAAAACCCTATTTATAGTATTCTAATGACGTAAACAAATAAAAAACGTTGTCATTCACTTTATTGTCCATTAAGCAAGGGATTAATCAGTAATGCCTTCAAAGGAATCATTAACACTTTCTAATTGTCCAACCTAACGCAAAACATTAGCATGGCAATAGCACCCTTTGTTCAATTGTGTGTAAGCAACTATGATGAAAAAAACAGCTTTGCATAAACATTATTTTTAAGATTCATAGGCAAGTTTTGTGAAAAACAAGTAGACTATTGTTCCTAAGCAATTAGAAAATTCACTTTTTCTCATATTGGTCTCATGAACATTCCCCCCTCTTTGACAGCTACACATGTCAACTGATACTCTTCATCCTGCTATGTCTTCAACATCATGTCAAAATACACATCTACCATAATGATGTCACCAGCAGCCATTCAACAATTTTCCAAAAGGCATAGTTCGTTCATTGGTCTCTTTAATAGCTTTTGTCCTATTTTTACTGTGCCACTCTCAATTTCCATCCTTTCCAGGAAATACTTGGATTACTTTTGGAAGGGGCTAATACGCTATGAGACAATTAGCCCATATAACAGTATCTCCTACCCGTAAATTTCTCTTCTGTTTGTGCCATTTTGTTGTTGGGTTTAGACCTGGTACCCCTTCCTTACGCTAACGTTGCTAGAAATACTTCACTAATTCTTCAAGTCATCACCATTGTTTCCTTGGACTGAATGCCATCTGGTCCACTGTCTCTGGTGCAAATCTGCCTCCCATTTGGCCATAGAGAAAGTGATTTGGGGTCAAAGCCACGTCATTATCCACGTTTCTGTGGAAATTTCAAGCGAATCCCGCTAGGTGTCATCGTTATTGCTCGATTCAAATACTTTCATTCTCGATATATCTACTTCTACAAGGCGTGCTTAGCATGTTGCTCTCTACATGTACCATGGTTAGCTCTAAGGGCCATTCTGCTGAGTGGTGGTTTAGAAACTAATCCTGGCCCTGCAGCACTCGATTTTTGTACTTGGAATCTGAACAGTATTGCTTCGCATGATTTTTCACGAGTCTCTCTTATAGTGGCTTATAGTTCGGTTTGTAATTATGACCTTATTGGCAATGAAAACTATTTGAGCCACTTGCGTCGGACAATGGTCTTCATCAGCTAATCTCAGAACCAACCCATTTGATGGGTGAGTCTAAATCCTGCATTGACTTAATGTTTACTAATCAACCCAACCTTATCATTGAGTCTGGTGTTCATACATCTCTACATGAGCAGTGTCACTATCAGATTGTTTATGGTAAATTATGGTAAATAATTAGGTTAACAGATATGTTTCAAATATAGTACTACCTCCATATGCCCGTAGGGTTTGGTACTATGATAGGGGCAAACTTTGCAGCCATTAGGAAAAGCACTGAATTGTTTGCATGGCCCGATCATCTTCACAACTTGACATGCCCAAATGAGCAGGTAAATCTTCTCAATGAAGTCCTTTTGAACATTCATTCTAATTTCATCCCCTGTAATGTTAAAACAATTAGGTAGGCCTCGCCAAGCTCCCTGGATAACACAAGCCGTCAAAAACTTTCTTAGGAAAAAAACCCTGCATATAAAAGTTTTGTGAGGAATGGTCGACCAGATGGCAAACTTGAAGGTATACAAAAGATGATATCTGAAGGTGCGAGACTGATTGAGGAGGCTAAGCGGTATTACTTCAAGGCAAGGAAAACTTTGGCCAATCCTGGGACCAGTAGCAAAACCTATTGGACTTTAATAAATTTTGTTCTAAACAAAATTAAGATTCCGATGATTCCACCTCTTCTCAGAAGTACGATCCTGATACATGATTTCGTCATTTCTGACGAAAAGATACTTAGTATCATGTTATCGCTTAACCCCAATAAAGCGCATGGCTGGGATGAAATATCTGCTAGGATGATAAAGTTAAGTGATTCTGCACTGGTTCTGCCATTCAGGATAATTTTTACAAATTGTTTAAAGTGTGGTTTATTTCCCGAAGTATGGAAATATGCAAACGTAGTGCCGTTTAATAAGAAAAACGAGAAAAATATGAAGGAGAATTACCGTCCTATCTCTCTCTTACCAATTTTTGGGAAAATACTTGAAAAACTCATATACGATTCTCTCTACTCACATCTTGTATCACTCGAACAACTCAACCCTAATCAATCAGGTTTTGTCAAGGAGACCAAACAATCAACCAGTTACTGTCAAGAACACATACGATATTTAAAGCCTTAGACTGTAATCCTCTTCTTCGAATTCCTTTATATATCCATGCTCAAGCTCTCTGAGTTTACTTTGATTGCTCTCAATTAACCTTTCACTACCTGTATTCTCCAACCGTCTAGACTTCGTTTTCGTCAAGTCGTGCTTTCTTCTCTTTGATTGTGTTTCAACTGGATTGGCGTTTGCTTTCAGTGTATGCGTTTTGGACCTTATGTAAGCTTCCTTTGGTTGCGATATTCGGCTTGACTTAAATTCTTCCGTTTTACGTTCCTCTATCCATTTATTTCTAAAGTATTCTTTGTTGATAGGATGTTTGTCATACTTTGTCATGATCATATTGTCGATTTCATTGTCCATCATCTTGGTCTTTTTCTCATAGGTATCTCTTCTTGATTCCAGTATTTGAATTTCTTGCTTTAATTTTTCCTTTGCATGCTCTACTCTCAGGTGGTACTCTAGTTTGGTTTCTTGTTTGGTTTCAATGCGCATTGTAATGGGTAGGACCCGCTTAGGCTATTGTGTTGTATTATTTTTTTGAAATTTGAAATCTTTATGTATGCTCCTTCTGATTTTGAAATGTCATACTGATGAAGGCTTTGGCCGAAACGTTTAACGAATGTGTTTTTTCTGAGTACATATTTCTATTTTAATACATATTGTGAATGAGCTTATGAGAGTATATAGATATACACACACATATATATATATATATATATATATATATATATATATATATATATATATATTGGCAACAAAGAAACAATAAATTGGATACTAATAGTGCGGATGAAAAACGAACGAGAAATAAACAAAAAAGAGATGTTTTGTAGCACACTAAGGCCTTTCAAGTTAATGCTATCATCAGAGTGTGACTGACAATCTGAATCGAACCCTCCATAATATGTTACGGAGATTAACATGTTTACATAATGACAGACGATAGAAGTGTTAATTGGTTGAGATGTCAATTGAGGGTTGCGTGTCCTGCTTATAGTTTAAAAAACTATTTAAAGCAGGACACGCAACCCTCAATTGACATCTCAACCAATTAACACTTCTATCGTCTGTCATTATGTAAACATGTTAATCTCCGTAACATATTATAAAAAGTTCGATTCAGATTGTCAGTCACACTCTGATGATAGCATTAACTTGAAAGGCCTTAGTGTGCTACAAAACATCTCTTTTTTGTTTATTTCTCGTTCGTTTTTCATCCGCACTATTAGTATCCAATATATGTATGTATATATATATATATATATACATATATATATATATATATATATATATATATATATATATATATATATATATATATATATATATATATATATATATATATATATATATATATATATATATGTATATATATATATATATATATATATACATATATATATATATATATATATATATATATATATATATATATATATATATATATATATATATATATATATATATATATAGTTATACATATATATATATATATATATATATATATATATATATATATATATATATATATATATATATATATATATATATATATATATATATATATATATATATATATATATATATATATATATATATATATATATAGGCTGAACAATGTGGGTCATAATTGAACGGTATATTGATAGTCGTAATCTAAGTTAAGTCAGTATTTGTTTGTCATAGTTTGTTTAACGTGTTTTGTAAGTGTTTTTACATGGTTTATATATTTTTTAGATTAATGGGAAGGTCATTCCATAAACGGATTTCCTTACTTAACAGCATTTTTTCACCCCATGTCCTTCATGTTTTCGAAATCTCGTATTGTTTGCTTTGGCGTGTTGCATAGTTGTGCCTACTTTCATTGATACGGAAGTAGTTTTGAAACACATCTGGTACGTTTTTATCATTATAGTAAATGCTGTGCATGAATTTCAGAATGTTTTGTTCTTAAATTTCGTTAATTTTGAGAAAGTTTAAATTAATATCGAGCTTTTTGGACCCTTGTAGCACCGTGCCCCCTCCGTAAAGTCGCCAGTATTGCAAATATGAGAATGAAACTTGGTACAATGGTGTACAGTAACAAAATCTACACAATAGGTCACTTTTTTATTTTTCATTACATCCATGACGTCACAAATACGTCATAATTGAGGAAAATTCCAGTATTTGCTTGCTGTTGGCAAAATTGACAATATTTAAGTTTTTATTTGACCATTCCTTTTTCAAATGGACTAGAATGTATCACAAAGCATTAATAAGTAAAAATCCATAGTATAATCTTTATTTAAGTTCATTATATATATTATATATTCGTTATTTATATACAGCAGTTTTTCCTTATTTAATTCAAGCCACTAATTGTCAATGTAAATACTCTGAACTGCCTTAAGACGATGTACAGTAATTCAGAGAATCAATTTTGGTCATCAAACATTTTTCTAATACATTTGTTATTATTTACGTGACGTCATAAACATTGATGACGTCATTAAGTTTAAAATTTCTGACGTCATCAAAAATGAATTAAACTATATATCATCTGAAAGCTCTCATCAAGATCTATTGAATGGTAGTGTTCTCAATGATCCGTGATCATTCTGGAAAAAATAAGAGTCCCTTCTTTTCTTTTACTGCTGACCACGTGATGAAAAGGTGTTGGTCACGTGATCAGTGTGTACCATTTTGAAAAATTTTTTATAATTTTAATTAGTATACTAAACTTGAGGAAAAGTCACCAAGTTTCAGCTCTGTAACTGCCAAAACTGCCAATATTATCGCCAAAGATTGATTTGGGAAGGGGACGGAGTTTCGAGAGCAATTTTCTCTTAAACATGGCCAGTAAAGCGCAAGTCTAAAATCTGGATCGATTTCATTCCATTCAGAAAGGCAGTGAGGATAGAAGCTAGATCGGAATTTTTCTGTTCTTGCCCTTATTCACCCGATCATATCCTTTTTGCGGAGGAATTACTGAGACTGCTGAAGTAGGGGGGGGGATTAGATCTAAGGTATATTCAGGGGTTAAGTGGTTTACTATTTCGTAGAATAAAGTAAGGCGTGTACTTCATCGGTGGCAACTTAGTGATTCTCATCCGAGCTCAACGTACCGTTTTTCTCACGACGAACCCCTCAATGCTCCTGTTACAGCAAGAGCGGCAGAATACTGTACTGACTTGAGCCTCTCCACAAGACGTGGCAAGATGATATTGTTACCAAATTCACATACTTTTCCTGGGTTATGATAAAGAACTTCACCGTAGTCAAGGTGGGGTCGCACGTAGAGCTTATATAATTCGTTTAGAGTTTGCCTTGGCAGATACTTGGAGAGGTATTTCAGCAAACCAATACCCTTTCTAGTTTTTAACTTGCTGCTCTTATATGAGCTGAAAAGGAACGTTTTGAGTCGAAGACAATTCCCAGATGTCTATGTTCATTTACCTTTTATATCGGTACGTTATGGGAAAGAATCACGGGATGATCAACTTCAGTTTTCTTTGAAAATATCAATTCAACAGCTTACTTTTGATGATCAGGATTAAAAGACATTCTTCAATCACGAGCCCACTGCATTATCATCTCCAGATCGTGATCCGTGTCATTTGCAGCTCCATTGCAATTTTCAACCTCTGTAAACAACGATGTATCATCGGCAAAAAGCTTAACGTTACACTTCAAGTGTTCAGTTAGATCATTCACACATACAAGGAAAAACTTTTTCTTCGTGTGACTGAAAGAATTGATTTAAAGGGCAAGTCCGGGGTTGATAAGATTATTTTTAAAAAGCAACTTAACCAACTGCTGTACACCTATCTTGAGTTCTTTCCAAGTTTTGATGCCTCCAACTTTCATAAATTGATTGAATGAATCCTCGTAATTTAGGCCAAATATCGTCGCCATTTTGTATTTTGTACAAGTGTGCGAAGGCGCGAAAAGGAGGCTAGCAATGTCAGTGGTACAATATCAACACATTTGGCAGCCTCCTTCAGGTCAAGGTGAAGTGATGTCATAGAATTTGACGTCATTTCGCACTTCTTAGCAGATTGAAATATCTAGTTTCACAGATTAAAATAGAAAAAAATTGGAAAAAGTACTACACACCATTCACATCCGTGTAATTTCTTGAATAATCAACAATTATAGCAACCCCGGACTTCTCCCTTAAATTCTGTTTGGCGGCTAAATGCTCAGTCTTGTCCAGGGAGCGCCTTGTCAATTCTTTCTGCTCTGCATTTCTTTTGACGTTGGAAATTTGTAAGAATAGTGCAGAAATCTAAACCCTATAAAAATCTTAACAAGAACGATGTGTAGCAATAGTTTAGGTATACCTGAAATATTTTGACCATTGAAGTTATCATTAGAGCCGCAGTTAGGGTAGAATATTTCGAACTTCTATCTGGCAACTTGACAGGGAGATTTGTGATGAAAACCAGCTATGAACAAAGTTACGTGAATGCAACTCAGAAGAGTAGGATGGAAAAGCCAATCATCTTCTAACCTGTTGTCACCATCAACCAGGAATTTGAATGATTCTACTCACTTGAAATAACATGGAAGTGCAATTGCTTTCCCTCCAGATTCATCACGCGTTTTTACAAAACACTACATCGTATACAGTGCTGTACGAAAGTTCCACCCCACCCCTCTCTTTCACATCCTTTACTCTTTAAGAGGGAGGAAGTGTATCTGTGAGAGGAGAAACTTCATAAGTTGGTGGAGGGGGCTTAGGCCAGTTGAAGCATGCCATGGTAAAGAATTCTCTGGAAATTGTATGTTTACTAAAACCAATTTTTTGGGGTAGAAGTTTAATGTAATGTACAATGATGAGTGACTACCTGCGACAGAAAAGCTATTTAGCAGCTGACTGTCTCACATCCTAATGACTCTAGTAGTTAACATTATTACTGGCAGTACAGACACATTTCCAGTGCTCAGATTCATAACTTTCAAGTTTCAGACTTCTTCTTTCTTTCTCTACACTATCATTTATCAAAGAATACAAAATACAACGGCGAAAAGAAAGCATTAACTTCGTTGACAACCCCAATCAATTCATGGACAACACAGAAATTCATTCTTGTCCCAATATGTGACATTCAGCGGAATTCTTTGCACATTAACTTCTTTGACAACCCCAATCAATTCATGGACAACACAGAAATTCATTCTTGTCCCAATATTTGACATGCATCGGAATTCTTTGCACATCCCCGTGGGGGCCCTACTTTTAGATTAGTGATGAGACTTTCTTTTCTTCTTTGGGAGACTGGGAAGTTTCACAAAGATTGTGGCATTTTTATGGTCCCTGAAAGTGCATTGTGCAATAGATGATGGCCACAATGACCTGGACTTATGACCTTGAGTATCTTGTTTCCTTGTGCTCATTTGACTTGATGATGGTGCTTCAATCAACAGAGACTCAACATTACCCTGAAAAACCTGGTCCTATTTAGGGCCAAACTCTGAGATTCCTAGAGTACCGATCAGATTGCTAGACGTGTGAATTACTATTGTTAGTTCGGAAAATTTGATAGAATTATCGATTCAATTTAGCAGCTGATAGCTTTCCTATGGGATTCAAGATGGGAGTCCATGATTTCATCATAATTCCATTCATGATTTTGCTGAAGGGTCAGCTTTTTCACTGTTTCGTTATTATTCCCTGTTGTGATCGGTTTAGCGCAGAGATACAAGGGACTGATCCTCATATGTCCACAAAAACCCATGGTAGGCCCAAGCTCTTTAATATGAGCCAATAGGAAGCATTTTTTACTTTGCCTTGGGAACAGAAACCTTAAACAGAATTTCACATGCAAACACTTCCATTGCGAAAGAGAGGGTTTATTTTTGTGTTGTGGTTTTCAAAAACTTATTGCTGCTTCAGATCATTCTCTTACTTGATGATGTAATTTTATATTTTCCAGTTTGAGATTGAAATCATTGACATTGATGATGACTCAAACATGGAGTGGTTTAAGAAATATCAATATGACATTCCCGTTATTCATCTTAATGGAAAATTTCTGATGAAACACAAAGTCTTTGTTGGTGCCTTTGAAGACGCCCTCAAAAATGCAGAGATGAGATCAGCCAAACCAAGGTAGTACCTTTATCTGACCGTAGTGTGTTGCAATTTATTGTTTAAGTACATATCAGGTCTTGCTCAGAAGAGACATGTCATTTTGAAAGCTGAAACTTTGTTAGTTGTCTCCTAACAAAAGATGTTTCAGCATGTATTGTAGTTTATCGGTTTAAGTTTTTGACAACTCCCTCTACCTAAGTATTTGCTAAGAACATTCATTAGATCGTTTGGTTACATGACAAAATGCATGATCTGATGTACCTCACCTGAGAAGTTAATTTTATTGTCTTTTTGTGCTAGCCACAGGAGCCTTCATTGGAAAAATGGGTGGTTGCGATCACACCATCCGCATGGCCCCACCACTGAAAAGTCATGAGTTTGTTTGTGGAGGACTTCTCTTTGAAGCATTCAAAAGCATGTCAGGTCAATAGCAACTATTGGAGCCAGTTGGGCCCAGGCTCCCAAATGATTCCTGAAAGCTGCCTCGTTCATCGTTTTCTGAAACATCATCTGCCTCTTTCATGGCTGGGTGAACTATGCCAGTAGCTTCAAACAGAGATGGAGTTCTGAAGGTCATGCTCTTTTGATGTAAAACAGCTTTATCAGAATCAAGAACCGCAGCAACTGCTAAAGTACCTAGACGTAGCCACTGTATTGTCCTATGAAGTACACAGTAAATATTTACAATTTGGAAATATTTTTATCTTAGCGTAGGTCTGGTCTGGTCTGGTTTAGTTGTAGCATGCTTTTGCCCCCCCCCCCTTTCTTGTTTGAGATTCTTCAAAGATGAGGACCATGAAACAGGGGTTGAATATAGACTTGATATGGTAAGAAATTTGCTAAATTGTCCAAGTTTCCCGTAGATGCAAAAAAGGCTTCCGGACCCCCATCTACTAGATCAAGAGAGGCATTCTAAGTCAAAATTGAAAGAGTGTTCCCCAGAAATTTTCCTATAGATCTTGATTCATAGAAGAATCAGAATATGAAATTGTTTACATTTCCATTATAGCAGCAGAAGGCAGATGTTGGATTCAGAAAATGGTCCGCCAAATTAGCAAATATCAGGAAATGTATTCAGTGCTAAAGTAAAAGGCGTGCCCTTCAATTATTTCTGTTGGCTGCGCCCAGACTACCATTTTCATCATGGCTTTGGCGCACATTGGTACCCCCTCATTTGCAAAACACCCCTTATACATTTTTCAACTGTAAACATCTATCAAGGAAGCATCAGTCTGACATAAGAATAGAATATAATAAAGTCGCCAGGCAAGTGTTCAAGTCCCACGCTCATACAACAGCGTAGGCATAAAACAGATACAAGGTGTCTCCGAGAGGACAGAGCAATTTTATTTTGCGAGGGACTTATTCCACGTGTGCTCTTTTGTCAATAATAGAAGAAGACAGAACATTGTGGATGGATGTGCTGAATTTTTGAAATCTATTTTTTTAATCAAAACATTGCTTGAGATTTCAGGGCCCTAAATATTTGCTTTACAAACCTCATCTCTACTTCATTCTTCTGGGAGAGAAGTACTGTTTACCAAGAAACGTTGATTTGTGAAGGAAAATGACAAAATAATGAATGAAGTCAAAGTGGACACCTTCACATCGAAAAGAAGTTTAAGATCTGTTAGATATCCAGGCACCAAATCCTGGAACAGCATTCCTGATGCCATCAAACGATCTCCGTCAGTTTTCAACTTTCTTCGTAAACCTAAACGTCACATATTCTCTATCGGGTGAGTCAGAAAAAACATGGGGTGCATGGCGGACTGTGACGCCGTACTTAGCCATCCGATTGACGTGAACTAAATTTTTCTGGGCAGCCATGAGTCTAACTTAGATCATAAATCTTCACCCATCGAAATCGGTAATTTGATGCATTTTTTAAAAAATATTTCCTTCGCAAAACGTTGCATGTAAGTTTTGCAAACTGATGAAGTCCTTTTCCAAGCCCCTCCAGCGTTTTAGCCTAGCTAGAGTTGCAGGTGCATTTAGTATTATCAAGGGGTACTGAACCAGTGAGACCTGGCTCACACTAGGTTGTTTTGGTCATTGTGGTCATGCAAAGAGACCCAAAGAACAAAGACTCGCAGTTTGAGTCCTTTGTCTTTTGGGTATTTCGGCACAACTCTTAGGACTCGCAGGACCTGGTGTGCACCAGGTTTTAGAAAAATGTGTTGTTTGCAAGAAGTCCCGTTGCGATTTACATAGTGTTGATTTGCTTGAAGAATCCTCTTCGCAAGACAAATCAGTGCTCATCATTAATGTCTTTCAAGAACATTTTTCATGCAGGGCAAGATATGATAAGTCATCCCAAGGATGACAATAGTATCTCCTGACTATTTCATTCTCCCCTGATAATACCACGTGTACATGTAACTTGTACCAAGATAACATGCGGAAGGGCTTGGCAAAAGATTTCCCTATTTTACAGGATTCCAATACAACGTCTTACTAAAGAAATCTTTTTAACAAATGTACCAAATGACCGATTTCGATGGGGAAAGGATGTTTTGGCTTTATGGGAAAATTTTGTTCACGACAGTCGGATGGATAAGTTCGACGTCACAGTCCGCTAAACGCTCCGCGTTTCTATTGATTCACCCTGTACAAAGTGCCAAGTTCTCCGAACATTTCTACAACTTTTGAGGTTGTTTGCAGTCGTTGTTAAACAGAATTTTTATCGCATTGGAATTTTAGAAAGAAATCTTGAACTTGAACTACAAGCTTGGTGAAATTCTCTGAGATTCATAGCAATCTTTTAGCCTACAATATGCAGTTATAGCCAACCTTCAATAACCACCGAGGGTGAGCCAAAACGGGAGAAGAATCACAAAAAGGTACTTCGATTTTTAAGCTCTTAACTAGAATTTGAATTATTCAAATCCGTCAAGTTCTCTTCATGCTTTGCATTTTCAAAAATGGATATTCCCTAGCTCTTCTGATTTCCTATATGATTACAGTTACAACTCATAACGTTTGCTATGTTTCTTTCTCATACTTAGTACAACTAGCCACTCACCAAACGTTGAGGCTCAACGGTCAAAGAATTATGGTGAGAAAATGCAGTATTCAAGCGACGTTTTGAACTTTTATAGTGGTCATTATATCAATCGATGTGCAGAAATTCGAAAGAACTCAGAACTTCTTGAAGAAAAACTTAAGGAAGATACCAGCAAATTAGTTGTTTTCAAATCATTGCAACCATTGCTTCAAAGATGCAAAGATAAACGTGGACATGTGCTAAGAACATTATCCCACGATGAATATGTAAAAGCAATACGTTCAAGTGAAAAGCTACGTGACGTTGTGTTTTTAGGAACTGAACTCAATAAATGCAGTAACTGGTTTGCTGTCAATCTAACGGAGGATTCTGAAGCAGCAGCAATCCTGAACTTTGTTAAAGAGGAAGATTCAGAGTTTAGGAATGCTTTTCTAGGAATGATGAAGCTAAATGAAATGCAGTCTTCTATTGCTGCACAAGCTCGCGGTATTCTAGCATGGCATGACAGCCACCAGTTTTGTCCTGAATGTGGAACAAAAAGTGACATGGTTGAAGGTGGCTATCGGAGGCGGTGTAGGAATGAAAACTGCAAGACCAGGAAAGGTTAGGGCTTTTTATTTGTTTCATCTTAAAAGTTCTTTTTGTAACAAGTTAATTTGCTTTAGTGAATATTCGAATATTAAATGATTAAAAGACTTGACCAAATTATATGATTGTTGACGTTTCAAGATTCTAAAAGGACAAGGCTGAAGTTATATCCATAAAGGCAATAAACTACCAAAAATGTGTTTTTACAAATCCTACGTGATTTTAAATTATGGGAAAGCCCGTGGAATAATACCTAAAACAGAGCTATGGGAATAGAAGATTGCTGAGCGTTAAGTGAGGAACGATTGCGCAAAATTGATTAATTTTCATGCATGAGTACATCAAAAGCGTTTTTAGCTACTAGGACCAAGCAAAAGGGCCATCAAAGAAGTTGAAACCGTAGAGCAGTGAATAAAACGTCAAGACGCTGACCATTGAGCTGCAATATTTTCCCGAATCTTGCCATTTCTATGAATATTATATCCCGGTTTGACTTCAGTTTGAACCAGACATGTAGGTAAGACACTTAAATCTAAACTAGCAATGATGTAGGGGGAGCAGAGTTGCCAACTTATTTCTTCAGCATAGGCCTAAAGTTCTAAAAAAGGTAGCATAAATGGTTGATGCACTTTTCCTGGATAATGGTTATTGCTTCCAAGAAATTTCAGGTGCCTTCCTTTATTGTATCGTCGCAATTCTGATATGCTGATTAATTTCAAAATCATAGCGTGTTTCTTTTCATGGAAAGAATTTGTGAAAATTTTTAAGCAATTCAAATTCATTGTAAATTCACAACTAATTGATGCCTGGTTCACATTGCTCAGTTTTCCTATGAAAACGGAGCAAAGCTCATCTGTTTTTACCTTGGATTCACATTGCTCCGCTGTGAAAACGGAGCTTTTCGTAGATGCTAATGAAAACTCATATCTGAAAACGATCCGTTTTTATTTTGAATGCCAAACACAGAAATATTTGGAATCGCTTCACATTCATTTGTTGATAGGCTGTTGATTACAATGGCATTCAAAGTCGCAATTGGCGCCTTTATGACAGCTACTAACAAAGGCTTTGTTTAGAAAGGGGGGCTCAACAAAACCGTTTGCCGGAGCTGTGTGAACACCTATCGCATTCCTAGCGCAGTTATTCGAAAGCGAAGCAATGTGAACGGGCAGCTTTTCATCAGAGAAAACAGTTAGAAACAAAAACGGAGCAGTGTGAACGTTGCTTAAGAAAGAATGGTAAATTTTCAGGAAAACAATTTTGTCTATGATTTCTGCAGTATGGTGATAAGCAGAAATATGTCGCTTTCGGGTTTACGGTTTGACCATTTTTGACGCCATAATCTCAGAAGACTGTGAAACTTAACAATTTTTTTTCCTGAATATAATCATGATATCAGTATCTACATGAACAGGATTGTAATAAAGTACGTCCAGCACGGTAAAGACGAGTCAATTCCAAGAGAGATCAATACCCTTTCACGTACCTATGCTTGCTTCGTTTATATCTATTTATAGGATCATGCTTCGACTGCATGATCATAGATTCTCTTTTTCATTATCATTTTTAGCCATTTTCCATTTTCTATGAACCTTATCCCTCCATCATTTATCAAACAGTGAACAATAAGGCACATCCACTATCAAGTACGAAAATATCGATGGTTGTTTTATCTTCCTGTTTCACGTTAAGCTCATTTCAATTAGTTGCTTTCGGGCAGCTAAGAACGTGAAATCCTGCAAAGACAGCTTACAGCTGTCGTTGTAATATGAATGGAATTTTGAATGGAAGAAGTCCAGCGGAGAATAAATCCTGAAAAAAGAAGATTTGGCGATGATAGAGTAAGATTACAAAAGAGGTTTCGTTCTGAAAATAAAAGGATTCAAACAAAACACACTCCTTGTCCAAGCAAACAGTTCACCGAGTTGATTAGTCATCTTCAATAGACGTGAGAAAGATATTTTACATCGTTCCGTTGAATATACCCATCTGTAAAATATGAAATGAAATATTGTTTCTGCAAGCCTTCTCTCCTTTAAGGAAGCTCTCACTTCTTACTTTTCACTTGATAAAGTCTGCCCAAAGATTTCCTCGATGTCTCAGACCAGTTACATTGAGCAAGACAAAGTTTTGCGATGACATAGAACTCGAGAGTAGACTCTTGGAGGCCCTGAAGGTGTACAAAGTGAGGGCTATACAGTAAGGCCCCGCATTTAAGAAACTACTTTTTGACACCGTAGCCTAAAATGTTTCTCGTATCTCTGATACTTCTCATGTTTTAGGCTCAAGTTTCTTAAATTGCTACTTTAATTTCTTTGAAGTCCTAGGCAAATAAGTTAAACCAAAACGGGACGGTCTATTGGTATATCATCCATATTCAGCCATATATGTATGTCAACAATGATTGTCAAGGGCATGAATTAAACTTTAGGCAAAAATCTGTTAAATCCAAAATATCTCGCTAGTAATTTCTTAATGAATCATGTATGAAGTGTAATGCTCTCACTCTATCAGACCAGCAATTAATGTTACTCAAAATACAAGAAACTTTATTTTGGGTGCGAGCCTCAAGAGTTTCTTATAGGCAGGGGGCCTAATCATTTTTTAGTAGCCTAAAAGTTTCTTTTAGGTGGTTTGTTAAATGCGGGGCCTTACTGTATCCTTGAAGCTGTTATGATCTGGAATATTTCTTCTTGTTACTTCTGCAAAATGTACCTATTTTTGAATGGGGCGAGGGGAGGGGACGATTTCATTCTTCACAAACCTATTAAGAAAACTCAAATTTTGTTGAATTAAAGATTTCTTTTCTTTGCTACTTTGCTGATCTATTTATTGTCGTTCCGTGTCAAGACCATCATCAGGTGCCCGTTTTTCAAAAACGTATCAAGAAAACCAGCACCAAACTAAGAATCAAAATTTACAGATCCTCCGACATTAGTTTTGCCCTTTTTTCAGCTGAATCTCACCATGCTTGCTACCCGCGAGTCGATCCGGTAACAATGGTCCTTGTTCTGTCACCCGATGAAGAGAGTATTCTGTTGGGAAGAAAAGCCGTGTTTCCACCGCGATTTTTTACTTGCCTTGCCGGATTTATGGAGCCTGGTGAATCATTTGAGACGACTGTTAGAAGGGAGATCTACGAAGAAAGTGGCCTGAAAGTTGGCAATATTCGATACCAATTATCACAGTGCTGGCCTTTTCCCTCGTCTGTCATGTTTGGATGCTCTGCTACTGCGGAAGATACAAATTTGAAGGTAGACGAGGAAGAATTGGAAGAGGTAATATTGAGTGCTCATTATTTCAATTTCATACAATTGCAGTTTGCTGCATTTGCTAAAGACAACCCAGAGTTTGTATGCTGGGTGAGTCAAAAAACAAGGTAACACTTTTGGCGGGCTTTGGAATAAAAAGTACATGGCTGATTTTCAAAGCTAGGTCCTTAGTCTGTCAGCCAAAGGCCAACCTAGATGTGCAAATTTTATTCCACGTTCGATTCTAGTCCGTAATGTACTTGCCATTGAAATATAAATTCAGTGTGATCGTCTATTTCAGAAATAAACGTTAAACAATGTAAATGGCAAGTAAGTTGTTGACCAGAATAGAACGTGAAAATGGCGTTCCTATGCAAACCCCTTGCTAATTTCTGGATCTAATAGATCACTGCTTTTGCCAAACAAAATTTTTACACCTGAGATAGCCCTTGAATGCTAAATCAATATTTAATTTTGAACACAAGCCACTAATTCTATTCCATAATCTTTTTTCACTCGTCCGGTGATTGACGATAAAATGGAAGGTTGTCACGCGCAAGCATCCCTCATTAACATTTTGTAGTCTCGGTCTGAAGGTCACATAAGAGGAGCATTTTCTCTCGAACTTTAGTCTGATTTTGGCCAAAGAAAAATGTACCTATGTCAAACAACCTGAGGAAAACTTGTAGAAATTTATCAGAGATTTGTTTGCCAAAAAATTGTATTCATTCAAACTTAAAAAATCAGGTATCAAATACTTTTGAAGACTGGTCATAAAGTTTTCTTGCCAACTCCATATGTGTTGTTGGATCACCCTTATTTAGCACAGCTTTCCCAACATCAGACAGGTCGAAAAGATTCTTCGAGAAGTGAAATTTCTTGTCAGGACTGAATTTTCAGAAATGTGACAATACGACTTAAACACTTAAGGATTTTCATATTTTGGGCGTATTCTTCTGGACATCTGAAGTCTGCGAAGTCTTCTGAAAACGGTAGGCTTCGTAGAGAACAATGTCAATTATCGAAAGAATGGGAATTCTGACAAAGTTAGAGTTGGCAGACTTTAAAGAGAAAAAAGGCCAAAAGAGTACGTATTCTGAAAACGGTAGGGTTGGCAGACTTTGCAGAGGAAAAATAATGCCAACATGCCAAATGCCAAAATGCCAAAAGAATGGGAATCCTGAAAAAATGAGAGTTCGCATGTTGTTGCTCGACCAAGCGAAATGAAGCCATTGCAACACTATGTACTTTTGTTATGTCAATCCGAAGAGAAAAGAGCCTGCAAAGTGTTTATTGTTTTTCGAATCTTTTTGAAAACTTTTTCATTCACGAAACAATGCTTTTTGTGATCTTTCAAAAGTCTGCCAGCTTCAGAAGCAAAAGGTTTCCGAAGCCTCGGATCTCTACCGTTTTCAGAAGAGCCCAAAAGAATACCTCAAAAATCTCTCGGATTTCTACCGAAAACAGAATGACCAAAAGAATTTGCTTTTATAACAAGCGATCTGAAGTCTGCGAAGCCTACCGTTTTCCGTAGAAGGGTACCAAAATAATGGAATTTTATCTTCTACTAACTCTACCGTTTTCGGGAAATGCCCAGAAGAATACGCCCTTTATATTCAGCTCGAAGGTGAAGCATGATATATACATGAATGACGAGCTAAGAGAGCACCTCTGAGCCGCGACAGGTCATTAATGGTTCGAGCAGAGACTGGCCCAGGCAAAATAAAGGGAACGAGAGATGAGCCTGGCCTGCTAATGGTTAGTAGGCTTACAAAATCCAATTACCAACATGTCAAATTTTACATCAAGAGAAAGACAGATAACGTTCACGTAGCCAAGAAGGTTTCTTCTATAACCTGTCATTTCAGCAAGAAGAATACACGCCTATTGAGTCAGAACAACTCTCGTAAAATTCAACGAGACGATAAGTGATTGAATGGCGTGTAAGTTGAATGAAACCCTGGAAAGAAGACAAGTCTAAAATTTCATTAGGGTCGTGATTTTTGCTTGAAAATATGAACATATTAAGATAAGTAGGAAACTATTGGACGACAAGGCAATAGAGAGCTGCAAAAACGTTGAAAAATGGAAGCGGAGCCACGACTGGCTTAACCAAAATGATAGATTCATAACAATAGTTACCCTACACCGTTTTCATAGGTTTCATAGAAACAGCAAAAAATATACCAAACTTTAGATGAAGAGAAAGAGAAATATATTTTGCGTGGCATAGGGGGATTTTCTTTTTCATAGGACGTAGCATTTGGAAGAAAATCGACCCTGAATGAATGAGTGAAATTTTGGTGAACTTCGACAAACGGATTTGCCGTAGTTCAACATGCAGGTTGACTGCAACTCTAAGTTCAGAAAAAGTTACGGGATCACAGTATAAATGGTTAGTTGAAGAAAGTATGAATATCGTTCCAGAAAATTCCAACTCATCGATCAAAAAGAGAACTTTTGACTGAAGAAGAGACAAAAGTCCAAGTGGAGACTTGTTGGCCTTACAAAAGCGTTGTTGATCCGTGTCTTGTTCAAAGGATTTGAGACGGAAGCCAAAAACGCACAAGGTACTAGCCTATGTCAAAAGAACGAAAAATAAATTTTGCATGGCATAAGGTAGTTTGCTTCCCAAATAAACTCGTCACTTCTCGAGAAAAAACCCTTGAATAACAACTATAAATCTTCGTCGTTCCAAGCGAAAGGAGAATCTCAAGAGTCACCTAATGCGTGAAAATGGGTGATTTCATTTCAAAATATTCCAAACAAAAGAAAATAATTTTGTGAAGCCTATTCTTCCAAACACAATAAAAATCAGATCAATATAAAATCTTGCAAAAATGAACTTTTTCGGCGTGCACGCGTGATAAATCAGGAAACAGGTGCCAAAAATCACATGACCTCAACGTGCCTTCACAGCATCGATGTTTCAATGGACTTCATACGTCAGCAAGGGTTGTCGGACGTGGTTACACTGTTTTGAATTGTTGTTCATATGCATTTACCAATCTCATTGCCTCGATATTAAGCAGCAATTGCCGCCTTTCAACCGGGAAATTTTCTTTCTTACTCACCTGGTAGAGCCTCTGAAAATGAGCGTACCTACCCAATTAGAGGAAGTTAAATACCCAGTTTATAAAACTAAAACATTTGGTTAGTGCTGGCATTGATGACATAAGAGCAGAATATTTGCGTCATGAACCATTTGATGTATGCAATTGCATTCCTAAAATTTTGAAGGAAACAGCATTAATACTTGGTTAAGACACTTGCCAAATAGCAGAAACATGCACTGATACCAATAATGCTCCTGTTCGAGAGCTCCGCGCTAAGATAATTTTGAATTTAACCAGAAGAATAGAATATAGAATATTTCACATTCACAAGCAAACAAGATTATCAATACATCATACATCAATCAACTGGCAAAAGTCTGAAGATTTAGGAGCTGCTTGGAGTTGAGGCATACCAACATTCCTTTCTAAACTTGGGATTAACTTTCCTTAGTTGAAACCTGCAACTTTTTCAGTGAATAATAACAGTATCCTTGTCCATATAAGAAACCAATTTTCGTCAACTAAGGTACAATAATGGTGAAATGCAAGGAATTCTCATTGACATATTGGGTAAGTAAGCAAAATGTATCCACCCTGTCAACAAATCCACTGCCGGAAATGTAACACCGATTTTCAAAATCAATACTCCTTGGTAGCTGACGGTTTAACTTGACTTTGCAAACTTATTCACAATTTATAATACATTAAATTAATGTCAAATAAATAAGTATTTCTTAACAACTAGCTTCTGTCAGATAAAATGATGTTTTCGTAGCGCAGACATTGGTTTCCCATGATGCGGAAGCTGTTGAAATGTAATTTTGATACTCGTCAATCTTGGAATCAAAAAGTTGAAATTTCCAGAATGGTCCACAAATCATTTTTGGCTGGTTAGGTCTCATTGATAAATAGAACTTTTGGCCAATTCCTAACGCCAGATAGCCTGCGTGCAGTCTTTCTTTTGTAAAATTGAAAGAATGTAACTTTGAAAGACTGCGCATCACCAAGAGATTTATCGTATGGATGACTCAGCAAAATGAAATCAATGAACATAATCTGGTCTATCATTTTGTTCAATTTCAAACAAAAACGAAACAAAGACACTGCGTGAGCTGATTGTGCTGTGGTTCGGAAAATTCCTAACCAGGCTCTAATTGGCTCATATTACAATGGATTAATTCACCAAAATACGAAAAATTGTTTTCTATTTTCGCGTTCATTACACAAAAGAAAGACTGCACGCAGGCTAAAAGCTAGAAGGAAATAGGTTTTCCTGCACGTTTTTCAAAACAATTGATGAATTTTTTGACTAGCCACGAATTTTGCTTCATACTGGCTCGTTTTGCCCCAACTTACCCTACATAACATTTCTTTTAGATGCTGTTCTTGTGTCTCGTTTCTAGGTTTGTTGGTTTACCAAGGAAGAGGCTGCTCAACTGATATCAAAAGAAACATACAAAGAATTCATGGCAGGCAAAAAAGTGAGGATTGCCCCTGGTAAACATGCATTGGCACACCATTTAATTAAACGCTGTGTGGATGGAAAGTGCTAAAAGATGGCACTGGAAGCTAGAAACGCCAAACTATACAGGCGATCTTTGGACCATGTCGCTATTCTAGAATGGTTTCCAGCGCCCATCCTGCTGTACTTGACTGTCTTTTACGAGGAATATGATCAGTATTAAATAATTTGATTATTTAATTGTTTGAAATTGGAAATCTTATGCATTTACAAGCCTTTCTTTTCTGTATTAGAGTTTTGAAGCTGTCTTCTCTCAGCTAGGAAGATTCGAAATGTATCTTACCGTCTCTCGGTATTCTAGGTGACATCAAAGTTCGATGTGATTCTCTCTCTGAAGTGCATTTTAAAACTTATTCAGACCAAATTCATTTTTAAAGCGTGTCCGCCCTGCTTTCGCCTAATGATAATGATTTTACGAGAAAGGTTGCAGCAACTTCAAACGCCATGTTGGTTCTATTTCATATCAGTGGCTTTGATGGTTTCTTCACTTTCTGTGCAAATTTGCTTCACTCGAGAGAATAATTACGATATTCTTCTCAATAGAGCAACTTGGATGTCTCGTTGATCTTGTTCTATACTTCTGATTTAGACCTCCAAGGCAAAAGGTAATTCTTTCAAATTGTGGTTTTTAAAAGAAAGTGGTTCCTAGGCAATAGACGATAGTGCTAAAGATGACGCCAAGGAATTATTTACCAAGATGCATTGGGTTCTAATTTCGAACCCTTAGTGATTCTATAGAAATTCCATTAAAGAGCGCAATGCATCTTGGTGAAAAATTCCTTCCCGTCATCTTTACCGCAATCATCTATTACAGTAAATCCCCGCAAACAAGATCATAGCAAAATGAGAACCTACGGACTGCCTTTGTGAAAATGTTGGGTGTAGCTACATGTTCATGGAGAAACACTGTTCTATAGTATAGGATTATAGCTGATGACTCACTGCCTGTGTACCAGAAACTGCGGCGTATCCCTGCAGCCTGGGAACAAGAAGTCGATGCACAGATCCATAAATGATACCGGGTGGGTCAAAAAAACGCCTGGCACTTAAAAGGCTACTGCTCCCTGAATATATAAGCAATAATATCTTGCAATATTTGATTAAATAGCTAACATGTTCAATTATTTTCAGAAATTTTCCTAGCTAAAGTCGTTCACTCCATTCAGAATCTGCAGGCAATTTTCCAAAATGAGCCCCTTTGAGAAACCTTTAAAAACCTGCTGAAATTGCAAGCAAAAGTCCCTAATGTGTTTACCTAACAGCGATGACTTTAAGCACGCTTTCGCACGTGCTTTTTTTGACGAGTGGAAAGGTCTTCCCCATAGTGTGAATAACTTATTGAGGGGGGATTTCACTTTCCCATGAGGACAAAATACATGAGCACATTCAAGAGTCATTATTGCTAGGAAGGAGAACAAAGGGAAATTTTGCTTGCTGTTTTCGCTTGTTTTAGCAGGTTTTCGAAAGGGGCTTTCTACAGAAAATCTCCTATTTCGACTAAGGAATGACTGATTAAAGCCGGATAAATTACTGAACATAATTTGACATATCGGGGATAAAACAAGACAGTTTTCAGCATCATTGCTTTGATATTCAGGGAGGAGGATCTTTTCAAACGCCGTGCGTTTTATTGACTCACCCGGTAGATAATGACATCATTAGACCGACTGAGTCACCGTAGAACAGTCCGATTATCCTTGCCGAAAAGAAAGACAATTCTTCAAGGTTTGTTTGGGGTTCCTGTAAACCGTGGAACGACCTAACGACTAATAACGAGTTATCAAATTACAGTATCCAGTTGTCTGTGCAAATGGGTGTATCAACCGGACAACCATTGGTATGGAATGGGCTGATCAGTGGATTGGAATAGCGGACCCTGCGACTTTCTATTTCTGTGGAAAACAAAGTAAGAAGCAAGAAAGCAAACGAGTTTCATTTGATGCTCATCTTATTTTTTCTCTGTGCCCTTGTATCCGTTTTTCATGCAAACGTGTGAGTAAAAAGATGAAAAGAATGGCTCCCTGTTTCTTTCTCCTTTTTTTACTTACACAACAACATTGACACTGACTGGGTGCGGGTATAGGCAACATTCCTTGGTTTCTTATCGGGTACGTACTTAATAGTTTAACAATAAGCAATAGAATACATAGCAACACAACATAATATAATATAACATAACAACATAACATAACATGGTATAACAAAACATAACATAACATAAACATAAACATAACAAACATAACATAACATAGCAAAACATAACATGATATAACATAACATAACATTTCATTTTTCTCATTTCATTTTAAATTTATTTATACAGGGTAACAATGAAGAGTTGAAACCTGCTTTACAATTGGTCTTGTGAAAAAAATGATACAAAATAAAGTATTCAAACTTACAACTAAAAACCTATTTTTACTTTCAAACCTATTACAATTTATCAATGCCATGCCAACTATGGAAGAAATAAAAGGGGGAAAAGGAAGCGGTATTATCCAGCATTAGAGGCCCAAGTAATTTCTTAGTCTCGATTTGAAGCACTGAATAGGGGATGCAAACTTTGTATCTGGCCGTTCCAAACTTTGGCTAACATAACATAACATAACATAACATAACATAACATAACATAACATAACATAACATAACATAACATAACATAACATAACATAACATAACATAACATAACATAACATAACATAACATAACATAATGAAAGACAGAGAATGAAGGTACTAAGGTCATTTCATTTCTTTGTTTTTTAGTTTCAAGGCATTTATCGCGTGACAATGACAATGACAGGAAGGCAATGACAGGAAAAGTCCGAGCAGGTTGATGTTCGAGAGCCTTTTTCAAGCTGCATGCAGCAATGCGCTAATGCACAGGATCATCCTAAAATGGGAAAAAATGACAAAAGTGCTGCTCCGGAACATGTCACAATGACGCATACAGCTGTCATCATAAATTCCACTCAGTTTCTTAAATATATCATGAACTAGTATGTTAGTGTCTTGTGAAGATGGTTTCACAAGTTGTGAGTTCGAGACTAGAACACGGCAGGAACACGGCAAAAGAACTATCTAAATTAACTTTATTCGTCTTCTTCGGTATTCGGCTTCTTACATCAACGGCTGTACTCATCAATACTCGGCTACGGCTTTAACTATGACTGTCAAACTTCGTCCATTCGTCAAATACACACTTATCTTTTATCGTCAGATGTAGCGTCCTCTCGTCTGAACTCAAAACAACCCAACGCCCTTCTTAAAAGACAACTAATATTGGACACCTAAAATAACCCAATAAAATTACAAAACAAAACTGTTCATATGATGTTTGTGCGTTCAGTTGTTAAGCCTAGGTTTCCCCTTTTAAAGGGGGTACAAAGGACCAGAAGCCTTTGCCATCGTTTGTTTTTGTTTTTTGTGAATTTCATACAGTCAGTCATTCTGGAAGCTGTGGAAAGCAAAATGCTGACTTCACGCAAAGCATGCTGGTCTTTGTACTTCTTTTAAACTTTGACCTAAAAACAACAAGAGACGTGGCCGGTCTCGTAACATTCTGTTAGGAATTAAAACCGAAGTCTATTTCTTAAGAACCAGGCTATTAAAGAACAGGATCCCAGTTTGCTTTGTTTTTTCTTAGTTTGTTTCACACAGAAACAGAAATTCGCAGGATCCGCTTTCTCTTAGATCCACTGATCAGTCCATTCCGTACTCATGGTGGTCCGGTTGATACACCCATTTGCACAGACAACACGATACTGTAATTTGATAACTCGTTGTTAGTCGTTAGGTCGTTATTAGTCGTTTGGTCGTTCCATGGTTTACAGGAACCCGTTTGTTTGTGACTTTCGCAAATTAAATGACACCACAAAGAAGGATACTTAGCCACTTCCCCACATTAAGGACGTGCTGGACAAAATGGCTGGAGCAATGTATTGGTCCACCCTTGACGCTGCTTCGGCTCATTGGTCGATGCCTTTGCATGAACAGCATGAGGTCAGAACCGCCTTTTCCGTACCACTTGGTAAGTTTAAATTTAATTTGACCCCATATGGATTATGTAACCCTGGTGCTTCATACCAGCGACTCATGGATGTAACCCTGGTGCTTCATACCAGCGACTCATGGATATTTATTCATCAGGTTTACCAGCAGACCATATCTTGGCGTATATGGATAGCATTGCAATCTACAATTAGACATCCGATTAACATTTAAAGGATCTTGAAGCTGTTTTCCTACGCCTTCGTTCAGCAGGCATTTCACTCAAAGCATCAAAGCTTTTGCCACTCAAACAGTTGAGTTTTTAGGATATGAGTTATCCGCAGATGGGATAAAGCCACAAGAGAGACTAATATCAGCTATTCGCGAGTTTCGAAGACCAAGCACAAAGAAAGATCTCAAACGATTCTTTGGCTTAACAGGTTTCTACCGTAACTTTATCGAAGGTTTTGAACGCACAAGTAAGCCTTTGAAGAAAATCAAAAGTGACAATGTTGCCGTTGAAATGAACTGATCACTGCGAAGAAGCCTTAAAAGGCCTGAAAGAAAGATTATGTTTCCCAACAACAACAAGATGACACTGCCCATCCAGTGGCCGTCTTTTCTGTTACATTGAATTCTTCTCAGCAACGATGGTCTACCCACAGCAAGGAAGCCTACGCACTGCTTTTTGCAGTTAAACCTGATACGTTTATTTACTGGGAACAGAATTCATACTCAATTCAGATCATAATCCACTTGTTCATATCCGAAATGCCAAGGACCCCCATGGAAGTTTTGTAAGATTGATTTCGGAACTTGAGGGATTATAATGATTTTAACAATCTTTCATATTTATACAGGTTAATTTGTTCAGTAAAAATCACAGTCAGGCAAATGGCTTTGCAGAGAGAAATATTCGAAATGTTAGAGAAGTGTTTCGCACAACCCTCTTTGATCGAGGAATCCAGCAGAAGCACTGGCGATCCTTATCAAACGAAATTGTTTTTACCCTGAACACTAGTGAAAGTTCCGCAACAAAACGTATGCTATGTGAAGTCATTTTCGGCCGGAAGCCAGTTTTGCCTCAAGACCTCCGGTTGGAGCAGAACGTTCATCCAGCTGATACCGATGTTGTCACGCCCACCGAATATGCTGCTGAATTAAAGGCACATGGAAGCGAAGTGTCATTGACCCGCCCAAATGTAAATTGCTTTATAACTCATTTGTCATGTGAAACTTCAGGTACTGCCCCCTCATTTGGATGTTTTGTGGAAGAACTGCTAATAAAGAAATTAACAGAGTTCATAAGCGAGCACTTCGGATCTTATTGAAAGACTTTGATGCTTCATTCGATGATCTGCTAATTAGAAATGAAGAAAAAACTGTTCACGCTCAGAACCTGCAGAAACTCGTGATAGAAGTGTATAAATCGCTCAATCATGAAAACCCTCCTTTCTTACGGGATTTATTCACAAGGAAAGAAATTAATTACAATCTGAGAATCAAAGATATTCTCACTCTTCCCAAGGCATCTACTGCGTCTTTTGGTACAAATTCGATAGCGTTCAGGGGTAGCATACTTTGGAACAGTACACCTGATGTGATTAAAAGCAGCAATACAGCCTCCGTTTTTGGCAAAAACATAAAAATTGGACTGGGGAGGGTTGTAACTGTAATATTTGTAAACAGTGTTCCTGTACATTTGTTTAATTTAGTTGGTATTTATTAGTTTGTACGTTTTGCACAAGCTAGATTGTTATCCAACTGTAAATAAAGTGATTTATTATTATTATTATTTATTGTGTCGCACACTGTCTTTGTCAATGGTGATAACGGCTTGAAACATGGTGTCAACAAGACTCCTCAAATTTCAAGCACTTTCCGGAGGATCCTTGCAGAGTAGATGATGACAGTTTTCTGCAGTTCAACAATTCGTGTTCCTATTCCAAGGTCATCTAATCTTTTGGAAAGTTTCTTTGGGGTTGTCCCAAGTGCACCTATTATAATAGGAATGACTTTCGTTCGCATGTTCCATAATTTCTGTACTTCTCGCGCTAGATCTTGACACTTTTCTATTTTTTCCATCTCTTTTTCATTCACTCTACTATCATACAGTATAGCAAAGTCTATTATTTTGCATTCTTTCTTTTCTTTATCACGCAGAATGACATCAGGTCTTCTGGCTTGAATGATATGGTCTGTCTGAATACTAAAATCCCACAGTAACTTACAGCTGTCGTTTTCGGTAACTGTTTCTGGTTGGTGTTCATACCATCTTTCTGATGCTGCCAACCCATACTTTCGACACAATTCCCAATGGATCTTTCTTCTCACGCAATCATGGCGTCGTTTATACTCTCTTTGGGCTAGCATATTACATTCACTAACAATGTGATTTACTGTTTCATCTACCTTACCACACATACGACATTTGCTTTCCTCCTGTGTGTTATCAATCTTGGCCTTGATAACATTGGTTCTTATCGCTTGTTCTTGGGCCGCTAGAATTAACGATTCAGTTTCACGTTTAAGTCCTGTTCCTTTGAGCCACATCCATCGTTCTTTTCCTGCTTCACCATCCGTTTGTCGTAAAAACTGGCCATGAAGTGTTTTATCTTTCCATTCCTGTTGCCTTTCAATTTTCTTTCTATTCTTGAATTCTATCACACTTTCCCCTTGACAATCCTCTATTTGCCTTGCAGCCACTAGTGATCTTTCACAGCTATTTCTTACATAGCTCTTCAGTCCAAGCTTTGCTAGATCAACAGTATCCTCTATGCTCAAAAGCCCTCTGCCGCCCTCCTTTCTAGAGATGTAAATTCTGTTTGTGTTGCTCTTTGGGTGCAATCCCCTATGCATAGTGATTAATTTTCTTGTCTTCCGATCGATACCTTGCTTCTCTTCCTTGGTCCAGTCTAAAAATGCTGCTGAATACTTTATCAAAGAGACTGTCCAAATTTTAATCCCTTTAATCATATTTTCTCCATTCAACTTCGTTTCCAGAACCTATCTTACTCTTCTTTTATATTCTTTTGTGATATTTTCTTTCATTTCTTGCTCTTTTACTTTGTCAACTTGTAATATTCCAAGGTACTTATAACCTTTGTTGTCTTGCAACGATTTTATTACCTTTTCGTTTGGCAGTTTAATACCTTCCGATCTTACTACTTTTCCCCTCTTTTGGATCATTGTCGCACATTTTTCTGTTCCAAATTCCATTCTGATATCACTTGTGAATATTCTGACTGTCTGAACGAGCGAATCAAGTGCTTTCTCGTTTTCCCCATACAACTTCAAATCGTCCATAGATAACAGATGATTAATTTTCTCTCCCGAAGCGAATTTGTATCCAGGTTTAGACTTTCGTAGAATACTTGTAAGGGGCAGTAGTGCTATGATAAACAGTAATGGTGACAACGAATCGCCCTGGAATATTCCTCTATTTATCTTTACCTCACCCAACACATCACTTCCACTTGTCAATTCTACTCTCCAAGATTTCATACATTCTTTCATGAATGCAATTAATTCTTCATTAATACCAATGCCTTTGAGACATTCTACGATCCACGAATGTGGCACCATGTCATATGCCTTTCGATAGTCAATCCAGGCAACTGCGATACTTTTCTTTCTGGCTTTAACTTCTTTCATTATCATTCTATCTATGTACAATAAATCTGCCGTCCCCATTGATCCCTTTCGGCCTCCTTTCTGCTCTTCAGGTAGCATTGTTTTCTTTTCCATGAAAAACAATATATCTCGTCAGCTAATATACCAGTTAATATTTTCCATGCTATTGGTAAACAAGTGATTGGCCTATAATTGCTCGCTTCATTTCCTTTTGTTTTGTCTTTTTGTATCAAAACTGTTCTTCCCTTGCTCATCCAGCTAGCTTCAACCAAACAACTTGACAGGTTGCTTTTCAAATGAATATGCATGCTTTGGAAATGTTTAAACCAAAAGCCCTGTACCATATCAAGTCCTGGTGCTTTCCATTAAGGAAGTTTCTGTACTATCTTTCTAATTTTTTCTGTTGTTATTTCTATCTTTTCTTGTCCTTCTTCCTGAAAGAATTCTTTTTGAAGTCTTTCAACCACTTTGCATCTTTGTTATGATTAACGTCTTTGCTCCAGATTGCCGACCAAAACTCTTTTGCTTGTCCTGCATCTGGTGCTTCATTCTGCTGTTGTTCTCCTTCTCCATTAAGTTGACTGAAAAACCTTTTTTGATTGTTTAGGAACACTCAGCTTTGTTGATATTGATTGATTCTACTGCTATATCTCTTAATTTTACCAACTTTTGCAGATATCCTTTGCTTGATCTCTTCTTTTACAGTTTTTAGTCCCTTTTGTCCAATCTTGTATCGCCTTTCAAGATCGTGTTTATACTTGCGCTTGATTTTTCCATTTTGTATCACCGTATTCACTCTCCCTAGATCAATGTTCAGTTCTCTCACTTGTTTCTCCAACCGTCTCTTCCACCATGGCTCCTTCCTGTTGCCAGAGGCTGTCTTTCTCATTCCAACCATTTCAGTAACTACAGCAGCTCCAGCATATAACAGATCATTTTATTTTTATTATTTATTATTATTATTATTATTATTATTATTATTATTATTATTATTATTATTATTATTATTATTATTATTATTATTATTATTATTATTATTATTATTATTATTATTATTATTATTATTATTGTTCTGTTATTTATCTTTTTCCACAATCAACAACTGATTTTCCGTTTCTCTTCCTGAGAAATAAGGTTAATATGTTTCTTTTGTGTCTTTGATCTTGACTTCCTGTGTCAATATCGTCTTTTGATCATCCTTCAAATTGTGTGAATCTTCTTACAATTCCCATTGTTCCAAGTAAAGCTGCTTTTTGCATTTCTAACTGCGAAATTTTGCAAGGTATTTTCTCCAAATCTTGTTTGAAACTCTTCGATATCACTCCTGTTGTTGTTGTGGGTGATGTTATTATTACTATTATTATTATTATTATTATTATTATTATTATTATTATTATTATTATTATTATTATTATTATTATTATTATTATTATTATTATTATTATTATTATTATTATTATTATTATTATTATTATTATTATCATTATGAAGTTATTTATTGTTTTTCACACGTAACAACTGATTTTCCATTTCTCTTCCTGAGAAATAAGGTCATCATGTTTCTTTTGCGTCCTTGATCTTGACTTCCTGCGTCAATATCGTCTTTTTCGTCATCCTTCAATTTGTGTGAATCTTCTCACAATTCTCATTGTTCCGAGTAACGCTGCTTTTTGCATTTCTAACTGCGATATTTTGCAAGGTATTTTCTCTAAATCTTGTTTGAAACTCTTCGATATCACTCCTGTTGCACCAATAACTATTGGTATGACAAGGACTTCGCTGGCATTCCACAGACGTTTTAATTCAATAGAGAGGTCGATGTATTTGTCGATTTTCTCGATTCTTTTCTTTACAATATTTGCATCTGCTGGTATTGCAATATCTATGAGGTAAAGTTTGTTGGTCTTTTTATCTTGAAATATGATATCAGGTTTGCTGGCAATGATTGTACGATCAGTGTTAATCTGGAAATCCCATAAAAGTTTTGAGCTCTCATTTTCAAGAACTTTCTCAGGTGTAAAACTGTACCATTTTAATGTTTCTTTCACTTCAATCAAGTTGAATTTCTTTGCTAGTTCTAAATAAATTATCTTTGCTACCGAATTATGTCTTTTCAGGTATGACGTTGCCGCTAAGGTCGTGCAGCCTGATATAACATGCGTTATCGTTTCTGGCATTGTATTACACATTCTACAGATGTCAGTATCTGTGGTCTTATGGATGTGTTTCTTTATATATCTGGTTGTAACTGCCTGTTCTTGTATTGCTACAATCGTCGCTTCAGTTCCGCCTTTCAATCCTGTTCCTTTCATCCATTCAAAGGTTGCTTTCTTGTCTATGTGACCTTGTTCTATCATTTGATGGAATTGACCGTGAAGTGGTTTTGCTCTCAACTTTTCTTTCAGTTTGCCAAGGCTCGCCTCTTTAATCGTACTTTTACATTGCAATTTAGCAATGTAATTGCATAGCAATGCAATTGCAATGCAATTTACATTACATTGCATTATTGTTATTATTATCATTATTATTATTATTATTATTATTATTATTATTATTATTATTATTATTATTATTATTATTATTATTATTATTATTATTATTATTATTATTATTATTATTATTATTATTATTATTATTATTATTATTATTATTATTATTATTATTGACGAAGATATTTGAATCGAAATGTTTTTGCCAAATTACAGTTGTGTTTTCTTACTTTATTTTCTGTTATTTTTAGATGGTGCTTTTTGTTTATTTATTATTATTATTATTATTATCATTGTTGCGTAATTATCATTATCATTGTTGTGTTACATAGTTTAGTAAAATTTGTGTTACGAGCAAGAATGAACCAAATACCTTGCAACCAGCTGATCAATTTTTGGAATAAAGATCATGAAAAGAGATGCTCGTTGTGTAACCATCACACAGAGTCAGTAGTCCATTTAATGAACTCTTGCAAAAGATTTAAAGATCTTTACTCAAAACGACACGATAGGATAGTAGAAGCCATTTATCAAAAGATTCGTCGGTACAGTGAAACGTCACTCAAGTTTGTTAACAGGATGGCAGAAACAGCATTTCCACATTTACGAACAGAACTGCAGCAAATCAATAACAGGAAGCCTGATTTGCTAGAGATAAAGTCTAACGAAAAAGAATGCGAGATCATAGAAGTAACTGTATGCTTTGATTTGTACATGTCAGAGTCATATGAAAGTAAAGCTAGGAAGTACCAACAACTCAAAAACATTTTGAATCGGAATGGGATAAAGACAAATATAAGAATACTGTGCTTTGGATCGCTTGGAACTGTTCATGAAGACGTAAGAAAGAACTTAAAAGGATTAGGACTGTCGAGTGAGGAGGCAAAGTCTACGATGAAATGGTGCAGTGTATCTAATATGATATGTGGAAATATGATATGGCGAAACCGATGCAAAGAGATTCACGGACAGAATGAAATTTGATTTTATGAGTATGCTGTACAAACATTTGACGTTGAGACATCTTAGTTAGCTCTCGTTAGTCAAATCATATCAGAATTTATTTATTATTATTATTTGACTGTTTCTCACGGCTAATGTTTGATCTTGCTTTGAGCGGGTTATTTTCAATTGTTACCGGGCCACAACCAGTAGCCTAGGGTAACAACTGTCTGTTTGTCGATGTCTTCTCTGTCTTTTAACTACTGCTGGTAGTCCAAAACCTTCCTCAGTACACGGGCTGTTCCAAGTAGGCAAGTTTTCTGAAGTGGTTCGATACCTGGTGCAAAGTCTATCTTTGATAGGTAATTCTCAAGATTTTTTGTCACAATGCCAAGAGCACCAATAACGACCGGGATAATTATGACTGTCTCCACTTCGTTCCTCCAGCACTTCAAGATCTCATATTTTAGGTCTGTGTACACTTCTATTTTTTCTTACTCTTTTCGCTCTATTCTGGTGTCAAAAGGACACGCCACGTCTATTAACATACAGGTTCTCTTCTTTTTCTTTACAATGGCAATGTCTGGTCGGTTGTGTTCCAGCTTCTCATCAGTCTGAATCGGAAAATCCCACAATACCTTTACTTCATCGTTCTCTAGAACCCTCATCTCTTTAGTGATGACGTGCTCATAGCTTTTTTCTGTACAAGGGAATCCATATCGTTGGCACAAGCTCCAGTGCAGCATGGCAGCCACTTTATCATGTCGACATTTATTATTATTATTATTATTATTATTATTATTATTATTATTATTATTATTATTATTATTATTATTATTATTATTATTATTATTATTATTATTATTATTATTATTATTATTATTATTCATTGTTCACTCGGCGGTGATGTTGACTGCCGGTTGACTTCTGGATAGCAGGCCAAATCCCTTGGCTTTAGGTATCCAGTACTTTTCTTACTATCTTTGCAGTTCCTAACAGGCAAGCTTTCTGTAAAAGTTCTGTGCTGCATTCTATTTCAATCTTCTTCAACCAGTTTTCAAAGTTCTTTCCAATCGTACCCAGAGCTCCAATGATTATTGGTACAATCTTAACTTCTCTTACATTCCAGAGCCTCTTAATCTCTCTCTTCAAGTCTTGATAGACCTCAATTTTTTCCTTTTCTTTTCTTTCGATCCTGGTATCGAAGGGACAGGATATGTCAATCAGCAAACACGATCGATCCTTTTTATTTTCAAAAACAATGTCTGGTCGGTTATGCTCCAGTCGATGATCTGTCTGTATGGGAAAATCCCACAATAACCTAATGTCTTCTGTCACAATAACATTCTCTACTTTATGGTTGTACCATCTATCTCCATAATCTAAACCTAGTTTTTGACATAACTTCCAGTGGACAATTTGAGCTACTTTGTCATGTCTCCAGCCTTTATATTGTACTTGCGCTAGCTGTTGACATTCAGATACTATGTGCGCTATCGTTTCATCTGCTTTTCCACATAGTCTACATTCTTTTGATACATTTTCTTTGTAAATGATGTTCTTTACAGAATTCGTTCCCACTGCTTGCTCTTGCGCTGCAAATATAGTGCTCTCTGTTTCTTTCTTTAATCCTGCATGTTTCAACCAATTCCAGTTCTTATCCTTATCCATTAAATCTTTTGTAGCAGCAGCTGTTTGCCCATGCAGCGGTTTATCCATCCACCCGTTCTTATGCTGTTCTTTATTCTGCCGTTTCCATACTTTGGGATCTTTGATTTCATTTGATCTCAGTATTCCTTCCTTTTCAATTGATCTCATTATTTCGTGGGCGTTGTTCATCACATACCATCCAAGACTGTTCTCCTCACTTCGTACAGTTATTATTATTATTAATTATAATTATAATTATAATTATTATTATTATTATTATTATTATTATTATTATTATTATTATTATTATTATTATTATTATTATTATTATTATTATTATTATTATTATTATTATTATTATTATTATTATTATTATTATTATTATTATCTTTTGATTTCGGCTGTATACAGTCTAGCTGCCGGGGATCATCCCGATACCTGGGGCAGCAAGAGGGTTTGTTACTTGCATGCTAACATTGATATGCACTTTAACGTCACAGTTATATGCTGTTCAGATCTTTATATTGACAGTGCTTTGCGAAGAAGGTGGGTAGTACTTGTAAGTACTATTTTTTGTATTTCTTGCAAGTTTGGTTCTCCAGGGATTGTATTGAGGTGATTTTGGATTCCCTTTTTCACCATCCCAAGTGCACCAACTACGACAGGTACAATAGTTGTTTTAAGGTGCCACATCCGTTCTATCTCAATTTGAAGGTCTTTGTACTTTGATAACTTGTCAAATTCTTTGACGGAAATATTTCGATCTGTAGGAATTGTCATATCAATAAGGAGGCATGTTTTGCTCTTGTGGTCTTTGATCACTATATCTGGTCGGTTGGCTTGGATTGCTCTGTCCGTGTTTATTGGAAAGTCCCATAGTATCGTTGTGTTTTCTCCTTCTACTACTGGGGGAGTTTTATGTTATACCATTTGTCAGCGTGCGATGTATTATAATGCTTGCAGATTTTCCAGTGTAAGTATTGTCCCACTCGATCATGCCTGTTCTTATATTCATTTGGTGTTAGAACAGAGCACCCTGACACTAGGTGATCTATTGTTTCATCATATTGATTACAAAATCGACATTTAGGGTCAGCCCCGTTTTTCGCTATTTTGGATTGGTAATTTCTGGTGAACAAGCTTTGGTCTTGCGCAGCCATTATAAAGCCTTCCGTTTCAGCCTTCAGACCCGTTCCTCGCAACCATTGATGTGTTTTGTCTTTATCGACATCAGCTTGTTGACTACGTTTTGGATACTGACCGTGAAGAGGTTTGCTTTCCCATTTTTCTTGTATTTTCTTCAGCCCTGCTTGTTTGGCTTTCTTCTTTAGGTTCTTAGCTTGTAGTGTACAAGGTAATTCTTCGTTTATTGTTGCTTCGATGTTTAGTTCCGAAGCGAACTTATTCTTAAACTTTCCTTCTTGATTGAATGCATTTTTTTGCCTTGTTCATGGATATTTACCAATTGTAGCATCCAGTCCTTGGATGTTTCAAGGTATTTCTGTAAGCCAATTGTTGTCGTTTTCAAGCTTAGTTCTAATTGTATCATCCCCCTGCCCCCTTCCTTCCTTGGGATGTATAGTCTGTCTACGTCAGCCTTGGGATGATGCATCCGGTTGCATGTCATGAGTTTCCTGATTTTGACATCGATTTTCTTGATATCAGATAGGGTCCAGTTGATTATGTTGAAGCTGTACGTAACTACGGGAATGGCTAACGTGTTTATGGCTTCTATGCGGTTCGCAGAGTTAAGTTCAGTTTTTAGTATTGCACGAACTCTACGATAACATTCTTTCCTTATCTTTTCTTTCGTTTGGCTATGTTGTATTCCGTCACTCTCATTGACGCCTAGATACTTGTAAAGCTCCTCTTGTTCTAGGTCTTTTATAACTGTGCTTCTGTCCAGTTCTAGTGATGTTGTTTGTGTTAGCTTGCCTCTTTTAAACGTTGCCATCGCGCATTTGTCTAGTCCGAATGTCATGCCTATATCATCACTGAATTTCTTTACTGTTAGTGTGATGATACGATTAAGACTTTAGAGAAATAGCGCTTTAAATTTATTTTAATAGTTTCGAAGTTTCCCGGGCTTAACTCGAAGCAATTCGAGGCTAAATATGAAAACGAGACATTCGCCCCAGATCCCTAGACTGCCGCACGAGGCCGCGTGCTTGCTTATGTGAGAATCTTGTTTTTTTGATTTCGGCCTAGGATAAGTTTATTATTCCACTGCGTGTAAAGAAAGTTGATTGAGATCAAACTGGAAACTTGACTGAAAGATTCTTAATTGTGTTCCTAGCAAGGCTTCGGCCACGAACTACCGCCGCTGTGTAACATTTTGGTAGCAGAGGGTAGTTCCTCTGTTGCTGGCAGGTGAAGTGATGTTTGCTTTGTGAGCTTTGTGATGCAGTTTCGACAGACTACTTAGGCCCTTCGTGCATTCAAGACGAGTTACGTAAAAGCCGAGGAGAGTACAATTTTACAGGCAGTAGCAAAAATGGAGGAATTGCAGTTGTTGCTGGAGGGAAAACTGTATGGGTTGTCTCAAGAAAAGCTTGTTACAGTAATGAAGTATTTGAAAATGGAGAATGCAGTAGTGTTGGGTGAAGCAAAGAGAAAGACCATCCAAAGAATACAGACAGAGATAGAAAGCCAAGCAGCTGGAGAAGATGGTGAAGCCTTATTGTTAGGTCTACAAAAGATTATTATGGAAGATATGCCTTTATTGGAAGGTGATGATGAGGCAGTTAGTGAGGAAGATGCAGATTTATTGAGAGGAGCTAAAGAAGAATTTGAAAACATGCAAAAGTCATTTCAAGAGATGCTTGAGTTACAGGAAAAGAAAATGAAAGAAGCTGAAAATAAGTTTTTGAGCTTAAGTAAATCAAGCTCAGGAGGTAAGCCATTACCAGAAACAGGGGCTGGAATTACAGTAGGTCCTCAAAACATAATCAGGATTAAAGATTTTAAAATTTCAGGCACCATTACAAATGAAAAGAATAGATTACCTTATTCTAGTCTGAATAAGCAGATTGAGAGTGCACTCCAAAAAGGATATTCTGAAGCAGATATTGTTGATGGGGTTATCAATTCAGTTGCCCCAACTCTGCACTTAAGATCTTATTTGGAGAGCATTCAGTCTCTGTCTTTGTCACAGCTGAGAATTATTTTGAGGAGCCATTACTGTGAGAAATCTGCTAGTGAAGCATACAAAGAGCTAGCAAACTGTGCCCAAGAAAGCAATGAGACCCCCCTCAATTTTGTGATGAGAGCCCTGAAATTAAGGCAACAAGTTTTGTCTTCCAGTCAAGAACCAGGTTCCACCATACAGTATGATCAAAATTTGGTTCAAAGTGTATTTATTAATACAATTGAAACTGGACTAATTGATGAATCAATTAGAACAAGATTAAGACCCATTTTACAGCAACAAAATTTGCCTGATGAGCAACTGATTCGAGAAGTAAATTTGGCCATGTCTTCTGAAAATGAGAGAATGTCAAAATTGGGAGCCAAAAAGAAAATTTCTAAACCAATTAATGTCAACCTTGGTGTAGAAAATTCTGCAAAACAGCCATGTGTAGAACCAAAAGGAAAAAATGATAAAATTTTGGCAGCTATTGAAGCACTCCAGGCTGACGTAAATTTTTTGAAAGAAAGTCAAAAGAAACCAAAACCTCAGACCAACCAGCCATCAAACCAACCAACTTATGGAAGAAAATCAGCCTGCCAAACCTGTATTTCTGAGGGCAAAGAAAAACAATGCCAACATTGCTTTATTTGTGGTTCAGAAGAGCATTTTGCCAGAGGCTGTAAGAAAGCAAAGCGCCCGGGAAACCACCAACAGCTAGGCCAGGGGGGAGCAGCTTAGCTGAAAATCAATCCCCAAAACAACATTGTAACTTTTGCGCTAAAGTTTTGGAGCCAGAATTTTCTTTTAAATGTAGCAGTTGTCAAACAGTCTATTACTGTGGTAAGACATGTCAAATAAGACACTGGAAAGATCATAAAGTTTTATGTGGAGCCATCAAATCTCTTGCTGTGAGTGTTGAAGATACAAAAACAGTCAAAACTGCTTTTGTTAGCCACATTACTCCACAAAAACATTCTAAAATTATCAAACTTGTTGGTGAAAAATGTTTGGTTGAATGTTTGCTGAATGAAAATAAAGAACATGTGTTATGGGACAGTGGCTCACAAATTTCAATCTTGTCTCAACAGTATCTCACAGATAATTTTCCACAACTAGAAGTAAAAAATCTGAAAGAACTTCTGGGTGAAGAAATGGAACTTGACTTGCGTGCAGCTAATAACTCTTCAATTCCCTACTCTGGATATGTTGAAATTGAGTTTAAAGTGTGCAACAAAAAGAGTCCAGGACTTTTGGTACCATTTCTAGTGACAAAATCCATGCTTACCAGACCAATTTTGGGGTACAATGTGATTGAGGAAATTGTGAAGAGAGAGTCTAAGATTGATTTTGTCAAGCAAAACAAAACAGTAGACAATGATCTGATTTCAAGTAATCTTTTGGAGGTAATGTCTTCAATTTTTCCTGACAATAAGCATGAAGATATTGAAAACTTGATTGAGTGTTTGACTATTCAAGATGAATTTCTTAGTACAGTGAAGTCACCCAAAAGAACAGTGACAATACCAGCTAAACAAAAATCTGTGATTAATTGTCGCACTAATTCGTATACCGTGGAGGCAAAAACACCTGTCCTTTTTGAACCAGAAGAGAGTGATACTTTGCCCCCAGGCTTAGAACTGTCACAAATGTTGTTACAAATCTCCAGGGGTGCATCAAATAGAATCAAATTGGAAATAGAAAACACAACAGATCATGCTATTTCTCTTCAAGGAAGAACCCTCTTAGGACGTTTAGAGTTAACCACCTCCATAACACCCTTTGCAGTAAAATTGAAAAGTGACACTGGAAATACCAACAATGTTTGTCCAGAGCTTCAGAAGCAGAGCCAAAGTGTCAAAACAAGTGCTATTGATGCCAACTCAGCAGATCAGTCTTCATTTTTGAATCAATTTGACCTAAGTAACCTTACTGTAGACCAAAGAAAAAATGCTGAAAACCTTCTAATTCAGGAGCAAGATACATTTTCTTCAGAAGATGATGATGTAGGCTGTGCAAAAGAGTTGCAAATGACAATTAATCTTAGTGATCCCACCCCTGTTCAAAAGACATATGCATCTATACCCAAGCCTCTATATCCTGAAGTAAAACAACACATCGAAGACCTCCTTAACAAAGGTTTCATAACACGTTCCAATTCCAACTACTCAAGCCCCGTGGTGTGTGTTCGGAAAAAAGATGGCACTCTACGCCTCTGCGTGGACTACCGTCAGTTAAATCATCGGACTATCCAAGACCGACACCCATTGCCAAGGGTCAAGGACACCCTGGAAAACCTGGGGGGTAATAAGTGGTTTTCCGTATTAGACCAAGGAAAGGCCTACCATCAGGGCTTTGTGAAAGAGGAGAGTAGACGCTTTACAGCTTTTATTACTCCCTGGGGGCTCTATGAGTGGGTCCGTATTCCCTTCGGCTTGACCAATTCACCAGGATGCTTTCAACGATACATGGAACGGTGTGTTGAGGGACTCCGTGACACTATATGTGTACCGTATCTTGATGACCTTATAGTGTTTAGCCCTGATTTCAACTCACATTTGAATCATCTTCGGCAAGTTTTTGAAAGATTGCGTAATCACGGCATCAAGTTGAAACCCAAAAAGTGTGACATGTTTAAGAATGAGGTAAATTATCTGGGTCATGTTGTATCAGAAGAAGGGTATAGGACAGATGATTCGAACATAAAAGTAATCAATGCACTGAAAGAGTTTGTACCAAAAACAGTAGGCGATGTCAGACGTGTTCTAGGGTTATTGAACTACTACCGAAAATATATAAAGAATTTTGCACAAATTGCTAAGCCACTGTTTGAACTAACTCAAAAGGCAAAGGAGGACGTCTTTCAGGATTTACAGGATGGAAGAAAACAGAAAGGCCAGCAAGCAAAACAACACCAAGTGTCCTCAAGGCAGCCAGTGAAATGGGAAGCTCACCATAAAGAAACACTACTCCACTTACTTGACTGCCTTGCTAAGCCACCAATTTTGGCTTATCCTGATTATGATTTGCCTTTCACATTACACACAGATGCCAGCAATGCTGGATTAGGTGCTGTTCTCTACCAGCGACAAGACAGCAAAATGAGAGTAATTGCATATGCATCTAGGACCCTAACATCAACAGGGCGAAACTATAACTTGCATGCTGGGAAACTTGAGTTCTTGGCACTAAAGTGGGCAGTTTGCGAACAGTTCAGGGACATATTGTACCACGCAAAGTTTTTTACAGTCTACACAGACAACAATCCGTTGACTTACATTCTTACATCAGCAAAGTTAAATGCCACAACGCAAAGGTGGGTTTCAGAGTTAGCAGAATTTAACTTTAATATTAAGTATCGCCCAGGAAAGTCAAACATAGACGCCGATTTTTTGTCACGAATGCCTTTGAATATTGATGAATATATACCACAATGCACGGAAGAACTAGCTACAGACGTATTGCAAGCGACAGTTTCGGCATGTTGCGGACAACGTAAAAGTGAAGTTGCATGGGTTTCAGCCCTGTCTGCCAAGCCAAATAACTTTGATCTGCAAGACCAAGAACTATTAGACCCAAAGAGTAGACAACGGTTCGATGTAAGCGATATTGTTCAAGCCCAGGAGGAGGATAGTGTGATTTCGTCGATCAGGAAATTCAAGCTAGGTGGTAAGAAACCTTCAACGGTTGAGAGGCAACAACTAGTTCCACTTGCAAAAGGCCTTCTTCGAGAATGGGACAAGTTATTTGTTGATCCTGACAGCATCTTGTGTCGGAGAACAAGTGAAACAAACCAGATTGTGTTGCCAAAGAAATTCCATTCTATGATTTACAGAGAATTACATGATGAAATGGGACACTTGGGCAGTGAGCGGGTTTTCCAACTAGCAACTCAGAGATTCTTTTGGCCTCGCATGAGAGCGGACATTGAGTATTATACAACGAAAGTCTGCAGATGTCTTAAACAAAAACGTCCTGCTATTACCACTCATGCTCCGATGCAAAGCATTACTACATCCCAGCCATTTGAATTAGTTGCAATAGATTTTTTACATCTTGAAAAGAGTTCGGGAGGGTATGAGTACGTGCTAATCATCATGGACCACTTCACACGGTTTGCGCAGGGATATGCCACAAAAGACAAATCGGCATCCACGGTTGCAAAACGGCTGTATGATGACTTCATCTTAAGATTCGGCTTTCCAGCCCGCATACACCATGACCAGGGTGGCGAGTTTGAAAACAACCTTGCTGACAGTTTAGAACAACTATGCGGTATTCGCCACTCAAGGACCACTCCCTACCATCCACAGGGAAATGGACAAGTTGAACGGTTTAATAAGACACTAATCGCTATGCTCAAAACACTGCCTGAAAGTACAAAGTCTCATTGGAAAGACCACCTGAATAAGATGATTCATGCGTATAATTGTACGAGACATGCATCCACTGGTTATTCGCCATTTTTTCTACTCTTTGGTAGATCACCACGTCTACCAGTTGATGTTATGTTTAAAACGAAACAAGCAGCTTACCAGAAAGACCAACCGAAATATCCTGACTATGTAAAAACATGGAAACGAGTCATGCGTGAAGCATACCACATTGCTTCAAAACGTGCTGCAGAATCGCAAAGCAAGAGTAAAATGAGATACGATCAAGGAATTCATCACACTGTATTAGAGCCAGGAGACAGAGTGCTTGTGCGTAATCTGCGAGAGAGAGGTGGCCCTGGAAAACTGAGATCACACTGGGAGAATAAGATTCATTATGTTGTGAAAAGGTTGAGCGATGACAGTCCAGTATACCAAGTACTGCCTGAGGGAACAAAGGATACAGCTCCACGTACCCTACATCGGAATTTACTGCTTCCATGTGATGACCTTCCAATTGAGGCTCCTGTCGCGCCTAAGAAGAAGAGATCCGTACGAGCCTGACGAGATGCAAGACCATCGGCAACTAACCAAGATGCAAATCAACATCAGTCTGACCAAGATGATGATGATGATGATATTATCTTGTCTTTCGATCAACCAATTCAACACCCAACCGCACCATCAGAAGAAAGTCACCACTTTCAAGGAGATAATGAAGTCGCCCAGAGGGATGATGATCGAAACTCAACGGAGCATTCATCACAAGGATCGGAAGAAGAAACGGTTCCACCGACATCAGGAGAGAATACTGTTGATTCACCTTTTCAGTCCCCTGATAGAACATTACTATCTCGACCACAACGGATCAGACGTCCACCGGAAGTACTGCAATATGCACATTTAGGACAGCCGTAGTCCTTCCCGCTTTGCAATATAATACAACCTCGTTGGATGCCATTTCCGCCAAGCGCTTATTATTTTTGGCCGCAACCTACTGTGTTATGAAATGGTGACGTAAGGAAATCAAGCAAGTAGCTAACGGACCCAAATCGTCGTCTTCACGCCGATTTACTTTATTAGTTTATGTACATAGTTATCTACCCGGAATTTTCGCAGATATTATCGTCGAGACAGTGACTCATTATTATCGCCATTATCGTCGAGACAGTGACTCATTATTATTGCAATTAGCGTCTACGTTGTCGTTGAGAAAGTGACTCCTAAATATCGGAATTATTCCATACAATTGTCGTTGAGAAAGTGACTCCTATTTTGCAAGATCCAGAACGTCGTAATATCGCAAACCTTCGTGCAGAGTCGAAACTCTCGTTTAGAACCGTCGTTACTACGGTATACCAAAACAATGTAATCTCGTATTACAGCTGATACATGTTATTCATGATACCAAAGAAACGTGACGCTGACCATCGGAACAATCGTTATACAGATGACAAAGTACTGTCATAAGATTCAGTAGTAGAGACCTTCGGATTGTGATTCAAGAAAAGAACACTTGGACCGGATCCACCAAGTTGTTACTTTGAAAAACAATCGAAGAGAAGACGCAAACGTTCGTAAGACTGCTCATTTATGAAACCACGAAACTATTCAAAAACGAGGGGAAGATGTGATGATACGATTAAGACTTTAGAGAAATAGCGCTTTAAATTTATTTTAATAGTTTCGAAGTTTCCCGGGCTTAACTCGAAGCAATTCGAGGCTAAATATGAAAACGAGACATTCGCCCCAGATCCCTAGACTGCCGCACGAGGCCGCGTGCTTGCTTATGTGAGAATCTTGTTTCTTTGATTTCGGCCTAGGATAAGTTTATTATTCCACTGCGTGTAAAGAAAGTTGATTGAGATCAAACTGGAAACTTGACTGAAAGATTCTTAATTGTGTTCCTAGCAAGGCTTCGGCCACGAACTACCGCCGCTGTGTAACATTAGCAGCATTCCTTCAAGATCTTTGTCATCTTTGGCAAACAACTTCAAGTCATCCATGTAAAAAAGGTGACTGATATTTCGATCCTGGATCTTGTAGCCATATCCTGTATTGTTCATTAATGCAGATAGGGGGACTAGCGCAAGACAAAATATGAGGGGTGATAATGAGTCGCCTTGGAAGATACCGCAATTTATATCAATTGTGTTTGATCTGAGCGTACCCTTCTCATGTGTTAGTGTAAGATTGGTTTTCCACAATGACATGTTTGCTCTTAAGAAATTGATTATCACGGGGGATATCTTGTATAGCTCAAGTGCTTTTACTATCCAGTCATGAGGTACACTATCAAAGGCTTTACGATAGTCAATCCAAGCCATACTGAGGTTTCTATGTCTATTTTTACAGTTTTCTATGATCATTCGATTGATTAGGAGTTGGTCTTTACATCCATACGACCCTCTCTTGCATCCCTTTTGCTCTATGGGGAAAAGATCATTCGATTCTATAAATGTGTAGGTTCGTTCAGTGAGGATTGAGGTGAGCAGCTTGTATGTTGTACTTAAACATGTTATGGGTCTATAGTTCTTTGGTTTGTTTGTTTCTTTAGTTTTGGGAAGCAAGTATGTCAACCCTTCTGGTAACCAATCTGGGGAGTTCTCTGGGTGTCTCACCAACTCAGACAGGAGATTTGCGAGAATATTATGTGTACATGGGAGTGAATGTAACCAGAAGTTTGTTACTTTGTCTACTCCTGCTGACTTCCATTTATGTGATTTCTTTAGGGCTTTTTCAACTTCTTCAGTACGTATGTCTGTCCACTGTTGTTCTTCAATATGTTCATTATCCTGCTCTTATTATTATTATTATTATTATTATTATTATTATTATTATTATTATTATTATTATTATTATTATTATTATTATTATTATTATTATTATTATTATTATTATTATTATTATTATTATTATCATTATCATTCTTGCGAACCTATTTATCGCAAATAATAAAGCAGGTCTGGAATAGCAAAAACATCCCAGCTGCATGGTGCTCCGCAACAACAATACTGATTCACAAGAAAGGAGCTTCAAACGAGCCATCAAACTTTCGCCCTATAACTTTGCAACCAATATGCCTAAAAATATTCACATCCATAATTCGCAATCGTATGTTCAAATTTGTAACATCTAACAATTTAATCGAGAATCATATTCAAAAAGACTTTGTTCCCAAGATTTCTGGTACCCTCGAACATACAGCACTACTTTCACAGATTATTAGAGATGCCAAACGTAAACAAAGATCCTTAGTAATAACTTTACTAGACCTACAAAACGCATTTGGAGAAGTACAACATGGACTAATTGATACCATGTTGAAATATAATCACATCCCTGACCATGTCATTGAACTAGTAGATGCACTGTATGCAGATTTCAAAACAACGATCACTACCAGAAGCTATGCTACACCATTTCTTAAAATTGAAAAGGGGGTACTGCAAGGAGACTGTCTCAGCCCTCTACTCTTTAACCTTTGCATTAACTCTTTCATCCGTACCCTGCAAACAAAGGAGTTCGAGCAACTAAGCTACAGGTCAAATAAGCTGTTGACTCCGAGAAACTGGTTCCAATTCGCAGATGATGCAATTGCAATCTCAGCAACTGAGTATGAAAATCAAACTCTTGTTAATGCCTTTTCAAGGTGGTGTAATTTGGCCATCTATAAAACATGGAGTGTGGAATGATGGAATTGAATGATGGAATGGAATGGAATGATGGAATGGAATGATGGAATGGAATAGCCAAACTACAGGTCGCTTTTGAAAAAGAATTACACCAATGTGTTTCTCAAGATCTCCTTAACCTATTTTGCTCATATTTTCTTGAAAATTTTATGAAATTCCCTTCAATTTCGACCAAAACAACAAGCATGATAGCAGACAGCGTGGGCAGACATTACTTAAGTCGTTTAATTGGTGTGAGTTGTGGGAAAAAAATCTGTAAAACATGGAGTGATGGAATGGAATGATGGAATGGAATAGCCAAGATAGAATAGCCAAACTATCGGTCGGTTTTGAAAAAAATTATGCCAATGTGTTCCTCTGGATCTCTACAGTTAATTTTGGGCATATTTTCTTTAAAATGTGATAGAATTCATTCAGATTTCAACTGAAAAAAAACAAGTATTTAGGTTAGGCTCTCTTACTCACGGATGTGGAATGTCATGGGATGAATGGGTATTGTGACATGAAATAATCCTTTTAAACCTTATCACATAATGGTGCTAAGATCAATGTCATGAGAGACGGGGGTTTTAAAGTAACTTTAGACAATAGAAAGCTACATATTGCTGCTCTCATTCATTGTTATTTGAAAACAATTCCCCCTTGTTGGTCGTTTGCAAAGGTTTTGTTCTGGTCATCTTACGTTTCATGTTGTGATTTGCATTGTGCATTTCGTTGCGTTGCTGACGAAAAGCAGCTTCAAAAGTATCTAGCGGACCGCACTGGGACTCTCGTTGTCATTGAGGGTTGAGGAGTCCGTAGTTCAGTTTTGCAAGTTTCTTGTTGTCATTTGACAGCAGGCTTCATCAGGCGTCACATACAGTATAGCACGGAAGTGTCTCAGGATAATTCCCTTGTGAAATTTTGAGGTTTCATTTCATATATACGTACTAAACGTATTTTTTATGAGAAACTGTTTATAAGACACTCAACTCTCAGGTTGCCAAAAATTGAGAAACTCCAGTATTGGGAGAAAACAACTGAAGAAAATATTTACGTTCACAAGGAAATCCCAAGCACACTTTATTTAGATTTCACTTCTTTCCAGTAAAATATTACTTGGAAAATATTTGAATTAAAATTTAAAGATTGGCATGGCTTCAAAAAACATCGTCAGGTTGTGAACATAGAGAAAGTTATGGAACCTTTAAAAAAAAGTCGTAAGAAACTCTGAGTGCTGAAAATCTCATAACTTTAAGAACCTTTTAGTACTGGCCCAAATTCTTTGTTTCTTATGAAAAATTACGTGTACATCATTGGTACTGTCTTCACAATCACTAAATCGACAGTGACAAGCATATGGGCATATGAGAAGCTTGTAAAAGAAAACAGAAAAGGAACACGGACCAATGTTGTAGAAACCGAGGGACATCTCACTCCCAAAGGTTGATACAGATTTCCCTTTTGTTTTTGAGAAAAATCCATCAAAAATCTCGTTCACGCTCCCGAATGAGTGAAGTGAAATGACCCTCGGTAGAAAGATTGGGGTCACTTTTCCACATCTGCAGAGCTTTGTTAATGAACAGCTGTCTTGGTGGTTCTGGTTCAGGATGGTTCAAAGCCTTGCACTAAAGTACTGTTCTAAAGGAGTGCAAGCGTCACGGGGGCAACTCCCTACTACCTAAAATAACAGTATGTACAAGATCGATTTTCGCTTATTTCCGTGCTCAGAGTTTCTTAAAAGTTTCCATACACGTATTTTTAAAACAAAATAAGAATTTAGGCTAGTACTGAAAGTTTCTTGGAATTATCAGAATTTGAGTACTCAGAGTTTTGCCCTCCTGAAAATTAAAAAAATGTTCATTAAAACCTTTCCAAAGTCTATAGTTTCGCAGTACACGTTTTTTAAATAAGAAACTGGTTTATAAAAAACTAGTACTAAGATGGTCAAAATTTTAAGAAACTCTAGTAGTATGTCTGAGAAGTACTAAGAGACTTTTAAAAGTTAAAAGCATAGATATTATAGCAAATAGATTGTTGAACCTTTATTCTCGAGCAATATTATCTAACCATTTGTGTTTTCAACATAACAGAACACTGTTTATTCCTTTATGATGTTTTAAATGTCAAGAAACATATCTGCAGCAGTGCTAGCGACCACATTAATAGTTCTGCATTCAAAAAATAAGAAACAAATTAAGAAACTTTTGGTACTAAAATGGACAAAATTTCATGTGAAATTAAGAAGAAACTTTTAGTACTATGGCCTGATCCAAGTTTCTTATATAAAAAAGCGTGTACTGGAGTTTCTCAATTATACAGCAATCTGAGAGTCGAGTTTCTTATGAGCAGTTTCCAGAAAAAAGCGAGAAAATACGTGTGAAGTGTCATGGAAGGGACGAGGCCCCTCCCTTTGGCGAGCTATGGCTAGGCAACTAAATTTCAAGTTTTAAGGCAAGAGGGCCGTCTCACTCATTCCAAAAAGCGTACGATATTTCCTAAGGACATAAGGATTTCTACAGATTTTTGATAGATTTTTCTTGAAAACGAAAGGAGCGTGCTTGAGATTTCGGGAGTGAAATGTCCCTCGCTTATTCATGGGATATTGGCGTTGTCTCAAACTTTTAGAAGGTCGGGCTTAAAGGCAGTCTGTCACGCATTTGATTGGGTGATAATGACAATACAAAGAATAGGAAATTTGAATGGCTGATGATCCTCTGACTTTCTACGGCCATAAAAAGTCAAGAAGATTAGCCCTCCTTTGTTTCAAATACACAGATTCACAAAGAAATCCGTTGTGTTGATCTCTGATTGTAGCGGCCAATCAGATACGTGACAGACTGCCTTTGAGGTCGAGGGTCGTGTTACTGTCAAGGAATCTGGTAAACATACGGCTAAAATACTGTTCGTATGACTTAATGGTCCTTATGAACGAAATCTAACAGAGTCGGCAAAAAAGTGCCTGGTTCTGAAAACATCTCGTACCCTTTTTGAAAGGGCGAAATTGGCTTCTGTGGTTGCTTTGCAAATAGAGGTTCCACGGGTAAAGTCACTTGGCAGATCAAAACATCGCCTTTTGTCCTACCTGTGAGTGCTTTTGGCAGCTCAAGCCTTGGGGACATGCATAAAATTCATTGCAAATTAATCTCGGCTCAAAAGACGGGGGCAGAGTTTTTACCGATAGATCAAATATCACAGCGCATTGCAGGGTTTGATACGAAACTTCGCCCCCTGTGCACTTTCATTGTGCATCTTCCATGGTTTTCTTGCGGGCAACCCCCGTCTTTCGTGATATTGATCTTGGCACCATTATGTGATAAGGTTTAAAAGGATTATTTCATGTCACAATACCCATTCATCCCATGACATTCCACAGCCGTGAGTAAGAGAGCCTAACCTAAATACTTGTTTTTTTTTCAGTTGAAATCTGAATGAATTCTATCACATTTTAAAGAAAATATGCCCAAAATTAACTGTAGAGATCCAGAGGAACATATTGGCATAATTTTTTTTCAAAACCGACCGATAGTTTGGCTATTCCATCTTGGCTATTCCATTCCATCATTCCATTCCAACACTCCATGTTTTACAGATTTTTTTCCCACAACTCACACCAATTAAACGACTTAAGTAATTTCTGCCCACGCCGTCTGCTATCATGCTTGTTGTTTTGGTCGAAATTGAAGGGAATTTCATAAAATTTTCAAGAAAATATGAGCAAAATAGGTTAAGGAGATCTTGAGAAACACATTGGTGTAATTCCTTTTCAAAAGCGACCTGTAGTTTGGCTATTCCATCTTGACAATTCCATTCCATCATTCCATTACATCATTCCATTACATCATTCCATTCCATTCTATCATTCCATTCCATCATTCCACACTCCATGTTTTACAGATAGCCGGTGTAATTGGGCTAAGATGAAAATGAGACCTGACAAGTGCCAAACATTTGCTATGAAAAAGGTTCTAACACAGTCCAAACAGTTTAAGCCAGAAATTTAAGTAGACAATATATTGATTGAAAGCATCGATGAAAAGGAAAGCTTTCGATACCTCGGGCGTTGGTTTAACTTTGGCATGGACAATAGTGAGCACAAAAGGCAGCTTCTTGACACTAAAAATCGAATCCTCAGCTTGATTCATCAATTACCGTTACATCCAAAAAATAAGCTTCAAATATACAATCGGTACTTTCTCAGTAAAATCAGTTGGGATCTCACGATAGCAGACATAGATGCAACGTGGATAAAGCAAAATCTAGACATGATTTGTCACGGATATTTCAGAAAATGGTTAGATATACCTGTAAGTGGAACAGTTGAAATATTGCAATTATCTAAGGCACAGTTTGGACAGGAAGTCATTGATACAAGTAAAAAACATACTCTTTGTCAAGTGACTTTCCATAAATGTCTGAAAAACTCCATAAATGATGACATTCAATATCTGCATAATGCAACATCAGAAAAGACTAACATCCAATGTGACTCGTTCCATACAACAAAACTTGCACTAAAAAAGATCCGGGAAGACAAAACATCGAAGGTAGAATCATTGCAGGTTCAGAGTACAGTAATCACAGAGTTATAGAAAACAGCACTCCCGAAGGCAAAAGATTTTTGGTTTAAAATGCAACATCGTCTTCCTAGAAACATCTTTAATTTTACCATAAGATACATGAACAACTCTCTTGCTTGTTTTTCTAATTTAGCAAGATGAGGCATAAACGTCAGTGCAAGCTGTACATTCTGTAGGGAGGTTCAGACCACAAAGCATATTGTAGCTGGCTGTGCATCATGTTTAAATCGCTACACATAGCGACATAACTCGGTGCTGTTAAATTTAGCCAACTTTTTGCAACCAATTGTCAAGAAGCTTTACTGTGACATTCCATCGTTTTTATCACCCGAAATTGTGACTGGTACTGCTGCACGACCGAATCTACTCGTTGTGGACAGGATGAACAATTTGTTTATAATTGAGCTAACAGTAGGCCACGAATCTAACACGGCGGCAAATGCTACAAGAAAGGCAAATAAATATGAACATCTCTTAAATGATGGTGACCTGAAACGTTCGTATCGAAAAATCTGTTTTGTGAATCTCGTGATGACTGCTATCGGCATCTGTTCAAAACATTCAGAGGAATTCTTCAAAATGCTGACAGATTTAAACATTGACAACACAGCAGCAACGTACATTTCTACAAAACTAACAGAAATTTGCATACGTTCGTCTTATTATATCTTTTGTATGAGAACGAAGGAGTGGACGGAGTTGGATCTAATGAACTTTTAAGTTGAACCTTACCTTACTTTTGTTAACTATCTTGAAGCACCTGTGCGAATGCAGGCAGACTATGCCTACACCGTAGTGAGTATTCTGATTCTGTTATTGTTTTTAAGTTGTATATAATTTAGTTGGATTTTATCATGAAAAGTTTCCATTATTATTATTATTATTATCATTATTATTATTATTATTATTATCATCATTATTATTGTAATCGTGATGAAGAAATTGTGAATATTATGAATGTTTGTTTGGTTAATCAACGTGTCTCTGCATTTTTGAAACATTGTGTGATAAGTAGGATACCCAAGAAGAATTTTAACCCCGATGACCTTTCGACCCTCCGGGATATATCATTGTTGCCAGTGTCGTACAAGGTATTTTCAAAAGCTTTGTGTAGCAGGTTGCTTCCTTTTGTCTCAGATAAAGTAGCTTTTTGGCAACGTGCATTCCTCAGCAAGCGTGACAGGCAAGATTTGATTTTCACACTAAAAACAGCATTTTATGATTTTCGCCATAAGAGCTCGAAAATGGTGTCAGTATTTATTGATTTTGCAGATGCTTTCGGAAGCGTTGAGCATGGGTTCATCTTTGAAACACTTAAGTCATTCGGCATACCCTTGATTTATTGTGCATTGATTGAGGACATTTATTGTTATTCGTCCTTCTCAGTGATTTGTGGATGTGAACTCAGTGAACTGTTTTATATAATTCGTGGCACCAAAACTGGGGACCCTCTTAGTGCCCTCATTTTCATTCTGGTGATTGATGTTATATGTCGGCCTATGTATAGAAGAGCTTTAGATGAAATGAACATTTTGAACGATGAGATCGTTAATCCATTACCGGTTCAGGCATTTGCAGACGATATTAACACTACCCATCATGACGCTAAGCTTATTCAAAAGATGTTCGATGTCAGCGAAGAAGTTAGTATTCAGTCAGGACTCGAAGTTAAACCTGAGAAATGTGCTGTACTCTACGCACGACGCTCTGGAAATAATTGGTACAAAGGAAAAAATGACGTCACTCCGTCCATTACTGTTCAGGGGAATGTTCTAGAGACATATGGTCGAAGCTATTCATACAAGTATTTAGGAAAATCTCTCTCGTTGTCAGGTGAAGACAGTGCTCAAGTTGAAGAATTTATTGAAACGTATCTCGATTTGGTAAAGAAAATCTCTGATTCCAGTTTACCTTTGGCACTTAAAGCAAGCGCATTAAATAACATGGCCCTAGCCAAAATCCTCCATCATTTTTATAATACACGATTAACGGAAGGACAACTGGATGATATCGACAAGTCAGTTACTACGACTGTCAGAGAAATGTATGGATTATACACCACTACAACCAATCTTGTGATTTACTTACCGCGGGAGTATGGTGGTATTGGAGTGAAAAGAGTGTCCGATGTTTATCGGACTACAAGACTGGCATTTTTAGTCAAGATGCTGAATCATGATGTGCCACAGTTCAGAAAAATGGCTCGTGAGTCTTTAAGGTTGGATATGGTCAAAAGGGGAGTGCCACTTTCAGAGAATAGTGATAACTTTCTTGGTTATGATTTGAATTCTAATGGCTTTTTGAATACGACGAAGCGATTCGGGTGCCAGTCAGACTGGCCAGACATGCTACGATATTCTCGTAAGTTGGGAGTGAAAGTGATTTTTAGAAACGGAAAAGCAGAAGTAACTTACAAAGATTTAATTTTGGACGAAACCCCTACACTGCAGAAAAGACTGTTTCGCATCACGATAGATAGTGATCTTCAAAAGAGTAAAGAACTTAGCATTCAAGGTCCTTTTCTTAGACTAACTGATATTCAGATAAAAGCGTCACATTCTATATTTTACAACTGGAACATAAGTGATGATTTGGTCCGTTTTGCTATCAAAGCGCGTTTAAGCTTACTCCCAACAAACTTCACAACCTATATTTGGAACAGGACAAATGATCCGTGTTGCCCGTTTTGCTTTGGTCACACAGAGAGTATTGCTCACTTGTTTAATGGATGCAAGGAATTTCATAATTTCTACAGTCGTCGCCACGATCGGATTGTTGGGAAACTTTTCGATGAAATAAAGTTGATATCATGTTCGGGGAAGAAAGTTTATACAAACAAGTTACTAGAAACTTTGTTGCCGGAGTATCGAGAAGAACTGACTTTGCTTCAACATCGGAAACCGGATATTGTCATAATTGATGAGACTTCGCGAGTTATCATCATAGCAGAAGTTACAGTGTGTTTTGATCTCTACTTCGAATCCTCGTTTCCAGTCAAGTGTGATCGCTACCAGGAACTATGTGACTTTCTTCGTGAAAATGGTTGGAAACCTTCTCTTCATGTTCTTTGTTTTGGTGCGCTTGGCTGTATCAAAGATGACGTTTATGAACGATTGAGGAATGTTGGTTTTGGAAAAGCAAAAACAAAGGAATTGTTAGCTTGGTGCTCGATTTCTAATATTATTGGAGCGAATTATATCTGGAGGCACAGGGTGAAAAAATTGAATCACTGATTCTTTCCATTACATCTTTCGCTTTCGTTTTTGGTCTCCTGTTGATTACACCTGGTTGTTGTTTACATCAAGATTGAGCCTTTTCATCCTTGATACTCAGTGATAAATTTATTCACCGTTTGTGCCATAGCGTTTATGAACTGTAACTGTAAAACCAGCAAACATTCTGTATATTAACTAAGCAGTAGGTCTCGCCATTTGCTTGGGTACGGAATAACTTAGGATCGTATTATTATTATTATTATTATTATTATTATTATTATTATTATTATTATTATTATTATTATTATTATTATTATTATTATTATTATTATTATTATTATTATTATTATTATTATTATTATTATTATTATTATTATTATTATTATTATTAGATTCAAGAAAAACAAGAACTTTTCAGTGAAATATTTCGATCTTATGTAGATCTTCTTCAGTCACAATGTGAGTAAATTACAAGAGTGTACTATAACGATAAAGGGAAGAATTATAAATTCGATTTAAGAGTTCTAAAGATTTCCGTGGAATTCTTGATTCTAATAGTCTGGCGTCGATTGCTGATAACGAATTGGATAAGCACATAAGAACATAAAGCCAGAAATAAGAAATAAATACAAGGAAATGCTATTACATATTCAAAAGCTTGGGAATAGTTTATAATGCGTTTTTGCTAGTTCACCCATGGTGCTGTTCATTCCATGAGGTTCTTTTGTGTCCAGTCTAGTGATCCATTTGTCCTCAAAGTTACCTAAGTCGGTTTCATTTCCTTCCACTTGCTGCAAAATGTGCACTTTCAAATTCCGATCGAAATTACAGTCTTGACTGTTGAAAAAGTGTCTTCCGAGTTCCGTTGCAGAGGGATCATTCTTCGAATCACTCCTATGCTTGTTAAATCTTTGGCTGACTGACGTCGAGGTATAACCAACGTAAAGAATGTTATGTTTATTGCACTCTGCTGCGTAGATTACGTTTTTGCTTTGACAGGTACCTCCAGAAATTTTTGAAACTTTTCCTGTAATTGTATTGCTTATTATATTCGTTTGCCCCATATGTGGACATAATTTGCAAGGACGTCCTCGTTTTTTCGTATTTTTTTGGGTGCATCTTATGCTCTCTGCAAATTGCTTTGGCTCCCTTGTTTCTGATCTTACTAATTTCGAGCGGATATTTGGGTTACGACGATAAGCAATCATGGGGGCATTTGAAAAGATATTCTTCATATCCGGGTCACCACGAATCATCAATTCGTAATTTTTGTGGAGAATCTTTGCTAGTCCTTTAAATTTTCTGTGCCAGTTAATTACTAATGGCATTCGATCTTTGTTTGGGTTATTCTTTTGTTCTTGTCCACTCAGGAGTGATGCTCTGTCCTTTTCTTTGACTTCTTTCGCGAGCTTGTTTAACCTTGATAAAGAATATCCACGATTGACGTAAAAAGTTATGAATTTCCTAGCGTGTTTTCGATAGTCCTGTAAAAGATGGCAAATCCTTCTAATGCGAATAAATTGAGACAGGGGATTTGAGCGTATAGTGTGTATTATTATTATCATTATTATTATTATCATTATTTTTAAGTGTGTCAAATCCTTGCCCACAATCTCGGGTTAAACCGCGAGCAAATGCAAAAACAGTACAAGAAGAACATCCTGTCGAAAAATTGCCAAAGGGACTGAATTTTCGGATCGAAAATGATTCGACCAGGAATAGAAAGGTTGTTCACCATAATCAATTTACCCCTCAAGGTCTCATGCTGCTTAGAATTTGCATGATGATGAAAATGAGAAAGCAATGACAACACCTACAAAAACAAGGAGCAAACCAGATAAAGAACGACCGTCAAGACAAAATGGACCAACACAAATAAATGCAGAAGACACATTCAGCGCAGAAGACATTCAGCAGCTCGGAGGAATCAGAACCTGAGGGCAATATACCAGAAAACAATCGTGGATATCTGCTTCTTCAACGCCGTCAAAGGGGTGTCGAAGGAGGCATACCTTGGAACGCTTTACGCGATTAACGCTTGACTTATGCTGCATTCAAGCTGTATTTACGCTGTATCTTAGATTGACTTTAGACATTATTTAGTGAGGTGGGGAGGAATGTTGGGTGTAGTCACCCCCGGCCGCCCGCCTGGCTTCCGCGTCGTTATATTCCCTTGTTTTGCTCGGCTATTCTTTGGTAGTCTTTCGAGATGTAGTCGCCATAGGGTAAGGTGGGGTAATTTGGGTTTACGGGGTAATTTGGGTCTATTTGCTTTATCACTTTTAAACTGATCACAAGTTGAAAATTTCGATTAATGACTCCGTGGGTGTTCAAACCTATGCTTTTAGGAGTTGTTTAAGTGGTGTCGAAAGATTATTTGATAATTTCTAGTGCTTCAGTTTCCACATTTTCCCCGGCCTTAACTTTTATCGTGATGCGACACCGTAGAAAACTTTCAACTTATGCCAACTTTTGACTTCCTTTCGTCAGCAAATCATTATCTGTCTCATATTCAATCATTTGGAAAGGTGTTAAAAGTTTTTTTGGAATTTACTCGCGATGCGGTAGATTTATTTCGATTATTTTTCTTGGTCGGGTAATTTGGGCCTGCTGGGATTTTGTTATGAATGGTGTTGTGCAAAAATTGGTAGTGGCTCCAAAATCAAGGCAAAAATGGAAATAATATTACAAGAAGTTGCAGGTAAACTTTTCCGTTCATGTTTTAGTGGTTTCAGGGCAAGACGCAGAGATTTGCTTCTTTTTGACTTTATTTCGAAGGAAGCTTTGTTTACGTTTCCATTTTCAAGGATGGGCCAAGGCTTTGCAACGTGCGCTGATGGTGGTACGATTTATTTTTATTTTTTCTCTGTGCAAGTTGTCAACTCTTTGGCAGGGAAACTCTGAAAATTCAATCACAGATATCCATTAAAGTATTCTAAAACTTGTTTTATTGAATTTACCATACTACTGATGAAATAGATACTGCTTTTCTCGAATAGACCCAAAATTTCCCGCCGACAGGTTGAATTAACACGCGAAAGTGAGGATGGTAAAGAATTCAAAAATATTCAAACTTCAAATCAAAGAACGGGAACAAGTTTCCAGGAACGACAAAAGATTCAATGAAGGTAAAGCGAACAAAGATCTTCAATATTCAAACAAGTTTGCGAGGGTGTTCTATTTATTTCGAAAAATGCCTATTTTAGACCCAAATTACTCCCACCTTACCATATAAGAAATCTTATTCGAGTATCTTACAGTAACAAAAAAACACAGGTAAAAACCGAAAACTGACTAAATTATTTTAATGTTCATATGAGGTGGTACATCTAATAAAGAAAATTTTATGATGTTGGTGTATACCAACTTCCAACTTTTGAAAAGTATCACCAAACAAGTTTCAGGTATAAGCTAATTGCCTCATCAAGCTGTGTGATATGACTTGCTTCGTCAACAACAAGTGGCACATCCTCCAACATTTAAGATCCAATCATCTCTCTCACCCCCTAATCATATTAAATACACACTGTATAGCTTTATATTCATCATAGCCATGAGTGTCCTTGTGATGAGAGCACCATTCTGAACAAAGTATCAGTACCACATTTCAGTACCACTAGCTGTGCCATTAGAGCCTACTCAATGAGTTTCTTAGAAAATCATATTCTTGTTTACTGGGTTTAATTGTAACTGAAGAAGAAGTTTTCTTCTCGCTTTGGCCTCCTGAGTAAATCTGGTACCATAAAAGAAAACAATACGTGGTTTTGCAAAATACAAGAACATGTTCTGGATGGTGTTACGCACAAGTACGTTTAATCGAAACGACTTTATATTTCCAACATGAAATTTCAATTAAATTTACTTCTTTGTCTCCTGTCGAGCCTGCTCGCAAGCTAGGTGTCCCCGTCCTAGTTTTGTAACGTCTCTTTTGTTAAAATATCAAAAGTTGGCATGAAAAAGACTGTACGTTATGAAGTATTTCCATTCTAAGGCCCTCTGTTTCAAAACTTAGGCTTATCAATTGTAAAAATTCAATATTCATCCAGTCAAGCAAAAGAAATGTTGTAGAAAGTTTGGCATCCTGAAAACACATCGCAAGCTATTTCATACGTTGCCTCCTAGCACCAAAAGTTATCAATTAAAGTTTCATTTCATTCATTTCAGTTTAAAATTGTTTACCCAGGGTGCAAATTCAGTATAAATATTATTTATTATAGGCACTGCAAAAGACTACTTATGGGAATCAACGGTATCTATAAAATTTTACAATAAAAAGCAAGGGAACTAAACAAAAGATCCGTACATGATTTAAAGATTTTTATACAGCTAAGTAAAATACATCTATATGTACAGCTTATTTTATCTTGAATTTGGATTGTAAGGCATTGAAGGAGCCCCTTTTTGTCCAGATCAAGGCTATTCTGGAGACTTGCTCCGCGATACGAATACGATTTTTGGCCATAGGCCATTTCCGGTTCTCAAATGGGGGTATTTCAAGGTCTGTTCTTAATTCTTAATTCGTAACTCATAATGGATTCTTAATTCTCCTGGATGTAGCTCAGACAATCTTACGAAAAGATCGCTCAGATGCTGATGTGAAAATTACGAGATTTGTAAACCATAGAAGGGGTTTCTATATAAAGATATTTATTCACAAATCAGCTAAAGCTAAATTCTTACTGGTTTGTAGGCCCTAGAAAAAGCAGTGCTTATCTAGTGTAGGGCGCTTGCATGAGCAACAACATAACAAAACATTTCAGTATCACATGTTGATAGCAATATTAAAATGGAAAAGGAAAGCGTTGCAGCTAGACGAATCAGCTATAAATCTAATAAACAACTACAGTAATTTACAAATCACGATCAGCTTTTAATGCAACGAGGAAGAACTATCTAAGAAACAAAAGAAGAATGCAAAATACAGAGCAAAAAGCACTTTGATGGAGTTTGGATGATATGATTTTTTTGTCGTTGTTAGTATCTTTGAGTATTAAATGATTTTCCTTTCTTAAGAAGACTATTCTTGCAGTTTTGATTCTTGCTAGGTTTTTGTAAAAGAATCTTGACTATCAATAGTTTTTGCACAAAGTGGCAGCCTGTTCCACATTAAATGTTCATCGTCCGAAAAAGATTTGTCTCTCCATTTAGAGCTCATTTTCGTCCTGTTAAAAAGCTACTTATCATGGAGATTTTGTTTCCTTGTAAGTGTGTTGTAAATGATCTGAACATAAATTTGAAAAAGTCGACTGTAGGCTGACTACAAGTGGTAGGTATGATTTCTCAAACAGTTTATAAGTCATATGCGACTCATCCATGACGAAATGCTTTGTATATCGACCAGATCTTGCACGGATGGCCAAGTTTGCATTAGTGAGAAGGCCCAGCTATAACGATGGTTTCAAAAATACATGGTGATTCTGTCATTACTCAGGGTTGCACTATCAGTACATTTTGCCGGACAATATTTTGAAAGATTTTTGACAAAATTTTAATTCCAGATATTCTCGGGAACACGTAATTTAGAGTAAGAGCAGCAGTCTTTTGGAAACATACATTTCAAACCTTTGAAAGGTGAACTGGAGAAAGGTGCAGTTACTTCATTCAAACGATGAAAAGACGGATTTGAACATTTCTTCAGATCTATTTTTGGAAGGGAAGCCGATTCCCTATAAATGGCGGTACAAAACATTTCATGATAGGTGGGCCACTTATGATTTATCTTCTATTTTAGAAATCATACGTACCACTTAAGGGAGCCTACATAGAAGATAAATCATAAGTGGCCCACCTATCATGAAATGCTTTGTACCGCCATTTATAGGGAATCGGCTTACCCCTACAGTCAATTTTTTAAGGTTTATGGTCAGATCATTTCTCAAATAGGACCAACTACCTGAAATCGATTAACTTTCCTTCAACTCATCCAAAAGATATATTGAGGTGCATTACATTTTGAGGTACATTTTGATCCTCCCTTCTAAAGGGTTTCCAAAAGCCTGCGTGCTTAACAGCTGAAGATACTGGGGGGTTGAATGTAGCCTGCGTACAGCCTCGATGTCGAAGCTGCTCAAGGCTAGCTGAAGGCTGGCCTCCTCGACTCTTATTCGTCGGTTCGTTTTGCAATTCCTAATTTAAACTTTTGCAGAAACTACCGTGGACAATAGAGCTTATGCAAAATCTCAAGAAAAAATTTTTTTATTTTCTTCTAATTCTAATCTCTGGTACCCAGACTATTAACATCCAGAACAGTCATATAAACATCTCTTTTTGCTATTGCTTTTGTAATTTTCGCTGCATGCCTTGGACACGATACTGCCATGAAAGAATTCAGTTGTGATTTCCTTGAATGTATTTCTTTTATTTTTGAGTAAGCTGACTAAAATGTAGAAGGTCCAAATGAATCCCTGGTTCGTCTCGTTTGCTGAAAAATTCCGTCATTTACAAGGGATAATGTCTTGCGTTCTAAGTGCTTCATGCTTCTTGAAACCCTTGCTTAAATCTCTATCCAGTAAGAAGGATAGGTGAATGGTGATTTTTCATCTTAGGAATATTAAGGAAACACAATTCGCAAACATGACAGCGAAATTTCGTTAATGTTACTTTTTAGATATTGAAAAGGTATGGTTTAAGTTGATGCTATGTTTATCACCAGTCACGGTGAATCCCAATAGCACAGAGCAAGCTGCTGTTGTTCAGCGATTAACAGTCAAACTGCTAACAGTGCTTTCAACGTCATTCCCGTGACAATTGCTGGGTTGTTGAAAGGAGCAAATTTACCGCGTTGCTGTTCACATCAATCTGACATATATCATGAAGCAGCTGATTTCAGATTCAAATTATATTTAGTCACGAATCAGCTAAACAGCTCAAGCTTATGTTAGCACAACAGTAAGACTCCGCAAACAAAAAACATAGGAAAGTAAAAAACCTACAGACTGATTTTGAAAGAAACAGAAATGCAAAGATAGGAACCAAAAACAGACCGATTCCTTGCTTTGTTCGTATCAGATGATACAGTTACGAAGAATTAAAACTTAAAATGCTCAATACAGAAATCATAGCTTTCCATCGTGGTGACAAAGCAAAGGAAAATGGCCAAAAAAGCATGAAATTCATTGCCTGAAAAATAAGTACATTGTCAGATTATATTATTTGATAAAGACAGGTCATTATTTCTCCCAATATTTAGAATCCAATCATATCTTCGCTAAGTCTATTGAATGTATGTTGTCTATCTTTGTGCTCATTCCAGTAATAAGGGTTCCGTAAAGGGTAAGAACCTAGCCCTACATGCAGTAAGAGCACCACGTTCATAGCTAAGAACATAGTCTGTTTTGTGAGAAAGTATGTTGTTCTTTTTTGTGAATTTATACTGCACTGTGTACATCCTAGATAGCACGATGCTCTGGGCTGCTTACATAACAGAAAGAGCATCATGTCAGTACGTTCTGTCCCCAATGTCTCTTATTGTCCCCATTATGCTGGATTGGTCGAATAAGATATTCTGGTATTTGATCAGCAGTAAATCAGATAGTGTATTTTATACCCTACTCACACTGATACAGCTAGATCGGTTTCGCCTAAACCATGTTAAATTTTCACTAGCTAGATTAACCAATTAGAATGCAGCATACCAATAGTTCAAAAATAGATACCCTTGCTGAACCCTTTGCTTCATTCCTTTGCTTGAAACAAACGTTTTTATTTTCCAAATTTCCGTCTCAAAAAAGAAGTAAAATTACTTGAGCACTTATCGAGCAATGACAATTGTCTCGCACATCTGAAGTCAAATCTAATCAATCAATCAATCAATCAATCAATCGAACGATCGATCGATCAGCTGATCGATCACATCAATATTCAGAGTTGGCATTTACAGTAGTATCAAGACAATACTAATTCAAACCAACTATTTAAAAACATAATGCATACAAAGTAGAAAAAACAATATTTATAATCAGCGACATATTTTACAGGTGCATTTATTTGCTGTCCAGTCTTTGATCCTCTTTTTAAAGCGCGACAGTGTTGGTACTTGTTTGATACTGTCATCAAGAGTTTTCCATGGGAAACTACCTCGAAAAGACATTGAATCGAGTCCAAAGCCAAGTCTCTTAATTGTTGGCAGCTTACACAAGTTTTGTATTTTTAGGTTGTACGTTATTGGTTTCTTTTCATGAAATTCCCATACAATTGAAGAGTTCAAGTGATTCATGGAATTGTAAATTTCTGTCAGCAGTTTCTGCAGATTTGTTCTGTGTATGCTATTGCTGCCACTTCGAGCAAGCAATGTTTCAAATGAAGATTCGTAATCTTTATAGAGGATTCGAAGCGCACGTTTATGAGTGCGGTCAATTTCTTTATTTGCACCTTTATTGCAGAATAGCCATATCAAAGGGCAATAATTGAACTTCGAAAATTTACTGCATTACAAACTGTTAATGCCTGCTTTCTAGGGATACAATTATTCAATTATTCTAGCAAATGCACTGACCAGTTTATTGAATTTGGAACACTACGTTTCAATGTGTTTTTCAAACGTTCATTTGCCGTCATTTTCCACTCCTAGAAGTTTAACGTGACCTGCTGTAGGTTCTTTGTTTTCGTCGATGTTAAGACGAAGTCTATTTTTCTCGTGCGAACCAAGGAACATAAGCTGGAATTTTTTATAGTTAGCAACTATTCAATTGCTGTATCATGTCCACACGAGCATAAGGTGTAATCATCTCCAAAATTGCATATCTCAGAGTCTAGGTTAATGACACAGAGGTCATTGATAGGGATATACTTTCGTGGGAAGAGAAAAGATTCCAAACTCTTTAATGAAAGAAGTTCCCTTGAAAGTTCGTTAGAACCATATTCGTTTCTGTATCTAATAGTTGCGTTCTCTTCAATGAGTAAGACAGTTTCTATTTTATCAAGAGCTCTTGGGCTGTCAACGTTTCCTTGAGACCACAAATTTGAAGGATATGTTTTATTTTGACCTTATAGGGGTTGCGCAAAACTATCAAAAATGGTATGTATGTTCACCTTATGCTTGCAGTTCATGGTTTGGTATTTTTTATTAAACAGTTTCTGCTAGCCAATTTCAAGGTCAGATTTGTTCAATTATTTGAATTGTAAACACTAGCGTTGGATCACCGGCATAGATATCAATATAATTATGGAAGGAAGAACAATCTCTGTTTCTTTCAAATAAAGAAGCTTTCACTTGTTGACTTAACGTCAAGGTCAGCATTGTGAAGAACGTTGCACCGGGAGGTATCATGCTGAGCGAAACGGTATCACACACAAGACACTGTGACATCTACAACTGCGCAGAAACTCACAACGAGACAACGAGACTCAAGGGATCTAGCATGTCAGTAGTTGTTGAACAAAATTCAAGATAAATCTGAAAAGCTTTCTTAAGTAAATTGTTGCTGCACAATTTCTGGATAGAAATTACTGAGTCAGTTTCGCCTTCCTGTGCTGATTTCTGACGCTGGATGAGAAAGAAAAGACTAAACAGTAAGTCATTGTTAAATCTCTCTTTTAACATTTTCCCATGCATTATGTTTCAAACATGGGACGCAAGGAGGTATTGTTGTTCACTAAACTGTATAACCGTAGATAATCAACCTGTTGCAAAGCACAATAGACCATTTCGTAGATAGAAAGGCTTGCTTACATGCTGAATTTCATCATATGGAATGTTTTATACCGGGTGGCCCCAAAATAAACTATGTACTTTGACAGGCAACGATAGATCCTATACCAAACCGATTTTGAAGATTTATGAGTTAATCTTTAGCTAAGATCATCAATTAGATGCTTGTATTTTTGTCCCTTTTATGTCTTATATTTATGGAGCTATATGCGAGTTCCTCAAAATTTTCGATGTAACAAACACTGAAAACCGTCAAAAAAACCTTGATCAAATTTTCGTTCGACTCAACATGAATGGAAAAAGAGGGAGCATTTTCGTGATCACTCTGAGATTTAGAGATTGATCAAAGCTCCATTTTTTTTACCTCGTCATGTCGCTTACTGCTGTTGGTCTTATAACCCCCTTGAGGCAGGAATGCAGTATCTGCAAAGTATAAATTCATTGTGATATCAGAAAGAAATACATTTTTTTGTATCATCAAAAGTATTTTTACATTACATTCAACATAGAGCTAACGCTCGTGCAGCATATTGCAATTAATCAATATCTAAGGCCCCGTCCACACGTATCCGGATCGTTTTGAAAACGCATCTTTTTTATCCGTTTTGGGTTTGCGTCCACACGGAGACGGCGTTTTCGGTCACCAAAAACGAAGCTTTTCGAAAACGCTCTCCAGAGTGGATCTTTTTGAAAACGCCGTTTTCATGTTGTCGTGTGGACGGGTGAAAACGGAGCATTTCGAAAACGCTGACGTCACAGCATCGATTTACGATGTATCAGAGCATGCGCACGGATCTTTGGGGATCACGCAAGGACATTTTGATTGTTTGTTTTCTTTGTCAAAGTTCGAACAGCGGAGTTTGAATGCAGCAGCGTCTTCGTGAGGATGGGGATATTTATTTATACGGATAAAAAAGATGCGTTTTCAAGAATATCCGGATACGTGTGGACGAGGCCTAAAATCACTAGTCACCAAAATCTTTCTCTCTTTTTCTATTCATGTTTAGTCCAAAAAAAATTTGATCAACGTTGTTTGACCGTTTCAGTGTTTTCGAAATTTAAGAAGCTCGCTTATAGCTCCATAAGTGTAAGACTAAAAAATGTGCAAAAGATATTAGTATCTAATTGAAGATCTCAGCTAAGGACCAACTCATCGATCTTCAAAATCGCTCCAGTATCCGATTTATCGTGGCGTGTCAAAAGTGCTTTGTTTATTTTGGCGCACCCGTTATTCCTTTGGGGCAAAGCTTTTGGGTCACTCCCACAGGGGATTCATTACCAGTAGGTTCGTCGTTAAAGGCCCCACACATTAGGGTTAAATTTTTCGATACCCACATTGTTTCAAAGGGTACTTTGTTGGGTTTCTGTGGTATAGCCAGATGTCCGCATTTATGAAGGGGGGCGGGGGCAACCGTGAGCAAATCAAATAGAAAGCAAAGGCCTGGAGCTTGGTCTCGGAAAATTCCTCAGACAGTGCCCTTTGCAGTGCCACTAAGCATCCTTATTTTCAAAAATCCTTAATTGGCTTTGGTTGAGCCTCCTTATCAGTGAATGTACTGTCAGTTATCGACAATTTCATAGTGAATATCTCAAGCAGTCGAGCAAAATGAGATGTTTTGGGAAGTGAAATCAAGAGCAAGGGAAATTTACATTGCAGCCTTAAACAAAAAAGATCATTTTTTCGTGAAATTCACGTCTTATCATGGCATAGCCGGGCAAAGAAGCAAGCGAAATGAGCTGAAAAATTTGAAGTACGACTTGGGTTAGCTAGTTGTATTTCAAGAAAACTGCTGACGATTGATGGTAGTGGATGCCTAGGTATAGAATACAAAATTGCACAAACTTGCTGATCCTAGCCAGGAGTTCTTTTGTATCAAATCAAAATTTAGGCACATTCTACTTCGATTGGCTATAATTGTGGTAAGGAATCAGTTACAATTACAGATTTTTTCTAGCTAAGGGCCACCAGCAAACCTCGCCGCCATCTTTATCGTAATCGTCTATTGGCAAGGACTCATGGGGAAATTTCACGGTGTCCGATGGCCCAGCGCACCACTAAATCCGTTATTTAATTTTTCATGAGAAGGTGTTGCCCTCTCCCGACTGAAAAAGCTTCCATCCATTGCAAATGTAAGCGTGGTATGTCCACAGTATTTCGTGCTATTTATACCAGCAAGAAAATTGGAACTTTCGGGTAATTTGACATGCTGAAAACGATGGTTAACAGAGAGAAGCTGAAAAATTCTCCCAAGTGATATTCTTAGATTGTGGTACTTGGTTTCAATCCTTTCGTGAGGTTTTCTGTAATAGGTTAACTACCGATAAGTTATACAAACATGAAAGTGTGGCTTGCTGAAAATATTGCGAGTTGAACAATTCAAAATACTTCCCCTTCAATGCTATTTTTAAACTGCGGTACTTGGCCTCAGTCTTCATTTTGGAAATTTCTGCCGCAGGTAATTACTGAATTGTGATACAAAAATGAAAGTGTGTAGATTTCTACTCATTCGAATATGCTCATAAATTCTACGGGGGTGGAGGGCTGCCCAACACAAAGCCCATTGTTTACTAACATTTTGCCCGCCATGCACATCTTACTAACATCTTCCACCTGGAGCAATACTCCAGGTCATCTAGATTTAACGATCTGGTCTAGCTACAGAAACTATGAGCTGTGGCGATGAATCATTGACATGTCGAGGAAGCATACTTGAAAACCGAAGACAACTGGGGAGGAAGCGGAGGGCCCCCATAAGACAATTTGTCGGAAATTAGCTTTCTAGTCGGACTTTCTTGTGATTTAGATGTCTACTTTTGGAGGATTTTCAGGAGAAATACTGCGTAAAAGCGTGAATTTATTGGCGTTGAAAATGAATTCCTACAAGAAATATTGAATTTACGGCAAATCTTTGATTGATATTCACTGATTGTGTAGATTTCAAGGCTGGATTGTAAAACATGGCTTGATTTTAGGTACTGAGAAGTTAGCTTGGTCACACAATGCAAGGGTTACGTAATACATAGATTTAATATGTGTTGCCACAACTGTTTGTTGTTGCTGTCTTTTTCAATGGTTTTGTTGGCTGGCATCGGTCTTGTCCAAAATTCACTTTGCGGCACAAGATGATTACAAAATTAGATGCTTAATATTCTTGTGTCACGAGATTAATGTATCTAACAATTGCCCTTTTCTTTTTACCTCAGTTATACCTTGGGGCAAACCTTAAATCAATCTGATATCAAAAGAAATAACAAATGCCAATCAAACAACTTAAGGATTCCCAATTTTTTCTCTGCAGGAAAACTGGAACTTCTTTGTGAGCAGTCCAGCAATTCCAGGCTTCCTCGTTTGTTTACTACTGCATCGTTATCAGAATTGCATGTCTTCTATATTGTTTTCTTTTATTTGAACTCCCTTGACGTGCCTGGAAATTAGATAATTTGCAACGAATTGACTCTTGCATAATTTTATTTCCAAAATATAACATTTCTCTCTTGAGGTCAACAATATTGGTGGCGCCTTTTCAATGGAACAGAAAAATTTGCTCCAACTACAAGGCAGGAACACTTTCTTGGAATTTGCTATTAACTTTGTCTGCAAAGCTTCTGCAATCAATGACTCTGCGGTTATGGGGAGCTTCGTGAATTTGCAATAACTTGGGGGAAAAAGCATGCCTTCTAATCTGATGACTGCCTGGACTGAGCTTGTCTTTGAAATGATGTTAGAGCCCAGGCTCCTATCCGCCATCATGTGTCTAACAAAGAGCAACGATCAAAATATTTTGCAACTTCATTTAGCATGCGGGACGCAGGTCATTTTCGCAATAAACGGCCCAACGGCCAACAGCAGTGTTTTGTCAGAAGATGCTTTGGTAACAGAAAGAAAAGAGATGATATTATTTCAAATGCACTGAAAGTGGAAAAGTAAGTTGTTGTCGATATTTATCAGTGGTATTTTGATTATCACCGTTAGAATAGCTCATACCTAATTGAAGCAGGGTTTAAAGCTCGTTGCGATTTTGAGACCAGGCAAAGTTGCTTTAACGGTGATACACATTTGTAACAAGCTCACTTTATGACCTTCAACCTGTGAACGATAGTGCCATAAGAATGCTTGATTAGCACAGCGAGCCCGCTTGTCCTCGTTCACCCCTTTATAGATCATAGCTTCAGAATATGCATGATCACAAACGTGGCACAGTGGTTGTATGTTCTTCAAGCCATATTCATAAAAATAAGGTAGAGTTCAGTTTTGGGTGTACAATAATTCCCGAGTCGTCACGCCACACTTCTGCAGACGATTTTACATGATATGATTTGGGTAATGGAGAAAGTAGGCCTAGCATTTTGAGTTCCTCTTCCTGGGATAAATTTAGTTAGGATAAGACGCATAGATATCGTGGAGTAGCTGGTGTCAACAGTAAAATATTGCCGACGGGCCATGGCGGGATTTGGAAGGTGCAAGTGATGTTCACGCAGGAAATTGAAAACTGAAAACACATCACGAACAGTTACATTCAATAATTCAATGCTTTTTGTATGAAAGCGCCAAACGGGCATGGTTTCTTGCAAGGTAATGACTTGAATTACTTGAATGAGATTTGTTCGCTGCCAACTGTTCGGAGGTAAATCACAATGTATTTTCTCTTGGTATAGAAATTCACTGTATGAAATGCCAATTTGAGAACAAACGTTTAGAACTTATTTTGAGGCTTCCAATTCGAGACCAAAGGCGGGACAAAAGTTCTGGTGGGAGTTCTTGAATTTCTGTGCGTTCGATCTTATTCCTCGCCTCATGCAATTTTGAGAGGAAACTGTTAGCTTGTATAAACAAATTTATATTCGAAATTTCTTGTGAGCAAAGTAGAGCCTTTAACTTAGAATTTAGCATTTTGAGGTTAGATTTATTTCATAACAAAAATTGTCTTAGTCATCATGAAGGCTGTCAAATTGCTTCATTTGTTTAATACTCCAACAAGGGGTAGGCCCATCTTGACGCCATAATCTACACAGTTTGAAATGAAAATAGGGCAACAAATAAGTTATAAATGTCTGTCGGTAGTGAAGCTTGCAGTTCTTGCTATTTCATACCACTTTGCTATTTCATTTTGCTATTTCCCGTTAATTCTGCTTTTTTTCTGTATTTTGCAAGTACTTTACGTAGATCCCTTGGCTTCATCTTACTTTGGTACCCGAGTGATGCGATTTCGGTATAAGCATTACCTGAGATGCAACCAGAATGGACTTAAGCATGGATTTTTTATAGTTTAAGTAGCCCTGGTTTTGGAAGCCTTCACTAGCCACAGAACTGGCAAAAATTCTTTCAAAGAATTTCTCCAATTTCGTTCGAAATTCAAAGCGAATAATTGTTCGTTTTTCCTTACTTTTTGGTACCGTAATTAGATCCCTGAACTTCACGTTACTTTGGTACCTGAGTGATGCGATTTCGGAATAAACATTACCTGAGGTGCAACAAGAATGAATTTAAACATGATTTTTAATAGTTTAAGTACCCCTGGGTTTAGACGTCTTCACTAGCCGCTGAACTAGCAAAATCCTTTTTGAAGACTTTCTCCAATTTTGAAGCTTTACTACCATACCGAAGGAGTCAGTGTTTATTACATTAGCCAGCTACAGGAAACCCCATTAAAGAGAATCTTCCAAGAAACTTTCATTATTCAAAAATACAGAGGAGTTAACAAACTCAAGGATGACTTTCTTGTGGCAGCAAACACAACAGTTTATGTCCTTGATTGTCTCTGACGTTTAGCGGGGCTAGGCTTTTCGGCTATCAAATCTAGCGATTTATTTTCATATTCATTTCAAGATTTGATACTGATGGGCAATTGAAAAACTAGAACTGTATCAAGTTTGTTTTCCTGGAGCTGGTAGGGGGCTTTGGGGTTTCACGGGTTGTGGATCTGGCCAATTTTGTCCTCCGTTTTCGGGTTTCACATTTAATCCGTACGGGTTTCAAGTTTTGAGATGTGTCCCGGGTTGCGGGTTTGGCCAACTACTGCGATCGGATTTCGAGTATTTCATTCAAAAGATCCTATATATCGGGTTTTCGAAGCCATACCGTCCATGAGATTGAAAAACCAGTTTTCGAATGCTTAAAACGATGCACAGAGAATCAGTGAGAGAGAAGATGCTGGAAATGATCAAAGATTGACGAAAAAATACCAGAGAAAATTGAAGATATGTGTTCAGAAGGACACATTTGGGTTTTTTGTTTTGCTTCAGAGTTTTTGGGCTTTTGCAAATTTCGGTCTGTGCTTGCAAGTTCTAGTACGCCCTGAAGCCCCCTCCTAGTATAACGCAAAGAAAAAAAAGATGTTTGGTGTCATGTGAGTGTCAACTGAGCATGCAAGTTGGCTGTGCTCTTCAAATATCGTCCGCAATACTCTCTTCGCCACCAGAACGTATAAGGGCAAGAACGGAATAACGGCAAGTACAGAAAAATTCAAGTCTAGTTTCTATTCCAATTGCCTGACTGAATGGAACGAACTAGGTCCTGGGATTAGACTTTCACCATTTATCATTCTGTTTTTAAGAAACAACTCAGTTCAGTTCATTCATTTTTTAAATTCCACTAAATACAAACTTTCTCTAAATTTGAAACTCAACAACAATCGATAAATACATATAAATTAATAGGACAACACACACAGAGGGATAAAGATACATGTCACCAAGGGATTTGTATGAAGGGGAATTCTTAAGGAGGAACTCTCTCAATCGCTATGCTAATTTAGGATAGGGCACCCCCTCTTAACAGACAAATTTCAAGAGACCATGGGTAAATATTTACTATAGATAATTTGATTCAACCTTTATGTTCAAACAGGTAAGTTTTCAATTTCTGACAAAGCAACTTAACTGATGGTGACCTTTTATTTCTACGGGAATGTCATTCCAGCATTTTGCTCCATAGTAACGTATTGATCTGAGACCATATTGACTAGTGTTTTTCTGAGGCAGGAAAATGTCATCCTTGCCAGCCTGTCTTGTACCATATTGATGAGCAGATTGAACAGATTTGAAGAAATTATGAAAATAAACGGAGGAGATTTCTAAAACAGATTCATGTACAAAGCTCAGCAACCATAGCTGAAAAAGATCGTGCAGTTTTAGGATTTTGAAGTAGAAAAGATAGGAGCAGAGTGTGAAGTAAAGTGTTGAAAAGACATTGCCCTTACAATCCTTTTCTGAAACAGAAACACTGGATTAATATAAGTTTCATGTTTGAGACCCCAAACTAAAATTCCATATTGTAGAAAAGTTGAAAATAAAGAATTGTAAAGACTCAAGTCAGCAACATCTCTGCGAATCTCTTTGATACCTTCTTTGAGACCATCGAACATCATCTCGACCATGGCAAGGAAAGCTCTTTCCTACACTTGCATTAGGCCCTTCACCATTTCCAAATCAATTAAACTGTTATCTTCAGGCATCGTAGATTTAATTCATTGAACACAGCTTTCAAACATGATATCAAACTAAACTGAACATTTTTGATTATTTCAAAAACTAATTTAGCATTACTAGGATTAATTTATGATCGGATTATGACAGCCTTCTGAAAACACGTCCGTTCGCTGGCTGTCACGCTTCTTTTTTCCCAACCCTTGTCAATTATCCGCCCCCCTTCACAATCTGTCGTCGGGATTCATGGCCCATTGGGTTCATCACACCGTAGCTTAGAGTGGTTCTCATCAAATGGAAAGTTACAAACTCAGGCACAATTTTGAGGTTATTGTAAACCCAATGTACCCTACGAATTATGGTGTTGAGGATACGGAGCACTTTTTGTTGCTTTGTCCATCTTTTGCGGTTCAACGACAAAACCGTCTTGCTGGACGTCTTCCCCGTCACGACCACTTGGTTATGCCTATCTCTCAAATGAGGTACTAGCACAGCTCTTCTGTATGATGATGAAAACCCCCTAATGACGTTAACGGGAATATGCTCGAGCTAACATCACATTTCATCCAGAAAACTGGTCGTTTAGATTAAGCTCCTTCCAAGCTCCGTTACGAACCAGGCAACCACGAGGTACCCTTTCTTTGGCAACATCTGTTTTGTTTACTTCTTGTTTGTTTTGCTTGTTTTTGCTTGTTTGTTGTGTTTCATTCTTGTTATTTATATCTTTTCATAATATTTGTCTGGTTCGTTTGGATATTCTGATTTCAATTTTCTTTTTTAAGGCCTCAGGGTTTTCATAATATTTTGTTCCTCTTAGTATCGTCGTCGTAGTTTTGTAGAGTAGCTTAAGTAGTGTATTTAGTAATCTTTTATGTAAATTTTTTGATGGAATATACGTATATGTATAATCAAAACATCGCTCAGCTCTTTGCTGTTTTCTGTGCTAGTTAGAAAAGGGGGTTGAGCCTGCGGAAAATTTAGAACTGCCTATTTTTCATAATTCGACAGATCTTTTTCCTAGGTTTCCCAAGAAAATGTTTCACACAAATCATCCAATATATTTGAAGCTTACTCGAGAACCAAAGTTTTGTGGACATGCTAGTTAAGCGAAATGTTTTTCATTCCTGTTTTTCAATGTTTTTCAGATCGTAGAACTGCCAATTTTTTCTTTAAACTGCCCATGTCTTAGCTAGAACTGCATCATCTTAGTAAACGAAGGCCTCAGCAATGGACCCTTAACTCTGTTTTGGTTGAGGAGAATTTCTTGAAGCTCTTCAATGAGGAACTCTGCGGCAAGGAAAGCTTGACTTTTTGCAACTACCAATGGAGCTACTGTCAGTAAAGTTTCATTGAATCATTTCGACAAATGAGGCGGGGAGAGATATTTTTGCAGCAATGGTCCTATCATAATCACGGACTCTCGAAGTACAATTTTCACAAAGTAAGTAGCTAATTTTGAGCTAATTCTTACATTTACAAACACAGGCCTGGAGCTTTCAGCACACCAAATTTTCTTTGCTCTACTTGTTACCAGTCAAGAGTTAGGTAGGGGGGTTGTTTTGCCTCTCTCAGACCAAAGTAGAACGTGTTAGATGGCCCGATCACTGGAGGGTTAGGGGGATTTTGTAAGAAGTGATTGGGAAGAAGGTTGTCTCAAGATCTTTGTCACTCAGAAATAGAGCAGTGGAGGATCTAAGGGGTGCAGTTGGGAGTAACTGCCCCCCCCTTCAGGATGAAAAATCAGCTTGGCGCCCCATTTTCGGTAAGAAGGGCGCCCCTTATCCTGACCCAAATGAACTCTATTTTTCGTTTTTCATTCTGAATGTGAGAAACATATAAATTAAGGCATTATTCAATTGTAGAACCAGAGAATTTCTCCGTAATAAAGGCCCCAAAATTCCTGCGCGCCTTCGGCGCGCTTCCTTTTCACTATATTTCTGGAGCCCACTCTGCAAATTCCCCCCCCCCCTTCAACTTCGGGCTGGATCCGCCCCTGAAATAGAGTCTTGTGTAACTTCTGTAAGACTGTTTCAGTTTACGACATTTTTCTGTTCAAGCAGCTCCCTACGCTTTGAATACCTGCGAGGATTCACAGCATCTAGACACAAGTTTTTTCCAAAAATAGAAAGTAGATATGTTGTATTTCATTTCACAACTGTCTTTCAGGCTGTAGCCATCTCTAAATCAACTAATGGATAAAGCAGCTCTCAACTGAAGTGCGAGCTCAGATGAGGCGCTGCCCATTGGGCAGCCTTGAAGGATGTATCCGACGTATCGTCGTTTCCTGAAAAGTATGATCATGGATTTCGCACCATTTTTGTAGTAATACCATTCATTTTTGTAGCAAACAGTCTGACTTAACTGCAGAAGTTTTACGCTGAAAAATATCATTTCATTATAGAGTGAAATACAATATTATTCGGATTCAGGTTTGAAAATTCTTGAAAAAAGCTATAAGTTGCAGGAAGTCTTTCTCCGAAATTTGGCTTTAGTATGAAAACAAACACAACTTTGAGCATCCGAAGAAGGTGTGTGCAACTCACATCCGAATAAACGTAAGGGAGGCTGGATTTCGTTTTCTTTCCTTCCTACTGATAAATCTAGACAATAACTCAGTTCATTGAAGCAGTTACTTTGAAGCTCAAGGCAAAAGTTTTTGCGTTGCGGCGATGCTTTTGCATGCTTTAGCATGTGTTATCGCTTTGGAGGGAGATAGTGTCATCTAAGAGAGCATAGCAATGTTATTCCGGGATGTTTCACCCTTTTTGGACAACAGCTTATAGAACACGTTGAATTCCCTGCTGTAAGTCAGAAATACTAGGAAAGTCCGGAAAATTTGGTCATTGGATTGGACTCTCATTAGATTGAAGGTTTGTGGTTTGTGGATTGGATTCTCATTAGATTGAAGGTTTGTGGTTTGTAGATGGGACTCTCATTGGATTGAAGGTTTGTGGATTGGAACCAATTTCAGTCAGGTAAATTTTGTAATGAATAAGAAAACTTCCAGTGTTCAATGCTGCGTTTGCCAGTATAATTTTCTTGATTTCCCGGGAACAGTGGCTTGCCAAACGGGGATGTTTTTTTCGATTCATCCAGTATTATGGAACATTTTTCGCCCTCGTCGAAGCATGCTCAAAATCTACTGTCGATTTTGATCTATGTCCCCGCCCCCATCATCCTAGAATGGTATGAGCAATTTTAATAATGAAATTCCAAAATCTGTGTTAGCCCTTTAGCTGCACAACGATGGATTAATAATTGAAAACAAGGCAAACGGAAAACTCCGAAAATCATCTGAGACACCTGACAAATTGCCTTCAAAATTCATCTTGATAAAGTTAAGCTTAGCTGGCAAAGAAGTTTTTGTCCAATGCCTCGCATTGGCTCTCTTGTGTATTTTGAATGATTTTAAACTGGCAGTATCTTCAGGCTCGCAGGAAGAAGACGGAGCAGGGGCTCAAGCCCCTCCATGAGTCTTGAAATCAATGGTGCTACGCAAAAGGCATTAATTACATGTTTTGTTCTCTATTGTATAAGAAAAAATCCCCCAATCAACAGCTGCTTGCAACAGCCTTAAATATTTTTATGCAAACATTGGCTAGCAAGGTGAGTCCTTGAGGTTGTCCCTTTCGCACATTTTCATCTACATCTACCGGACACTGCCTTGCTTCTGAAAAGAAGATTCTGGCAGGGTTGACAGCCAGAGTGAATAGTAAGCAAATACTTGAAAGATTAGGGAAGTATGATGGACACTATGATGACGTTGACGTTGACGTTGACTACGAGGGCTCCGTAAACCAGCCCATTTTGTTAAGGACGTGTCCGTGTGCTTCACATTGTGCATACTATCCACCCAGGATGTCACTGATAAAAGAGAAATATATAAAAAGATCATGCAGCTCTTTTTGAAAAGAGATTTCTAAAATGTAGATTCATAAAAGATGTCCTTATGTATCTAAATTGATGGCATACTTGGCACACAACTATAGTCAACCATGCTCACTCCACCTCTAAAACAGTCAATGCTTTGACTTGCGATTACATTTACTGGTAAGAGGCTCCATTCCCGTATTGTACGTGGGAAGAATGCATATTTACGGTAGTTTCCTGATCCGTGTAGAGTATGGAAAGCCAGCTGGTGCGAGAATCGAGTGTGTCTTGGCTGAAGTTGCAGGCAGTCTGCAGGATTGCCTATCAAATTGTAACGAATCTTGTACAGCTTGCAAAATCTGGCATCTCTACGTTTATATTGAAGGCTCCGCCAATTTAACTTTGAAGCATATGGGTTACAATGGGCGTTGCTGTTATGCGCATACCTTGCAGCTCTACGCTGTACTGCTGTACTCTTTCGAGTTGATAGATGTTCTACTTAGTATAGGGGCCCCACATAGTAGATGCATACAGTTGGTCTAACTAATGTTTTGTAGGTTTGTGATTTCAAATGCTGATTGTTTACTTGCAAGTTTCGTCTCAAGAATCCTAGGGCTCCGTTAGCTTTGCTGGTAATAGTGCTAATGTGCTCATCCCATGTGAGTTTATTATTAAAAGTGACCCCCAAATACTTTGCACTGGTGAAATGTTCCAATTCGTGTCCATGTAGGGTGTATTTATGCTTAATGGGACTTTTGCTGCGACTTATTGAGAGTACTTTGCATTTATCTGGATGAAATTCCATGCTCCATCTTTGCTCCCAATTTGTAAGTGCCTGAAGGTCATCTTGTAACTCCTTTGCGTCCGCATTTTATTTCACTGTGAGGTATGATATGGTATCATCTGCAAGTAATCTACAGGTCGATTTTGAGTCCATCTGGGATGTCATTTATATAAAGTAACGCATTTGCAGAAGCCGCGAAATTATGCAACTGCCCCCCAACGTCTTGCCAAAACGTCAGCAAAATTGAAAGATTGAAAATATTTCACAAATTTTAAAAGTCAGCAGAACATCGTCTTGGTTTCTTGATTTTCTCCCTCTACCCGCATGAAGACTGAAAATCTACGATTGGCTTGTACAGAGTATGAAAACGAAGAATTACTTGTTCATCCAAAGTCCTCCTCAAACATTCATATGCTGGGCCTTTGATGGACGTCTTAAACCAGTGGTGGAAATTATTAGGGGTTGGGGGCAACTGCCCCCCCCCCAATTCAGCAAGACTCGTAAATTTTCCGAAGAAGTCGGAAATTTTGAAGGTTGGATCGAAACTGCAATGAAGAAACGAGTCGCCGTAGAGAGGGAAAGAGTTTCTATATTGAATGAGCAAAAAATGCTCAAGCTCTATCTGCAGCATATTTTTAAGTTTTTAAGCACTAATAACATTCCTTTCTAAAACGAGAAAAAAGTGGTTGGGTATAGGTTGGGCACAGTATCGATATTTCCGAAAGCTGTAGGAGCTTGATTGGGAAGGGCGCTCTAAGCCAATCTAAAGGCTGGAGTTTTCAAAATTTTCCTTGGGACGCTAACTAAAAGACGAACCATTCAAGAACAGAGACGCAAAAACACTGCAAACCTAGAAACCTGGTTTGGAGGAAGGTTTTGGCCAAAAATTGAGGAAGGTTTTTTTGCCAAAAATAAAATTTTACCTTATTAGCATAGTTCTTATAAGTGTGGAAAATAAATCATCAATAAATACATAGAATCATTAAAAATCATGTCAACTGTATGCAGATGGTGAATCTATATTTCAAAACTATATCAAAAAAGAAAAATCAAGTTTGATCAGTCAATGTGATGAAAGAGAAAAAGTCTATGAGGAAATATGCATATCTGTGAGGAAGAAATGATTTTTGAAAAGCTTTCATTTGAAGTGTAGCAAAAACTTCACAGCAAATGCAGCAAAAACTTCACTGCTTTCACGGCGTAAAAATCTAGAAATAGATATTTTCCGGGTGTCCCAGAAAAGTACTTCTGTTTGCAAAATCCCCAAAATTTTGTTGTAAGGTAGATCTTCAAATTTCTGTTTCTTACCGGTAGATCAAAACAAATTATTTTTGCAAGGTGACCTTTTGATTTGTTTTTAGATCAAGTGAATCAAGCTCTTTTTAGTCTGTCTGGTTTTGAAGTCTTCTGCAAGAAATCACTTATGTTTATTGGAGTAATTTCTTTTGTTATATTGAGTTTCTTGTTTGGTCATGAATATCAGGATGAAAAGTGAAATGTTACTGTAGACTTGAAGATTACTGAAAAATTCTCAATGTAACGGTTCCTAGAGGCAAGATTAGCGATGTTGCACAGAGAGTGTTGCATAGAATTAGGTTTTTGATGCATTATTTCATACGCGTTAAGTAAAGAGAACAAATAGTTTACCATCACTGAATATATTTGATTTGTTGACAGAAGAGATGAAAAAATTTATGATAACTTTCGTAATCAAATTTTAGAGATTTTGCAAACGGGAGTACGACACCCAGCAGCTTTTAGATGTTCTCACCTTGAACTCTTTGTTCCCCCTTCATTGCCCAAATACCTTTCAATTAATGAATCGCTTCCTTAAGACTATGGCCTCCCTTGTATTTAAACCTGGTTTGAGCCCTAATAATTTCACTCAAACAGACAGATGATACGGGAAGATCCTTAATTACATGCTTTTGCATGGTTCACAAACACCTTCGCACTGTTTTCCAGTAATTATATATTGTGTCAAAATGAGGAAGGTTGAGAGTATAAATTTCAGGTTTGGAGGAAGGTCAACAACTTTTTGCAGCTCTGTTCAAGAAATGTCAAAACTTCCATGTCTTTGTTGGGGCCGGCAACAATTGGATGGCGAGAGGCGTTCTAAGACCCCAGGGGGGACACTCAGCACATTCACATGCGGAGGGGGGTCAATCCATGAAATTTTCAGGCAACCCGAAAATATCACTTCCGCTTCACTGCAACCTAAAGATATCAGTTCATTTTATACTTAGAGACCTGTGCATAAACATAAAATATCCTGACACAATGCAAATAGAAGTCAGAATTGCCTTTAGCGAACCTAGAAATGTCAGTTCAAAAATCTTTGATGTCAAAATATCATGAACATAATTTCAGCTTTATATGGACTCAAAAATATCACTTTTGACAATCTCCTAACCCAAAAATATCGGACTTACCTCCCCGTATATGCTTGTGCTGAGTGCCCTCTGGATCTACGACAAAGTAGAGGCTCTTTACGCAAATTTTTTTTTATTTGAGAAATAGCTTCTAATACTCGTCTAATATTCAATTTTGTCACTGGCAGATAAGGGATCCAAGAGGTGTTCTTAGCGAAAGTAAGTTGTGTTTACTCATGCGCAAAGAATTTCATGGCGCTGCTACTTTGCAAAAAATTGTTACAAAATTGTGAAAACCAAATTCAATACCGGTAAAAATTGGGACGAGAGATGCATTGTAGGCAAAACAGAGTGTGTGTCCACAAAAATTCTCCAGGGTGCTTTGCCCCCAGATAACTGAACGCCACTCGACTTACCTTTATGGTATGTTTTTGTCTTTTTCTATCAACTTTTGCTGAATACAGAAAATTGTGAAATCTGATATACCTTTTCTCTTCGCACAGCGCACATTTAAGGAGCCTATTTACGTCAGGTCTTCCAGCTAACTACGTCAAACAAAAGCATTTCTCCCGACTCGGAAAATTGATAGCCCCTGCCCCTCCCCCACTCAAAAGAGCTGCATTTCCCTCCATTGTCTTAAATCTATAAAAGCTTCTCGATCTTGTGAAATTAAGGACCAGGACCAGAACTCCCCCTTGTTCAAAGTTCAACGAATGAGCTGTGAAAATGGATAGGTGGTGGAAACGTTATGGACCTTTCTGCATAGGAAAGTAGTACAATAGCTAATCCCTTGCATGACAGATTTGACTTTCCTGGAGCACTGGAAATGTTTGGAAGACCGGAGCTACTAAGGAGTATTCCCATCTTTGCCCTCTAAAGGGCGCCAGTCGGTTGGAGGGTCTGTTGGGTTTGTTTGTAAGAAATATGGGAGGGATTATGTACTACGAGTTGCGATTTGTCAGTTATCAATGTCAGATGCGAGTTGTCAGTTGCGATTTGTCAGTTGCGAGTTGGTTTTTACTTATGTTTGCAAGTTGCGAGTTTTGAGTTGCAAGTTAGTTTTCCATCTTATCAATTAATTCCATTCTTTTGTTCTAGTTTTAGATTCTAGCCAGGGTTTCTGATGAGTTTCTTAAATGAATCTCAACTTCTCTAAATTAAGAAATGTCCATAGTATTTTTTGTATGTTCATGGGGCCTTCAAGGTAGTAGGATTTCTAACAAAATTTCTTTCAAACTGTGGCGAAGCATTTTTCCGCATCAGAGAAAACCATATGCATGCGATACATAGGGTCTTGGAGGGTTGCATCATACCTAATATTGCCAATCTTATTGCATTTCAGGCTCATTTTTGGCAGTTCCTGTTCAGATAAGATCCATAGAAAGCCCCCTTTCTAGCCATTGAGCAAACTCCACACAAGTAGAGAAAACCCTTATTCTGATCTGATATATCAAATTTTCTCAAACTTTGTCTTAGTACAGGGTTTCCCAAAGTAATTGTGCCCCGTTTCTTGGGCAACTAGGGAAGAGCTGTGCGTTCAATTATGTAAGCTTTTACACAGTTGCATAGGTCAGGCTTCAACTTAAAGTTTGAGACCTTGTTTGAGTCAATCTGACACGTGGTTGCTGATTTGTGGAAGAGAAAAGGCATTTTTTATACACATTTCACCTAAAAACTAACAAGAAATATTACCCAATAACACTACTTACAAAATACTATACCCTACCACAAGAACAATGCCATTTGGAGCGAAAAACTACGTCTACCAAATGGCAACATAAAACTAAAAAAACACAAACATAACACTGCACGTAATGACTTGAGAGACAAAGATTACACATAAATAAACAAGTAACTGCTAACACATAACTACTACTACAAAAAGAGGAAAGAACATTTACTTACAAGGGACTTGGTGGTAGTATGGCTTATAACTAAGATCTAATTCTAATCAAAACGACTAGTTTCATGAATAAAGTGAAGCGCTAAGGGAAGTAGATCTTTATTGGAACTATCGGGAAAGTCTTTATCTCCGTACGATAAAATCTGCTGGTCCCTTAAGGGTGCCATTCAGTCTCATTATGCTTCCAGCCAAATTTTGCATGAAATCTTATTCATTTTTTTCGTTCATATTGTCGGTGATCAAATCATAGCACAACTCCAAAACCTCATTCCTTGAGTGTGGCTTTAGAAAGTTAAGATCTCAGTTTTCCCTTGCAGTGCCTGTGAAAGGGAAATCGGTCAACGCAAACTTCGAAGTTACTTTAGCAACGGGCGGCATAAGAAACAATAAGTAAAAACCTTAGAGCCAGAATGCAGTCCATTCTTTCAAGGGAAGTAGAAATTAATCAAGAAACTCATAAGAAACTTTGGCTGGAATCTAAAATTTGGAACAAGGAATAGATTGAGCTGATATGATGGCAAATCAACTTGCAACTTGCAACTCGCAGCTCATACTCGCAACCCGCAGCTCGCAGCTCGCAAATTATCATCCCTCGTACGTATTTGCGTAGGGGGAGGGGTAGGGTAAGGTAAGATGGATAAAGTGAACTATTTCGTAGGTTTTCATAGAACAAACATTTTTCTTACGATAAAGATATAAAATCTGCATGACTGCATGTGTTGAAGTGACATTGTGGCCTTTGCTGAAAAATTGATGCATGTTTTTAATTCTTAATGATTTGGGATTCCACGCATCTGCGTTTTTTGCCAGCTTTTGGGAAGTTCAATTTACCCTGCAAAAACAGGGCAAAGTGTACTAGTTAAATGACGGTCAAAACTCAGTCACTTTGTCGACTTTAAACTGCTTTGGTTTTGGTGATAAACCTATGTATTTCTAAGTGGAAAATAGTTCAGACAGGGCTGAGCAAAGCTTTTTGACGCCCCTGGAGAAACTTTAGAATTGGCATGGCAAGTCGAGTTATTAATACTATCGAGGAAAAGTGAACAAATATTCCGATCCTGCTTAATGTTTTATTATGTGCTTAAACCTATGGCATTTCTTGACTGTAACATTTTATCTAGAGTCGTTCTTTTCTCATCTTTTTGCCCCATAGTATTGAAAAGGAATGATCAGCCTGGCAAAAACCTAGCGCATAGCTATATGCTTTAGTTTATAAGAAAATCAGTTCTCAGATCCCCAAAATAATTAAAAAGCTCCAGTACAGGGAAAATAGAGCCGGTGGGAGAGATACTGTCACAGTGCCGACAGTGAAACAAACAACATGAGCCATAGTTGGCTTAAAATGCAATCACATTCTCTAAGAACAAAACACACAAGTCGTGGAAGTGTCAACGGTGTACAGAAATTTTCAGAAGTTCATGTGCCGGCTCAATGAAATTGTGGAGTCTCCTGCCCCCAAGCATCCCCCGCTGGGGCCATCCCTCTTTCGCGGCATATACGTGAGACACTAGAAACAATAAACATTTGAAAACATTGTGTAAACATTGGAAAGGCTTCAGATAACATTGTTTTGAAAAATTCACGAGTGTACAATTAGTGAACATGACGATTATTATGGAACCTACCAAAAAAACTCATAAGAAACACTGAGCACTCGAAATCGGATAATTTTAAGACACTTTCAGTACTTGCCCAAATTCTTTGTTTTTTATAAAAAACCGTTTTTGATAAAATTTTGACATTTTTTTACTTTATGACATCAACAGATATTGCATTTTTTGATAGATTCTAGATTCTGATTGCTTCCTCGAATATAAACGAGTTTGGATCTTCATTCTTACGACCTTGGCTTTCTCAGCCTTTTTCACTTACGAAATCAACGAACTTTACCAAATTATTGGGGGGCTGAAGCCCCCCAGCCACCCCGCTTCTGACGGGCCTGAATAATCAGTTTCTTGTAAAAGTTGTTCCTTCTCCTTGGCAAATTTTTCACTATTCATTTTTGCCGTAGGGTGACAGCAAGACAGTATTCATTGTGTATTTTGCTTCCAAACTTTTGAGGCTAACTATTAAGATCAGAGTGCTGGAAAAATTTTAGCTAAAGGCTGATTTCCAGTCGGTGGAATTTTCCGAGCGGGCGGAAATTCTTTTGTTTGTTGGAGAAAATGTCGCTCTGAAATTCAATAGATAGTTACGGCTGAGCAACTTTTTGTTGTCTAAAATTCCGCCCGCTCGGAAAATTCCGCTGACTGGAAATTGGGCTTAACGGCAGGAAGGTCTAGCGCTCAAACTGAAGACAATCAAAGTAACTGCCTTATGTTATGACTTTCCCCTGTTACAAATGGTTCAGGTCAAGTTTCTCCTACTCAGGGGCGGATCCAGCCCGAGGTTGAAGGGGGGCAATTTGGAGAGGGGGCACCAAAAAGAAAATGAAAAGTGAGCGGACCGAAGGCGCGCGAAAATTTTTTGGCCTTCGTTCAATAAAGTTCTCTGGTTTTTCTTCTGAATAGCGCCTTAGTTTACGTGTTTCCCTGCATTCAAAACGAAACACTGAAAAAAGAGTGCATTTGGGCCAGGATAAGGGGCGCTTTTTTTGCCAAAAGGGGCCCCAAAGCTTAGTTTTCATCGTGAAGGGGGGGCCATTTGTCCCCCCCCCTAAATCCGCCATTGCTCCTACTGCAATGCCTCGATGATACCAGTGGGCTTGTTCTTGTTAATAGCTCTCATTCAGGGATGCTTGTTATGATTTACGTTGTAAGTTCTACAAACCTCTTCAATCGCAAGTTTTCGTTGTTGAGAAAATCAGCTGACAACCCCTTCGTCGTTGAAAAATTTTTTGTTCTGTCTAGAATAAAAAGCTACAGCTTGACTTGGATGTTATTTATCTGTCAGCTCTATCGTTACTACGGGTTTTGGCGCAAAGGCTCTCTTCTCCGCCTTGCAACACAAGGAGTATAGACACATATAGGTCTCTTGTTTAACTCTTGCCGTTTTGAGTCAGGACATAGTGAATATCAAATAGACATGGTTTGTGATAATTGTCAAAGAATGGAAGCTTTGAAATCTACGGTTTCTATGTAACCCTTTTGCACCGCAATGCAAGTCCTTAGGAGTTAGATATAACACTCAGTTCGATAATGTATAAAATGCTCAGTTTAGCGACTTGCGACTAAATACTACGTTCTCTTTGTAAGAACAGCAAGTTATCCACTGATTGGTTCACTTTGAAATTTCCTCTCAACAAAAGAAGTTTCTGCGTTTGCTTTTTCTTTAATGTATGTTGAAAGATTCCACTGTTTGATACAACATCTTTCATCGTACATGCAATGAGTGTTGTGCTAGGAAATAACAACCGTTACTACGACAATTTAACTGAAGTACCAAGCTGGAAATGAAGTTAAAACAACGTTTCATTTTAGGTTCCTTTTAAACTACGTACTGGCTCCTTTAAAGTACGCATTCGTCTTAACATGTTATCACTTTCAAGAGACACTTCATTATTATTATTATTATTATCGATTTATTTCAAGTTGGCAACTTACATAGCTATGTGAAATTAAAAAGCTAATTCAAGCCAACAAATTAAATACAATGTTACATAAATATATACAAGGAAAACAAGTCAATAAAATTACAAAAATTCATATCAATGTACAAAGTTCATATTAAAAATGGTGTAAAACTATAAAAAGCCGAGCCGAGGAATATACTGCCTGCAAAGTCTGCAGTGGCAGTCTTCATTGGTCCAATATTTGATTTTATTCTTGAATTGTTGCACAGAATTTGAATCCTTGATTTCCTGTGGAAGATAGTGCCAAATACGCTGCCTTCTGTATCGAATTGTTTCAGTACCACATTTAACTGTATGTACCATAGGAAGTAAAAATGTATTGGTATTTCTCAGATTATATCTAATACATCTTTTCAAAAAAATTTCGTCCATAAAACTGGGGTTTAAATTATTCATGGTTTTGAACATTTCAGTCATTAGCAATTGCACATTTTTCTGGTGTATTGTTACAGATCTATCTTTTTCCAACAAAGATTCGAAGCTGGAAGCATAGTCTTTATATGCAATTCGTAAGGCTCTTTCATGCAGTCTATTGATCTTGTTATTCATTTTTCTGCTATGGAACATCCATACCAAAGGACAGTATTGGAACTGGCTAGTTACAAATGCTCTCATTAACAGTCTTGATTTATCAGTTCCTAGATATGTGGACATGCGTGACAACGCAAATAGTTTGTTTCCAGCCTTTTTACAAATATTGCTGACATGCTTTTCAAAATTGAGATTTGAATCAATCAAAACCCCTAAAAGTTTCTCTTCTTGTGAATTATTGACAGTACAGTTGCCAATATTTATGCCTACATCTTGATTTGTTCTTTCACCAAAAATCATAAAATGGCATTTATCTTCGTTAAGTTTCATGTAGTTATTTCGAAACCATTCAATTATGATTTTGGAGTCATTTTCTAACCTGGAGACTACATTTTCTAGACGCGTATCGCACGTATAAATAGTTGTATCGTCCGCATAGTTACATATATCTGTCTCCTGAATCGACAACAGAAGGTCATTGATGTAGATATTGAAAAAGAGAGGTCCAAGGACGGATCCTTGGGGAACACCAAGCTGAAGATGCTTATAGCTACTGAAAGATCCATTGATTTTTACTCTTTGTTGCCGATTTTCCAGATAGCTGTGGACAAGCAATAAAGCGTCACGACTAAATCCGTATGCATGTAACTTAGCGATCAGTAAGTCATGTCGAATACAGTCGAAGGCCTTTGAAAGGTCCATAAATATGGCTCCAACTTTTCCACCCTTGTCGAGGCACGTTCTCCATTTTTCAATTGTCCGTATCAATGCATGTTGAGTATTATAGCCCTTACGAAAGCCACAAAGCAGACATGATAAATACTGAGACATATAAGTTGATATTTGAGTACCCATGAACCTTTCAAATACCTTCGACACTGTTGGGAGCACACTGATAAGTCTGTAATTAGTGTGCTCACGTACCTTTATGAGCGCAGGATAGGGCGCTGCGTTCTGCATCTCTTCTATTCTATTGTGTTGCCTGCTATTACTAACGTCTCAGTCTCAAAATATTCGAAATCAGTGAGATTCTCAATCATAAGTTATTTGTAACACTTTTCTGCAAGAATCCTCGCTTAGTCTTGCGTTAAGTGTTGCATTTTTGTTACATTCCAATAAAAATTTACAATACGAATTTACTACTTACACAACTTACAGAATACTTAACGACACTACTAGGACGATGCCACTGGGTGCAAAATGCTATGACTACTTCGTGGCATAACAAAAAACTAGGACGACTTACATATGAATTACAAAAGGAAAATAAATACAAGACATGAAGAAGAAGCAAAGAACACTACACTATGTCTCAAACTAGATATCCGATGAAAAAAAATGTTCACGAATAATAGCAAACAAGATGCTGCTGCGTTTTTGGGTAATTTTGCATTTCCACAGATGTCACCTCATATATAATTTGAGACAGACATTACATAGGACAATTAACTAAATGGTTGTTGGCTTACTAAGGAGGATCGGGGCGAGATACTTTATTCAAGGTGACCAGTACTAGGTATAAAACGTATTGTTAACTCTAGGATGCTTCTATTGAGATTGTTTGGAAAATTCTGATCGCCGTACAGTAAGATTTGCAACAGAACATCATTTGCAAGATTTGCATATCCATATGGTCGTACAAGAGTGCATATTCCAGCGAGGAGATCAGTCCTTTGAACACCAAAAGAGGGGCAGAGCAACAAGAAGTGCTCTGTATCCTCGATACCATCGTTACTTGGGCACATTGGGTTTATTGTATCTCTAAAGTTGTGTTGAAATTTGTGAAAATTCAACTTGCTGAGACCAACCCTGAGTTGAGTAAGATGAGACAGGCCCTTCGGGTCATGAATCCCAAACACAGATTTTGTAGGGGGGGAGAGGATTATAGATAATATCTTGTCTTAAAAACAGCAACAGAAGGTGACAATCTAATTGCAGGATCAAGTTTATTCCACTCGGACAAACAGTGAGGATAAAAGCTAGATTTATATTTTTCTGTCCTTGCTCGTACCGGGTGTCCCAAAAAATGGAACGGATTTAATAAATACTGACACGAGCTGTTTCAAATTGATAATTGAATGATTATTTTTCTCTAAGTCTGTAATAATTAGTTTAAATTTTGATATATTTTTTCAGAATTTTTGGTGACTTGGTTGCAGAGTTAAAAATCAACAAACTTTAAATTTGTTGTCAGGGCAAAACCAGAACTGCAAACTTCTATACTACGTTAGTGCAAACTACTATACTGCAAAATTGCAAGCATGGCATACATGAAACGTCACAGGGTTACAGACAAGCACACAGTTTGATCAAGAAACTGTGACAAAGGGATCCCTTGCTGATTCATGAGCTATCTATGGGTGTGAGAGAGCTTTCAGTGTTAATTTCCAATTAAAAGTATGACTGTAATTGATGAGGGCCAAATCATTTTAGGAAGAGTAACTGTGCCCTGACCAAGATCTTTATGAAAGTGTCTGTTCAATCTTTAATCAATTTGTGTGTTGCATCCTTGTCAGGAGTCTTTGGTAATTGCTGGGACTGTCATGTTTTATAATATGACATTATAATTCAGTATTGCTAATGCAGCAGCTCTGGTTTTGAAGTAGGTGAAATTTTGAAGGTTGCTGATTTTTAACTTTAAAACCAAGTCCCTAAAAATAATGGAACATATATTAAAATTCATTCCAATCATTGCAGATTTCAATAAAAATAATCGTTTGATAATGAGTATGAAACAGTTGCCATTAGAATTTTTCAAATCTGTTGCGTTTTTTTCTGGGACACTCAGTATCTACCCGACTGTGTCACGTTCACGAAGTGAATATTGGACCTGTTGAAGTGGTGGTAATGGGTCCCCTGTGTAGTCAGGGGTTAAATTGTTTATGACTTTATAAAACAACGTAAGACGTCTACTCCATCTGCAGAGGCTTAGAGATTCCCACCCAAGGTCAAGGTACAACTTTTCTCGAGACGTTCCTCTCCAAGCTCCCGTTATAGCTAAGGCAGCGGAGTATTGAACAGACTCCAGCTTCTCTATTAAACTTGATAAGGTGGTACTGCCAGTGACGTCACATACTTTTAGTGGATTGTGGTAAATAACATCTCCGTAATCTAAGTGGGGTCGAACATAGAGCTTGTATAATTCATTTAAGGTATGCCTCGGCAGATTTCTGGAGAGGAATCTCAACATACCAATACCTTTCCTCGTCTTTGAGATAGCAGCCTTTATATGGGCGGAGAATGATAAGGTTGCGTCCAACGTAATTCCAAGATGTTTATGTTCATAAACCTTCATGACGGGCATATCATTAGATAGTACTACTGGATGATCAATCATCGATTTTCTCTTTGAAAAGATTAATTAAACTGCTTGCTTCGTTGGGTCAGGATTGAAGGAAAACCTCTAATCATGAGCCCGGTTCCTCAACAACTCAAGATCGTGGTTCATGTCACTGGCAGCAGTGTTTGAGTCTTGAACCATAGTGAAAAGGGACGTATCATCTGCAAAAAGCTTGACTTTGCACTTTGAGTTCTCAGTCAGGTCATTTATGTATACAAGAAAGAATAGGGGTCCCAGTATAGATCCTTGAGGTACACCAGCTAAGATATCCCCCCCAGTTAGAAGCCTGCCCATTCAGAACTGTTCGTTGCTGTATTGCATTGACCACAGGTATAATAATACTCCTTAAAAGTCTTGTTTGTCTTTGGAACAATTGATTGGCTTTAAGGAGAATCGCTAAAAATGCCCGAAAATCCTTTAAAATCTTATTGTTCTCAAGAAGTCTTGCTTCGTCCTTGTGATATACCTCTCGGTGTTGGCGGTTTTCGATCTATTTTGCACCGACACCTTGTCAGCCTTAAAGGCTTGCTTATGATATGTTAAATTCAACGTCATAATTTGTGACGCAAGAATGGGCAGGCTCAATCCTAAATCATTCAAACCTGTTTGCATGGCGCGCCATCCCGGCAAAAATTATGTGTGGTGTGTATGCAGTTTTGTGTGGTGTGTATGCAGTTCTGTGTGGTGTGTATGCAGTTTTTGTGGTGTGTGTATGCAGTTTTTGTCGTGTGTGTATGCAGTTTTTGTGGTGTGTGAATGCAATTTTTGTGGTGTGTGTAGGCAGTTTTTGTCGTGTTTGTATGCAGTTTTTGTGGTGTGTGTAGGCAGTTTTTGTCGTGTGTGTATGCTGTTTTTGTGGTGTATGTATGCAGTTTTTGTCGTGTATGTATTGTTGTATGCAGTCTTTATCGTGTGTGTATTGTATGCAGTTTTTGTCGTGTGCGTATGCAATTTTGTTGTGTGTGTATGCACATTTGCGTGCTTATGCAGTTTTTTCTGTTGTTCTCACCCTCAGTTTTTGTAAAGACTTCTCATTTTTGTGGAATACAGGTTTTTTGTAAGAAACTTGTCAAACTTAGATCAGGCCATAGTACTGAAAGTTTCTTAATTTAACATGAAATTTCGTCCATTTTAGTACTAAAAGTTTCTTAATTAGTTTCTTATTTTTCAATGTATGAATTGTCAATGTGATCGCTAACACTGTGGCAGATATATTCATTGACATTTTTTTTTTTTTTTCTTATATTCCAATAAAATTTTACAGTAAACAAACAAAGGTTACAAGACGATGCCACGAGGAGCATGGAAATACATAGCAACCCTGTGACCATAACATTTAACATAGATATTCAAATTGATATTACATATAAATATTACAAATAACATATTACAAAAGGCAAATAGGAAAACAACAATTACAGATGATTCCGACAAAAAAAAAATTCACAAAAAAAATAAATGTACGAAAAAACAAAGTACAAGTTACAAGAGAGAGGAGACAGCAAACTTACGAACTCATTGAAACCGTTCTGAGGCGTGAATGTAGTTTAACGTTGCCTCAAGAATTTTTGCGTTCAAATCAAAGGATAACTTTTCGTGGCCATACAGGAGGATTTGAAGTAAGGTTTCATTTGTGAGGTTTGTTAATCCGTGGGGGCGCAGTATCGCATTCACACTGTTGAGAAGATCACGTCTTTCTTGGTCATAAGCATGGCAGAGCAGCAAAAAGTGTTCCGTATCCTCAATACCATCGTTTATCGGGCACAAAGGATTTAAAGTATCGCTGAAGTTATGTTTGAATTTGTGAAAATTCAGCCTGCTGAGTCCAACGCGAAGTTGTGTTAAAATTGATAAACCTTTGACATTTGAAACATCATAAAGAAATAAAAAGTGTCCTGTTACGTTGAAAACACAAATGGTTAGATAATATTGCTCAAGAATAAAGGCAAAAGGATCTATTTGCTATAACATCCATGCTTTTAACTTTGAAAAGTTTCTTAGTACTTCTCAGACATAGTACTAAAGTTTCTTAAAATTTTGGCCATCTTAGTACTAGTTTCTTATAAACCAGTTTCTTATAGAAAATTGTGCATGGGTGTGCCTCTGGCTAGCATAATGGTCTGTGCCCCGGGGTAGGCGTACTTGGCCTGTGAACCGATTTGAGGGGTCTGCCACCTGATTTTCAGAAAGGCAAGCACTTCTAATTACCAGAACCTGCTTTGTACTAACTATTATGATGAATTTCGGCGGAAACTACCCATTCGTAACAATTCGTGGCGAAATTTCAGTCAAACCCATTCATGTTTGTACGGAAAATCTGCGGAAAGAGGACCCGTTTTTATAACATTTTGGGGCGAAAACCCACCCATCTGGGCGACACATACCCGTACCCTCAACATAATATGTACTTCATGTGCCTTCGTCCTCTCGCTGTGTATGTTAAGCATTTCTTCCGTCTCTGACATATCTTTGATAATAGCAGCTAGTTAACACATAAGAAACTGTTGGTAGCAAGAGCGTCTTAAGACATGAGAAAGTACCTGCCAGCCACAAACCTCAAGTTTCCTATCGAATTCCTCGTTTGGTCTGTGAGTCAGGCTAGTTTCCTATAAAAATGAGCATATGATTGCAAACGCTAATACAAAGGGCTAAGTGTCATTATCAGAAAATAAGGTTTATTTAAACAGGTAGGTCGGAAATAGAAATTTAAAGATTGCCTTTGACAATATTGTTGACATGCTACAGCCTTTTGAATATCATGGCATTTTGATAATTAGAAGATTTTCATGACTTATCTTTTTTATTCAGTTCCACCAAAAATAGGTACCATATGGATTATGCATTTTCACACATATTGGTAAGAAGTACCATCAAAACTTCAAATCCTAGCATTTCAAAATACAAGAAAGATGCAAAGTTATACGATTTGCAATCAACTTCAGTTGTCACAAGCATAGTCTATCATTAAAAGAGATATAGTCTGACATTGTTAAGAAGTTGGTCTGAAAAATTTCCCCTTGAACATAGGCGTAGGAGACAAGGAGGGCTGGGGGGCTGCAGCTCTCCCAACTTTGGAAAAATTTGCAAACATCAGCCATAATCAAGCAGAAAATCGGCCTAAAGTTGGTCAAAACTTGCGTAAACAATGGATTTTCTATCGGGCAGCCCCCCTAAATTTTATTTCCCCCTACGCTTATGCCCTTGAGCCCACATTTGAGAATAAGCTTTTGTCGGGTCGGGTAACTTTATCAACCCTGAATACCGACCGGTACTCCCAAGCAGTTTTTCAGCTGTATTTTGGTTATCCTTTTTAGTCATCAATAAATCAAGCTTAGAACATTGCAATTTTGCCATTTAGTTTCCTGTTTGGCACTATTTTGCCATGACGCCATCAAGGCACTGTGCGCATACACCAGCCAAAAGTTTTAGGCTATTTTATGCTTTCTATTGTCCAAAAAAATATAAACCTGCATACCCACACTGCGCAAATGTGCATACACACACTCAAAAACTGCATGCACACACCACAAAAACTGCATACACACACCACAAAAAAGTGCATACACATAACACAAAAACTGCATACACACGTCATAAAACTGCATACACACGCCAAGAAACTGGATACACACACCACAAAACTGGCTACACACACCAAAAAACTGCATACACGCCACGCATGATTTTGCATACACACCACACATCATTTTTGCCCGGATGGCGCGCCATACCATATACCATCATTTGTAGTCTTTGTGCGATTTAAGGTATTACTCTGAATGCATAGCCTGTGTTCCGTTTCAAGTGGTCTAGAACACAGGCTATGAACGTAAAGTCAACAGCTAATTTCACAGAAATTCATACTCACAATTTTGCTTGAGAAGTCAGCAGCATTGGTAATAGAACATATTCGTTGCTTACTCTGTACTGTCTCCAGGACAGCTTGTTCACTTCATCTTTCGTGACATTTTGAACCTCCAACGTTATTTCATGCCTTGGCACCAAACCTCGCATTTTCTTTTCATAGAATAGTAAAAATATCGATAATTCTCAATCGAATATGTTACAATGAAATATATCGTTGGTATTTTGCACAAAACAAGAATTCTATAATTACTGTCAAGAAAACGTCTATTTCAAAGGGACTTTCATGATCAGTGGTACGTATATCAACAAAACGACACGGCATAAAACAACCATTATCAGGCATAAGTCTTACTTAAAAAAAGAGAATATGAGAATGGCATATAATGGATGTCTCTAACGTTCTCAGTGGCAAATCCCTATGTAGCGGGGGATGACAGGGTAATGGTACCATGGTACCAGAGGGGTGGTACCTGGTACAACATTTTGCAAAGGTGGCGGAAGCTGGTACCAAAAATAGGGGTACCGGTACCAAAGCCATATGAGCGGGTACCAAAAGCACTTTCGTCAATGGATGTTTTAGGGATTCCAAGAACAAATTTTAGCTTTCAACCGTGCAGACAGTGACACAGATGCGACAGTGACGTGTTGAGGAGTAGTGGTCTTGCCCATTGGTCTCACGAGGAACTGGCATAGACCTCTTTTCAGAATTCTTCATATTGAAGATATTAGCTTCTTCCCCCAAAATTGGTGGTACCAATACCTTCAATTGGTGTGGAACCTGGTACCTTGTGAGTTGGTACCGGTACCAAAAACTGCCCCTGTCACCCCCCTCTACGTAAGGAGCTTGAAACTCGTATCAAAGTCTCCTTAAATTCACATTCCGCTCTTCAAGATCGTTCGATTCGTGCCTTTTATGGGATTTGTTCATGATAGCAAGCAGTGAAAAATTGAGCATCCATCAGTATGAGTAATCCGCCCATAGAGGAACATTGAGCATTAATCAGATGTTTCAATTTGACAGGTCGGTTCTGACATCTATATACTAAGATGCGTCATATCCCGTCCTTTATTTCACGAAAAAGCTAAAAGAGAGGCCAGACTTACTTAGATCGCTTTCTTTTTCCAGCTAAGCTCCAGAGAGGCATAAAGGAAAGTTTTAACGGGGTTCTTGAATGAGAGGGGAGCTAATTCTGAGCGAAATGGCACTGAAAACGTCTCAAAATCCAAGACCGCTCTGGATTATTTTGCAAGGAGGCCTATAGAAAACTTTTCAGCATTGAAATTTTGAAAGAAAGCTTTGAAATAAGGTGAAATAATGTGATTGTTCGTCTGACGCAAGACCAAGGTAATGAATTCCTGGAAATGAGAAATCTCAGCGAGAATGATATGGACGTGTTCTACCACAGAGAGCTCCAAGGGGGATTAGCCTGTGTTCCAGACCATCACCCAGGATGGTCTGGAACACAGGCTAAGGGGGATGCAGTGAGAGGGCAAGTTTTTCTGGGGGGCATTAGGCTAAAAAGAGACAGTAGCTCATGTCTTCTCTAACTTTTATTAGATTAGTGCGGCTTCTTTTTCCACGCGTTTGGAGGTTTAAGAGGTTCACGGATTGTTCTCTTAAGAGCATAGGGAGCATAGGGGGTAAATGGAGACAAAAGCCACCTATCTACTCAAGAAATCGGTTCCAGCTAAGATATCATTGCCAAGTAAAAAATACAAGAAAGTGGCTGTGATACGAAATACTGGAAGACATCTACAACTTACGAACCAACCTTGGATGCACTTATCCTCCTAAATATCAGCGGAAAAATTATGTGCAAACCTTAAGTTGAGCAGAAATTCTTCAAAGACGACAGTGGCAAATGGATACTAAGTATCCAAAAAAAGCCAAGGTGCTTAGGGATTTTTCAGGCTCCTGTTCACTCCAGTTGTGATTTCCAGCAGTCCTTTTGAATCTCGGTAATTTTGCTCTTTGTACCCGATTTTATTGCCGTTCATTGTGCAGGCTCTGATAGGGTTTTTGGGGAGTAAGAGAGGATTGCCTAAGAAAGGCCGGAGCCAAGGAGCATGACTAGAAAATGCGAGGCCTTGAGAGCATCGCGTTTTTCGAGATTTTACTTCAAAAGTTTTATACTTTTCATTTAAGTCCCATGCACCCTTCAGTTACTGTACAGGTTGTCTATTTTGAAATGCCAAGGTAACCAAATGCAATTAATGAGTTCTTTTTTAAGGGGAAGGGGATTTTGAGCCGTAATGAGAAAACGGCCATGTTTTGGAAACTTTTTGAACTGCCCACAAAAATGGGGATCTTACGACAAAAGTATCGTTCCTCGTCAAAGTAAAGAACGTTCTAAGTAAAGAATTTCAGAGTTCATCTCTCCAGACCCCAATGTTTCCTGCACCAATGACACAAATCAATGCTCCTCTTCAGGGCCTTCGAGAGACGGCACGGGCCCCAGGGTGCCAGGGTGGGTGTGGATTGAGCCCCCGGCGCCAAGGGCTCCGGAAAATTTTGTGGACCATGCCTTTTTTCTCTCGGATCATGCCCTCCTATGCACTGGTAAAAGGGAATAAAAGGATGCTTTTAGATGAAAACGCCCTCCCATAAATTATTAAAAAGATTTTTAAATGGAAAAGTTGTTTATCTCATGTGTAAAGACGAAGCTGAGAATGCCCCGCGAGCCAAGAAACGTTCCTGAGGAAAAGTGAAGACAAGGGAAAAAGATATAATATATATTTGCCGGGCCCCTAATGGCCTCGGGCCCCCTGGTAACTACACTGGCTACCCCCCCCATTCTCGACGATCCTGGCCCTCTTTCACTAAAATGCTCTTACGGGTCTGTTCAACACCGCAAGGATGCACTCCAAGGCTGGTGCAGAAATTGTGCAAGAAATCATCAAATCCATGTATTACCCAAGGTATTTAGGGAAGAGAAGCCAGTGACAGATTTGGCAGGCCGGATAGATCATGAAAAATCTGAAGCAAAAATTTGCAACCATCTTAGATACCAATCGACGACTTGGCTTTAAATATGGAAGCATCAAGGAATTATTGGGAGCACAAGGCTAATATTGAGGGGGGAGCAAAGGAACATGCTGCTTTTTCAGAGGGGAGCAATGAAGCGACCATCCCCTTTTAAGAGCCTCATTATGACATATGCTTTGAAGAACAACGATTGGGACTAATCTGCAATTTTAACATTTTCATGGAAATACATGGTTTTCCAAAAGGTATACGAGATCTTTACAGAGTCATAGCCCCTATCGAAGCCAGCAAGTTTACCGTAAGTCCTTCAAAAAGCCCCCCGAAAATGTTTTCGCAAAAATATTTTTGGATGGGGCATATTCTGGGTGCTTTTTCGAGGGAGGGGGTATCTTTGGCAGCAACCAAACATATTACCAACGATATTCTTTTCTGTTACTTGAAGCTGCTCAATATGCTTAAAATGGCACATATATTAGGATAATTGCTTTCGAGGCAATGTCTATGGATCTAAGCCCCGAGTGTGACATGAATTCAAAAGGTTGCAAAAAGAAAGTCCGTCAAATACCCAGGGGGCATTCGACACACATGCATTCGGGGCCGGTCAGTCCAAGAGATTTTAAAGCAACCCTAAAATATTAATTCAGCTTAATTGAAACCCAAAAATATCATCTCTTTTTGTTATTGTATACTAAGAAACCTGTGCATGAACACGATAGATCATGAAACAATGCAGATTAAGGTCAGAATTGCCTTATAAGAAACCCAGAAATATCAGTTGAACAATATTTTATGGAGCGCCGTTTGCGTCTAAATCCTAATGGTTAATTTTCATGGTCTTTGTCAGCTTTATGCGCTGTTTTCGCTTTCCCTTTCTGTTTTTTGTCATTCCCTTTCTGTGTATTCCATTCCCTTTGTCTAATTAACGACATTTTCTCTTCCCTTTGCCAAATTCTCATTCCCTTCATATTTGTTTATCTTCCCCTTTATCCTTATCATCATTCTCTCTGTCTAATTACAGCATTTCTAATTCCCTTTGTCAATTCTCTTTCCCTTTCCAAATTCTAATGGTCTTTCTTATGTGCATTTCTTATTCTTATTCTCTTTTATCATTACATGATGCATTGCGGCATGGTATGACGCATTGCGGCATGGTATGATGCATTGCGGCATGGTATGATGCACTGCAATTTTTAGCTCACAATTTTAGCCGAATCAACAAACATGGAAGGAACGGCCTCAGTTTCGATGCTCAACATGTGTACGTCGATTCTCGGTTCAATCTGGTTTAGTGCAGGAATACTATGGCAAATCAGTGGCGGATTTAGGAGGGCAGATGGGGACAACTGCCCCCCCCCCCTTCACGATGAAAACTCAGCTTTGGCGCCCCCGTTTTGACAAGAACAGCACCCTTATCCTGACCCAAATGCACTCTTTTTTCAGAGTTTCCTTCTGAATGCAGGAAACATATAAATTAAGGCATTATTCAGTAGAAAAACCAGAAAATTTTCTCGAAAAACGGCCCAAAAATTTCGCGCGCCTTTGGCGTGCTCACTTTCCATCATGTTTTTGGCACATCCTCTCCAAGTTGCACCCCCTTCAACTTCGGTCTGGATCCACCCCTAAGACAAATCACTGCCAGTAAATTCGTGACAGGCTTGCAAGGGCCATAATTGATCCTGGTGAAGCTTTTGTGGGGTTTATCGATACTGCTTAGGATGTTTCAGGGAGCTTTCAAACATTGATGCTGAGACTGTCGACACAGACTTTTTGGAAAACTCTTCACTTTCCCTTGAGGATGTACAATCTCACTCTCGCTTTCCTGATTAGCAGTCTTTCACCTTCAGTTGCCAATTGACTTATTCATGTTATCGCTTCTCTTACTGACTCATTTGTCGAAGACATGCCGGACAACCGTTCACATTTCGTCTCACTTAAGGAAGACCGTCAAAACTTAGGCTGTTTCTTCCACGTGTGGTGATCCTGCTAAAATTTAGCGCCAAAAATCGCAATGCATCATACCATGCCGCAATGCATCATACCATGCCGCAATGGATCATACCATGCCGCAATGCATCATACCATGCCGCAATGGATCATACCATGCCGCAATGGATCATACCATGCCGCAATACATCATGTAATGATAAAAGAGGAAGGCTATGAACACAAACAGAAAGGGAATGCCAAAGAGAAAGGCAATGGGAAACCAAACATTGTGAAACCGGAGCCTAGGCCTACTGTCAGAGCCAGGAACCGTGATGTTCTTAGTGAAACTAATGTAAATAGTGACACTTCTGCTACAAGCACTGAAATAATGGAGGTGGACAATGAATATTTCCCAAGTGATGATGAAACAGCTCGGTAGGATTTCGTACTCAAAAGTAAGAAAAGTTATAAACCCCTTTGTAGTTACATTTTGCATACTTGACATCAACAGTAGTCTGATCAAGATAGGAGTACACATTGTAAACTGTGTTTTTCAGAGAAGCGCGCACGCGTGACTTCAATAGTAGACACTGTCCCTAACATTTGGCCTAACTAGGATGGAGCGGACAAACCCTTCCATCTATAAACGATATCCTAGGCGTTTATTGTGAAATGCTTGTGGTGCTGAAATCCTTTTTAGCAAAGTTGAGCCACCAATAAGCTTTCGTCGATCTGCTCACTGGTAACATTGGGTTGGAACTCAAGCGACTTCACCCAGCCATCGTTGCGGCTTGATCTGTCCTCGCTGAGGAGGTCCAAGTGCATCTGGAGTTGCTCGTGACACTCAGCTGCTTCAGAAAACCCTATGCCCGTGTTGGAGTTTTGAAAAAAAACTAGGGCATTGGTTTTCAGCTGAATTCGTTTGATTTTCTTGTTCATTCTCCATATTATTTCGATGTTTTTACTGGCGTTACTGAACTGTGTACGTCTTCGCATTCAACTTCCCGTTCAAAACCACAACAAACCAAACGAGCGTGACTACAAATCCCACCATGCTTTGCACGCGTTCGCAACAATGACGTAATAGGGAGTAAGGGCAATTAACAAGGTATGTCCAGAGAGTCTGCACGATATCTTTGCTGAATGATCCTCGATAAGCAAGTATGATACATTAACAAGACTGATTTCCAAATCCCAGGGCTAAATCTAGACTTCAGTAAAAAAAGTTTCCATTATACTGGTCTAAAAACTTGGAATTCTATTCCAACACAAATAAGAGACAAGAGAGTCTGGCACACTCACCCGGTTTAAGAATGGGCTAAAAAGTCGTTTTCTAAGCTGAGGAAAAAATATGTTTTCGCACGAATCCATGGATGACCAGTACTGGCTTTTATATCTATTATTAAACCTACTCTCTTTTATTATATTCTTTTACTATTATACTGAATGGATATCTTGAATAAATAAGATAAAGTGAATGAAAAATGAAAGGTCCGGAGCGACGCAATTCCCCCAGATAGACGGCAGATATGCAACGCGAGGGAACCCCCCCCCCCATCTCATACATCAAACCGCAGTCGTAGCAGGAGAAACACCCCCCATACAGCACCCCGCACCCGCAAGAAGACACACAGAGAGCCAGAACGGCCCATAGCAAGAAGAAAAAAATTTCATCTGAAGGCGGTCGCCCCCAATTGGCCCGCAAAACAGACCAAGCGAAGACCCAGGGTAAGAAACCCTCTACCAGCTTTCAATATGTCATTGACATCTCCAAAATGGCAGCATTTTTCGTTCATATTTCAAAAATTTAGACAAATACTTCAAAAGGTTGAAAGATTGAAGCGTATGCTGTTTTTTCGGAATATACCCCCGAAGGTGCGTGGGTTGCACGTTGTCAATCAGCGGTACTGCTTGTCAATCGAAAGCATTCACATCGATTTCTTTCTTTGTTTACTTCAGAGAGCGAAATCCAATGCCATTCATTAGCATCAGCAAACCTTCTTTATCATTTCCAGGAGCTTCTTCTTGAAATCAAGACCATCTAGCTTTCGTTAACCCTATTTTAACTGGGGGGAGGGGTGTTTTTCGCCCCCTCCCGAGCTTTCTTCAATAGCTAGTAGACGATGATAGCTATAGCGGTGAAACTTCCAGACCTTTATCAAAATCTAATTGGCAGTCAGGGAATAAAATTTCAGTGCCTATTGTGACCAGCAGATTCCCCCCCCCCCAGATTCCCATATTTGGAGCGTGGTCACAAAGACAATCCTTAGAATGGCTGCAATTTCATTGTTTTGCGTTGAATCTCCTCCATACACATATATACAATTCGATTTGTCTCGATGAGTACTTTCATTTGATATAAAATTCAACTATATTTGATGAAATTAGACTTTTCTAATTTCTATGGCGTAATAAATCTTTATGACGTCATATTTCTAACGAATTAGGTATTTTTGCATGAAAAATTACATCATAACGATTTGAAATGTTGGTAAAAGTACTTGATTTCAATGAATGCATGCGAAATTGATCATGTTTAGTCATTATTAGTGAGCAGACATCTTTCTATTGAATTAAATTGTCCGTATTTCATAAGCTAGTTAATTTTAAACCGTAAATATTCACATGAAACTATATGAAATCTCAAACGAAGGCTATCTAGTAAGCATTTGGATAGTTTTCAGCCTATTTCAGCTAGTTATTTAGTAGAAATCCACATTTTTGCAAATATCTCAATTTTGTCAAAATTCACACTGTTCTTGATAGCCTAGCACTTCTTACACTCATTACATTCGCGCATGCTGAACTTCGCACGTGCAAAATCAGTCTCCGCAAATTGATAAATAGATTCGATAAGAAGCTCGATAAAATATGGAAAAGAACATTGAAATTATAGAAGAGATAACGGAGCAACTAAGGAGCAGCAAACAAGGAAGGTATCTTGAAACATCGGTGATTTGTGTAAGACAAAACACGGCAGGGATCTTAGCAACTCAACAAAAAAGAATCTACACCTCAGTCATGAACGGCAAAATATCATATCGGAAACGAAAAGAAAAGATATCAACTGACGAAGCGGAATTTAGAGATACCGATATGCAGACAGATCCAGTTGCAGGGTTACCATGCAGAAAGGATGATGATGATTTTGAAAGATTAGTTGCTGACTTTCAAGATTTTAAAGAGCACACTTTCAAGGAGCTTTCAACCTTGAGGGCTGAATTTGAGAAAGACCAAACTGATGGGAGCGGCAAAGAGAGGATGGATCCGCAAGGAAAAATGGATCAGCTCAACGAAGCTTTGGTCCGGAGCTTACATGAGCTTACATGAGCTTAATTGGCTTATCAACGAGATATTACTTCTAAGTTATTAGATAGGCCTAAGCAAGATACGTCAACAAGCCAAGCCAGAATTCCCTCGGGAAATTCAACCCATGCGCCCCTTGTTACAAAGAGCGTGACTACAACAAAGCTTTCAAATAAAAGTAGTACAAATAATAAGAATAACACAAAAGAACAAAAGTCTCCTATTGTTTATGAAGATATTATGGAAGCAAGTCAAAAGGATTCATCAAAGAATGGAAAAAAGAAACACAAGTCAAAAAACAAAGCACAAAAGCAACTCAAGGCAAACAAGAACATAAACAACAACGAACGGGATGACAAGCCAGTCGAATCAAAGGAAACGGAAGTGCCAAGTGCTATCAGAACCAACCATTATGTAATCATTCTGGGTGATTCTATGGTCAAGAATCTACAAGGCTGGAGGATGAAAACATCGATGAAAAGCTACGAGAAAGTAATTGTTTGAAGTTTTCCAGGAGCTTCTACGGATGACATGTCATTCCATGCTGTACCATCTGTGAAAAGAAAACCGAGATGTTTTGTGTTGCACACAGGGGCCAATGACTTACGAGATGAAGAAGATGACAACGAAATTGTGAAAACAATCTTTGGTTTAGCAAAGACTCTCAAAGCAGATGAAAATACGGTCTATGTTTCCGGAATTATCAAGCGAGATGATGAAAACATGAATGCACGAATATCCAATGTCAACCAAGTTTTAAAGGAGCTCTGCGGAGAAGCTGATTTCCCCTTCATCGACAACTGTAACATTGAAGTTGGTCATCATTTGAATCTAAGTGGACTACGCCTGAATCGTTTTGGGGATGCGAAGTTAGCGTTCAACATCATATCAGCACCGCGTAATTGACACGTCAATCACAGAAGCAAGGAACAAAAAGAAACGTGTGTTGATAATGAGTTGAATATTTCGAATGAATTTTTGCATGATAGTATATGTAGAGATGATCTGAGAGAGGATCTACAATCTTGGTCAAAATACTTGGGACAAGTCACAAAATTGCACTACTTCAGTCTTTGATTACGTGCCCCCACTCCCCCCGTTTCAATGTTGCTTGAATCAAACGCCATTCGACCATCTCAACATTGAATTAGGGGGGAAGGGGGGATTAGATGGTCCCAAACATAAGTTTTTGCGTCGATATTTTAGAAAACATCATGAAAACACCGAAATTTGAAAGTGTCCCAGCTTATTTTGACCAGGATTGTCTGAAAATGGTTGTTAACAGATAATGACTTATAGCTTGAGAATCCATAGAGATTTTTGCGTTCAATTTTACCACTATCATCCCTAACACAAGAAGTAACTTCTCAGCCACTTATGCCGAAAAGGGCGTTGTTTGCTAAATTTGCTGGGCACTAACTTCAATGAGGGCGTGGCAAAATTGTTGCGCTTTACACAAACATACAGATTCCTATATGAAACATGAGAAACATTAGGGTTCTAAGCTTTCTTCCACTATCGTCGGATTGTATACTCTGCTGCTCCTTTGAATGTGACTAATTGATGCTAGAAAAGCTTTAGGGGCATTGTCTGGGGTCCGGTTTCTTATGAATTCCTCGGTTCTCCCAACGGCGCTCCACAAGAAACGCCCCATAATTCTGGAATAAGTTACGCTTTTTCGGTAAATTCCTTTGATTCCACATCAGAACATCAAAGTCTTCCTAGTAATGCAAAAAAAACGGGTAAAAATCGCGTGGAAGGGGAAAATCCAACGGTTACCCCAAAATTGAAAACTTAGAATAAACAATTCCGGATAAGTTTTTTATGAACTTGATGGAGAATCGCGAAAAATCGTGCTTCGTGAAATATTACACGAGAGACTGATTATAGGGTGATAAAGCTTATTCTGCACAGCAGAATGAGACAAAATTCGTCACGATAGAGCGAGCGAAGTCAAAGTTATTAATGTTTAAGTAAGGGAGAAGCGCTGAGGAATTGATCACTTTCCTCTATATTCCTCTATTGACCTTTTATAATAAACTTGTTGAAGAAAGCAGCTTCCCAGATGATATGAAAAATGCTTATGTTTCTTCACTCTTCAAGAAGGATGATGATATGAGCAAGAAGAATTACAGACCAATAAGTCTCCTTACCACAATCGAAAAAATATTTGAGCGACTAATGCCTATGCAATTATCTGAATTTACTGCACGCTTGTTTCACCACTATTAGGAGGGTTTAGGCAAGGGTAAAAGACACAGCATGTCTTGTTAAACTTTTGCAATACTGTAAGAACAGCATTGACAATAAGGGACTTGCAGGTGCAGTGTTCATGGATCTTTCAAAGGCTTTTGATTGTGTAAACCATGGTCTTTTAATAGCAAAACTGAGTGCCTATGGACCTAATATGGATGCCCTTCAGCTCATAAGAAGCTATCTAACAAATAGACAACAGAGAGTAGATATCAACAGCTCTTTTAGTGCTTAGAAAGAAGTAAAGATTGGATGGATGGATGCCCTTCAGCTCATAAGAAGCTATCTAACAAATAGACAACAGAGAGTAGATATCAACAGCTCTTTTAGTGCTTAGAAAGAAGTAAAGATTGGAGTACCTCAAGGGTCGGTCCTAGGGCCTTCACTGTTTAATGTCTTCGTAAATGACATATTCTGGTTTCCACATCGCACAAAGATATGTAAATATGCCGATGATACCACAATCTTTGCATGCCATCAGGATCTTGATACTATTATCAAACAATTAGAAGAAGACAGCTCTGTGCTAGTAAAATTGTTTTCTGATAACTTTTTAAAATCAAATGATGACAAATGCCACCAAATGATATTTGGCGGTAAAAGTACTGAAGCAACAGTCTCAATTGGAAATTCAAGGATTAATGAAAGTGATTACGAAAAATTGTTTGGTGTGACATTTGACAAGAAATTAAGTATCAAAAATATGTTGAAGATTTGTCTAAAAAGGCCAACCAAAAGCTTCATGCACTTGCTCGCTTGTCGAATTACATTGATCCCATCAAATCAGAAATTTTAATGAATTCTTTCACCACGTCGCAATTTAATCATTGTCCACTTGTATGGATGTTTCATTACAGAGCAACTAATTCGAAGTTAAATCGCATTCACGAAAGCGTATTGGGGTTTGTATGCAAAGAAAGTGAATCAGAGCTAGAAAACTTGAAGAAAAAATATGTAACTATTCATCAGCACAATCTGCAACTGCTAATGATTGAAATATTCAGAACGAAAAACAATCTAAAGCCAACATTTATGAAAAACATCTTTACAGAGAGAAATATTTAATACAGTTTACGAAATGAAAATCATTTGCGGTTGCCAAAAGTTAAGACAACAACGTACGGAATAGAGAATATTCAGTGCAGAGGTTGTCATTTGTGGTCCTCATTACCGAGGGAAATTAAAGATTCCAGCACACTCGCTGAATTCAAACGAAAAATAAAATCATGGGATGGAAGTACTTGCATCTGCAGATTGTGCAAAGTGTTTATTAAAGATTTAGAGTTTTTGTAGGTTTAATTTGGACCATTGTAAAATAGGTTTTAAATTACTTTGTAGGCGTTAATTAGCTTATTAGCTATGTATATATATATTTTTTCTAGTCAACGTAAAATAAATTGTTAATAATAACAATGATGATAGTAATAATAAATAATGATAATAATAATAATAAACTAATAATAATGATAATAACAATAATAATAGTACTAATAATGCATGAATATGTTTGGAGTTGCAAACAATGTGATATCTTTACTGGAAAACAGTATGAATGCTTGGAGAACGGACTTAACATCGGGCAAAAGTGTCTTTGGTGAAGTTAAGATAAAGAGAGGGATATTTCTGGGAGACAGCTTGTCTCCTCTCCTTTTTGTATTGGCCTTAATTCCATTAACTTTGATTTTGAGAGAGGTTAAAGCAGGGTATGATTTGAGAGAAAAAGTGAGGATAAATCATCTACTATTTATGGATGACCTGAAATTATATGGCAAAAATGAAAACCAAATAGATACACTTTTTTTTTATATAATCAATTAAGAGAATAAAACACAAAAAGATACAACTACTGTGCCGATCATGGCGGGAATAGACGCTAGGTCATCGCAGTTCCCACCATGAAAGGCACTTACAACTCAATATTTACAATTTATCAGGAAAAAAAAAGAAATAACTACAAAGGAAAATTTAATGTCTGTCTCACATCTGATGCCAGGCAACAATATCAGGGAGTATTTAAATTTAAAGGACACAGGTGCTAGGTAAAGAGGAGGAGGCCCCACCCCGCCGACGGGCAGCCGCCGCCCAATGCCGCAAGTGCCATCCCAGTCGGGACAACGCTGAAAACAAAGGGCAGCAGCCACCCATCCGCACAGCAGGAAACCCCATCCCCCCACCATCCCGCACCCGCACCGAAGGATAATTTTTTTTTTATGTTTATAATATTACCTAACATCAAATGCGAGACAGAAATTATCTACAAAAGTTACTCTGCTACACAAGAAATGGGAAAGGGATGCTGCTTTGTTTACAAACCACTCTAGTCGAGCCTCTTTGTTGCCTTGATATAATCAATCGTTGCCTCCATTATCATTCTGTTTGCAATGAGGGTCAGATCCGGATTTCCAAACAGTAAGATACACAAGATACACTTGTCAGCACAGTAAGAGTATTTAGCGATGACATCAGAATGGAATTTGGAATCAGCAAATGTGCGATCTTGATCATGAAGAGAGGAAAGATTGTGAAATGTGATGGTATTGTTATGCCAGGTAATGAAGTTATGAAAGGTCTTGAAGAAGAGGGGTACAAATATTTAGGAATTTTAGAGATCGACAACGTAAAACACGAAGAAATGAAGGAGAAACTGAAGAGGGAATATATCAGACGGGTTAGATCAATGCTGAAATCCAAACTGAATGGTGGAAACATCATCAGAGCAATAAATGCCAGGGCTGTATCAATCATCAGACATGGTGCAGGAATAATTAACTGGAGGGTAGATGAGCTGAAATCCGTCGATAGGAAAACCAGAAAGTTGCTAACAATCTATAGAGCATTGCACCCACAGGCGGACGTTGACAGACTCTATTACAAAAGAGGAGACGGTGGCAGGGGTTTAATCAGTATTGAGGATTGCGTTGAGATTGAGGTAAACAGTTTGTATAGCTATGTAGCGCGGAGCAAAGAACCATTTTTAAAAGCAGTAAAGGAAGAAAACTTGTTGGGCTCTGGAATGCCAAAGGAGGCAATCAGGGTAAAAAGAATGGAATCTTATAAAGAGAAGGTTTTACATGGTCAGTATGAGAAGTTGAATGCAGGCATAAGAAGTTCTGATTCATGGGAATGGCTGAGGAAAGGTACGCTGAAGAAGGAGACAGAGGGGATGTTAATGGCAGCCCAGGATCAGGCGTTGAGGACGAATGCTATTAAGAGCCGCATAGACAAACAAGATGTTTCACCTGTTTGTAGAATGTGTGGAAAACGATAGGAATCTATTGCGCATGTAGTGGCTGAATGTGAAAAGTTGGCCCAGAACCAGTACAAGAATTGGCGACATGATAGAGTTGGGAAAGTAATTCACTGGGAGCTTTGCAGGAAATATGGGTTCGATTGTACAGAGAAATGGTATGATCATATTCCAGAAGGTGTTTTAGAGAATGAAAAGGCAAAGATCTTATGGGATTTTAGAATTCAAACAGATCAGCAGTTGAATCACAACCGACCTGACATCGTAATACACGATAAAGAGAAAAATGAATGCAAAATCATTGACGTTTCATGCCCGTTTGATGGAAGAGTGATCGAAAGAGAAGAGGAGAAGAGGGAAAAGTATGAAGATCTTGGAAGGGAAGTAGCAAAACTATGGAATGTCAGGAAAGTGGTGATAATACCAATCATCATCGGAGCTCTTGGTACGCTGAGCAAAAACTTTAAGAGATATGTTGAGCAGCTTGAAATGGGACAAATGACATCTTTATTACAAAAGACTTGTGTACTTGGCACGGCGAAGATAATTAGAAGGACTCTGGACACCTAAGATTGAGGGATTCAATCCGCTGCCCAGAAAAAGCCGCCAAACAACAAAAAGGCGTGAAGAAAGGACAATAATAATACTAATACTAATAATAATAATAATAATGATAATAATAATAATAATAATAATAATAATAATAATAATAATAATAATATATAATAATAATAACAATAATAATAATAATAATAATTATTATTATTATTATCATTATTATTATTATTATTATTATTATTATTATTATTATTATTATTATTATTATTATTATTATTATTATTATTATTATTATTATTATTATTATTATTATTATTATTGTTATTGTTATTGTTATTATTATTATTATTATTATTATTATTATTATTATTATTATTATTATTATTATTATTATTATTATTATTATTATTATTATTATTATTATTATTATTATTATTATTATTATTATTATTATTATTATTATTATTATTATTATTATTATTATTATTATTATTATTATTATTATTATGGATTTTGCAATACCTGGAGATCACAGAGTTGAAATGAAAGCAAGGAAAAAAAGGGAGAAATATCAAGATTTGGCAAGAGAATTACAAGTACTATGGAATGAGAAAGTAACCGTAATCCCAATAGTGATATGGGCTTTGGGGACAGTTCCAAAGTCATTGAAAGATAGATTAGACCAGATCGGAATCCGAACAAAAATTGACACCATGCAGACCACAGCGTTGCTGAACACAGCCAGGATCGTAAGGAAAGTCTTGGAACTCTAAGGAGGCTTGTTGCTACTGGACCTTCAAGAAAAATCTACCAATAACGGTGTGAAATGAACTCACAATAATAATAATAACAATAATAATAATAATAATAATAATAATAATAATAATAATAATAATAATAATAATAATGATGATAAAAATAATAATGATAATAATGAAAATAATGATAATGATAAAAATAATAATGGAAACTTCTCATTGAATATATATCCTAGTACGAATGTTTCTAAAATGCTATAAAAAAGTAAAAAGACGCTACTTATGCCTATTCAATACAACCACTCTCTATATAACTAGGCATGGCTGAATTGCATACACAGTATGAAATGTAGAGTTAATGCGTGTAGAAAGGAAAGTTTGTTTCAAAATTCCATAAGTTCAGGTGAGGACCAGTCCTTATCTCTCATACAGAATATGTAGTACGATGTTCTGATGCAGATACATGTCACTTTAACTGCTGTGTATTTGATCAAAGAACTGTCTATTTTGAGAGTGTTCAGCATTGTGAAAAATGATCTCGTGTCTTTAGAGAAGACCCCTCCGGTTGTCATTACCAGGTTAATGAAATCAATGCTCCTATACGACCTACATAATGCTTCATCATGAAGTAATTGACTGTATTTCTCTCGCTTTGCGTTTGATTCAGCGTTCGATTCGTGACCAACAGTTAGTTCTATGATCTTCCTGAGAATACTTGGCCACATCGAGCCTGATATAACACCACATCAGGTTACTGGGGGAAACAATGTAATCAGCCCTAAATCAAGACTTACCCTGGCCATACGATTTCTGGCTACTGGAGAAACATTTCGGTCTCTCTCTTTTCAGTTCCGAATGTCACGAGCTGCCATCTCATATATAATCAAAGATGTCTGCCTCGCAGTGATTAAGAATATGGAACATCTTTATCTCAACGTTCCTTCAAATGCAGAAGATTGGCTCAAAATTGCAAGAGAATTTGATGAAAAGTGGCAGTTCCCCAACTGCATAGGAGCTATTGATGGAAAACACGTTGTTATCCAACCACCAGCTGGTGCAGGATCACAGTATTACAACTACAAACATACACATTCGATAGTCTTGTTGGCAGTTGCAGGACCAAGCTATGAATGCATATATGCTGACATTGGAACAAATGGAAGGGTGTCTGATGGAGGAGTGTGGAACAAATGTTCTTTGTCAAAAGCCATTGAGAATGGTGAAAATTCTCTGCCTCCACCAAGCTGTCTCCCTTTCAGTGCTGAAAAGATGCCTTATGTTTTTGTAGCAGATGATGCTTTTGCATTAAAAAGCTATCTGATGAAGCCATATCCACAGACAGGTTTGGATGAAGGAAGAAGAATCTATAATTATAGACATAGCAGAGCTCGCAGAATATCTGAGAACTTGTTTGGCATAATTGCTAATCGTTGGCGTCTATTTAGAACACCAATTTCACTCCAACCAGAAACTGTTGAGGGTCTCATGATGGCAACTTTGATCATTCACAATTTCCTGAGGAAAAGTGAATCACAGAATATATACTGTCCAGTTGGATTTACAGATACCAAAAGAAAAGATGGCATGGTCATCCCTGGAAATTGGAGAAAGAATCTCCCTACAGAATCATTTTTGTCTCTCAATGTTTCTTTATCTGGGCACAATGCAACAATGAATGCAAAACAGATCAGGGAGTCATTTAAAGACTACTTTTGCAATGAAGGAGCTGTTGAATGGCAATGGGACATGTGTTGAACACCCACTGTAGAACAATACAATAAAGTTTCAATAATAATACAACAATAATTGTATGTTACAAGTGTCATCAAGCATACTTTTTGAACAGCAGTTTTTTTAGCCAAAACTGGCTGTGAGTTTAACTTGATCACACTTTTCTTGTTATAAGTTTCTTGATTTTTGAATGTTACAAATAAAGGCTTTTTGTAAAATGAATAAATATACACTATAAACTTCCCCTTGTTGGCAATATTAGGTAGGACCTGCAGTATCAAATTTTTAAACAAAATCTTTTTCACATTGGATCTGAAGGCAGCTTTGCAATGATGCAACATTGAGCTAGTGAACACATCAGTTGTTTTGTGCATGGCATTCATGTGTGGTGTCAAATTTGGGGCAGATGTCTATTTGAAAGGTTGTTAGCAAGTGTCAGAAATGGAAAAAGTTTGAAATACAAAATTTTGATTAAATAACGCAACCAACTGAAACGCATACTTATATACTCCCATAAAATATGTTATGTCTTAAATATTTGGTAGAATTACAATTATTGCAAAGGGATAAGAACTAGAGAAACCAGCTAATAACAAATTTAGAAATGCTTTTATGAGGCAAAGTGAGTTCAACATAAGAGAAGCAAAATGAGCTTTTCCTTTCTTCTCTTTACAAAGTTCCAAACTGTGCAGTGCTTATATAGATTTTTCAGTCTTGTTTCATTGGTAGCAGTTTACAGTGAACCATGATCAATTGATATATGTGCTGTCAACATTTGAATAGCCTGTGTGTTGTGTAAACATTTTGAAATTTTGAACTTTTAAAAATATTAGTTAGGAATTTATACAAATTTGAAATATCAAAATGAACTGAAGACAATAAAGAGGAGGCACAAATCTGCTTGGATTGTTAGGTCAAAGGTAATATTTGCATAGATTTAGGATTAAGCCTCACCTTTAAGAAACTGCATCATGAGAAACTCAGGCCTGATTTCGTTTAATAAAATATATCTATTCAAGAAGCTATCCAGGCTGATTCATGTTTAGTTTCTTTCTTACATAGTAGTGTTTTATGGCATATATTTGAATATGTCTCAAATAGGTCTCAGTTTGCCAGAGGCAAAAATCAAAATTTTAAGCCCAAGTCATCGTGATTTCTGGTACTGGCCCAAACTATCAGTTTCTTTTACAACTATGCATATTTCAAAAATATTTTTTTAACAATTTGACACCTGGTTGGATAGAGAAATGTTTCTGATACCATGGTATATACACCCTGTTTTGAAGAAGAATATCTCAACATAAGAAACCAATCAAGTTGTTTTTTTGTGAAACGAGTTTCTTAAAGGCAGGACTTTACTGTATTTTTTGTTGGATGTTCAGATCTTCCCATCACATGGGATTTTCACATCAAACCTCACATAGAAAAATTTGAATAGGCTATTTTAGTGCAGATTTCATCACAAATTTTCTTGGATACTAACAAAATTTGCAACCCTTCAATGGCCTCCCAATAAATATTCTGTTTAGAAGAATGACCAAACTTGAAATGTTATAACAAATCAGAATCAGTTATGGTTAACAAACTTGCCACTTGAGAAATATTGGGTGTGTCCAAGTTCATAAACAGCTTAAAAAATCACAACTGTAAAAGTGATGAGTATGGTCCACTGCTGTTCATGTGCATGTTCATATTCAGTTGTTGCCCACTAGCTTGATAATGTAGCATATCATTTTGACTGGCTGGCATTTGGCGTTCAGCACCATTGATTTCAATGTCAAAAATCACATCTGTGATACATTTCTCTGCGATGGTGCGTGACCTGTGATCCATCTTGCCTAACTTTTCAGCAATAAAGAGGGAAAAGTGGCAACTTTTGACAGTATTCTGTGATGCTTGTGGCTCTTTGAGAACATTGATGCATGTACTTAAAAGCTCTTGTCTTTTTGCTTCCAGTACCTTTTTAGAGGCCTTTGGTGGTATTCTTGTCTTTGGCACTGTTGGCTCCTCATTTTCTATACTTTTCTCACTTTCTTGACTGGAGGTCTCATGCAGAAAGCCTTTTAAATTGTCCCTGCTCTTTCCAGGCTGCATCACTGGGCGTAAAAATTGAAGCCTCTCCCAGTACACCCAATTTGGTTTGTACAGCTCACTTGTACTCTGACCCGATCTTGTTTTATTGACTTTAGTTATCTCTCTGCCCAGTTGAGTTCTTATGATAAGAATCTTTGACTTAACTTCATCAACCTGGGTATCCAGCTCTGTTGCTATTTCCTTCAATGCTTTTCCCCTTTTTTCTCGACAATGGTAGCTTTTATCAAAAACATTCCAAAGACAGACTCTGTCTTCAAGTAAGTCAATTAGAAGCGATATCTCTTCAGTGCTCCATTTCTTGACTTCTTTATGCTTTTGTGGAACCTTTGGACATGGCTTGCTTTGTCTCTCCTTGCCTTCTTTCATTTTCATTCTTTTCTTGGGTGGGTTGTTTTCTGAATCACTGTCAGCAGATCCATCAGATTCACTTACATGAACTGGTTGTTTTGTTTTCTTTGAGAACCTCTTTCTCTCATTTCTGTGAAGTGGTTTCGATGTCTTTTTGACTCTCTTTGCCTTCGTGAGGACTTTGTTCATTGCAGCCAGGGCCTCATCGTCTTCACTGGCACACGAACTACTAGGCCATTCCCCGCTGCAAATTGATTTGGAAGGGTCAAAATCCTCCATATCCTCCTCCTCTGTGACCCGATCGCTCTCTTCGTCACAATTTTGTTTTCTTTTCTCCGCAGAATCCATTCTTCGCTTTGCTCCAAAACACAGTTCAGAAATTCTGACAGAAACTGGGAAGCTCACACTGCCAGTGCTTTTGGCGGCAAAGGTCAAGCGTTTCTGCGCTTGCGCGCACTCAACTTTGTTGAGTGCCTGGCCAAACGATTCAACATCGCTCAACAACAGGTCAGAACAATAGAAATTTAATCCTGTTCACTCAACATTTTTGACCAAGATCAAACTTCGCTCAACAACGCTCAACATCGCTCAACAACGCTCAACAAGGTGGCCAAACGACTCAACTTTTCACTCAACATTTCACTCAACTTTGTTGACTCAACTTTGTTGAGTCGTTTGGCCGGGGCTTTACTTGTATCAATTACAATCATGTCAGGTCTTAAGGCCTGGCCAAACGACTCAACTTTTCACTCAACATTTCACTCAACAATGTTGAGTCATGTTGAGTGTTGTTGAGCGTTGTTGAGTGGGGGGTGGCCAAACGACTGAACTTTTCACTCAACATTTGACTCAACATCTCCAAGTGCGAACGCGGTCGGGGCTTGGAACCAAGGGTCTTGGACTCAGGCTGCAGGCTGGCCCTGGCCTTGCAATCAGGGGTCTGGAACTCAGTTTGCAAATCTGAATAAAATTCTGCCGCTTTGCTTTTGGGCCTACAGCAAGCATTGAAAGCATACAGAGAAAATGGCTTTACCTGAAAATCATGGTATTAGCAAACGTAAAGTAGCTGCCAGCCTAGCTATCATGGAGCTCACTAATGAAGGTGACGGGGCTGCGAAGAGAGGAAAAACAAGAGAATGGGTGCGCAGGCGAGAAGAAAAGGGGCTCTGCAATAACATTGTGAGGGAGTTGAGTATTGAGGACACAACTGCATACAAAGAGATGATGCGAATGTCGCATGAAGACTTCCTGAGAATACTTGGCCACATCGAGCCTGATATAACACCACATCAGGTTACTGGGGGAAACAATGTAATCAGCCCTAAATCAAGACTTACCCTGGCCATACGATTTCTGGCTACTGGAGAAACATTTCGGTCTCTCTCTTTTCAGTTCCGAATGTCACGAGCTGCCATCTCATATATAATCAAAGATGTCTGCCTCGCAGTGATTAAGAATATGGAACATCTTTATCTCAACGTTCCTTCAAATGCAGAAGATTGGCTCAAAATTGCAAGAGAATTTGATGAAAAGTGGCAGTTCCCCAACTGCATAGGAGCTATTGATGGAAAACACGTTGTTATCCAACCACCAGCTGGTGCAGGATCACAGTATTACAACTACAAACATACACATTCGATAGTCTTGTTGGCAGTTGCAGGACCAAGCTATGAATGCATATATGCTGACATTGGAACAAATGGAAGGGTGTCTGATGGAGGAGTGTGGAACAAATGTTCTTTGTCAAAAGCCATTGAGAATGGTGAAAATTCTCTGCCTCCACCAAGCTGTCTCCCTTTCAGTGCTGAAAAGATGCCTTATGTTTTTGTAGCAGATGATGCTTTTGCATTAAAAAGCTATCTGATGAAGCCATATCCACAGACAGGTTTGGATGAAGGAAGAAGAATCTATAATTATAGACATAGCAGAGCTCGCAGAATATCTGAGAACTTGTTTGGCATAATTGCTAATCGTTGGCGTCTATTTAGAACACCAATTTCACTCCAACCAGAAACTGTTGAGGGTCTCATGATGGCAACTTTGATCATTCACAATTTCCTGAGGAAAAGTGAATCACAGAATATATACTGTCCAGTTGGATTTACAGATACCAAAAGAAAAGATGGCATGGTCATCCCTGGAAATTGGAGAAAGAATCTCCCTACAGAATCATTTTTGTCTCTCAATGTTTCTTTATCTGGGCACAATGCAACAATGAATGCAAAACAGATCAGGGAGTCATTTAAAGACTACTTTTGCAATGAAGGAGCTGTTGAATGGCAATGGGACATGTGTTGAACACCCACTGTAGAACAATACAATAAAGTTTCAATAATAATACAACAATAATTGTATGTTACAAGTGTCATCAAGCATACTTTTTGAACAGCAGTTTTTTTTAGCCAAAACTGGCTGTGAGTTTAACTTGATCACACTTTTCTTGTTATAAGTTTCTTGATTTTTGAATGTTACAAATAAAGGCTTTTTGTAAAATGAATAAATATACACTATAAACTTCCCCTTGTTGGCAATATTAGGTAGGACCTGCAGTATCAAATTTTTAAACAAAATCTTTTTCACATTGGATCTGAAGGCAGCTTTGCAATGATGCAACATTGAGCTAGTGAACACATCAGTTGTTTTGTGCATGGCATTCATGTGTGGTGTCAAATTTGGGGCAGATGTCTATTTGAAAGGTTGTTAGCAAGTGTCAGAAATGGAAAAAGTTTGAAATACAAAATTTTGATTAAATAACGCAACCAACTGAAACGCATACTTATATACTCCCATAAAATATGTTATGTCTTAAATATTTGGTAGAATTACAATTATTGCAAAGGGATAAGAACTAGAGAAACCAGCTAATAACAAATTTAGAAATGCTTTTATGAGGCAAAGTGAGTTCAACATAAGAGAAGCAAAATGAGCTTTTCCTTTCTTCTCTTTACAAAGTTCCAAACTGTGCAGTGCTTATATAGATTTTTCAGTCTTGTTTCATTGGTAGCAGTTTACAGTGAACCATGATCAATTGATATATGTGCTGTCAACATTTGAATAGCCTGTGTGTTGTGTAAACATTTTGAAATTTTGAACTTTTAAAAATATTAGTTAGGAATTTATACAAATTTGAAATATCAAAATGAACTGAAGACAATAAAGAGGAGGCACAAATCTGCTTGGATTGTTAGGTCAAAGGTAATATTTGCATAGATTTAGGATTAAGCCTCACCTTTAAGAAACTGCATCATGAGAAACTCAGGCCTGATTTCGTTTAATAAAATATATCTATTCAAGAAGCTATCCAGGCTGATTCATGTTTAGTTTCTTTCTTACATAGTAGTGTTTTATGGCATATATTTGAATATGTCTCAAATAGGTCTCAGTTTGCCAGAGGCAAAAATCAAAATTTTAAGCCCAAGTCATCGTGATTTCTGGTACTGGCCCAAACTATCAGTTTCTTTTACAACTATGCATATTTCAAAAATATTTTTTTAACAATTTGACACCTGGTTGGATAGAGAAATGTTTCTGATACCATGGTATATACACCCTGTTTTGAAGAAGAATATCTCAACATAAGAAACCAATCAAGTTGTTTTTTTGTGAAACGAGTTTCTTAAAGGCAGGACTTTACTGTATTTTTTGTTGGATGTTCAGATCTTCCCATCACATGGGATTTTCACATCAAACCTCACATAGAAAAATTTGAATAGGCTATTTTAGTGCAGATTTCATCACAAATTTTCTTGGATACTAACAAAATTTGCAACCCTTCAATGGCCTCCCAATAAATATTCTGTTTAGAAGAATGACCAAACTTGAAATGTTATAACAAATCAGAATCAGTTATGGTTAACAAACTTGCCACTTGAGAAATATTGGGTGTGTCCAAGTTCATAAACAGCTTAAAAAATCACAACTGTAAAAGTGATGAGTATGGTCCACTGCTGTTCATGTGCATGTTCATATTCAGTTGTTGCCCACAAGCTTGATAATGTAGCATATCATTTTGACTGGCTGGCATTTGGCGTTCAGCACCATTGATTTCAATGTCAAAAATCACATCTGTGATACATTTCTCTGCGATGGTGCGTGACCTGTGATCCATCTTGCCTAACTTTTCAGCAATAAAGAGGGAAAAGTGGCAACTTTTGACAGTATTCTGTGATGCTTGTGGCTCTTTGAGAACATTGATGCATGTACTTAAAAGCTCTTGTCTTTTTGCTTCCAGTACCTTTTTAGAGGCCTTTGGTGGTATTCTTGTCTTTGGCACTGTTGGCTCCTCATTTTCTATACTTTTCTCACTTTCTTGACTGGAGGTCTCATGCAGAAAGCCTTTTAAATTGTCCCTGCTCTTTCCAGGCTGCATCACTGGGCGTAAAAATTGAAGCCTCTCCCAGTACACCCAATTTGGTTTGTACAGCTCACTTGTACTCTGACCCGATCTTGTTTTATTGACTTTAGTTATCTCTCTGCCCAGTTGAGTTCTTATGATAAGAATCTTTGACTTAACTTCATCAACCTGGGTATCCAGCTCTGTTGCTATTTCCTTCAATGCTTTTCCCCTTTTTTCTCGACAATGGTAGCTTTTATCAAAAACATTCCAAAGACAGACTCTGTCTTCAAGTAAGTCAATTAGAAGCGATATCTCTTCAGTGCTCCATTTCTTGACTTCTTTATGCTTTTGTGGAACCTTTGGACATGGCTTGCTTTGTCTCTCCTTGCCTTCTTTCATTTTCATTCTTTTCTTGGGTGGGTTGTTTTCTGAATCACTGTCAGCAGATCCATCAGATTCACTTACATGAACTGGTTGTTTTGTTTTCTTTGAGAACCTCTTTCTCTCATTTCTGTGAAGTGGTTTCGATGTCTTTTTGACTCTCTTTGCCTTCGTGAGGACTTTGTTCATTGCAGCCAGGGCCTCATCGTCTTCACTGGCACACGAACTACTAGGCCATTCCCCGCTGCAAATTGATTTGGAAGGGTCAAAATCCTCCATATCCTCCTCCTCTGTGACCCGATCGCTCTCTTCGTCACAATTTTGTTTTCTTTTCTCCGCAGAATCCATTCTTCGCTTTGCTCCAAAACACAGTTCAGAAATTCTGACAGAAACTGGGAAGCTCACACTGCCAGTGCTTTTGGCGGCAAAGGTCAAGCGTTTCTGCGCTTGCGCGCACTCAACTTTGTTGAGTGCCTGGCCAAACGATTCAACATCGCTCAACAACAGGTCAGAACAATAGAAATTTAATCCTGTTCACTCAACATTTTTGACCAAGATCAAACTTCGCTCAACAACGCTCAACATCGCTCAACAACGCTCAACAAGGTGGCCAAACGACTCAACTTTTCACTCAACATTTCACTCAACTTTGTTGACTCAACTTTGTTGAGTCGTTTGGCCGGGGCTTTACTTGTATCAATTACAATCATGTCAGGTCTTAAGGCCTGGCCAAACGACTCAACTTTTCACTCAACATTTCACTCAACAATGTTGAGTCATGTTGAGTGTTGTTGAGCGTTGTTGAGTGGGGGGTGGCCAAACGACTGAACTTTTCACTCAACATTTGACTCAACATCTCCAAGTGCGAACGCGGTCGGGGCTTGGAACCAAGGGTCTTGGACTCAGGCTGCAGGCTGGCCCTGGCCTTGCAATCAGGGGTCTGGAACTCAGTTTGCAAATCTGAATAAAATTCTGCCGCTTTGCTTTTGGGCCTACAGCAAGCATTGAAAGCATACAGAGAAAATGGCTTTACCTGAAAATCATGGTATTAGCAAACGTAAAGTAGCTGCCAGCCTAGCTATCATGGAGCTCACTAATGAAGGTGACGGGGCTGCGAAGAGAGGAAAAACAAGAGAATGGGTGCGCAGGCGAGAAGAAAAGGGGCTCTGCAATAACATTGTGAGGGAGTTGAGTATTGAGGACACAACTGCATACAAAGAGATGATGCGAATGTCGCATGAAGACTTCCTGAGAATACTTGGCCACATCGAGCCTGATATAACACCACATCAGGTTACTGGGGGAAACAATGTAATCAGCCCTAAATCAAGACTTACCCTGGCCATACGATTTCTGGCTACTGGAGAAACATTTCGGTCTCTCTCTTTTCAGTTCCGAATGTCACGAGCTGCCATCTCATATATAATCAAAGATGTCTGCCTCGCAGTGATTAAGAATATGGAACATCTTTATCTCAACGTTCCTTCAAATGCAGAAGATTGGCTCAAAATTGCAAGAGAATTTGATGAAAAGTGGCAGTTCCCCAACTGCATAGGAGCTATTGATGGAAAACACGTTGTTATCCAACCACCAGCTGGTGCAGGATCACAGTATTACAACTACAAACATACACATTCGATAGTCTTGTTGGCAGTTGCAGGACCAAGCTATGAATGCATATATGCTGACATTGGAACAAATGGAAGGGTGTCTGATGGAGGAGTGTGGAACAAATGTTCTTTGTCAAAAGCCATTGAGAATGGTGAAAATTCTCTGCCTCCACCAAGCTGTCTCCCTTTCAGTGCTGAAAAGATGCCTTATGTTTTTGTAGCAGATGATGCTTTTGCATTAAAAAGCTATCTGATGAAGCCATATCCACAGACAGGTTTGGATGAAGGAAGAAGAATCTATAATTATAGACATAGCAGAGCTCGCAGAATATCTGAGAACTTGTTTGGCATAATTGCTAATCGTTGGCGTCTATTTAGAACACCAATTTCACTCCAACCAGAAACTGTTGAGGGTCTCATGATGGCAACTTTGATCATTCACAATTTCCTGAGGAAAAGTGAATCACAGAATATATACTGTCCAGTTGGATTTACAGATACCAAAAGAAAAGATGGCATGGTCATCCCTGGAAATTGGAGAAAGAATCTCCCTACAGAATCATTTTTGTCTCTCAATGTTTCTTTATCTGGGCACAATGCAACAATGAATGCAAAACAGATCAGGGAGTCATTTAAAGACTACTTTTGCAATGAAGGAGCTGTTGAATGGCAATGGGACATGTGTTGAACACCCACTGTAGAACAATACAATAAAGTTTCAATAATAATACAACAATAATTGTATGTTACAAGTGTCATCAAGCATACTTTTTGAACAGCAGTTTTTTTAGCCAAAACTGGCTGTGAGTTTAACTTGATCACACTTTTCTTGTTATAAGTTTCTTGATTTTTGAATGTTACAAATAAAGGCTTTTTGTAAAATGAATAAATATACACTATAAACTTCCCCTTGTTGGCAATATTAGGTAGGACCTGCAGTATCAAATTTTTAAACAAAATCTTTTTCACATTGGATCTGAAGGCAGCTTTGCAATGATGCAACATTGAGCTAGTGAACACATCAGTTGTTTTGTGCATGACTAGGTCCAGTGATGATGTCTGGAGTTGAGAATCTTCCAGGTAAGTCAACGAAAATCTTCTTGACGAATGGTTGTAACACGTTTGCCAGGTTTAAGAGAACTGAATTGTGACGCCATGTGTATCTGTCTAAGCAAAATGAGCAGCCAGAGAGAATGTGCTTCGTTGTTTGGACGTGTCTACAGTGACTGCAACTGGCTGTAAGACTCTTACCCCATCTGAATAAATTGGAGAGCGAGGGTAGTGTGTCATTCATATAGCGTACTGTGTAGTTGTAGATGTTACGTGGCAGCATATGCTGGGCCTTGAACCAGTACTCGCGAGCAGAAGGCAATGCGCAGCTCCATAGCTCTTTAACTACTGATCCTTGCACTTGAATGTTTTTTACAGTGTTTTCTTTTTGAGATCTTATGCTTTTTTGTGCCTCTTTAGCTGTCGAAAATGTATCGTATTGGATATTTTTCTCTGATGTACCCTTGAAGAGATTATGTATGTCTGGATTCGGTGACTTTTTCAGACACTGTCTAATTGTTATTTGGCAAAGGGTGAATTTAGAGCTGGTATCTAGAAGTTCCATCCCAAATTTTGTTTTCGAGAGTTGTAAAATTTCAACTGTTCCGGCAGCAGGGATGTTTAACGATCTGCGGAAATAGTTGTGACATAATAAATCGAGATTATGTTTGATCCAAGTAATATCTATATCAGCAATCGTTAGGTTCCAGCATAACTTTGGAATCAGATAGTTACTATACAGCCAGAGCTTATTCTTGGGGTGCAAGGGTAGTTTGTGGATTATTTCCAACTTATTTTCAAGTGTCTCACGGAGTTCCTTTTTGTGCTCACTGTTATCGATGGAAAAGCTAAACCATCGACCTAGATACTTAAAGCTCTCGTTTTCTTCTATTGCGCTGATAGGTTTATTATTCACACATATCTTTGGTTTATATTGCTTCATTAGAGTTTTGAACTTTTTCATGGCAAAAGAATGACACTTGTCTGGTTTTATTGTCATTTTAGCCCAATTACACCATCTGCAGAACGCATTCACTAGAGTCTGGTTTTCAAATTCTGTGGCAGAGACTACAACTGCATCGTCTGCAAACTGTAACCTATGCCTTGGCATTAGAAGTTTGCTTGATCTGTTGCTTAACTGTTCGAACTCCCTCGTTTTGATGGACTGGATAAAGGAATTCATGCATAAGTTGAACAATAAGGGGCTCAAGCAGTCACCTTGTAAGACTCCTTTCTCAATTCGTAGGAAGGGGGTTGCGTAATCTTTTGTTGTAATACTGGTGTGAAAACCGTCATATAAATTCTTGACGAATGAAGTAAAGGAGTCTGGTACGTGATGATATTTCAAGATGGTATGAATCAGATTATGTTGTACCTCTCCAAACGCATTTTTAAGGTCCAAGAGAGTGATGACAATTGACTTCTGTTTTAGTTTTGCATCGCGGATCAACCAGTGTGCAAGTAAAGCTGTATGCTCAAAAGTCATAATAAATAATAATAATAATAATAATAATAATCATCATCATCATCATCATCATCATCATCATCATCATCATCATGATCGTCATAATGCTACTGCTGGGATAAGAATCGGAAGGAAAAAGTGGGAAAAGGAAGTAAACAAGGTTGTGATAGTGTGAGGGTCAGGAATTATGTAAGTAAAACTATTCACGTACACACATCGCATGAGCGACGACTCATGTACCCCCGTCCAAGTGGGTGGAACTGTAAAAGACCAAAATAATATTTTTTTGTAAGTAATAAATCGTACGCGGGAAGAGAATCAGAGGGAGAACGAGTGCTACAAAAGTAGGCAGGAATAGAACTTCTCCTCGACGGTGTAAGAATTGAGTTTTTATTGATGTGTGTGATGTTGATGTGAATTCTCGACCAATTTTGTTTGTCACCCTCACAACGACCTAGTTCTTGGGCATGACAATAGAATGTTGGATTAGAAGTGACCCTACAACTAGAGGATACCGAAAAAGAATGAAAAAAAATATGGGATGAAAAAGGATTATTCCAAGCTAATGAACAGAGAATAGTAGACCAGGCAAGAATGATTCGGGTGAATGGATGGCTTACAGAAATTGAGATTGAAGACATAAGGCGTAGAATTGATAGTGCCGGAGAGCAAGAACATGAAAATGAGGATGAGGAACAGGCTGAGCAATATGATCCTGAAATGCAGGAAACTTACACACACATATCGTTTCTGGATGAGGAAAGTCTCCTCAATAGGGCACAGATCGCAGGATTTGAAGATGAAGAAAAAGAGTTACTAAAGGATGTGATAAATAACATCAGAAACAATCCAGATAAGAATCCCCCGAACTTGCGGTACATTGAAAGGAAGAAAGTGAAAGTAGCAACAAATAAGATCAATAAGGTCATATCTATTATTAGAACAGAAAATATAACAGAAACAAATACATTGATAAAGGCAGCAGCTAATTGTGTGGCGGATATGGTTGAGTACAAACAAAGAGAGACCAATGACAAGAGAGAACCACATTGGAGAAGGAGGATTCTAGAGAAGCAAAAGAAGCTACGTAAAGATCTGGGACAAATCAGCAGGATGAAAAGAAACGAGCTACACAATGCTAGGACGAAAGAAAAAATTGAAAGAACTTATCACATAAATGAAAAAGGCATTGAAGTGGTACACGAGGAAGTAAAGCAGAGATTGATTGCTGTGGGTGCAAAACTTGAAAGATATGATAACCGAACAAAACAGTTCAGACAAAATAGATTATTCGAGTCAAATCAGAAAAAGTTGTTTGATGAGCTAGAGGGGAAAGAAAGACAAACTGCAGTACCAGATGTAGAAGAAAGTAGGATATTTTGGAATGACATTTAGGGCCAGCCAGTAAGACACAATGAAAATGCAGAGTGGTTGAGAACCTTGGAGGAAGAGCAAGCTGACATAGGGCTACAGGAAAACATACAGATAGATTTGATTAAATTGAAGAAACAGATCACTAGAATTCCAAATTGGAAAAGCCCTGGCCCAGATGGGGTACAGGGATATTGGATTAAAAACCACAGCGCAATGCATGGCAGAATAAGCAATCAATTGAACGAATGTCTCCAGGAGGAAAGTGTATCAATATGGATGGTAACTGGGAAGACATTGCTTTGTGTAAAGGAAATAGAAAAGGGGAATATAGTGTCTAATTTCAGGCCGATCACTTGCTTACCTTTGCTGTGGAAACTACTGACGGCTGTATTAGCCGATGAATTGTATAGGCATTTAGATGAAAAAAATTTGCTACCGTGGGAGCAGAAAGGTTGTAGAAAAGGGAGCAGGGGCACAAAGGACCAATTACTGATTGATAAAATGATAGTGAAGAATTGTAAAAGGAGATTAACATCATTGGGGGTAGCATGGGTTGATTACCGCAAAGCGTACGATATGGTGCCTCACAGCTGGATAGAAAAGTCAATGGAGATGTTTGGGGTGGCAATGAATATGAGGCGCTTTATTAGTGGCAACATGAAGCAGTGGAATACAGAGTTGATGTCTGGTAATCAAAGATTAGGAAATGTTAGGATTAGACGTGGTATATTCCAAGGAGATAGCCTTTCTCCTCTGTTGTTTGTGTTGGCAATGATTCCACTTACGCTGGTGTTAAGAAAAACAAAGATATTCTACCAATTAAAAAGGGGAGGAGAGAAGATCAATTATTTGCTATTTATGGACGATCTCAAGCTGTTTGCAAAAAGTGAAGAACAAATAGATAGTTTGGTAAATTCAGTGAGGATATTCTCGGATGATATAAAAATGGAATTTGGATTATCAAAGTGTGCTGTTTTAATAATGAAGAGAGGAAAGGTTGTCACAAGAGAAGGAATTGATCTGCCTGATGGAAAAATGATAAAATGTTTAGAGGAAGGGAAAGGTTATAAGTATTTGGGAATCTTGGAGGCGGATGGAATAAAACATGAGGAGATGAAAGATCAAGTAACAAAAGAGTATGTTCAAAGGCTCAGAACCATACTAAAGTCGAAACTAAATGGTGGGAATATCATATCAGCTATCAACTCAAGGGCAGTATCAATCATAAGATACGGAGCCGGTATTATAGGATGGACAAAGGCTGAGTTACAAGCTTTAGACAGAAAAACTAGGAAAATCTTAACGATATATGGAGCACACCATCCAAAAGCAGATGTAGATAGAATGTACTTGAGGCGAGCTGAAGGAGGACGAGGTTTAATTGGAGTGGAAGATCGTGTAAGAATAGAAGTTGACAGTTTGGAGAAATATCTACAGAATTCTACGGAGGAGCTATTAATGGCAGTGAATAGAAATGATGCATTTGGGGTCAACAGTTGTGGAAATGGCAAAGAAGAAGTACAAAAGGAACACGAAACCGCTTACAAAGAGAAGCCATTACACGGGCAGTTTAGAAAAGGGACCGATGATATAAGAGGAGGTAAATCGTGGGATTGGTTAAAGAAAGGATATTTGAAAAAAGAGACAGAGTGTACAATCATAGCAGCTCAAGATCAGGCATTATGCACAAACAACATGAGGAAAGTAGTGTATGGAGAAGATATATCTCCACTATGTCGAATGTGTGGCACGGAAGATGAGACAGTAGCACACATTGTCTCAGAATGTCCCAAGCTTGCACAGAAGGAGTATAAGAATTTGAGGCATGACAATGTTGCCAAAGTAATTCACTGGAAGCTTTGTGAAAAGTGGGGGTTTGAAAAGGCTGAGAAATGGTACATGCATCAGCCTGAGAGAGTACTTGAGTCAGAGCATTGCAAGATACTATGGGACTTCCCTATACAGACTGATAAACAGTTGGAGCATAATAGACCTGACATTACTGTAATTGAAAAGAAAGATAAAAGTTGTAAACTGATAGACCCATCTTGCCCATTCGATACTCGTATCGAAAAGAAAGAAGAAGAGAAATGCACAAATTACAATGACTTGAAATATGAAATTGCAAGAATATGGAAAATGAAAAAGGTTGATGTTATACCAGTAGTTATTGGAGCCTTGGAGACAGTGACAAAGAATTTTGATAAATGGTTGGAAAAGTTAGAACTGGATCTTACGGTAGAGATGCTACAGAGACCATATTTGCTTGGAACAGCGAGAATAATACGTAAAGTATTGGATATAAAGTGAAGATCAAGAAAAGAAGTAATGTCAAGATACCAAAGACCACTGGGTGTGGTCCGCTATCGTGGCAAATGAACCAGGAAATAAGATCACTCCTGTGAAAAAGACATATAATAATAATAATAATAATAATAATAATAATAATGATAATAATAATAATAATAATAATAATAATAATAATAATAATAATAAATGGGTATGCGGGTCACCAGGACCTTAGGGAATTGAACTACCCTACCCTATAATGCATAGTTCCAGGGCACCCTTGAGCAAGGTGTAGCACCTGTCAGCTCTCCCCGAGGCCATGAAGTACCGGGTTGGCGTCCGGCGGGGGCTAGTCTGTCACCTGATATTAACATGAACGTACAACCTAAAAGAATTTCATACCGCATCGCTCGTCGCGCGGGTCACCAAGGAGCGCGTCCCTCAGTGAGTGATCAGGCTGAGGTCGAAAAGTTAGCTACTGATCCACCCTCCCAAGGAACTGAAGATGGTAACTCATCTGAGAGATATTCCCAACAGAGCCCATCTTCAACAACAATAAGTCCTATTTGCGATGAACAAAGTAAAGCTAAAAGACACAAATGGACACGAGAGGAATACAAAGAAGTGATGCTATGCTATTACAAGGCACAAGCAGAACCAATGAAAGACAGCACCACGAAAGAGACGTATAGAATTTGGCGACAAAGAAATCCAAATGTTAGACCAAATATGGACGCAAACAAGATAGCCAGTCAAAGGCGGTACATTGAAAAGAACAAAAAGCTAACAGCCATTGAGATAGACCAAATAAAAGCACAAATAGAACAAGAAAGCAACAACACACATGATGATAATGAAGCTGAAATATCAGGACAAAGTGAACAGACTGAAGGAGAATTACCACCAGAAGGAATCGACAACCTTGCAGCAGAAGCTAATGAAACAAGCGAGCTAGCAAGAGATATCCTTAATAAGTATGCAGATCTTGAAGGTATCAATGTAAAGGATAGACCACCATTACCGAAGCTGTCCCTTACCAAAAAGATGAAGGCATTAATTAAGGAAAGTAATTCAGTGTTAGAAAAGAATATAGAAGGAAAATCACTCAATGAAATAAACCAAATGTTATATGCAGCAGCCTTTGTAATTTCTGATAAAGTTGGCAAGACACCAAAACAGCGAAAACGCAAAACAGCACAAGGAAAACCTAAATGGCAAATTAGGATAGAGAAACAAATTGAAAAGATGAGAGGAGAACTGTCGCTGTTGACAGAGATGTTAAAGGAAGATGACCATCAGAAAAAGTCGAAGAAAAGAAGTGGAATAAAAAAAAGGTATAACATCAAAACGAAGGAAGATATCGAAACAATAAGGGAAAGCCTTAAAATGAAGATTCAAGCAAAAGCTCAGCGACTGCGGAGATATAACAAGAGAAGCAAGCAATACAACCAAAATAGATTGTTTAACAAGGATCGTAAGAAGTTCTATAGAGCCCTAGGTAAAGAAGAAATAAAAGTAGAAAACCCACCGAGCAAAGAAGAGATAGAAAAATTCTGGAGCGGCATTCTAGGAGAAGAAAAGCACCATGATGACAATGCACAATGGATAACCCGAGAAGAGGAAAAATATGCTCATGTAGAAAGTCAAGCATGGGACCCAATAACGAAGGAAGAGGTCCATGTTGCGATTAGAAAATCAGCTAACTGGAAGTCACCAGGTATAGATGCAATACCAAATTTTTGGTTGAAACAGCTAACAGCAACTCACAATGCACTAACAACAGCATTTAATAAAGCAATTGAAAACCCAGAAGATTTGCCAGAATGGTTTACTACAGCTCGTACGTTTCTTCTACCCAAGAGTGATGAAACTGATAAGCCAAAGAATTACAGACCGATAGCATGCTTACCTACACTATATAAAGTGTTGACTTCAATCATTTCAGAACGCAGCTATAAACATATCCTAGCCAATGATGTATTGCCGGAAGAACAAAAAGGCTGTGCAAGAAATTCATATGGATGCAAAGACCAACTGCTTCTAAACAAAGCAATATTGGAAGACTGTAAAAGGAAGAAGAAGAATTTAAGTGTAGCTTGGATAGATTACAGAAAAGCCTATGATAGTGTCCCACACAGTTGGATTCTAAAAACGTTATCAATCTACAAATTTAACAACAAACTGATAAATTTCATGGAAAAATCAATGAAGTCATGGAACACTATGATGTATCTGAATCATGTACAAGGTATTATCACAACAGAAAAGATCAGTATCAAACAAGGGATATTCCAGGGCGATTCTCTCTCACCTTTACTATTCTGCTTAGCATTAGTGCCGTTAACATCAGAGATTAATGCCAGTGGGTATGGATACAAGATGAACAGAAACAGTGTGCCAATCAGTAACCTGTTTTATATGGACGATCTGAAACTATATGCGTCCAATGATGATCAACAGCAAGGAGAACTACGGATTGTAAAGCAGTTTAGTGATGACATCAAAATGAGTTTTGGTTTAGATAAATGTGCAAAGGCATCGTTCAAGAAAGGTAAACTGATTAGCACGGGCAATATTGAGCTGGATAGAGAAACAACTATCAATGAATTAGATCAAGATAGGGGATACAAATACCTTGGAGTAGATGAAAGTGATGGTATACAGCACACTAAAATGAAGGAGAAGATCAGGAAAGAGTATTACAGAAGAGTACGACTAATAGTGAGATCAGAACTGAATGGAAGAAACAAAATTGAAGCGATAAATAGCTTGGCGATACCTACTGTGCAATATAGCTTTGGAATAATTGATTGGAAATACTCTGAGCTAAAAAAGCTTCATTCAAAGACAAGGAAGATCTTGACAATGCATGGAATGTTACACCCAAAATCTGATGTCGACCGAATTTACATACCCAGAAAAGAGGCAGGCAGAGGATTAATAGAAATAGAGACTGCATTCAAAGTGGCAATAGTATGGCTTAACCATTATCTTGAAAACAAGAGTACTTTATCAAGCAATATGATTATTATGCATGAGAAGACGAAGGCAAAGAACTCTATCAGTAAAATTGCCAAAAATATCGAAAAGGAAATGGCAGATTTGAATTTCGCACCGAAACCAGACAAACCAACAGCAGAAAACGCAAAAGCACTGAAACAAGAAATGAAGAAAGAACTTGTGAAGAAGAAAAATAATAGATGGATCAGTAAACCACTGCATGGAAAGTACCCTTCACTTATTGGGGAGCCACATGTTGACCTTCCAAATACAAATAATTGGCTCAGATCACACATCAAAGGAGAAACAGAGGGATTATTGATAGCAGCGCAAGACCAAGCTCTATACACACGAAATTATCAAAAACACATAGTTGGCAAAGAAATTGATAGCAGATGCAGGATGTGTTACAAGCAGTCTGAAACAATTGACCACATAACGTCAGGATGTGAAGTATTCGCAAAGTCTGATTACATCGAAAGACACAACAAAGCTGCAGCATATGTACACTGGAATATTTGTAATGACCTAGGAATCAAGACCTCAGACAAGTGGTATGAGCACCAACCGGGCACAGTAACTAACACTGAAACACATACAGTGCTATGGGACATGGCAGTGCATACAGACAGACATGTAGGTGCAAACAGACCTGATATTATAATCAAGGACAAAGTGAATTCAACTTGCAAGCTGATAGATATGACTGTACCACGTGATAAAAATGTTTCAATCAAAGAAATGGAAAAGAAAAGCAAATATCAAGATCTTGAAATTGAGATACAAAGGATGTGGAAAACGAAAACGAAAGTAATACCCATTGTGATAGGAGCACTCGGTACCATCAGAAAAGGAATGGAAGATAACATCAGAAGCATATCAGAAAATCTGAATCTTCAGACGGTCCAAAAGACATGCTTATTAGGAACTGCAAGGATCCTTCGTAAAGTATTGAGCATCTGAACTTCAGGACATGACATGCCTTAGGTGTATTGTTTACACCCGGCCAAAGAAAAGCAACCAGTATGAACTGTGACATTTAGCAGCATAATAATAATAATAATAAATAATAATAATAATAATAATAATAATAATAATAATAATAATAGTAATAATAATAAAAATAATAATAATAATAATAATAATAATAATAATAATAATAATAATAATAATAATAATAATAATAATAAAAATGATAATAATAATAATAATAGTAATAATAATAATAATAATAATAATAATAATAATAATAATAATAATAATAATAATAATAATAATAATAATAATAATCACGAGACTAGAATTTAATTTGACTGGCAATTTAAAGACAGTCTTCCCCCTCGATAATTTGCTTCATCCAACCAAAGCAAAGTAGTCTGCAAAGTTGCAGATGACAATACAATTTCCGTCTCTGCTGAAACTGTTCATGAACTTAATAGATTAGTGCAACTTAATACCAATAAATGCATTGAGTGGTTTAATTCAAATCATATGACAGCCAACCCATCTAAATTTCAGTCATTAATCGTTGGAAAAAATGATAATCATATTAAACAATTTCAAATAAGCAACGATTTCAAAATAAACGTAAGTTACGAAGCAACTTTACTTGGAATTCAAATCAACGAACAACTGAGATTTGACTCACATGTTGACAAAATCTGCAAAAAAGCTGCCATGCAGTTAAACGCAATCAAGAGTAGCTCGGTTCATGGGTAGCGTGGAGAGACGAGTAATTGTAAATTCATTTTTCCTTTGTCACTTCAACTGCTGTCCTCGTATCTGGATATTTTGCAGCAATGCAAGCCAAAAGAAACTTGAGAAAGTCAATGAGAGGGCCTTACAGTCAGCACTCTCAGATTATACTTCATCGTATGATAATCTTCTAATTAAAGCCGAATCAACTACAATTCACATTCATTCTATCAGGCTGCTGGCACTTGAAGTTTACAAAACTTTGCACCAGCTTTTATGAAAGATTATTTTCTCCCAAAATCCACTCGCTATGATCTTCGAAGAAATGATGTTCTGTTTCATTTTCATTTTCATTTCATTTTAAAATTATTTACCCAGGGATACAATTCAGTTTGAATAACTGTTTTACAATGTACCCTGCAACTAAAAATGAAAATAACCTAATAACAATAATCGTCTAATCCTATAAATATACAAAACACCTATTAATAAAAACTTGGATAGAAAAACGAAATATTAAAACCAGCTTTCCTTGCATATTTTCAATTATGAGCTTTGAGTTTGGCTTTAAACGACTGGATGGAAGGAGCTAACTTGATATCAGAATGGAGTTTGTTCCATTTATCAACTCCGCGGAAAGCAAACGATTTTTGACCATAAGCTGTTCTCATTCGAGGTATATAAAGATCGCATTTCGTATTTCATAAGACCCGACTGTGAACATCAGACAATCGGGAGAAGATCTGACATAGGTTGTCGGGTGCAAGTCCATTTAGGGATTCATATACCATAGTGGATGTTTCCCTATGGACAAGCCTATCAACTGAGAGCCATCCTAATCTTTGCAACAATGGAGCAGCCGATGAATCAAAAGGGCTGCCCGTGACAACTCTTGCAGCTCTGTTCTGCAATTTTTGCAAGGTATTCAGTTTAGTATCGCCACAGCATCCCCATACTGAGCAACAATAGCTAAGGTGGGGATCTACGATACTTAAATACATGTCCCTTAACGTATCTTCTTGTACAAATTGTTTGGCATATTTCAAAAGCCCAAGGGCTCGTGAGATTTTCGTCTGAAGGAACTTTGCCTGGCTTCCCCATTTCAAATTTTCGTCAATCATGACACCAAGATATTTGGTTTCATGCACAAGCTCGATATCATTCTCGTTAACTTGGAAGCAAGGGGTAATTTCTGATGTTTTGTTCATCAGCCCTAGCTTTTGGGGTGAACCAATTATCATGGCTTGTGTTTTGACGATATTCAAGGAAAGCTTATTGCCCTGCAACCATTTCTCGAGGCAGGCAAGTTCTGCATTGACAATAGCGTAAATTTCTTCGATTTTATTCGAAGAGTAGGAGATCACTGTATCATCGGCGTACATAGTAGCGTGTGCCTTTCTTAAAGCGAAAGGAAGATCATTTATATAAAGCAAAAATAAAAGAGGTCCAAGGCAAGATCCTTGTGGTACCCCAATATTAATTTCTGCTGTATCGGATGTGACACCGTTGACTTTGCAGCACTGCCTGCGATTATGGAGATAAGAGCTGAACCATTGGTGTTCGAGACCATCAATCCCGTAGTGGTGTATTTTATCAAGGAGAATTTTATGGTCTACCGTGTCAAATGCTTTCTTTAAATCGATGAAAATCATTGCAGTATATTTACCCCGGTCTATATTGAAGTACCAATCATTGGTACATAAGTTGGTACTGTTCTTTCCAAAGGTTAAACTACCAATTATGGTACACAAGATCTATTAGCTTTTCGGTCCAAAGATTTGGAATTCTCTTCCAAATGAAATAAAGTTATCCAAGAATGCAAATCAGTTCAAAATCCTCATAAAGGATTGGTTTTTCGAAAACAAATGCGCATGCAACGCTTGTAGTCAATAAATTCTATAATGCAATCTCTTAGGTTGTTTCATGTTAGTGTATATTAGTGTTCACACTATTGTAAAACTAACATTAAAAGATTCTGATTATTATGAATTGTTACTTTCTTTTGATTTCGGCCGTATACAATCTAGCTGCCGGGGATCATCCCGATACCTGAGGCAGCAAGAGGGTTTGTTACTTGCATGCTAACATTGATATGCACTTCAACGTTACAGTTATTTGCTGTTCAGATATTTAGATTGACAGTGTTTTGCGAAGAAGGTGGGTAGTACTTGTAAGTACTATTTTTTGTATTTCTTGCAAGTTTGGTTCTCCAGGGATTGTATTGAGATGATTTTGGATTCCCTTTTTCACCATCCCAAGTGAGCCAACTACGACAGGTACAATAGTTGTTTTAAGGTGCCACATCCGTTCTATCTCAATTTGAAGTTCTTTGTACTTTGACAACTTGTCAAATTCTTTGACAGAAATATTTCGATCTGTAGGAATTGTCATATCGATAAGGAGGCATATTTTGCTCTTGTGGTCTTCGATGACTATATCTGGTCGGTTGGCTTGGATAGCTCTGTCCGTGTTTATTGGAAAGTCCCATAGTATCGTTGTGTTTTCTCATTCTACTACTGGGGGAGTTTTATGTTCATACCATTTGTCAGCGTGCGGAGTATTATAATTCTTGCAGATTTTCCAGTGTAAGTAATGTCCCACTCGATCATGCCTGTTCTTATATTCATTTGATGTAAGAACAGAGCATCCTGACACTAGGTGATCTATTGTTTCATCATATTGATCACAAAATCGACATTTAGGGTCAGCCCCATTTTTCGCTATTTTGGATTGGTAATTTCTGGTGAACAAGCTTTGGTCTTGCGCAGCCATTATAAAGCCTTCCGTTTCAGCCTTCAGACCCGTTCCTCGCAACCATTGATGTGTTTTGTCTTTATCGACATCAGCTTGTTGACTACCTTTTGGATACTGACCGTGAAGAGGTTTGCTTTCCCATTTTTCTGGTATTTTCTTCAGTCCTTCTTGTTTGGCTTTCTTCTTTAGGTTCTTAGCTTTTAGTGTACAAGGTAATTCTTTGTTTATTGTTGCTTCGATGTTTAGTTCAGAAGCAAACTTATTACATTCTTCCTTGATTGAATGCATTTTTTTCCCTGCTCATGGATATTTACTAACTGCAGCATCCAGTCCTTGGATGTTTCAAGGTATTTCTGTAAGCCAATTGTTGTCGTTTTCAAGCTTAGTTCTAATTTTATCATCCCCCTGCCCCCTTCCTTCCTTGGGATGTATAGTCTGTTTACGTCAGCCTTAGGGTGATGCATCCGGTTGCATGTCATGAGTTTCCTGATTTTGGCATCGATCTTCTTGATATCAGATATGGTCCAGTTGATTATGTTGAAGCTGTACGTAACTACAGGAATGGCTAACGTGTTTATGGCTTCTATGCGGTTCGCAAGAGTTAAGTTCAGTTTTTAGTATTGCACGAGCTCTACGATTACATTCTTTCCTTATCTTTTCTTTCATTTGGCTATGTTGGATTCCGTCATTCTCATTGACGCCTAGATACTTGTAAAGCTCTTCTTGTTCTAGGTCATTTATGATTGTGCTTCTGTCCAGTTCTAGTGATGTTGTTTGTGTTAGCTTGCCTCTTTTAAACGTTGCCTTCGCGCATTTGTCTAGTCCGAATGTCATGCCTATATCATCACTGAATTTCCACACTGTTAGCAGCATTCCTTCAAGATCTTTGTCATCTTTGGCAAACAACTTCAAGTCATCCATGTAAAAAAGGTGACTGATCTTTCGGTCCTGGATCTTGTAGCCATATCCTGTATTGTTCAGTAATGCAGATAGGGGGACTAGCGCAAGACAAAATATGAGGGGTGATAATGAGTCGCCTTGGAAGATACCGCAATTTATATCAATTGTGCTTGATCTGAGCGTACCCTTCTCATGTGTTAGTGTAAGATTGGTTTTCCAAAATGACATGTTTGCTCTTAAGAAATTGATTATCACTGGGGAGATCTTATTTAGCTCGAGTGCTTTTACTATCCAGTCATGGGGTACACTATCAAAGGCTTTACGATAGTCGATCCAAGCCATACTGAGGTTTCTATGTCTATTTTTACAGTTTTCTATAATCATTCGATTGATTAGGAGTTGGTCTTTACATCCATACGACCCTCTCTTGCATCCCTTTTGCTCTATGGGGAAAAGATCATTCGATTCTATAAATGTGTAGCTTCGTTCAGTGAGGATTGAGGTGAGCAGCTTGTATGTTGTACTTAAACATGTTATGGGTCTATAGTTCTTTGGTTTGTTTGTTTCTTTAGTTTTGGGAAGCAAGTATGTCAACCCTTCTGGTAACCAATCTGGGGAGTTCTCTGGGTTTCTCACCAACTCAGACAGGAGATTTGCGAGAATATTATGTGTACATGGGAGTGAATGTAACCAGAAGTTTATTACTTTGTCTACTCCTGCTGACTTCCATTTATGTGATTTTTTAGGGCTTTTTCAACTTCTTCAGTACTTATGTCTATCCACTGTTGTTCTTCAATATGTTCATTACCCTGCTCTATAGTTTCAGTCCATTCTGCCGTTTCATTGAATGTTTTATCATTACTCCAGATGTTCTTCCAAAACTCCTCGACCTCTTCAATAGAAGGAATTTCCACCACCCTTATTGTTTCTTTTCCCACTTCTCTGTAGAACTTCTTGGCATCTGTCTTAAAAACCATATTTTTGTCTGTAGAATTTTGATCTTTTTTCGTCCCTCCTGATCCTTTGCGCTTTGAGTTCTATTTTTTGTGTTATTGTTTCCTTTACTTATAGAATGTTTTCTTTTGTCAGTTGGTATTTCTTAATCATTTTTCTGCATTTCCTCCCTTCAACGTCTATGCCTCTTTTCAGCTCACTTAGAATAGATAATTCCCCTCGCGTTTGCTCTATCTCTCTTTCTATTTTCTCTTTCCATGTTGGTTTCTTTCGCTTGTTCTCTTTTCTTTTCATTTTGTTTGTGCATTCCTCAGTTATTACTTTTGCTGTTGCATGAATAAGGTTGTTAAGCTGGTTAATGTTCGGTTCAATCGTCTTTATTATTTCTCTTAGGGCTTGGTTCCCTATTCTTATTTTCACCTGTTTTTTCTTGTTGTTTTGGATCTTTCGAAGGGGCTCTCTGCTGTTGGCTTCGATGTTCTGTGTTATTCCAAGGTCCCTCAGTATATTCTGCCTCATAGTCTCAAGATCAACACTTTGGAGCTCTGGTGTTATGTCTTCTAGGGCATCAGTTGATTCTTTATCCCTTGCTTCTGTTATCATTTGCTCAGTTCCTACCTCATTCACTTCGTCTGCAATGGCATCTCTATTCTCAAATATCTGTCCAACTATATTATCTGTTGCTGGTGTTGGTGACTGTTCCTTGCCTATACTTTGTTCTTCAGGGGTGTTCTCTTTGCTTTCATGGTTGATTTCTTTTCTAACTTCTTCTTTGATTTGATGAATTTCTACGTCAGTGAGTCTTTTGTTCTTTATGATATCTCTTCTGACATTTGCTAGCTTGTTCGCATCAATATAAGTTCTGATATCTTTGTTGTTTCTTCTCCAGATGTTGTAAGTTCTGGTTGTGCAATTTGTTTCAGATGGTTTCTCGTGTGCATAATAGTAAGCATACAGTACATGTTTATATTTCTGCCGTGTCCATCTCGTTCTTTTTTCTTTCGTACCAACTTGTTTTGATGTTTTGTCTGAAGGGCAAGGGTTGGTTTCTTCCCGGTTCTGGTTACCATTCAAACTTTCTGTTGAGGAATTTATTCCAGTAGCCAATTTTTCGACTCCAGCCTGGTCCGCAACTGAGGGACGCGCTCCTTGTTTAACCGCGCGACGAGCGATGCGGGATGATTTTCTTTTGTTGTGTTCCATGTTAATTGTTGTTTGGTTGGCCAGGTTTTCCTTCCTGGGTGTTTTTAGTTGTGACACCATCACATGGTGTTCTGTAGGGTTTTCCTTCCCCCAGTGTGTTTATTGTGTACACCATCACTAGATAGATTGCCACTCAAGACCTGAAACCAGCTATTGAATGTCATAAACGAACACTATCTGTCCTGGTTTGACATTGAAGTTTTCCTTCTTCTAGATGGATTGCCTTCACCTCGGCTAATGAGCCCCATCCACCCCTTAAGAATAAAGGATTGCCAAGAATAACCTAAGAGACCCGAACCGGAGTACGGGGTTACATCTAGCCCAGCAAAGAGAACCAATTTCGGTTCCTTTTGCTATCTTGAAGTCTGATCTTTCCAGGAGCTAGATGCCTCTACCTAGATCTAATCAATCATTGAACCACCGCACCATACTTAACTGCGCTCTTAAGAGCCTTGGCAATAGGAGGGATAGATAAAGAGAGAAGAAGACAGCTAGGGAGGTAGAGGACGCCTAACTCCTCACTTTAAGCCGAATGGCCTAACCCATCACCTTTGATCATTATTATTATTATTATTATTATTATTATTACTATTATTATTATTATTATTATTGTTGTTGTTGTTATTATCATTATTATTGTTGTTGTTATTATCATTATTAAGTCACTCAGGCACGATTTCCATGGCAATGAAATTTACGCATGAATGACTCCGCCCTCAAGGTGATTAGCGTAAAATTTTCGAATATTCAATAGAGCCCTTTATCGATCATTTTTCATTCATCCAAGAAGACAGGCTAGGTCTGAGACCTAAAATTATCCGTTCTTTGCAAAAAGTTCCCAAATTATGGAGCTTGCTAGCAAGAATAGGTGTTAGAAGAATTACACTGCTTTTTGAAAAAAGTCTCATATTTTTGGCCCATTTTCCCATTTTACATCGGCCCTTTTCCGTCTCCTCTGATAAAGCCGTGTAACGAAATTCAACGCCATTTAGGCAGTAGTGTAGAGTTAGATTAATAACTAGGGGGTCTCAGATAGAGAGGTGCTGAACAGGGCGGAAGCCCACAAAGCATGCTGGAATATGGAGGTGTGACCCAACAAAAACCTGAGATCGCTAGGAACCTCTTAGGAATAGTGCTTCTACATCATTACTCTCGGGTGCCTAATACAAGGGGGATCTTAATAAATGGAAGGGGGGTGGGAACCCCTCAAAGAAACTAATAAACGGGGGGTCTTAATAAATGGGGGGGTCAGAAATTCACAAAAAACGGGTTTTTACGTTATCTACTGGAGATAAGTGCATTTTATAAGTACACTGCAATGAATTCCTTTTCTAAAAGAAGACATTCGAGTTAGCTTACGAAGTGCACTGCAATGACTTCTTTTCTAAAAGAAAACATTTGAATTAGTTTACGAGCACGTACACTGCAATGGTTTATCTTTCGAACAAAATTTCGCATAAAAATCATATTGAGCTTTGGACATTGTTTTGCCAAAAATAATAAACGGGGGGGGGTCTTGATAAGGGCCGGGAGGGGGTGGATAAAATTTTTGAAAATTAATAAGCGTCCCCCCCCCTTGTACTAGGCACCCGAGAGTAACCTTTTGTGGATTTAAGCACTGATGCAGGTGAAAATATTTTCATTTCATTTCATTCACTCTGCATACATTGGAATAAATACTTCTTCCTACTCTCCTTCATGACAATATATGATTATATTTTAGAGTTTGAAGTGTCCTCTCATAGCTACATACAGACATCTATCAATGATTACAAACAGAGTTCAAAAACTTGTCTATTGAAACAACTTTGTATGGTGATATTTCAGCAGAAAAGTTGTTGAACCCTGTTTAAATGATTGAATGATATCTGTTTGCACTTCCTGGTTCTATTGTCATTAGCATTTTTATATTTTTGAAGCCATTTTTATGTGGCATTTGTGGCATCTGCACAGGTGGCCCATTTATGCTTATGAACATCAAAGAAGATAAATGTTCAACAGTCATGGAGGATCTCATTTTTGCGCAAACCAAATTCATCTTTGAAAAACCTCTCTCCACTTCAGCACTACTGATTGGAATGATATTCATCAGTCCTTGAATTAGCTTTTCATTAATCTCACTTGGAACAATTCTTGGATCACTGAAAAAATCCCTAGATGCAGGTATCATATCCTCGGAATAAATGTGAAATTTACTGCAAATTTTGATAATGCTGCTTTCTCCTTCTTGGCATGGTGTTTCCTCATTTGAGGGCCACTTTTCAGGAATGATGGCTTGGATGTCATGCAGAAGAGAAGCTTCAGAATCAGTGATCATTCAGCTCTTGATATTATCAATTAAACCTTGTAAAAATTGACCATGATTGAAAGAAGTGTAGCGATGTCGTGAATGAAAGGTCTTTAAACTGATGCCTTTGAAAACTGGAGAATCTGATGTCAGAACCTGGAATGAATACTTTGTTTCAAGAGAGTCCTTTATTTTCTCCAGAGCATTCACTGTCCATCTTACATAATCAGATGCTTTGACAATGGTAGTCTCTCTCTTCTGGAGAGATTCCGAGAGAACTGATAATTGACCTAGGCAGTCTTTCAACACTGCAAGATCTTCAACAAACTGAGTTGTCTGCATTTTGTTAACCAGGCCTTTGTATGTAGCTTTGTCTGTGGATGTAGTGGAAAGCGTCTGAAAATGTTTGTATATTGCAGGAGTTTCGCCACAAAGAATCCACTGCTCTAAAAGAAGATGCAACCCATCTGGTTGTCAAAATTCTTCCAACATTACGCAATTGAACTTCCATATCACTGGCAATCTTTTTCAGTTCTCGCTGCAATTTTGGTGATTGAGAATAAACTGAATATACTTTTGAGAAGAAAGGTTTTATCTGGTTCACTCCATGTACTGCCTTTACTGTGTCAGAAACAGCAAGTTCTAATCTGTGGTTTAAACAATGCCATAGAACTATTTGGGGATATCTCTTCTTCAGCTTAGTTGCTACTCCCCTGACGATTCCTTGCATCACAGATGCACCATCACTTGTGAATCCAACAAAGTGTTTAGTTAAGTAATCATGACTTATCGTGTTTCTGTCAAGGATTTCCAGGAGTGCATTGTAAATTGCATCTGCATCTTGTCCATCAAGCTCAATTATGTCAAGAAAAATGTTTTCCGGTGACCCCTTTATCACTGATCGCAGGTAAACTATCAAGCAACATGACTTACCAACTGATGTTGCTTCATCTATGATGACTGAAACCTTTCTCTGATTCCCGACAACTTCTTTAATGAGTGACTCTACCATGGTTTCTTTTGCAGTATCAATCATTTCTGTGCATGAACACCGTGAATGCAATGTTCTTCCAATGTCTAATCCATTTAGGCATTGGAGGTTTACACGAGCTTCATAATCAGTATAAGGCCTGTCTTCATAGGCAACATGGTATGCAGTTCTTATGCATCTCTCAGTATTTTCTCTTTGATGATTCATATTAGAAATTGTAGCATTTTCAATAGTTTTCTTCTCTCTTTCCAGGAATAGCTTGTTAGCGGTCAAATGAGCTTTACTGTTTGCATGTTTCATAATCTTTTTTCTGAGATGCTTCTGTGCCACACTCTTTTCTGCATCTGAAGATATTTCACAGTTGATCCATTCCTTACTCAAATGCATACCATGGTCACGAAAAATATCAATGTTATTTATCTCTTTGCAAACCCTGCATCCAATCCTCCCATCGAGCAACAAAATCCAAGGGTACGTCGATGAAAAGTAACTTGCCTGTTTAAGAGTCCAAAACTGTGGATGGTGTAGTTGGACATGTCGTGAATTCGGTTCATTGGGCCTAGGATCTTCTAATTCTGATGCTTCTTTTTTACTTTTCTCATCTCCAGCGGAATCTTGCTCCAATGACATTGGAACCTGTTTCTCCTGCCCCTCATTCTCGATTTCGGGGTCATCATTACCTGTTGCGATCTTTGCAACCTTATTGCTTCAAAAATATTGCAACAGGTTTCCTGCTCATTTCGACATCACTGAACACAACACAGCACAGGAAGAATTGAGAACTGCCCTTGGTTGCTGTTGCTGTTGCAGTTTCCGTCGTTCTTGTTGTTGTTCTTGTTGCTGTTATTCTATGCTGTTAACCGAATTGTGGATTGAAATGAATTGGTAGCCCGCAAACATGTGACCTGGATCTCTTCTAGAAACAATTTAATGATACCTTGCCCTATCGTTTTGATCATAATGAACAAATGAGGAAATCAAAATTTTTGCAGAATATCTAGGGGGCTAAGGCCCCCCAAAATTACTGAAAAAATATCTAGGGGGCTGAGCCGCCCTGAGCCCCCTGCTCTAAACCACTGATTTAGGGCCAGCGTAAATAAGGCTGATAAAGTATATAGCTGACAACAATTCTTCACTACTGATGGTTTGGCTTACACGTAAGACATCAGTATGTGTCAAAGTTTCCTGGTCGCGTAGAATTCCGCATATTCGTACTGAGCAAAGAACGATGCTTGTAAGCCGGTCGTCGTGAACAAAACTGGCCCCTCTCATTGCAAAAATAGAATCTGTATCTATATTGAATGTCCATAACTACCGGGTGAGCCAGAAAAAATTCCCACTTCTTAAAACTCATAGCATCAAAAGTACTTCACATACCGGGTGTCCCAGAAAAAACGCAACAGATTTGATCAGGGCTAACGGCAAGAATTTAGATCCAATTGATTCAGAATTATTTTTAAGATAATCCTCGATAATTAACTTGAAGATGAATACCTTATTGGTTGATGCTGGTACATTGACAGTAGGAATATTAATGTTGAAAGTAGAATTTTGCCTCCACTTCCAAACCAGAGCTTGTGGGTTTTAGCCTAAACTGCAAACGCAATGTTTGGGGAATCTCCGGAATTACCAAGAAATACGAGCATAAAGCCATGTGCTGAGGAAAACAACTGAATAGAAATCCAGACCTTATCTTCACAATGAAATACATTAATTTTGCGTCAAGAGCAATCTTTCTTTATTTTACAGAGTCTCAAAAAAGTTAGAATGGCATCTGTTAAAGAGGTGAACTAGTTTGCTTGAGTGAGCGTGAAAAATAAGTTAGTTCTGCAATTTTCATTGTTTGAATTAAATCCATTGTGTATAATCTGTCTCAGCATTATTACGAAACACAATCAAACATACCCACGGGAAAAGTATCCATGAATAAGATCCTTGAAAATGCTAACCTGTGCTTGGCTTTTCTACAGGTGCACTGTGATAGAAGAGACATATTCTTTTGTGCATATATGCAATAACATGTTTGTCCATTTGTATCTTTCGACTTTCTATTGAAAACATTTCTCAAAGTGTGGGTTCTTGCTCATAACAACTACGTTATGCTTATGACTTAGGAGATTCCCCTAAACAGCGCGTTTGCATTTAGGTCAAACACCGAAAGCTCTGGTTTGGAAGTGGAGGCAAAAATGGACTTTCATTATTAATATTCCCACTCTCAATTCACCAATATCAACAAGTGAGGTATGTATCTTCAAGTTGACAATCGAGGATTATCTTAGAAATTATTTTGGGTTGATTCGATGTAAATTCTTGTCGCTATCCCTTATCAAATCTGTTGCGTTTTTTCTGGGACACCCGGTATATGAATGATTCAACTTCTAAGTATGAGCAAAAAAAAAAACAAAGTATCATTGTGATTTTTCTAAATGTATTTTAAGCACTAGAAATATAGGTAATTTCAACGTACTAGAAATTTCATGATTGCCAATGACTAAAAAAGGGTCTAAAACATTGATGATATCATGAGGACTCACTGCACAGAACAATTAAAGAAATACAAATTTTCATGGGTGAGAGCTGCACATTTATTGCCATGGGACTGAAAACTTGGGTATTTGTTTTGAACAATGATGTCTTATAACTCTTGAGAGAGAGCAAACGCCCATTGCGTATTGTTCTGTGTAAGCAGAGCCCTTTCAATTTGATAAATTTTTAGGCTCTTTTCAGTTATGTTGCAACCATGAAATTTTTATAAAATTGCAATTACCGATACTTTTAGTATTGGCCTGACAGCAAGAAAAGTCACAAAAAATACTTCAGTCTTTCGGCTACCCATAGAAAGTAGAATCATTAAAATCTGTGAAGTCCTCTTGGTACTATGAATTTCCGAAAGTGGGAACTTTTTCTGGTTCACCAGGTATGCACTTCCTTTGCTTGATTCAAATCAGAGAAAGCAAATATATTCATTCTATCGAGAAAAGCCACGATGGCAGACTGTGCGTCTAACCTTTTGTCACGGATCTGCGTGTCTTGCTTCGACCAAGGTGCTTGCAGGGAAGAGAAGTTCATAAAATGTGAAGGCAGGAACACCGCAAAACGACTTAAAATAAGAGACGACTATGTTTTAGGTTAGTGAAGGCAGGAACACCGCAAAACGACTTAAAATAAGAGACGACTATGTTTTAGGTTAAGTGTTGACCATACGAGGTGTCTCAAAAAATTTGTTCGACATTTGATTAAATACTAAAAAATAACGATACACTGAATAGGCACGTGGTCAAGTGAGCCTTTACCTAAGATTTTAAATTAGTTTTAGATACAATTATCTTGCAAATCCGTTAAAAATTCATGGAGTTACAAGGCCTTGAAGTTCAAATTTGTGCGAAAACTGAAACCAGAGGCCTCAAAATGGCATTTTTGGTAGAAATCTTACCGGCCATCGTTTCTGCTATTTTCAATTGTTTCAGGGCGAGCCAAATGGAATTCGAACATGTTTTCGATAACCTAACTTTCAAGCATATGGATGCTTTGAGCAGGGGCGGATCCAGGCCAGAATTGAATGGGGGGGGGCAATTTGCATAGTGGGCGCCAAAAAAGAGCGAAAGTTAAGCGCCCTGAAGGCGCGCAGATATTTCTAGGCCTTTATTCGGTAAAAACTTTCTAGTTTTTCAATTTAATAGCGCCTTAATTTATATATTTCCCCACATTCAGAACAAAACTCGAAAAAAAGAATGCATTTGGGTCAGGATAGGGGGCACCCTTCTTGCCAAAAATGGGGCGCCAAGCTGAGTTTTCATCATAAAGGGGGGGGCAGTTGCCCCCCTAAATCCGCCACTGGCTTTGAGGAAATAGAGTCAGTCTCTCGTTGATTGCGTTTTGAACCACTGTTTTTGGACACACGCAATTTCAAGCAAATTGTGACGATGATCGCAAGGATTAATTTACTTTGGAAGTGCTATTTGGTTTGCTCTGATATCAACGAGAGGTATGACATTAGACAAGCTTCTTTTCCCTCGGTCACCGAGGCTTTTTGCGTCACAAGTAATCTGTGGGTCTCTGGTTTTAGCTATCGCATATTTTTGATCTTTGAAAGCTCGCAACTCAATGAATTTTCAACTGATTTGCAAGATTCTGGTCTCCAAATATATTTCGTAGTCTTAGGAACAAGGTTATCCCCCCCCCCCCAATGAGTCTGTTCATGTTATCGTTATTTTGTAATGTTCAATCAAATGTAATGTTAAGTGTTGACCATACGAGGTGTCTCAAAAAATTTGTTCGACATTTGATTAAATACTAAAAAATAACGATACACTGAATAGGCACGTGGTCAAGTGAGCCTTTACCTAAGATTTTAAATTAGTTTTAGATACAATTATCTTGCAAATCCGTTAAAAATTCATGGAGTTACAAGGCCTTGAAGTTCAAATTTGTGCGAAAACTGAAACCAGAGGCCTCAAAATGGCATTTTTGGTAGAAATCTTACCGGCCATCGTTTCTGCTATTTTCAATTGTTTCAGGGCGAGCCAAATGGAATTCGAACATGTTTTCGATAACCTAACTTTCAAGCATATGGATGCTTTGAGCAGGGGCGGATCCAGGCCATAATTGAATGGGGGGGGCAATTTGCATAGTGGGCACCAAAAAAGAGGGAAAGTTAAGCGCCCTGAAGGCGCGCAGATATTTCTAGGCCTTTATTCGGTAAAAACTTTCTAGTTTTTCAATTTAATGGCGCCTTAATTTATATATTTCCCCACATTCAGAACAAAACTCGAAAAAAAGAATGCATTTGGGTCAGGATAGGGGGCACCCTTCTTGCCAAAAATGGGGCGCCAAGCTGAGTTTTCATCATAAAGGGGGGGGGCAGTTGCCCCCCTAAATCCGCCACTGGCTTTGAGGAAATAGAGTCAGTCTCTCGTTGATTGCGTTTTGAACCACTGTTTTTGGACACACGCAATTTCAAGCAAATTGTGACGATGATCGCAAGGATTAATTTACTTTGGAAGTGCTATTTGGTTTGCTCTGATATCAACGAGAGGTATGACATTAGACAAGCTTCTTTTCCCTCGGTCACCGAGGCTTTTTGCGTCACAAGTAATCTGTGGGTCTCTGGTTTTAGCTATCGCATATTTTTGATCTTTGAAAGCTCGCAACTCAATGAATTTTCAACTGATTTGCAAGATTCTGGTCTCCAAATATATTTCGTAGTCTTAGGAACAAGGTTATCCCCCCCCCCCCAATGAGTCTGTTCATGTTATCGTTATTTTGTAATGTTCAATCAAACGCCTAACAATTTTTGAGACACCCCGTATATGTGAGCGAGGTGATATTTTGCCTCGGCATACGATGTTTCTTCAAAGCTAAACTAACGTTATCACGAATGGACAATAATTTGAATAAAGTTTAACTGTAACATGGGTGGTTAAGGTGTGCTACATCGCAGGGGCTTAATGTAGGTGGATGTGAGGGATTAGTATGTACGGCACAAACACGATATTGTGGAGAAGAAAAGTAACATGATGTTGATTACAGTTTGTTATGTTATGGGTAGAATAATAGCGATGTGATAGAATACAAAATAGAGGGATAAGTAGGGGATAATAATTTTTGTCATTATTAGTACTAAGTTATAACTTATTGTGGTACTTAGAAATCAAAAGCGCTCGCTATGGTCATTCATAAAAGTTCAAGTATCTAAGAATGGTGCTCTATGCGCTAAAAATGCGAAAATCAGATATTGTCCCTTCTATAGCTTCCCGGTACCCCCTGAACCAAATGAGCTTCTCATATCCCTCAACAAAATCGTTACTTCCTCAACACATGAATCCAGTAAGAGATGTCTAAGATTTCCTTCGCGTGTCTTAGCTTCAGAAAATTTGATGAAACAATCTTGCCCTTCACACCTGGCCACGATTTGAAATTCATTTAAACGTTGAAGTTGGTCCAAGCAATCTTTCCCAAAACTGCGACACCCCCCCCCTGATTACCCCATGTTTTTATGAGCTCTTAAGGAGCCATTGCCACCTAGGTTCCTCTGTGTATGATAAAAATTTGACTTTGGATGAATGTCTCATGAGTCCCATCTTTCTCATGCGTCCTTAGGGTGACTTTTTCATAATGGATGCATATTTCTGCTTAGGCCACATTTGGTCTTTAAATAGTCTGACATTGCAAGATGCCCTCAAAGGACCCTGAGTGACAATTTCTCTTTAATTGCTGACTATTGATGCTCTAAATCTACTGTAGATATATCTATCTGTCATGGAACCAGCGATGTACCCAGGAACTCGAAAGAGGACCCGATATGCGTTTCCTTTCTTACAATTTAAGAGACATTTGGTGTCTAATGATAGCGAAATACGTACTTTAGGGGCAGAAACTTTCGCGGGCAGAAAGTGTCGCGATTTTCGTGTTTTTCGGCATTCTTCGCGAAAGTTTCTGCCAAGGCATAATCTACATTCAAAATTAGTAAAAGTTTTTGCTCGCGAAATTACAGAGAATTTTCGACTCGCAAAAGATTTTGCATCCAATTTTTTCATTTCTTCAAGTTTTTTCTTTTTCTGCTCCTTAGTCGTCCGATCTTTAGTCTCTTGGCTATAAAACCTTGTGAATTTTCACCGTGATTTCACTTTCCTTCAGTCACGACATTTCACGCGAAAATGCATCTTTTTTCTCGATCGCGAAAGTTTTTGTCACGAAATTTGCGAGAAAAGCGTCATTCGCGAAAGTTTATGCCCTTGATTTCGCGATTTTTTCTTTTCGCAAAAGTTTCTGCCTGCGAAACTTTCTGCCCCTAAAGTATTTTCGTTTCAGTTTCAGTTCCAGTTTCATTTCATTCGACAATCATCCTAAATAAAATACATATACTACAAATACAAAACTTAATTCTAAATACATGAAAATCGAAATCAACATGCAAAGAAAAAACAATAGAAATTAAAAGATACATAAGAAACGCTACAATCTGTATTTAGGAAGATTGTTTAAGGAGGATTCCACAAAATAGATTCACTAGTCGAGAGGACCCCCCCCCCCACCATAAAAGAGAAGCAAAAAGATTTTTTTGAAGTAAACGTAAAACCAGATGATCAAAATAGAATAAGTAAATTCAAAAGGCAATAATCGCTGTTTTAGGAATGTCTTCAATTTTGACCGGAAGACATCACAGGGAAACCAGGAACTATCGGCAAAGAACGTCAGATGCCCATATTTGGAGAATTGCCACAAAGAAACTCGTTAAAATTGCTCTAGTGTCTTCATTTTGTGTTGAATCTCATCAATATGCATATATAGGCGATTGTTTTGTATTCTTTGTAATTTCGACATCTTTATGTATGCTCCATCTGATTTTGAACAGTCATTACTGTACTGATGAAGGCTTTGGCGGAAACGTTCAACGAATATGTTTCTTCTGAGTACATATTTCTATTTTGATACATATTGCATATTGTGAAGGAGCTAATGAGAGAATATATATATATACATATAGACAGGTTTACACAGAAAATGAGAACCTTGTGTTGCAACTAATAGTTTCACGTTCACGTTGATCAACGTGAAACTATTAGTTGCAACACAAGGTTCTCATTTTCTGTGTAAACCTGTCTATAACGCTCTGCTACATGCATTGAGCACTTTGGTTACATGCACAAACCATAAACAACTATATATATATATTGATGAAGGCTTCGGCCGAAACGTTTACAAGAATGTGTTTTTTCTGAGTTCATATATCTATTTCTATTACGCATTGAGATTGAGCTTATGAGTATATATATATATATATATATATATATATATATATATATATATATATATATATATATATATATATATATATATATATATATATATATATATATATATATATATATATATATATATATATATATAAGGTATTATATATGTGTAAGATTCGTCTAAAATAAACATAAACCTTTATGACGTCATATTTCTATTGAATTAGCAGTTTTTCTATGAAAAAGCAAGTAATGACTTGAAATATTGATAACACCATTTGATTTCACCCAAATCATGCAAAATGGACGATGTTTAAGCATTATTTTTGAGCAGACAACTTTGCATTGAACTGAATTACCCTTATTTGATTAGTTGATTAATTAGGAGCCACAATATTTATCTAAAATTAAATTAAATCTCAAACTAAGGCTATCAAGTAAGCATTTGGATGGCTTTTAGCCTATTTTAGCCGGTTATTTAATGCAAATATACCTTTTTCCTAATAGCTCAATTGAAAATTTGCCCTGTTTGTGGTTTATCAGCAACCAATCACGTGATTACAAATTAATTGATGCTATTTTTGGATCCTCCTTTGTTTACTTATGACACAGTGCAAGTTTCATTGTCATAGCTATCATAGTTTTGAAGATAATCAGGGGGCGAAAAGCGTCCCCTTCCCCGGTAGAAAATCGCTCTATTCACCCGATTAAAGTAGGGTTAACCCTAATCCATATGGGCTTTTTTTGAGCTACCATTTATGGGGGGGTTCTTTCCACCCCCCCCCCTCTGAAAACTGCCTTAGCCTGATCAGAATTCAATGCAACTTGGCACCATTATAGATCAGGTAATTTCTAGCTTGTAGCGTAATTTGGGTGTGACTGTCACACCTTATGACGTCATAGTGACGTCATGAAGTTTAAAATCAGTGAAAATCAGGTTTCCAAGTTAAATTTGAATTCAGAGAAGGTTTTCCATGAAAATTTGGTAGTTTTTGGTTCAACTTAGCCACAAATTTGATATGAAGATATCATTTCATTTGAAATTAATGAATTTGGAGTGATATTTTGGCAGAAATTAGCCAATCTGAATGACGTCATTAATGCATTGAATTTGTTCTCTGTAGAAATAGACAAAAAGAAGCTGCAACGTGGTAATACTCCATTACAAACGTATCATTGGAGTGTTTTCAATAGAAAAATTTCGAAAATATTCAAAAAGCTTGCTAATTAGCCCAAAATGAAGGCCAAAATGACGTCATCATAAGAAAATGCTGACATTATCAAATTCCAGAAATTCCGGCATCAAATTAAAGCTCTTCGTTTACTGATTCATTTGGTGTATAATACTTCATAATTTGATCAAACATTTCCATTCAAATCAACAAAAACAATGATTTTTCTGCTACCTGCTTCCAAATATGGGCATGTCACGTGACCTGTGAGCTCTATTGTTTAAAAATTTTTTGATCAAAATGTGGCAAACAGATAATTAGTAAAAGTCAGAGGGGTTTGGGGGACATAAGTGATGTCTTTTAAACACACGGCAAGAAAAACCTCGAGGGGGGTGGAAAAAACCCCCCATGCGGATTAGGGTTAAAGAGCCATGGAGTGAGGTGTGGAACAATAATCCGTAAGGGATTGGTCATAAAGAATGGAGCAGAAGGGGGTGGAAGGGATTTCAAAATTTGCCGTTGAATTATGTAGCCCAATGCAAAAAACAAGAACTGTTTACTTAGCCCCTAAATGCCTGCAAAAAGAATTTGATGACCCCTGGGTTTAGAAATTTAGAAACTTCTATACTGTACAGTTCAATTTTCTTCCTGTCCATCATGCTCTCAATACCAACTTTATGCGACCTACGGTATAAAGTTTTAAGAAAGTAGGGAAGAGTTTGAAGATAACACTGTATTAGAATTGAGATGGAGAACAATGCCAGTGATCAAGACAGCAGTAGAAATGATGCTAGATCTCTTTAAAAAAATTGCAAAATATTGTAAAAAATACCTTCATGGTCCATGCTTATCACTTGAAATATTTTGCTAGCCCAACATTTTTCATCCAATAGTTTTGCTGACCCTGTCAAATCCCTTCCGCCACCCTCTGTTCCATACTTTATGACAGCTCCCTAATCCTTTTCATCGTGGCGTTATTGATGTCGTTGTGGTGCTTTAGTATGTTGTGGAATGGTTTCAGTGTTTCGTAGAGTGGTTTTTGAGGGGCACTTCACTCATTGGAAAAACATACGAGATTTTTTCAGAACAAAAGGATTTATACGGGTTTTGATGGATTTTTCTTGAAAACAAAAGGATTTTTGCCAAAGATGTACAAGATTTTTGGGAGTGAAATGCCCCGCGGTGGTTTTAGTGTGTCACATAAGGGGTTTTTGAATGCAATTGTATGGTTTTGTCATATCATGGTATGGTTTGAGTCGTTGAGTGGTTTCAATGTATCGTGTAGTAGTTTCAGTGTGTCACATAGTTGTTTTAGGATGCCATGTGGTGGTCTTGTCATAGTTTCAATGTATCGTGTATCGTAAGTCCCGGGTCGCTGAGTCGTCTGGTTCTGTCAATGAACGTCTCACTTTTTGTGTGAAGAATGAATACATTATGTGATGGACAGATTTTCAGTATGGCAAGTTGGCAACCTAACATCCACACGCATGATGCAAGTAAAAACACTTTAGAAATGATGTTGGCTGCAGAAAATTTGTCCATTATTCGACCTTTATGCGCTGAATTCTCTTTCAGATCTCATAAACAAGTTAGTACAAAAGGTGATACTGCTAGAAAGAAAGTGGTTTTGAAGTCATTTACCAGCACGTTAGAAAATAGACCTAGGGCTGATAAACAATAATTTCAGACCTAGTAACATAACGTGGTCATCGAAGTTACAGTAAATTTGTTTGCGTATCATCATTATTTACGGACATCTATAACTTTGAAATCATGGAAAAGTGATGAATCAGGGACATAGCAAAGGCAATTACTGAATCTCACTCATAATATGCTTTGCTTAAAACCCATTCAAGGGCATTTTTTTTAATGTATTTTGAGGAATTTGGAAGTGAAAGACTGTGAGAAGATACCCTACTTTTTATGAAGATACCATAACTCAAATTTCCTTTCAGAAAAAATTTACCAAGAGTGAACAATGCTTCATTCATACCGGAGTTCTGTCGAAGAGGAGTGACTTTCACATTGGATAGGGAATTGAGTTACACAAAGCCGCACCATTCCGATACACAACTCACCAACTAGCTTCATAGTGTACCCCAAATATCACTATGGAGTGAAAATCACTCCGCTCCGATAGCAATCCGGTATAGTGCAAAGCACAATCTGTTTCTTTGTTCACAGAAAACCTTCCCTACTGTCAGTAATCGTGTGACCACAACATATTTTTCTTCGATGAGATAAATTCTGCAAATACAGCCAAATATGTAAGAAAAATGGTCTCTAGGTGGAGTGGAGCAGTTCACAGTTCTTATCAGAATGCATTCCACTTTGGGAAATCTAGAAAGAATTTATCATTTATAATTTTTAGAATTTTTTGCATTGCGCTCTGTTTTTGAAAATGGAAGACGGGAGACCCATACGTTTAAATAAAGAAATTGATGTGCCGAACTGATCCGTTGTCTGCCAAAGAGATCGCACTAAAAGAAAATTCATTGACATGAATTCATCATAGTTAACGATGCTAATTTCATTACTCGTAAAGTAACAATAGATATTTACATGCTAGCTAATCGGCTTTATTGAGGTTTAATGCAACTATAAATATTTCAGCAATGAGGAACTTGCCCTAATTAGGAAGTATTTTTACGGGATATCAATTAGCCAAAAATTTTTTCACTAAATTATGCTTGCCGCTGTGCCTCACGGAAATTTCCAATTTCTGGCCTTGCAGCCTTCTAACATTTGACTGAACAAGCTAACAAAGTGAAATGAGGTCCCTTGGGGATCCCTTTTGGTGTGTCCTCCGCCAGTAGAATGTGCGAATCTCTGCACAAAACACCTCCATGCAGGAACTTTTTTTCTTGAAATGTTAACACTGTTGTTGCTTCCACAGTTCGGTGCTTTGCAACTCTTCCTTCCTGAAAACCCAATCGCGTGCGTCACAGGTACTACTGATCAAATGTGGCTAATTTCCAAGAAATTCCCATTTAGTCAGCTTTGTTTTTTCATCGCAGGAAGCAAGACAAAGAGGACAATCGAAAAGGTCAGTTACATTTTCTAGAAGGTCAGTTCATTCATAGCGAACAGAACGAGAGGACGTGCGTTTGCGTCATGGTTTACATTGGCTTACTGACCGCCATCCTTCACTCCTTTGTGAACATCAGCCCTGTTTTGAGCTCTTGTTGTTGTTTATTAACGGCCTATCAGGTGGGCTTCCTTTACAAACGGGCTGGCTAGCTGCCTCTTTCGTTTGGCGGGCTCATTTCCATGGGCATAACGGAATAGCCAGACCAAGGACCAATAGGTGTGGACCCTAACGGACCAGACTCCTAAGCAGTGGGGTGGTGGCTCAACATTGGCTAGGGGGGCACCAACAGTTTTGGCGCCCCCTAGGAAACTGCGACTGTTCTTTGTTGTACAGTGTGCCATGGCTATCGAAAAGTAGTTAATTCTAGACTATGCTTGAACTTGAATGAGTATGCTTCTTTTATAATCCCGTTGGAATAGAAATGAAGCAATCAGGATAGGCCTTTAGACTATGCTCTTCATATCGTTGGAAAATGCTCCTGCTGCGAAGAATTTACCATGTTACTGTCAAAAAGGAATATGAAATTGAGAGGCTTCTCGGGGAAAATTTTGAAAATAGAATATCAATATCTCGAAGACTATGAAGTAAAGTAATAAAACTTAATGATTCCTTTTTCGTTCTCTTTTGGAAAGTTAACAGACATTCACCTCTATGTCCAAACTCTTGTTATTCATCCTATGCACCTGTACGTAAGTCATCTGGATGATCCACTTTTCTTTCTAATCTTGCGTTTCTAAATCCCGCCAAGAAAATGGGACTCAAGTAAATTTTCAAGATGAATAACGCGATATACACGCTAACGTTCAAATGAGTAGAAATGTTATCGAGGTCCTGCACCCTTATCCAGGATACTGAAGCCCATTGCAACTTCCATTCTATGATCCAACATCAAACAGGCTTGCTTATGTTGATTTACAAGGAAATCAATCGCAGAAGATTTTTGTGAATGTGTGTGTTCCCCAAATGTATTCTGAATGCGTTTCTGATAAGCTATTAGTGTGTTACCATGTCCTCAAAACGTCTTGAAAGGCCTTAAGTTTATAGTTGAGGCAAAAAATCCCCCATACTTTTTTCTGTCGCATTTGTACATAACAACGCTATATAGTGTGAATCGAGCTTTCGGGCATTTGGCGCCCCCGCAAAACAATGGGCGCATTCAGCGCCCCCATCTTCGCACGTCGCTGGGGGGGGGCACGTGCCCCTCAGCCCCCCCGGCCACCGCGCCACTGCTCCTAAGAATGCCTATTCCTTTCCGTCTTGAGTTCGTAATTGCGCTGCAGAAGTTTCATTCCATGTGAAGACAAGACCAATACAATCATCGCTGAAAAGAAATAACTTTTTTCTGTGCAATATAAAAAGTTGAAAAAAAACGAGGTACGTAAGACTATACTTATAAACTACTGAACTAACAAGGATGATGACTCCTGGAAGCAAGAACCCATGACTATCCAAAGGGTCATTACATAAAACACTAAACTAACTTACTGACAAATACATACAAACGAAATCGGAAACAAAAAAAGGACAGTTAATGCGTCTACGATTAGATACAATTAGATACGGCTACATACCAGGATCTGTTTCACATTGGACGTCTACCAGCACAGGCGACAGTGCTGAGCCGTAGAGGCACTGTTAGAGAGAACACCACCGACAACCACAGTCGCCGCTACTGCTCTCCCCGCAAAGCCCCCACCCGCTCAAAAATACTGCACCTGTGCTGCCACAATATTTCGGAACTGATAAATTTGAGTTTGATTTGATGGGCTGCTATCCACACTCAAGTCGCCATACATCCAATGTGAAACAAATTTAACAAAAATTTTACGAAAAAATGAAGAGGAGTAGGACATAGCATTAATGTCAAAGCCTGAAATTATCTTAACCGAACCGACCAGTTCTATGGATAAAATTTAGGGTCAATTGGAGTATATCTTTATTAATGTCATCTGAAATAACTAATACCACATTAACTGCAAGAATGCACGATCGGCTACATATGTCATCTAATCAGGAGACAAATTTCCAGTTGAAAGGAAAGAAGACCCACACATGATCTAGTCCAGCAAGAAGGCCCTGTAACTTACTTCAGCGTCCCCAGGACAAGATTCGCATTTACATTCAGAACAAGATTCAGATAACACAAAAGCCAAACTCTAATACAAACCATTATTTTACACGTCAGGGAGCTTCATAGGAATCAAGGAATAGGCTCTAATGCGTACAAAAAGCAAGTTCCGTTAGGATCTAGTTCTACTGGTCCCGGGTCTGTTTTTTCCGTTATGCCACTGCTTGGGTCTATTCTACGTAAGATGAAAGCTGCTATTACAGAGGATGCGCAGTTTCCTTCATCAGTGTGTCACAGCTCTTTTCACGAACAATACCAGTCCAAATTCCATATCGGCAAATGAGACAGCCCATCTACCGCCCGCTTCCATAACATCAGGCCCTTATGTGAGCAAAGACAAACAGAGAACACATGCAAAGACTGCTAGCTGCAAAGCATCCGAGCGCTGTAGTTAACTACCGGTCAAGGGTGACCAATTTTTCGGCATACGGGGCCCGCTCTAAGCATTCTAAACCCTATCAGATCGAAGTTCCTGTTTTGACGTTTTTGCTATGTGTGGTATCAGAAAAGGCTTCCAATGTCAGGGTATTTGCAATGCACTGACTGGTGGGACTTCTGCCCCAGTGGGCCCTCTTGCTTGCCCCAGTAGTGAAGAAAAGATCAATACTTTTTCTCCAGTAGCCTAAGTCAAAATGGGACTCTTCTTCATATCCGCTTTCCTCGTAAACAAAACAATGTTATTGATGTTAATAGCTGTAATGAAATCTTCCCTCAAATGCAGCTGCTATATTGGACATCATCCATCTGGCTGTATTCATTGACCAAGATAATAAATTGTGTATTTTCAGGAAAACTTTTGCTTTTAGGTGTAACTTTCTGCATGCATCACAAACCAATTTCACCCCCAGAGTGAGCTCGTGGCTCTACCTCCACTCTGGGATATAAGGGGCCGTTCGGCAATCTGATTGGCTGTTTGCCATTTTGCCCGGTAACTCCGTTTTGTGCAGGTTAAACGGTCACTGCATGTCAAAATTCGACCGAAAACTACATTCTTTACCTATTTCTACCATGATTTGCTGCCTATCTCCAAAATTCGGAGGATAACGAGCCATTTCATTTTCGAAGCTTTGGTGAAAGTTTCTCGAACTTGCAGCTTTGCACATTTTCATAAAGCAAACAAACCGTGCTTATTTTCACATTACGCACTAGCAAGCCCTGAATTATTGTTCAAATACCTTCAAAGGGTTGAAATAACCTCCCCAAAGAGTTTGTTTTTAGTTGTTCGATTTCTATACTGCAGTGTTGGCGCTAGAGTAAGGGCCATTTTTTGTCGATTAGCATTGTCTAGCAAACCTTAACCCTATTGTACCTGGGCTCTTTGCGTCAGACCACTGCCCGGGGGGGGGGCAAACAATGCCCCCCCAATGATCTCTAAAACCATAATTAGTATGTCATTGTAACTTCGTACAATAGTAATAACATCTATTAGAAGTCTAATTATAGAATCTGGTGCTGATTGGTCACGTGGTTTGTTGCCAGGTAACCAAATAATAGGACCATTTCGCTATAAGCTTCAATACCGAAGAAGCAACAATTACTAATTATTTCAGATAATATGGTTTGTAACCTGAATAAAGGGCTTAAAAGTAAAGGAAGGATCACTGTCCATCGATTTGTATCAAAATTTTGAAATTTTATCATTCTTTATTAGAAATATGATGTCATCAATTTGAATTACGTCATAAAACTTATAATTTGCTGATGTGAGCAAATATGAATAATGTATATATCAAATGAAAGTACTTCTTAAGGGCAATTGTTTGGTACCAAACAAAACTTAATCAAAGTTAAAACAAAGAAGTTATGGTTGTTTTTGTGATTTCTTTTGTGACTAGTCTCCAAATATGGATATCTGCTGGTCACGTGCCTGAAATTATAACAATGAAAGACCTTAAAGACAATCGACGGATATATATCATCTTGTCTAAAGATAGAACAAAAGATGGGCGCCTGCCATCATTTGTCCATTTGTTTTGATAATCTCTCAATATCATCAAATATAATGGAAGACAATAGCCTATATTTAGATTGCCCAGCCCCCTGATTTAAGTCACCTTATATCTTCGTCATTTGTCTTTAAGTTTAATTGGCAATTGAAAATTAGGAAAATTCAAGGATGTTTCCGCTCTCTTTTCTTTTTACTCTCTATTTTATAATTCAAAGTTTATGTGGGGGCATTTTTTGTCCCCCCGGGTACAATAGGGTTAACATCATTAATGGCTGCTAATGCACCCATATTCAGGGCGCATTTGATCGAAAAATTGTACCAGGGTGTTCTTTCGGCTTCGTGATCAGCGTATGACCTTAGAACACCCTGGGAACAGGGCTAATCAAATAAATTTTTTAATAATACAGCTTTGAAAGCAGGGACCTAACTTTGTCTGTGATATAAGCAATTCACTTTCGTCTCGGTAAAGTCATACCGTAAACATTTGGGGCCCACTTTTTGGCTATTTGCCCCACTAGTGGAAAATCCTTAAAAATACCCTGTCCAATGCCTCGTGCATTCTGCAGGCTCTATTCCAAATTTCATATTTCAGTCCACTCAACACAAACTGTGCAAGACAAGGTACGAAAATTTCTTGATAGGAGGTTTCACCAATGAAAATGTCGAGAGTTTTGCTACTGTTGCTGATCACAGCATGAATTGCAGGAAAGCATTGCGTAAGGAAGCCAAACACCATACCAAGCCAAGTGTTCATAGTTCCAGACGCAGTTCACAATCGTCAAAACGTCAACTTGCAGTCAAGATGTGTAAACTACAGCTTACAAAAAACTTCGAATATTACAACCAGTGGTCGAAGGGTATCTTACTCCAAGAAATCTCGTACACTTTTGGCAGAAATCCTATTGTTTGCATGAAAAGTCAATTGAAGATCCGTAAAAAATCCCTTTATTTTGAAAATATCACGTAAGGTTTTCGAATGAGTATGAATAAAACTTTTTAATTAATTTTTATTTTTGGTAAACAGTTTTAAATCATCCATGAACAATAAATGATTTAATTTTCCATTTCCTTTGCCAAGATCGTAGGCTATTTTGACTTCCCGCAGTATCAGGATAGCAGAGGTGACAAGCTATCTCCTTGGAAGATTCCACGCCTAATTTTGACATTCCCTAATATCCTACCTCCAGTTGTTAACTCTGTCTTCCACTTCTCTCATCAGGTTTCGCACATCGCTAAATTGTTTCGTCCCGGAGTTTCTTTCCAGCTTGTTTGGAAAAAAGTCGACTCGAACTGTCAGAGAACTGAAAAATACCAAAATTGATCTTTCGAATCTAACGATGGGCAAAGGGCTATATCTTTTCGTGGACCGAAGCTTTGAAATAACCTTGAATTAGATGTTAAGCAGGCACCATCTCTAGCCACCTTTAAGGGAAGAATCAAGTGGCTGTAACATGAAACGATTTTGCCACCCAACGGCGTGGCCAGGCAAAATTAAGTGGAGGGTAAAACTTAAAAAAAATTTCAGATTAGGGGGCAGAAAGGTATACCCAGACATTTTTACCGCATTTTTCAATCTCCATTTTTGCCAATTTTTGCCAATTTCTAAAAAGTAGGAGGGCAATTGCCCCCCCATACCCTCCCCTGGCCAAACAACCGTTGCCACGGTTCCCTGAAAAGCAGTTTTCATGGACTGACGGGGACTACCGTGCCTAGATAAATAAAAATGAATGAATGAATGAATGAATGAACGAATGAATGAATCAATGAGATTGAAAAGGTCTCCTCCCTGGTATGAACTACTTATACATGGGAATTCCATTCTCCCAAGAGGACTTAATACATGAACACATCCAAGTGTCATGATTGCTTGAAAGGAGAACAACTTAAAGGCCAATTTCCAGTCAGCGGAATTCTCCGAGCGGGCGGATAGACAATAAAGAGTTGCTCACCCGTAAATATCTATTCAATTTCAGAGCGACATTTCTCCAGCAAACAATAGGATTTTAGGCCGCTCGGAAAATTCCACTGACTGGAAATCAGCCGTAAGGGGATCTTGTTTGTTGTTCTCAATTTTACAAGTTTTCGGACTTGTAGCTCTCTGCAGAAAATCTCCCATTACGACCGGAAGGAAGGGTCTATTAAGGCTGGGTAAATTATTGGACGTAATTGGATTTATCGACAATAAAAAAAGACTTTTTACGATATCATTGATTTGACACTCCGGAAGCAGTATTTTTTCAAACTCGGGACATTTTATTGACTCGCCCGGTACATTCAGCCATTGGATATCAATTTATTATCTTCTGTTGCAGATTTGAAGAATTGTGAATTCAAGATGTATGTCACCGGATTTGAACTTCAATAAATGTTTGTAAGTTTGCAATAATTTTCTTTTAGTGCAGCCACAACAACCAAAGGCGAGGTTCTTGCTGTAGATACCTTTTGTTTGTTGATATTTTCACTTTGAATGTTGAAATATTCATTACAAAAGCTCCATATTTGCTGCCCTCCCCTCAAACCAGAGCAATGGTGTTTTGCCTAAGCAAAATCTTGATGCACAGGAAACAAATTAACAATATCATTCACAGAATTTGCAGACAAAACTGATATCCTGCTCGGTAGAAGTCACCCATTGTACAGTTTTCTCATTATTGTTTGATTCAAATTTTAAATTTCGATATGTTTTACGAATTTGATTAGGCAGAAGGCTCAAGATCTGGTTTGTACTTGGAGCAGAATTTAAATTTCAAGATTCAAATTTTGGTTTTTCAGAAAACCAGTATTAACGAGTCCTTTTCATCCAGCATGCCTTGTATGTGTCGTCTCTTCGTTTGCCTTTGTTGTCGCCATTTTCATGGCCTATGAACATAAAAATGGCGACAAACAACCAAACAAAGACCAATCAAGATAAGACACGTGCTGGGAATACTGGATGAAAGAGACCCTTTAACAAATGACGTATTTGTGTTCAAGGTGTGGAAGTCATCAAATACAATAGGCTAATAATAGAAAACCAGGACTCCTTACATGCGGGGGTATTATCTCCGTCGATTCTCTTAAACCATCAAGAAAATTTTGAAGTTGGTCAGTAATAATCGATGGATACTTGATTTAAAGCTAAATTCTGATTGTTACACCCATTCGAATATTAGTATTTTGCTTTATTGAACTCTCAGTATTTTGGGATTTCATGAAGGTGATTTGTCTCACTCCCCTTCACCTGCAAATACTTACGAAGTCAAACATTTTCAATCATTGAAAGCCTGTAGCTCTCAAACCAATTTCAGGTTCCTATTATTTGATAATTGTGCAGAATATTGAGCTCAGATAATGAAGATTTGTTTGTCAAAATTTGCCGCATGGTTCTCAAATCATACCGATTTTATATATACAGGACGCTTCATCTTCAAAATCTTCAAAGCAGGCCAAAAATCCTTTACCAAACTAGGTAGCAATTCAACCCTACATCTATCATAATCAGGCTATGATTATGTGCCTTATCATCATTCAGTTACAACCTGGTTTGAAGAAGATACTGTAGCAAATTTCTGTTTACTTGGCACTGACATTAAGCCTACAGTGGTTTGGCGATCTGATGCGTCCTCTCTCCCCCCTCCCCCCAACTTAACTCCTGACTGGTAATAAGTGGAGCAACCAAATGTGGTGTGCTGGTAGCCTCTGAAATTACTTAATGAAAATATAAGAACGAACCTAAAAATGAATATCATTATTGCTTGCATCATCATTTTGCTTAGTGTGGTAGAGATTAACGGCAAAATTAGTCCAAAGTCAAGAAAACTGCGATAAAATTAGATTTGAAGCACAATTTCGGTCCAACCATGAGGAATATGATAGATCACATCAAATAACACTCTCCGCAAAGTGAATTTGCAAATATTTGCTATTTTGCTACATTTTTCGAAAAATTGAGATTCGAGTTATATTTTGACAGGGTCATGGTCATTCAAAGGAAATTGTCTCCTTCCGTCTCATTATGCAAAACATTTCAACGAAGCTTTGTGAGTAGTAGCTAGTAGCAACAACTCAAAACTTTCATGGTCACAACCTTCCCCTTGGCAGAGTTATTCAAAAGTCCAGTAGGGGGAGGCAAAGTTGCCCCCCAATTAACATAGGGTTAAACCATTTTGCGTCTGTTTCCTTCTTTTATCACGAGGCTGGGTTTTATCTAATTTGATCAGACATGTAACGCTACTATGTTTATATGAATCACATCATTATTAGTTTAGAGGCTGCATGCTTTCAAAGATGAAAACTTTTTTCATACTCGCTTGGCAGTAGGCCCTGTCCCGTCATGAGTGAAATGCCCATGGTGCATTTATTCCACTATTCACTTCAGCCTTCAGTTCTGCAAAGGAGCCCCTCCCCCTTTGTCGCTTGCAGCCTTCAGCCGGTCTGGTCTAATATGCATTTTGTTCCGGGTTAGGAAGGCAATTGAATACCTGAATATTGAATGTCAAAACAAGAACCGCAGTCTGTAAACGACGGAATCACGAAACAACGGAACGAAATGACGAAAAGAGAGAGCGGAATGACGGAATCACATCAAAGTGTAATATGTTCATTTGGTAGGCTCTCACTAACTGAAGACGAGGCATGGATCCTCTAATTTCACCTTTTTGTCAGTGGAAAACTATAACATTGCCGCCAAGGCTTGACAAAATCAAGACAAGCTGCAGGTATTCCCAGGTGCTTCCTATGACTGTTCACTATTGGTACTGCCTAAAGTTATAGATAATTTTGTATAAATAAATGTACACGTATTTGTTGCAATAAGAAACTAATATCTTGAGCCTGTACTGAACATTCCTCAGGGACCCCGTTCATTACTTACAGAGGAGTTGATACTGCAGAGAAATATTGCTAGTCCAAGAAATCTCCTCAAACAGCTCAAATGGTGATAGGAAAAACATCTACCCAACAACTTCCATGTTAAAAGCTATTTTACCCAAGTCCATCTATAAACGCGACTTCAATGTCGAACGATGTAAATTGTAATTGTAACACTGTAAACATTGTGAATACTAATAACAAAGATGAAACAATGTAGACACTGAAAGTGAAAAGGATAATACTGATGATGTTGATGATGAAATTGATTATTTAAACTTTAACATTTAGTATTGATTGACGGCAAAATTTTGTTTACCCAACCTTGAAATTACATGAAAAATTATTTACCCATCCTTTTATGTCAGAAAATTCCTTGTACGCAACCTATTTCTCTTCGGTAACAACCCCTCAGTAAATAACGAACGGTCCCTCATTATCATATTGTGACTACTAAGTGTTTTTCAGGAGTTTCTTGAAAGCTCAGTAATATTCCTCATTTTAATTACTCCCGAATTTCGAATAATCGGTGTGGGACGATTATCAGAGAAAATTTTCACCCAAGGCAAGTTAATTTCCACCTATACCGTGTTTTCAAATTTGAAAATTTACAACCCACCCCAGCCAGTATACTTAGGGTTGCTGCCCTGGTTGATATATTCTATGAAATGTCAATTAATTTAAGCGAAATAAAAATTTCCACATATCCCGTTAATTTATTGTGAACAAAAATTCCACTCACCCCGTTTATGCCACCCACCTCGATTATCGAAGATTGAGAGTGTGACCTTTCCCCTTGGAAACCTTTGGAAACAAAGTGTTTCGTAGCGTATTTCTTATACGAAACCGCTTGTAAGAACCTCAGCTCTCAGATCGCCCAAAAAGTAAGTAACTCCAAAACTGTACCATACAACTTGGAGGGCAGTTGAGAAATGAGGATTGAGAGCATGGAGGTTGTCATGGAACCTTCAGGAAATCGTAAGAAACCCTGAGTACTCAAAATCTGATATCTGAATCTGATATCTGATATCTAAATCTGAACATTTCAGTTCTGGCTTAAATTCTTTGTTTCTTATGAAAAATACGTGTACTGTTCAGCACGGCCTACCGCAGTGTGGTCAAAGGGTCAAAGTGGGCCTGGTGTAAGTGTACATAAATGTGGTCTAAACTGCGTGCGACGCTAGAAGGGCCTACTCTGAAATTGGTCACCCTCAGAAATATCGTTTTCCAGCAGATAATAGATTTTCTGTGAGTTGCAAAGTAATTTAACTGTTTTCAGTGTTTGTATGGGGTAGAAAGTGACTCATTTTGTCATCATAATCGCGACAAAAATCGCAAGGTCCAATTTATGCTGCATGAAAGCTCATTTTTTATGAAAAATGTGCCATTTTTTAGCTTATCTTAATAGGGGTAAATGGAAAAGGAAATTTCAGCTGGTATAGAGCTAAGGAAAAAATTTTAACATGGAATTATGCTGAATTTACTTGCAGTAGCGCTATATAGGCATATGAGTCTCCTGTATGAAGTAGGCGCTGCAAAAAGGATAGGAAAGTTTGCCCGTCTGACAGTGTCCGTCCGACAGACGGACTGCATGCCATGTGAATAATCATTTTCAGCAAAGAGATGAATCGAATGCAGCCCTGAAGATTCGAGCTATACGTAGATACCAAAACTTTACATGAAGGTAAGTTTCAGCAGCAAAGACATGCAACTGAAAGACAAGCACTAAAGAATTGCTGTCAGTTTAGTCCGTCCGACGGACGAGCAAAAGCTGGATTTTCACAGGACATGGAAGTTAGAATGGAGATCCATAAGATATATTTTCTAGACCAGCAGATGTCTTGAACAGATTTACAGCTCAGACAGCCATGCGCATTAAGGTTTGGACAGTCGTTAGTTTCAAAGTATCAAATGTCCATCCTACAAATTTGGAATTACAAGGGCCCAGAACAAACTTTTCGAAGCCACGTCCTTTAGGACATTGACAAACGTCCTTTAATGAAAAAAGTAGCTTGCGTGCAGCTACCTACCTACCTACTTACCTACCTACCTACATACCTACCTACCTACCTACCTACCTACCTACCTACCTACCCAACTACCTGCCTTCCTACCTGCTTCACTACCTACCTACCTCGTTCTCTTCATTACGTCCTTCCTTTCTTCCTTTACAAAAATCTGCCCCACCACATAATGTGGTCATTATTCGCACATCAAAAGGAGGCCTTAAATAGGGGCCTTCCAGATAGACATCTTGTACTTTCATTCATGTAATTCCGTCATTTCGCTTTGTTGTTGTTTCGTCATTTCGTTCCGTCATTTCGTGATCCCGTGGTTTACAGACTACCACCAGGAACTATTTCTGTGGCTGAAAGCTTGCAAAGAATGATGTCAAGGCCATTCTCACAAAATTGGCAGTATTGTTGTGATGATGTATTGCACGTCATTTTGTAAACAAGACCTGGTTAGAAGAAGATTGTGTATCATAATTGCTTGAAGATACCTGCTGTGCGTCATACCTTGAGAAACAATTGGATTATAAAACAATCATTTAAGAACACGTAGAGCTTTTTTGCATAAGCTCAACATATATAAACCATCCACTAGACCTCTAGACCGACACCTGAGACCCCAGACATCCCTGGCATTGTCACCAGCTAGAGATTTAGATAGGTTTTCTGATTCTGGATGTTCTGTTTTGTTAGACAACCTTTTAGAGATGGAGGTCGCAGTTAATTTTGCTTTTGTCAGAGTTTGAAAACCACACATCTGCTACCTTAAGTAGTGACGTTGAAGTGCTATGCATCTTTAAAAATGCGTGTTGACATTTTGGAAGTTACTAGTTATTTAAAATTTGATCATAACACTATCGAAAAAGAAATGAAAAAAGTTGAAATGCTCCAAATCTGCAGGATATGATAAAGTGCCTGCAAAGTTAGTAAAAGATCTAGCAGGAATTTAGCTAAGTAGCTAAGCTATTTTCAACTCATCATTTGCATTGAGTATTCTCCCTGACATATGGAAAATAGCTAGAGTGACACCTGATCTCTATTGTCAATTCTAGTTCGAAGAACAACATGCGCAAGTACAGCCCTATGTCCGTGTTTGACGATTTCTTTATAAAAAACTGCTCATAAGAAACTCAACTTTCAGATCGCCCAAAAAAACTAACAAACTCCAGTACCGGGAAACCTAGCTCAAGAAACTATTCATTTTGACAAACGAAGTACTTAGCATAGTCTTATTGCATTTTCACTTGTTTCCTGTATCATAGTACTTAGAAGGGACTTGAGAAATTCATTAAAACTATATTATACATATGTTAAAATATATATGAAATATATCTCAGGTATAAATTTGGTACTTAGGTCATTTATCTAACATATTATCGTTTTACATGAGTAATGTCTAAACATTGGTTAAAGCTTCAAAAACGAAGTTTGAAATGTTCTTAGGGGAACAGGAAGTAAGCATGAAGATTGTGATGGAACATCTAAGAAACTCGTAAGAAACTGCGAGTACTCAAAATCTAAAAATTTTAAGAAACTTTCAGTACTGGCCTAAATTCTTAGTTTCTTCCTGATTAAATACTTGCATCTGTTTTTTTCGAGGTTGCTAGAAAGTCAACCTGTAAATCAACCAGAATATATCTGCTTTGTAAAATTATATGAAATTTTCCATAAAGCCTCATACTTTTAGTCAACGTGCAGCCTTGAACCTGCACGCATGCTAGATACTTTCAAATGACTTCAAGATCGATTGCATTCCATTATTTACTTTGGTAGTGACAAGGTGACAGCCTTTGACTTGTCTATCTTATCTTGGAAAGCATAGAAGAATATGCTGCGATGGAGGAGCTAGAGAGGACGAAACAGCAAAAGTACTTTTTAGCTCATACTTTCTTCCTTTCTCCAGGGTGGCATTGTCAGTCCTCCTGTTGGCTAACAAAACTCTCGATAGCAGAACCATTAATGAAGACGAAAGAGAGCTGAGACACTATTGAACTTTCCCACTGTGTATGTGGCAATTAGGTTTCGTGCTTTCATTGTCATACTTTGAGTCACGTGAACAGCAGATGCCCGGAGAGTGGCAAATATGAGTTGCGAAAAGCAATGATAATTTTTTTAGCCGTGATTATATCGTGACTGCTGCCAAACTATAATCCGTTTAAAAGAACTGCCATTTGGTACGCAGGTTATCTATGTTTGCTCACAACAGCAGGTATGAATCATTTGACATGAAGCAAGGCTTCGAAGATAATAAGCGGAAATTTTTTGACTCCCCCCCCCCCCACCGGTAAATGGCATGACCCAGTGGGCCCGGGCAGAACATGGTTGACCCTACTTTATCCAGGGGACATTCTTGCCCCCTTAAAGACTTTTCTAATAACTTCTAAACGATGATAGCTATAGCAGTGAAACTTCCTGAATTTTTTTAAGAATTCAATTGGCAATCTTGAAATAAACATTTCAATGCTTATAGTCAAACCACGTGACCACCTTGGTCATAAAGAAAATCTTTAAAATGGCTCTAATTTCTTTATTTTGTGTTGAATCTTATCATTGTGTATACCATTCGATTTGTTTCGATGAGTACCCTCCATTGATACATAATCTATCTATGTTTGCTGACGTCAGCAATTTATAGTTTCTATGACGTCATGAATCTTTGTGACGTCATATTTCTGATGAATCAGTAATTTTGTATGAAAATCATGTGATGATTTGAAACATTGATGAAAGTAATTGATTTCACTCTGTGCATACCAATTGATGATTTGATGATGGTTTGTCATTATTATTGAGCAAACAACTTTGCATTTAACTGCGAATTGTCCTTATTTCATTAGCTCATTAATTAGAAACCACCAATATTCATATGAATCCATGTGAAATCACAAGCTAAGGCTATAAAGTAAGAATTTTGCCAATTTCTAGCCTATTTTATGCCAGTCATGTAATAGAAAACTCGATCTTTTTTCCTACTAGCTAAATTTTGTTAGAATCTGCACTTCTCCTGGTTGCCTAGCAAGCAATCACGCCATTACAGATTAACTGATACTTTTTTAGATCTTCCTTTGCTTAATCATGATAGAGTGCAAGTTTCATTGTCATAGCTATCATAATTGTGAAGATAATTAGACATAAGTGTACGAGGCGGGGTCCGGGGGGGGCGGTAGCCCCCCAACTTTAAAGAAATTTTCAAAAATCAGCCTTTTTCTGGCAAATTTTTGCCCTTAGTCGGACAAAAATGCTGGCAAACAATGGGCTTTGCGTCGGGCCGCCCCCTAGATTTTTTCGTCCCGTACGCTTATGTAATTAGGGGTCGAAAACGCCTCCTGGTAGAAATCACTTTTTCATGCGGTTAAAGTAGGGCTATCGCCCGGACGCTGTGCCACAAGAACGGGGAAGTGGAGCAAGTCAGCTTTTGTCCTAATGAATGTCTGAACTGAAGTCTTATGTCTGTTGACTCTTTTGTTCCTAGGACCTCAGATGAAGAGGAAAGTGAACGCTGGCTGTATGGAAAGTGTGTGAGGGATGTCTGTGTACATCTGATATCAGCATTCGTTTGAAAAGCAAACAATTCTTTATTGCCGATGCACCATAACACAATGAGAGATATTAGAGCTTCAACTCAGTAGATTGGCGGGGGGATGGTGGTGATTTCCCTAATTCAAGTACCCTCTTTCTAAGGCAGACGGGCTGATAGCCATGAGGTTCTCTTAATTGGTTCCTTGGGCCTTGTGGTCTGGATTTTATTGAACGCAATAGAAATGAAAATTAGATAACCTTGACACATACAAATCTTCAAAGAGAGAGAGTGTTGCGGTAAGATATCCAAATGCTATGACGAATCAAAGTGTATCATTTCAGAATGTATCATTTCAAAATGTACCATTCCATGCTATTATCATTTTCTGTTGTTGCGGTTGAGTAAAGGTATCATTGCCCAGCCAGCATTGCGGTTTGCGCGACTCGTTATTGTATGGAACACAGGTATGTGCAGAGTATTGTTCCTGGCAGGTTTCAAAAGGCAGCAGAAATGAAAGGAGAGCTGTGTCATTCGCCGGTATATATCATGCCAGTTTCTCATTGTTCGAGAGGCCTTAAAAATCGATTGCAGATATACTTGAGGTTCCCAAAGCAGCATAGATCTTCATAGAAGTCAACCTCAAGCTACTGTGGATTTCACTGCAAGGTTAGTTGTCTCATTCCTTTTGGATTCATGCAGTATGTTTTGCTCTGCTAACAGCATCCTGTGAGTAGCTCCTGTATGCAAATGTCTTACACTGTACACCATTGGCTGTATTGGACTCTTTGCAGCTTTCCTGTTTGCAGCCACTTTGAGAAAAGGTGACTGCCCGTTTTCTCGATCTTTGTTCAATTTGACGTTCGTCTAACGTAACTTACAAACCTGACTTTTAAAGTCATGAAATCCCTGCCGTCCTTCATACCGTCATATACCGTCCTTCAAGATTGGAGAAAACGATCCATAGACAACCTTAGGAACTGCAAATACATTAGTGCCAGTGACATACCTTCCTATGAGAATGCTCCTCAAGAGATGGAGAATGATCATTCGCCCCAATCCTATCTTGTTCTTTGTTCACACAGTTGTTAGCTGAATTGAACAACACCGAACCTTCGTAAAACTGCTGGGCACAGATTCAGATTCTACGATCACTAAGAAAATGCGACATAGTCATAAATAGTGTTTTCGTTGTTTTTTCAGAGCTTTTTTCCCAGGTCATCAACCTAAGTATGTTGAAATGCAAGCCCATTTTGATAAAGGAAAGTGGAAAAGTCATGCCATGAAGTTACGGTGAAGTGTGCAAAAGTTTTCCTTTGGAGTACAGTAAAAAACGATTTACTCGCTAAAAATGTGCATTCTAGTCGTAGAAATCTATGTTATTACGTGTTGACGTTGGTGAGAAATTGTAGGAATCGTACAAGCCAGTCACTACTCTCAATATATTGACATTTGAAGGTACGATATCAGATCTTAGGCAGTTAGGGAAGCTTACAAATGTTGGACTGACTCCTTTGTCATCATGACTTTGAAACAGCTAACAATTGCAATATTTTGAGATTTTGCATCCACTTAATTGCAATGTGATGGGAGTTTACCTCCGCCTGATCAGTGGAATCCAAATTTTCGACACTTCTGGTAACTGTCCAGTGTTTTCCATGCATCAAAATAGGAGATGTTGTTAAATGACAATATTCCCTCGACTTGTGCAGCATACATATTGTGTATGATATGTATTATCCTGTCTGTTTGCTTTCGGCTCCCTAAGATACCTATAATGTCGAGGCATCAAATTTTTACAACTTTTTCAGCATCTCATAATTTGAATGTTTTCTTTCACACAACCATCAATGATCGAATCCTGCAAAACATCCGTAGTTTTTCAGCATTTTCAGTTAATGTGACAAGTAATAGCTAAAGAAAATAATCTTGTGATGCACTGTTGATGAATGTTGTTAGAAATGGTTGAGTCTGCAAAGATTTTCATGTCTCTTTTCAGCTCGTCCAAGGTAGAAAGCAAGTCTACATGCAAGTAGTTTACTTAACGATATAGTCTGAGTTACCCTCAAATCATACAATTTTTGCAAGCATGTAAACTCTTTTCAAAGTTAGATTGTTGTGTTCTAAGTATTGCTAAATTTCTAGACTGTTGTAAAGACTGTAAAATGTTGGGATGGTGGAGAAGGTTGACCGAGACCTAACGTTTTGCGTATGCAACAAGTGTGAATTCTAGGGGAATTCTACTTTGACTGTTGACCACCAGAATGAGGATGGAAACGTTGATTTTGAAATATGAATAATGTATTTGATCGTTTGTGTGGCTACTGGGAAGACGAGCTACAGAATTTTTTCACTGAAGCTACTGACTGTTTGAAGGTATCCACGAAATGGAGGTCAACCTACATGGTATTCTATTCTTCATCCTTCTTGCAGCAAGCAGCATGAAACATTGTAGATCACCTTTTGATGAGGTTTTTGTTGACCATGAATCTTAGGTCATGTCACTTCAAAGCAAATAATCTTTAATTCTGCTCGATCTGGTAAACTACATTTACACGCTTCATTTGAAGGTGACAGTTTGAAGAAAAGGACAGTGGATAACACCATACTAAATTTGAGTGTGAACAGACAAAATTGACAAGTGTGATGATCTCATCTCCTGGTTCAAAATCTCTAGTTTCCTCCTGAGCTGTTTGAAATAGCGTGGATAATGTTCCTTGTTCACTCTTTCTTTCATGAAGTTTCTAAGCTGGCTTTCATAAGCTGGTCTGTTTGAACTGTAACATTTGAGTTGACGCTCACTTATTTTGTGATGAGGGAGTCTTTGTCGGAAACTCGGTTCTTTACTTACTGAAAGATTAAGAAACTTCAGTACGTAGGACCAAATCAATGGAGAAACGTTTTACTTCAGCCAAGAAACTCTAAGTCATATCTTCACTAATCACTGACAGCTTCTTGAGTGTAAACTTTGAAAATTCGAAGAAACTTCTTAGAAACATTAAACAACATCGAGTAGTCAAAGGTGAGAATTCTTGTAAGAAATGATTATTACACGGTGAAAATCTGAAAATACGTATAGCATTCGACATTATTGATTGTTTGGCTATGAGCATACCCTAAAATATATATTGAGCCCCCGAGGGGCTACTTAATTTTGGAGACTCAGAGAGGGGTATTTTACAGAGGGGTCTTATTCACAAAATTAACTTACAAGGATAGCAATGAAACTCTTTGAGTCCTTTCATTCCCCTTATCCCTGTTTGATGAGTCGAATACAAAATTTCGACGCAGGTTTTATCCCAAACCATACCAAAATTGATATGCAAACTTGCAGTGCTAAGTAGATTAGATGAAACATTATCGGTAAGCTCTTGTATTTGAGATCAGTTAAGGCTTGAAAGAGAGAGGGCATTATTTAAATTTTGGCTTAGGAGAAGGGAGAGGCTTGTTAGGGAGGAGCTCATTAGAGAGGAGGCATCAATAGAGACGGTATCTAGGTACAGCTTTTACGGTGTTTATTAGGTTCTAACAAATTATGGCCACTTTGCTTTGAATAAATTTTTAAGAACTTATGTTACTCAAAATATTCCAAAATTTATAAAGTCATGAAACAAAATGTCCTGCAGCAGATCCAGTGGCGCCGCTGGCTCTGAAGTATTCGAAGGATGCAAGGGGGTATCCGACGTAAGTTTTCTGTCCATTTATGCCGCATTTTGGAACCTCTTGGGACAGTCTCCTCTGTGGTGCCAACATTGAGCAGATCTGAGGCAGAAGTTATCGGTTTGCTCTTGGCATCGAATGCTTGTTTGTTACCGACCCAATAGTGCTGCAAATATTCATGCATTTACTAGTTGGTACTAAATTTCTTGATTTCATTTTAATGCAAGGAAGTGCTTCATACTTTGTTTGCATGCAAAACAAATTCCTTTCGGAGAAATCAAAATCATTCCAAGTATGAGTACATACCTCCATACCTCTTGTTTCACCACTGAGCTACGTTCAAGAAGCCAACATTTGTTTGAAATCATAGTGATGCAAAAGTAGTTGCGTGGCGATAGTTGTTAATTACACACGATAATATTGATCATTATTCCTTGCTATTATGATAAGAAATGAATATTCGTAACTTTCTAATATTTAAGGCTATCTGGCTATAGGCTACAAATATTAAGGCTATATGTATTATATGTTCCGCAATCACAACTGTGTAATGTATACTATGCATTAATTGAGAGTCACCTGCGTTATGCTGATGTTATCTGGTGTAATCTGTCTAAAACAAAACTAGCTGCTCTCCAACGCCTTCAAGACCGGGCCTATTCAATAATATCAAATGCAAGAATAAAAGATAGCTGGTCGACTTCATGGTTGAACGTAGAAAATCTTTTCCGTTACGACCAGAATGTCATGACCTACAAGATTATGAACAGACTATGTCCTGAAAGCCTATGAAATAAATTTCAACCGAGATCTTTTCACTCGACCTACAATACGAGACACTGTAAAGACCTCCAGATCCCTAGATATAGGACTGAATTTGCCAAAAAGGCTTTCATTAAGCGGCTCTCACATTATGGAATGATACACCTGCCGAAATTCGTGAGCTACCGACATTAGATCACTTTAATAAACAACTAAACACGCATCTAAAGAGCTAGACTCTCAAACACAACTCCCTGGAAGAACAGCAATGATTAGGTTTATAGGGCTTTAGGTTTTTATTCTTAGAGTTTTACCATTGCAATTATATATTGTATATTTTGATTTGCTGAAAGGTTCCTTTTGTGTATAAATAATATTAAATGAAAAAAAATCGAAAATGAAAATGAATTTCTCTATGCAGAAATGCATTCCTTCGGTAACCAGTCAGGGACAAGTCGTCTTCTGTACAGAATAGAGGATCGGATGCTACTCTCATTGATACAAAAGTTTTTTCATGGCTTTTCAATTTCTCTCCTGAGACTTAACCCTTTCCGTCTTTGTAGGCTCTGCACCAACTTTGAGGCATTTCTATGTAACACAAATTTTTGTCATTTGTGCCACTTTTTGTGCCATTTGGACCAATTTGGAGACAAAATTTTTAAAAATCATGCTCATATTCGTAATCAGCATGTTTGAAATAGGCCCTGTACCAACTTTGAGACAATTCTAAGAATTTTTGATTTTTCGCAAAGTTTTTTTGGTGGGTCCTCAAGTGGACCACAAAGACGGAAAGGGTTTAGGAAGCTTGCAAGCACATAATAGGGTTTTTTACATTGCCTTTTGTGGCTCTGAACTTTCAAGACTTCACTCGTAATTCTTTAACTGCGAGATGCCTGAACTTTTAGCTCTATTTGTCATTTTATTCGATTCTTTTTTACGTTATGAACTCTGTGTAGACAAAATATTTTGCTCCTTGTGGTATCGTGTCAGTAGTAGGGTACCGTAAGGGGTAGGCGCAGGAATTGTTAATCATGTATTGTAATTTTTAATGGAATAGAAAAAAGCTTTTAATGGTCCTAAATTTTACAGTTGAAATTTGTTATGGCCCACTCTATATGTATGTCAAAATGTGGTTGTGAACACAGCCTTTGGTGATGAAGACTGTGCTGATAGTGAGGAAATAAAGTTTTTGATAAGTGGTGAGCTTGAGATTGAAGCCTATTACAGAAAACATACATATCAACTCGGCTAAACAACGGGTGAGTCAAAAAAAAAACGCCCAGCGTTTGAAAGGCTACTGCTCTCTGAATATATAAGCAATGATATTTTGCAATATTTTATTAAATAGTTATCATGTTCAATTATTTTTCAAAATTTTTCTGGCTAAAATTGGTCACTCCGTCAGATTCTGTAAGCAATTTTCTAAAATGAACCCTTTTGAGAAACTTTAAAATACATGCTAAAATTACAACCAAAAATCCGTAATGTGTAAACCTTACAGTAATGACTTTCAGCACATGCTTTCCTTTTCATGGGTTAAAAAGTCCTTCACCTAGTATGAATAACTCATTCAGGGAGATTCAATTCTCTTATGAGGACAAAATACATGAACACATCCAAGAGTCATTATTGCTAGGAAGGAGAACAAAGGGAAATATTGCTTGGTATTTTTACGCGTTTTCGAAAGGGGCTTTCTGCGGAAAATCTCCCAGTTTGACAGGAGGGAATCCAGGCATTAATTTAAGGATTTTTCATCACTGCACAAATCCAAGCCTTTTAGCTTGACAGGGTGTGGCCGAGGGGTGTAGCAATGGGTGTGGCATACTTTCTAGTGGCTAGAAGCTGGAGGAAGGGTAAAGTTTTTCGTGCACTGTATACGATTTGTTCATCAATTGCCAAGCAACATTTATTAGTTGTCTACCAGGTGGCAAAACCACCGGTAAATGCCAGAAGTGTACAATTCTAGGGGTCCAGGGGTATGGATCCCTGGAAAAATTTTGTAAATGTGACGTGTAGAATGATTAGGATGCACTTAGTTCTCTTGTTGTCATTGCACCCTGTCACTCAGCTGATATACTGAAAGATGAGCTAGAAACAAAGAAACAAGGATCATTGAATATTAGTCATTGATATTCTGTTGTAGATTATGATAAACGTCCAGAAATGTTCAGCTCTGCAAGGAGAGGATCAGTTATATTTTGAGTGCGGCATCTTACAAGTAGGGTGTAAAAGGTACATGAGAACGTAGAAGCGTAGAAGAGAACGTACAACCATATTCTCCCTCTGGGAGACAGCCTTTGTCTTCCTATCTTTAGCAGATTGGTTGTGCTTTTTACCTCCAGTCTCTTACTTCTTCTCCAGGTTCAACTTTCTGCCAAGCTGGTTGGGAAAATTCACTCGTTTTTCCTGTATACAACACTTGAGTTATATACTATCCAACATCCGTTTTGAAAAAAAAAACAAAAGAAAACTAAATTTGTTTCATTAAAGAAGGGGGAATCCTGTCAAGGAAGGCTTGTCAAGCTGACAGTCCTTGCAAAAGAGTGTTTATTGGTCGTTATTCTGAAAACAGCTTAACCTGTAGTGTTTCAAACTGAAAGTGACAAATTCATCGCTGCACAATATTCAATTCATCACTGCACATTTTGGATTCATCACTGCACAAATTGGTGATCACTTCACCTTAAATTAATCCTTGAAGGAATCCCGATTAAAGCCGAATAAATTACTGAACCTAATTTGACATATCGGGAATGAAACAAGACAGTTCTTAACGTCATTGCTTTGATATTGAGGGATCAGGATTTTTACGCGTTTTTATTTACTAACCCGGTAGTGTCTTGTTAATTTGACAACTATTTTGAAGGATTATTCTGGTAATAGTTTATTGACCCCCTTAAACCCCTGAATTTTGGTAGCCTCTCTAAATATCTTCCAGCCCCCCCCCAACCGGTTTTGGTAATGGCTTCTCCCATACTGCGAGACAGAGCTTGGGCCTTAATTATAAAGGCAATGATGAGAGGTGATCACAATTTATGATCAACTCTGATTAGCCATATTTGATCCTTTATGAGCTTATCATTTGAAGCATCCTCCGCTTGAGTCAAATGACAATTGTTTGATTTAGTTATCTAATGAAATAAACTCGAAGCTTTGATCTATCGATGAAAGCCCGACTTACACTACCTGCCAAAATGAGCTCACCAGTAATAAATAACTCAAGAAACTTCATCTCATCGCAAAAAGTAACTTACTGGGAAGTGTTAGCTTTCTTACACGAAGCAGATAAAATCGGTATTTTATGTTTAAGTATTAAGCAAGGATCAAGCAATCAGCATTTTCAATAAGAAAAACTAATACTGAATGATCTGAATTTGATGATTTTTGTTGTACAAAGACGAAAAATTCAGAATGTAATTGCTCAACTTGCTCATTAAAAGATCACACATAACCAGATTATAAAGAGGATCTAGTTTATCTGAGACATCTAAATACACTCAAGAGCTTACATGTCAGGGAAACAGCCAGAGATACGATCAGAATGAGGGAATGAGGAGACATTGATGGCCAAGTTACATCAGAAATGATATGTTTTTCCAAGAATGCAAATTTGAGTTTATTGTCTTGTAAAATCTAATACAACTAAGATATTGCATTTAGATATCCATGCACGCAAATACATCAAGAACAGAAACGATGAATTGTGTTTTAAAATGTCATTTTTCATTTTTGCCATAACCATTTTATCGTAGCAAGAATGGTCCTTCATGCATTCCAGTAGCCCTTTTTCTCGGACTGCTGAACTTTTCTTTCGTGTTTAGGACATTTCCTTGTCATCCAAGATACACTTCGCGGATCATTTGAAATTCTAATGTTCCTTCGCTTTGGCACTAAAAGTGCTAAAATTTTTCTGCTTTTCTTATTTAGGTCTAGGAATTCACTTGCAGAATAGTACTCAGAAGCTTTAAGAATTGAAAGTGTATTAGAAATCGCTGCTAAAGTTGCTTTTATTGCATTAGTTACATTTGAGTGTATTTTCAAGGCTGGAAATAAAACTAGATATCAGTAAATACAGCATTGCATTGGATAGATGTCATTTTTAGGGTTGGTAGTTGCTTCCAGCCGACTGTGCAAATCCAGGAAACAAGTTTAGGTAGCTATGGCGCACATCAAATTTCTCTGATTTGTTAAGAGGATTGCATCAGTTGGTTACAGAAATTCAAATAAAGGCTGGATATTCATTATAAGGAATTCTTTAATGCAAAGGACCGCGAAAGCAAATGGTTTTGGTGTGTTTTTCATTAACCCTAATCCATATAGGGGTGTCCTTAGCCCATCCCTCGAGGTTTTCTTGCCGCGTTCTTAACCCTATCAGGCCTTGGGTATTTGATGCTCTGGGAAGACTAGCGGGGTCTGATTCAGTCTCCCTTTATTTCTGTTCTGGACAACCTAGAGCCATGAGAGTTTGCTTGTGTATAGAACAGTATATGATAAACCCAAAAATAAAATCTATTTTTAGATATGTCACATGACCCTTCCGTGACGTCACATTATTAAATTTTCAAACTCAATAGGGTTCAGTACTAAAAATTTTCAATTGTTGATTGTGAGAAGACAAAAAGCATTGAAGACACCAGTCCAACTTCATTGTATTCTATGTCTAAATAGCATTTGCTCTGTGAAGAAAAATTAATGAAAAGTGATGACGTCATCATACAGGAATGCAAAGAATTTGCGCATGAGTGATGTGAAAAGCCGCAAAACCATACATGCAAATTAAAAAATAGCTATTTGGTTTGATAGAGCAACAAAAGTAGAATATATTCATCTCCTTTCATCATTTCATCAAATTAGCTGTAGAGTTTATTAGCAATTATTCAAAATTGTGCACAGACATCTCTCGAAAATTGATCGCGCTTACCCACTGGAACGGGTTTAATTTTTTAGAAAAAAATGATTTTTGATTGTGAAAAGGATAAAAACTAAAAGTCAGAAAGTTTCAGCATTGTAAAAGCACTTGGTAAGAACCTACAGACGAAATACCACTAAGGGGGCTGATTGAGCCCCCCCTAGGCTTAATAGGGCTCAAGGACATCGATTATGATCCCTAAATCTCTCTGACTTTTGGTAATTATATATTAATTATATTTTGACCGAAAAAAGTTTCCAGATAATAGAGCTCACAAGTCATGTGACATGTCCATATTTAGAAGTAGGTAGCAGGAAAATAATCGTTTTGTTTATTTCAATGGAAGTATTTCATTAAATTATGAAGTGTTATATACCAAATGAATCAGTAAAAGAAGGGATTTAATTTGATACCGGAATTCTGGAGCTGATGACATCATCATTTTCGATAATGACGTCATTTTGGCTGCTTTTTTGGGCTTATTAGCAGTCTTTTGAATTTTTTGAAATATTTCAATTGACAACATTCCAATAATAAGTTTGCAACAGGGTATTACTTTTTTGCAGCTTGTTTTTTCTAATTTGATAAGGAACAAATCAATGGCACAAATGAAGTCATTAGAGTTGGCTTATTTCTTCCAAAATATCACTTCAAAATCATGATTTCAATAAAATGATATTCTCATATCAAGTGTGCAGTTAACTTAAACCAAATCCTGAATAAAGTTTATACAAAACTTTTTTGAAATTCAACTTTAACTCAGAAGCTTTATTTTAACCGATTCTCCGCTTCATGATGTCATTATGACGTCATAGGGCATGACAGCCACAACCAAACCAAGGCATATGCTTCGAACTACTTGCTTTGTAGCTGTGCCAAGTTGTATCGAATTCTGATCAGTCTAAGGCAGTTTTCAGAGGGGGGTGGGCAAAAATCCCCTTGTAAATGTAAGCTCGAAAAAAAGCCCATATGGATTAGGGTTAAGATAGCTTTCCCTCCTGATTTTAGTATCTACAGTATTAGCTTTTGGTAGAGACATCTAGCACCTTTGATGGATCTCATTTGTAGCGCACTTTTCCTTCAGTTCATGGGATTCATTCAGAAGTGCCCGATATTTAATGCTACCAGCTACAACCACCAATACCCACAGCCCAAAGTGCCAGATTGGAAAAATTCTAGTATCTGTAACAGCTGTGTGTCTTTGGGAAAATCTCTGCACAACACACGTTTTGCTTTATCTTGGAACTCTTCTCACAATTCAGTGATTGCTTACCCCAAACAATGGCAACGTGGACATTCCTGTGATAGTACGTCTGGAATGGAAACATTTTTTAAAATGCCATCCTCTACTGTAGCTTGGAACGGCTCTCTTGATCAGTTGTCGAGCATTTCTTGCAAACATTCTAAGTGTAGTCGTGGACTGACCTGTGCCCAAGAAATTCAAAAATCGGACAAAGTTGGATTCGAGCTCTCCAACCTCTTTCGCCGACCAAGTTTTACCTAACGAGAAAGATTCTTGACTGACTCAAAAAATATGTGGAGTGTCTCACTCCCCACGCCCCTAATTTGCGCCCCTGACACGAGAACTTTTCACTGAGATAAACATGATACCAAATCAAGGTCTCAAATAACCAATCAGGATAAGAAATGTATTTCGACATTTAATTCTTTTGTAAAATTCAATGACGTAAATCAGGCATCAATTCATTGCTGAAGTCTAAAATATTTCAATGTGAAGAAATTTGCCAATTCACGTAGTTAAGGACAGCCAGAGAAATTCATAAAATATTTCCCTTCAACAGATGACGTTAGGAAAATCAAAGGAACCTTAGAGGTAGGTCACTACATGCATCGATTTGGGAATATCTGACATAACTGAAAACCCTTCGAACATGCCCCTTACTGCTGCCAGATGAGGGGCACTCTACTCTTTTGGAAAAGTAGTGTAAACTTTCCAGAATGAAGGATTGTTACCCTTTTCTATGTTCCCCTGTAGTTTTATGAAAACAAGACGATTTTGGCCAAAAGCGTACGGTATATTTGAGGGTGAAATGATCCTCGCTTCGACAGGCCGGTCTCAGTTGCCAGTCGCACACAAAGCATCCATTATTTCCTAGGACCTTATTCGAAGGACAAAATTAGACCGACCGACTGACTAGACTAATATGTGGTAACGAAGGGAGACATTTCCTCAAATATCAAGATCGAGAGGCCAATGCTAAATCATTTTGCAGTAGAGTTAAGAAAAGCAGTAGATTGCAATTCGTACTTGATAGCTGGACTGGTCTTGATTGAATAACTTAACTACTCGCCTTTCACTTTACCAGCATAACTTGCTATGATTAGCATAAATTCTCATTGCAAATATAAAAAAGCGACCTGCCTATTTTGTGTCAATCGCAGCCATGTTTACGATGCAAAATATAATTAAGAAAGGTGTTTCCCTTATTTTCTGAGCATCTGAAGTTATTGGTCATTAAAAACTTTCTTGGACTACGCTCCTTGAGCCGGGACTTATGAAGATGAGTCTCTTGTTTCCCTGTTCTCCTTGACTTTATAATGGCGCGTCACTCTACAGATGCTTGAAGAAAATAGGGCCAAGTTTTTCACTGTTTCATTTTAAGTCCCTCTTGAGCATGGTTTACCGCAGGGATAAAAGGGACTCATCGTCATAAGTCAACCTAGACCCCGCACTCTTCAAGTGCTGCGTACGCTCCCGATGTCCAAATATGGTGCTGCCTCCAAAAAGTTTGGTTTTGTAGGAAACCTCGGTGATGTTTTGGGTTTTGGCCTACAGTGTAGATTCTGAGAACAAAATTTCAAGTAAAGAGGTTAAATAACAGTAGAACGGAAACTCCTTTTGATAATTGCAGTTCCTTTAGGCATGCAGAAAACAAATGATTTTCAAAAGTTTAACTACACCGGCTCGTAGTTTTGAGCCGTTCAGTCTCATCAGAAATAAGCAGATTCTGGTTTACTTTCTGTTCAAGGCTCTTTTATTTGGTTCATTAAAAGACAGGAAATTTTGAAGAGTTAGTTTTGCAAGTAAAACTCTGACCAACCTTTTTTCGTAGATCTAACAAAAGTTGTAAGGCGGATATCACATTGCGATGTGATAACTGGTTTTTACTTTTTCCCCTTTTAAACAGAATGTATTTGCCAAGAGCTTGCTAGCATAAATTCACATACTCCAAAAGAGAGGTAATTTATCAATTCTTTCTGGCAGCTACAGTATACAACTATTTTTGAAGATACCTGCATCGTATCCACAATTGAAAACTTGTGACAACTGGTTTATACTTTGTCTCCTTTTAAAAAGAGTGTATTCAACATTTGCCAAGAGCTTGCTAGCATAAATTCACATTCTCCAAAGAGAGATAATTTTTCAATTCTTTCTGGCAGCCACAGTATAAAATTTCATGATTCCCAAGTCAAGATAAAATTATGTCAAGATTAACTTGTCCAATAGCTGTATCGACTAGCCGCAATGAATAGTCGAAGGAAACGCTCATACAGTACAGCCATTGTTCCTTAAGCTATACCCCAAGAGGGACACTCAGTGCATACGCATACGGTGGGGGGGGAGTCAATCCAAGTAATTTTCAAAACCCAAAAGCAGCACCTCAGGTTCATTGCAACCCAAAAATATCAGCTCATTTTATACTTAAAAATCATTCCAGAAAATTAAACATCCTGAAACAATGCATGTAGAGGTCAGGATTGCCTCTAGCCAATCCAGAAATATCACTTCAAAAATGTTTGATCATAGACATGATTTTAGTTATTTTGACCCAAAAATATCATTTTTGGTAATATTCTAACCCAAAGATATCGGACTTATGTGCAAAGATATGTGCATGTGCCGAGTGCCCCCTGGGAGCAACACTATGAAACAGCATGTGTCAAAGTTATCATCTACAATGGACTATGTTTTTGAATTGGTCAGGGCCAGCATTTAACTTTGTCAGTTCCCTTTAAGGACAATTGAAGAAATTTTTTCCCACTTTTCAGTCTGCGCAAAAAATCAATAACGTACATTTGAGCGTCGTAAAGATCACACATCACACTTCAATTCATAACTGAGTTCTTCTTGAATATTTCAGTGTGAAGAAATGGATCATTTCACGTACAAAAGAATTCCATAAGATATTTTAGACAGTCGTTTTGACTTTTCAAACAAATTTTCTTACATCATGGTCCGCTATTGAGTGGTAGATCCTTAAGCCTCATGGTCTGGTTTTTATTGTATACATTTGAAATGAAAAATGTAAGGAAAACTACTTTGCAACTTTCGCAAGAAGAGAATTGTACCTTGTTCAGAGAAGTTTATCATTGCCCAACGTTTGAGGCAATTTGCAGAGCTTCAGAATACCGGTAACAAAACAAGGGTATTGTATGAAGAATTGTTTTGTAACGAGCATTGTTGACGGCACTGTTAAAACTACAAAGGAATAAAAGAGAAATCTTTTATTTGCCGGTATGTTTCACGTCACCTCATTGGATAGGAGGCTATTAAAGGTCACTATGAGCGAGTGCTGCAGAAAACAGTGTGGAAGGCCTTGCAAGTCAAGCTCAAGCTGCTTCAAACCAAAAGCGAAGCCAAAAAGGTTAGTTTGTTTGATATAAATGTGAAAATGAGGCAAAGTAGGATGTCCCACCTTCTGCCAACAACATCGTAGGGATTTCTCTTGCGTGTGGCCGGCCTCGCTATCTTTGTGGCATCCATTGAAAATATTCTGCTCCTTGCAGCTCAGTTTTAGTCACTTGGTGAAAAGTGGCTGCCCTTTTTGCTCATCATAGTGTTGGTAACTTTCCATCGAAAATAGTTTGATATCCGACTCTTCAGTTCATGGGACCTTGATCATATATACAATTTTGTAAGATATGAGAAAAAGAGGCGTAGAAATGCCCCGAATTTTATCAGTTTTGATGCAAGTAAAGCGCATACCTTTAGAAATATTTTGCCAGAGAGGGGTGTGCATATGCATATTCTTTAGTGAGTTCTCGTAAAGGAAGCTGCGACATCTTCCTCAAGCTGAAGAGCAAGGAGACAAGAACACAGGTGTGCCAGTGCAGTGAGAAAGGTAGGACGTGTTCCTAAGTTATTGACCGTTAGCCGTTTCAGAGTGTTCTCTTTCTATCTGGTCCTAGTCAACGATTCCAGCCAGTTGCCAACTCAGCTTCTAAATGATGGAATGTTAAAACCTCTTTGAGAGATGAATCTGGAATGATCTCAACCCTTGTGTTCTTCTTGTCATAATTCGTGACGCATTTGACGTCAGAAACTTTATGCTTCAAAATGCCTTCCCTGTCATCAGTCAATATATACGTATAGAAAAATATTTGACTCTTGCAAGGAGCCAATCATTTTGCAGAAACCTTGATTGAATTTCGACATACCAATCCACTGCTTCACATCCAGTCAGAACCATTGTTACAGAATGCAATATTTTTTTAGAATATTAATATGCTTACAGTCTACTTATGCCAAGTCGTTGGTAACATGAAGCCTGAAAGTAGTGAAAAGAAGGAGATTGCATCTTACCATCACGACACACAAAATTGAAATACTATTGAAATACTGCAGTGCTGCCTTTCTGTTTCACCATGCTCATCATGTATGGTATGTACTATCTTGCCTGTTTCCTTTAAAAAGAATCGTCAGAGAAATGTGCAGGATTACGGCTTTAGATTCGTATAATTTTGGAACACTGCTTCAAGCGAGCATGCTGTATGCCTGGATAGGACGTATTTACTTATACATATCTACATGGGCATGTATTTTTTGACTGAAATATCCGCAATTTTCAAAGTGCGAAATCACAAAAATGAGCACTAGAGGAGCAAAACGTAGTGACTTGCATGGGATTTTGGTCAAATAGGTATTTTAACAGATTTATCTGGCTAAAAGTAGATGAGAATCTGACTTTAGCGTACTTTGTGAGATATGAGTCATTTCAGAATTTTGCTCACAGACTACTTATTCTCGAGCAAGGCTTCGTAAAACCTAATTCAACACTTAACATGATACTTCCAGTGACTCTGAAGGCCCCGAAGGGAGGGCAGTTTTGAAATGAGCAGTGTATGAGCACCTTAGTTGCTAAGACTAGAACAGAAAAGTCTAAGATAATTTTGAAAGTAACACAAACTGACAACACACTTGCAGCATTCCTGTACAGTTACAGTCACAGTTACAGTTACTTATGTAAGTCCTCAACTATAGTATATACAATATTCTAGGGACTGTACAAAAGTAGGAATAATTACAAGTTACAAATTATAAGCTAATCTAAAACAGTGCGTTTTCACCAAAGATTTAAAACAGTTTATGTCCTTTACACTCCTGATTTTCAATGGTAAGTCATTCCATAAAGTAGGTCCTGCGTGTCTAAAAGACCGAGTGCCAAGAGTCTTACATCTGCAGCGACGAACTTCTAGCAGCAATGCACTACTAGACCTCAGTGTCCTCCTAGGTACATGCCATTTAATCATCTCTTGCAAATAGGTTGGTGCCTCTCCTGATAAACACTTGAATACCAGTAAAAGAATTTTGTACATGATCCGATACTTTACATACAGGTAATCAATGTAATTCTACCATCACAGGTGTAATATGTTCAAATTTAGGAACAAGCATAACCACACGTGCAGCAGCATTCTGAATTATTTGTAATCTAACAAGTACTGAGGCATGCCATAAAATAAAGAGTTGCAATAATCTAAGTTGCTTGTAACAAATTCATGCATAAGTGTCTGAGTAGCTTGCGGCGTAAGAAACTTGCGAATTCTACGCAATCTATATAGCTGGTAAAAAGACCTGGAACATAATGATGCAACATGCTCGTCCATCTTTAGGTGATTATCTTGGTTCACACCCAAGTTTCTAACTGCAGTCGCTGGTACAATGTTCTCACCTCCAACTTTAATTCCATCTAGAGTTATTTTTGCAAGCTGCTGTGGCGTACCGACTAACATTGCTTCTGTCTTTCCATCATTTATCATAAGACGGTTGGTGAGCATCCAGCGTCTAATATCACTAACACAGTCCTCCATTGCAGTAACACTGACCACTGTAAGCTGTAGATTTAGTCTCTGGTCTAAATGATATGTACAACTGATGGTCATCAGCGTATCCATTAACCAGAGGAAGATGTCTGCTAAAAAGATCGTAGAGAGAGCTTATGTACATAACAAAGAGTATTTGCCCCAAGCAGCTGCCCTGTGGTACCCCACAGGCCAAATTATTTGGTTCAGAACGCACATTTTCGACAAGAATTTTTTGTCGTCGACCATCCAGGTAAGATTTAAACCATTCAAGCACAGTTCCAGATATTCCAAATTGACCTTCCAGTGCTGAAAATAAGACACCACGTGAACGGTGTCAAAAGCAGCACTTAGATCAAGAAGCACAAGCAAAGTAACATTTTCACTGTCCATACTCTCAAACATATCAGACTGAACTTTAAGTAAAGCTGTTTCTGTGCTGTGATATTTCCTGTATGACGAAGCATGAGTTGGATTTCATCCATTCGACTCATTGTGGTCTCTCAATTGAGTGACAACTGCTCTTTCGGTGAGTTTCGACAAATATGGCAAATTACTAACAGGCCTAAAATTCTTGAAAATAAGGTCCAGTCCAAATTTCTTTAACAGAGGTATAACCAGAGCGCATTTCCAGGCACTGGGGAAGTATCCTAAGCGAAGAGACAGGTTGATAATTAATGTTATGATGGGAAGCAATAAGTCAAGACATTTTTGAGCAACCAGGTAGGGATGGGATCCAAACTACAACTCTTGCTGGCAGACTTTGTGATTATTTTCGTGACCTCATCCTCAGTCAGCAAGTTAAATTCATAGAAAGCGATGCTAGGATCCTTCGTCTTCATCTCTTCAATGGACTCGATGGATTCATTTTCACAGATTTCATCAATTCTTTCTTGTATAGTCTCAATTTTATGTACAAATAACTGGCTAAAATCATTAGCTAATGCATGAGGATCTTGGTAATCTGGCAACGGACTGCATTTTTTATCGCCTGTTAAGAAGGCAACAACTTTAAACAGCTTCTTTTGATCCCCGGCACAATCATTGAAAAGATCAGTTAGATATTTACATCTTTGAGACTTGAGACAATTTGTAAATTTATCCCTTGCTTTCTTAAAGGCCAATAGGTCAGCCCACAGCAGTTTTGCCAACTGTTTCTCGTTCATGTGACACAAGGGGAGTAGCTCGAGAGCAAATTGTCCCTAAAATTCAAAACCCTACTGCGTTCTCCAAACTATTTTAGGCCAGTAAGATGTGCTGCAAAAAATAATTTTGCTTCTTTTAGGAATTTGGGGATCCCACGAACATACCAGAAATAGGAGTAGCTAAAGCGTTTAAAACATCCTCAAGAAATTTCAAGTAGTTCGTAGCTCAGAAGTTTTAGATAGCTTCAAAGATGTCTTACGAAGGTGTCCTTCAAGGGTTTCTAACAATTTGAAATACGGATGAAATTGTCAGGTAAAAAGAAATTCTGAAATCAGAAAAAAACCTGAGCTAGAAAAATGAGCAAACAGTTATTGCGCACTCCTGGGGTTTTCAGCAAAGTAGGACTATCCCTTTGCATATAAGGGTCATTTGCTCTAGAACTACTCATTGTTCAAATCTACTCTCATAATTCAATCTTTATATCCATCCCCACATTAACTACCTTAGGAAAACCCTCTTCATGAAACCATTAATAAATTCTGTCACTTAGGCATTTCTTCTTGGTTTTATGCAGATGAAAAATCCTTATTTTGAAAGGAGGACTGTTTGCTTCTGCAATGCTCTTGCGCTTATCAGATGAGATCCTCAGATTCTGTAAAGTTGGAAGATAGTCCTAGCAATGATTTATTGCTAATAATCTTAGTTAGTAGGTGCAGATCGGGCCAGGAAGAGGCAACTCTTAACTTTGTCATGTATTTGAACACAGGGAATGAACAAACGTTCGTGCAAATCTTTCCCCTACTAATGCCCTACTTTAATCATTTGTTTTGCCAACAAACGAGCTTTTTACTATGCTTGTTTTGTTGTTTGTGTTTGCAGCTAAGCTTTCATACTCTTTTGGATGTTTTTACGATTCTGAAGTCTTGGAATGGTTAACCAAGAAAAGACAAACTCGGTGCTCAGCAACGGTATGTAACAAGATCCGTAACGGAAGTGTAAAAATCAGCCGCCTATTTATTCTGCGCTTGCTTACCTGTAACACTTTTATTCCTTTCATCGACAGAAAAGTCTTCTTCTTGAGCATTGTAAACGCTTTTGAACCGTAAAAACTTTGAAGCGGATCAAAACTGTACTGGTACTTTTTAAAACTGTCCTGTCGGTAGCGGGGGGGCTGGGGGGGGGGCTTCAGCCCCCAATAATTAACTGAGGTTTACTGATTTTGTAATTGAAAAAGGCTGTAAAAGCCAAGGTCGTTAGAAAGAAGATTAAAATTTGCACATATTCGAGGAAGCTACCAGAATCTATTAAAAATGCAATATTTTTTTAATTTCGTGAGGGTCGAAAAATTCAAAACTTTCATGGAAAGACTCTCATTAGTCGTGATCATTTGCTTCCGTCAATAGCACATTTTCCAACACTGGGGCGTTTTCCAACGAGCTAAGGGGAGAGGTCATGAAAAGTTTTCCCGGGGGCAAGCCACCGTACCCCCCACCCTTGCTCGTTTCTCCTTACAGCCCCCCCAATATGAATTTCGTTCCGACGGGCCTGTACATATCTTAATTTGGTCTTTGAGGAACTTCAACAAGAACAAGCCTGTCATACTCTTGCCGACTTGAGTTCTCATAAAAATCAAACCAACCACATAGTGGGAGGAAAGTCATCAACTATCCTTTATTCCCAGCAAAGGGACCCACGAGGTGCCAGATGGTCACCTCAAGAGGAAGGTCCAGGACACTGCTTTGAAAAGCATAGCTCCCCTCAGTTTCCTAAAACTACCTTCGGATGCTAGGTAAATAGGAAGAAATATGCATTCTCTTCAAATTCATAAGACTGGTGTTAATGTTCATCCACACTGAACATTCTCAAACAGTTCACATAAAAAGGACCAACCTCAGAAAGCATTAGCCATCGAGCATTGCGGTCAATGCTAAACTGCAACAATATGGGTGGCAAACTAAATAGAACTCTTGCTAATTTTGGAATCGTAAGAAATTCGAAATCCAGTGAAGGAAATTTACAACAACGGTCTAGTCCGTTTACAGAGAAAGGATGTTTTGTAAGTCATACTCTTGTGAAGGCACAATTCAGAAAGGCCTCAGAGTGCTAAATATCTTGGCTTGTTTGCATCCGAATTTCTTCTATAAAGATTATTCGTACAGCTTCCTGCCTTTATTATAGAGAAAGAATAAATCTGGGACCAGTTGGAGTTTATTTGACTCTTAACTTTGAATATCATTGCTATCAAAGGAAGATTTATATTCAGTATCATCAAATTTGGAACACAATGTCTATCCACCCTTGAGAACTATGCATCAAATGGCACTAATCTGCGAATGAACGTTGCAAACCATGCAATTTGCGTACTTTATCGCATAAATTGGGATAAGAGAATTGGGAGTTCTGTCGGGATCAGTCCCAGAAAATTGTCTCCCTCCCCTTCATTTGTGAAATAGTTAGAAAGAAATTACATAGGAAGTTGCAAATAGGTGGCTTTCAAAGGTCAGAAAGTTTAATTGCCATTATTCGTCTCCTTGCAAAGCTATCAGAAAAATTGATAAGGGGACAATTTGTCAAATTTGCCCTTCAACCAAAATAGGGTTAAGCAAGTAAAGGTTAACAAAAGCCTCATGACACGCATCAGCTTAAATTACGATTTGTGGCCCAATGAGGACTGCCACAACGAGCACCTAATGAGTCAGCGACTGTTACAGACCTTTTAAACTTTTTTGATTGATCAGCATTGCATCCCACCTATCTAGAAGATTATCATTATTCAACAGCTTGAGAGCAACAAGGATTTCTCCTTTTTCGGTGCAAACAGAAAAATCTGTTATTTATCTGGAAAAGTCGAGAAAATTAAAACGTGGCAAAGATGAGAAACGAGTCACAGATCTCCGTTTTAATTTTCTCGATTTTTCCTGATAATTCAGAAGATAATCGGGTATATCAAAAGAGCCAAACCACAACAGTTTTATCAGACGTGTTTTGATTTCATGTAGGACTAGAAAGCTTGGAAAATCACAAAGTTTGAAGTTAAAGCTTTAATTTGTTTTTATACACCTATCGAGGAGGCGATGTTAGCAAACAATAATGACAAACATCATGAAAAGGGTTGATGTATTACCTTTTATCTTGAGTTTCATTGTATGCAGTGTTTATCATATTTTGTTGCTGTAAGGGGGACTAGGAAACCATTAGCTTTTACACCAAGTGAAACATGCGATGTAATTTTTGCAGCCTTTCACCCACTTTCATTCCTCTATGCATGAACATCAGAAAGATTAGCCTTTCGTATCCATGTTGGAGAGACAAACAAAGTTGTTTCGAATGCAAAGGTAAAGATTCCTTTCAAGTGAGAGTTGTTGTTTGGAAGACAAATTTTCTTGAGCTAGTGATGCTATTTTCAGGGAGTTTGATGTAGTGAAGATAGCATTTCTGTAGGATTGTATTTTCTTGTTAATCATCTGAGACGTACCTGTGTACAAAGCTTAAAAGCCTGTTAACAAAACAACATTGGTATTAAAAACTTTAACCTTGGAAGCGCATGAAATGCGAGATGGGGTAATGAGGATAGCCAAGTTGATTGATTGATCAAAGGCACTTGTAATATTGTGTCGCTATTAAAGACCCTCTGCTAACCATTAGGCTTTGCGATCATCCTTTGTTATGGACAAACAAGCAACTGGAGACGGCACGTGCGAGGTATGGGAGGTATTTCCGTCTCTTAGGCCCCTTTTCAAATTAGAGAAAGAGAAATATCAAAATTTGAACTCTACACCTTTGTCTATGCTTAAGACCCATTGTCAAACGTGATCCTTTGTCCACTGAATGAAACGCAAGGCAAAGAGACCTTCGGCCAGAAATGACTTTCAGATAATACGAAAGTCCAATTTGGCGCCACAAAGGATCATGGTTAGCAGTGACTCTTTAATTCTCGTCTGTGCTCTTTATAGCCTCTCGCAGGATGACTATTCTTCATTTCAAGTGCATTATCGCGCGCATCCATTTATGACAAATTACATAACGCGATGCTGATTGTGAAAGAATTCAGCTTATCTGTCTTTTTGAAAAAGGAAAGAACAAAGCACTCTGTCGCATAATCATGTTAAGGTTACGGTAAACGTTTGTGACATGAAAATTGGTTTTCGCTCCCTAAAAGCCGAACTATTAACGGAATCTTGGTAAACTTTATATCATTCGATCCACAAGAATTTGGGATTCTAACCATATCAAAATCATTTGCAAACATTGTAAAATAAAATTTTTGCTCAAAAAATTTTGGCAAATTATTGCTCAAAAGAGTGCACCACCTTCAAAAGCTATTTTGTCTTGTCTGACTTACATCAGCAGGAAGTGTAGATCCTGAACTTTTAAAGTGTGTCTGGAATTTTTCAAATTCCTTCTCCCTTTAAAACTACATGCTATCAAAAACTAGCAAATGACTTTTTTGCCCCCTTTCCACAGTTGTGTTTGGCTATAAAAGACGGGCCAGGACACATACAAAGAATTTACGACATAGTTTAAAAGTTCCATGTCTGTCCTAGCCACGTGCAAATTTTCGAGCCATTCGATTGGCTCAAAGGGTACAAAATAGCTTTTTCGTATCTGTACCTTGTTGATTTGTGAGTCCTGAGAAAAAGGGATTTTAGTTACAAGCACTAGTAAAGTAAACATCAGGATCACATAAACCACACTAATCCGGATCAAGCCATTTAGGCTTAAAAGTCAATTAGTCTTCAAATAATTACCCAATAAACACAACCATACAAGAACGCGCAATGCTATTTCACACAAACCACAAGGATTTATGGACTATCGGCTTAACAGCTCAAGTGGTTAGGTATGGATTTTGAAGACCGAGAACAAAAACTTTGATTAAAGAATTATGGAAACCTTCGTTTACATGATATTTCTTCCATTTTCAAATATTATGTTGGCTTCAAACAAGGTATCATTATGTGCCTTGAAACTTCAGCTAACAGAATATGACAAAATCGAAACATTGATATTTTCACCCAGAAAACGTTTACCGTAACCTTAACTATGAAAGTGAGAGAGAGCAGTATTTCTAGGAATGGCTGGAAATTGCATTTTCGCCTGCTTTGGAACATAGCAAGCAGGGGCGGAGCCTGCTTTGGGAACGTGGGGTGGACAAGAGGTAAAATTTATTGCCAGAAGGTATATCTAACTAATGTTTTTTATATCGTTTTGCTTAGAAATAAACACCGACCTGAGGAAGTCAGGGTGGCATGCCCACCCCAGCCCACCCCGCGGCGCTGCCCATGAAAGTAAATGATATGACATGCAATATTGTCGTTTTTATGTGGATATTTGCATCATTGTAGGTAGCAAGTGACGAGAAAAGCATTTTGACGTGAAATTGTCGGATGAGATTATCAGACCTGTGAATCAATTGAGACCTTCAGCAGATCTGCGAGCCAGTTTTGAAGTAGATTTTTATTGGTAGAAAAACGGCTGATCATAGTTGTGTACAGTACGCCAAAGAGCTTACCGAAGCTATTTTGGCATTTTGAAGCATTCTTTATCGATAGGAAAATGAAAATTGATCTTAAACCGTTATTGATCAATTCATTTCAAATTCTGCTGACTTTTGCCTGTGCATGGCGTTATCATAAATCTCACACGACATCTAATTTCGCACCGACTTTGATTCATAATTTCATTACGAACATGGCGTTATAGGTAAGAATGCTTGCTTGCGTGAACCAAATACAATGAACCATGGATGTATCATATGAAAACTGATGTTTACGGAAAAATGATTGGTACCATTTCTAGTCAAATTGCAAGTCGAAAGCGTATTATCGATTTATGCTTGGATAAATTTTCTAAGAATTCTGCTCAAAAATGTGGACATTTCATACACAAGTGACCAATTACATGAAAAGTACCCGTCGTTAATTTCGTAAGTCAAAACTAAAAATACAGTGTTTCTACTCTTCATGCCTTATATTGCAAGTCTACAGCCAGAACAAGTCTGATTTGTTGGCCTGTTCGCCCCTATGGAGATTAGCGTCGTTGATTCTGTGAGAGGTCAACTGATAAAACTCAATACATCGTGGTAAAATAGTTCCTTAATTCCGTCTTGATTGTAATTGTGTAATATTGACATCTTGAGTCCCATAGAATATGAACCTTAAACAGGGGGGGATCCAGCCTGAACTTTAAGGAGGGCAACTTGCAGAGAGGACCCCAAGTAGTGTCCTCTTGTGATGCCTTTGGGCTATCAAATTTGATGACTGCTAAAACATGTTTTACCAAGAACAGCAGTTCTCCCATTGATGTCATCCCTACAAATCGGCCGAGATCATTAAAAAAACTTCCATGTTTGAAACTGACTTAAAGGGACAGGGTCACGTAATGTAAACAAACTTCTTTCGAAACGACTACTTTGCAGTATTTTTGATAGGCTATATCACAGTGATTTTGCACTACTTTTCTAAAAATGAATGTGTTAGTTTGAAGAGGGACTCTTGTACTTCGTAGAGAAACAAACGAAACACTCATATGTTGTACGATTGCAGAGATACTGGTGGCTTTTTAGAAGTAATTTCAGGGTGGATTCACCCCATCCACCAAAATCTGTCAAGAACACAATGGCCACGTGTGAGCCACAATATAGATTCTAGAGATAGTAGGTTTCTTTACGATTACGTGACCCTGCACCTTTAAAGTACATATGTCATGAACCTAATTGGTTCTCGCGATACAATTCTCTCTGTTGTTTATAACAAAAGCACAAGATCGAAGCTGAATTTTGATTGCAATGAAAATTCGTGAGGCAGAAATGAAAGGTCACAAAACAATAAAATTCCACTCCACACTTCTTTGTTGTATTAACCAATTGCTAATGTGACATATGTCCTTTAAGTGACTATCACAGTCTTGTCATAACGGTTATGAAGTCTCATCTCCCTAGACTTAAGCCTAAGATAATCAAGTATCGCAGCTACAAAACGTTTGACGCCGGACATTTTTTGTCAGATATAAAGCTGACGAAATTTGGCGCTTCTGACGATCCTCATCAAGCTTATAATGATCTTGTGTGTACTTTTCGAAAATTGGTTGACAAACATGCCCCCCAAAAAACAAAGGTGCTACGAGGAAAAAGTGCTTCTTTCATGACTAGGAAATTAAGAAAAGAAATTTATACCAGAACGAGGTTGCTAACGAGATACAAGAAAAATCCTACGAAAGAAAATGAACGAAAACTTAAGCGACAAATATATAAATGTGTTTCCTTTTGAAAAAGGCAATTAAGCTGCATTTCAAACAAGCAACAGAAAATGGACTTGTATCGAATCGAGCTTTCTAGAACCTTGTTAAACCTTTTCCCTCCAACAAAGGAGGTTTAGCTGGTAGTGAAATTTTCTTAGTTAAAAATGATGAAATCGTAACTGACGACCGACAACTGAAATATTTAACGATCATTACATTAACATAGTAGAAAAGTCTAGCGGTGTAAAACCATGAAACATTGCAGATACGGTTGCAACTGATGATTATCAGCAAATCATTAGGCTGTTTCTTCAAAAATACAAACCATCCAAGTATTTTAGCTATCATTCACAATTCTGAAAACATTTCAATTCATTTTCCTTTCAAGAGGCACAAGTTTGTCAAGTTGGGGAGCAACTAAGGTCTTTGGACGGTAGGAAGTCAACGGGTGAAGATCAAATACAACCCAAAACTTGTGCTGTTGGCTGCTGGTGAGCTTGCAGCCCCTTTAACAGATGCCATTAACAGCAACATACATAACTATAGGTCCCCAGATAATGGAAAACGAGCTGCGGTATGTCTTTTGGAAAAGCGAGGCCAATCCTACAGTTGAGGGAAACTTTCGTCCACTCAGTAGTCTAAATTTATTTTCCAAAATCTATGAAAAGATTTTGAAAACCCAACTTATCCCTTACTTAGATGAAACCCTTTCACTCTTCATCGCTGTCTATAGAAAAGCACACGGCACACAACATGTCCTGATAAGAGAGATAGAAGAATGAAGGGTTAAACACGATAATGATAATATTGTAATAGCTATCCTCATGTATCTATCGAAACCCTTCGATTGTATTCCACAGGATTTAGTTACAGCCAAATTACATGCCTATGGTTTTGATGAAAATGCTTTGGTCCTTATATACTCTTACTTGAAACGGATGAAACAGTCTGTTAGAATCAATAATACATATAGCTCTTTCCAAACAATTTTATCAGGGGAACCTCGAGGCTCTGTTTTGGGTCCTGTTCTTTTCAATCTATATATATAAGCGATGAAGAGTTTTGTTACGCACATTCCTGTTTGTGACACTTTCCCACACGCAGCTCCTCACGCCTACTGCTTACCTCCAAAAATGTCAGAAGAACGATGAAAAATAACTGACGATACTGACGATAAAGGCTTGCCTGTGGTCCAATACTTTTCTTCGTACAGTATCTTGGGGTAATGTGAGGAGAGGTTTTATACCCAACTTTTAGCAATTCAATTCAACAATAGGCCTTAACCTTCGACCTTTCTTTGTGGATGCTGATGGCAGCCACAGAAATGTGATGGCAGCGTTCAATCTTAGCTAAAAACAAGTTTTGCAGTTGCTTTTCCCAACACCGAGGGAGTAAAAGCTTGCAAATAGTTGATATTATGTTAGCTGCAGTATCTATCTGGCTCATGGTAAAGTATTTTGATACTCAAGTAGGATATAGCGAAGTTATTACCCTATTTTGCAGAGGCTCTCCTCTTGCTTTTGTCGCAGTGTTACAAATTCAGAGTTTGCTCTTGTAGTTTGTTAAGTCTTCTGCTTATAAATTTACTGATTGCAACATATAGATTCTTTACTCAATTCTTAGTAAAGATTTAGCTCAAGTTACAAAGTGATTGCTCTTGAAACTGATTTTTGACGATTTTAAAGGCCATACGCATAGCCTGAGTTTCTCTGCTTCAGCCAAAAATGGCATACAGTACAAATCAGATTTGCGACCCTTGGAACAAAGGGTCGTCATTTCCAAATGCTAAGGGGGTAACCGGCCGAAGGCCAAAACCAAAAAATCCTGTTTGCCTGAATAGAGAATGTTTGATCGCAAGTACAGAGCTTGAGTGTTCTTTAACCAAGCTATGTTACCAAAGTAGAGTATGATTAAAGTAATTTATGCAATATTTTCCAAAATTCCAAATATGAATTCATCACAGCAAGGGAGAATCCTCTGCTATTACAAAATGGGTGACGTGGAAATAACCTCAATAACAGTTCAACAATTCACTCATCGCTGGGGCCAACCTAGAAAACATAACTGAGGTGTGCAGAGTCCGAATTTGGCAAAACAGTGCTTGCATTTGGGGACAAAGCAGCTATTTTTTGGGCTCTGTTGTTGAATGAATATAACGCAAATTTTGTAATGAATTAAGCAATGCTTACTTTGAGTGTGGTCCAGTAACTGCCTTTGCTACTCCCCTGCGTCATCGCCTTTCCATTATTTCAAAATTATGTAGATGTCCGTAAATAATGATGAAAGGTGAGGAAAATCTGTTTTAAGGTCGATGACCCTTGGAATAAAGGTCATCGACCATGTTAAAGGCCATGTTACCAGGTCTGAAATTATTGGTTATCAGTCTTTGGTCTATTTTTCAACGAGTTAGTAAATGACTTCGTGATTATTATTTTTCTAGCAGTATCATCTTTTGTATTACGTTGTTTACGAACTCTGAATTAGAATTCAGCACAAAAAGATTCAGTAATGGACTGCTCTTCTGTTGTAAGGTCATTTCTAAAGTCCTTTAACTTGTATCATGTGTGCAGTCGTTAGCTTGCCAACTCGCAATACTAAAAATCTGCTCCATCACGTCCTGTGTTCATCATTCGCACAAAAATTTCGACATTCTTTTCACCGGACCCGAGGACTCTGCGACCCGGACTTACAATCCCGAAAAATACGACATACGGCCCCGGTCCCAAATTTTAGGTTTTTGGTTAACAAGACTTTGTTATGATGTATTAATACTTCATAATCATGAATCATTTTGCTGTGATACAGTGATACCCATGGCTAGCAATTAGTGCAGATAGTCAAAATGATACCGACAAGCATATGATATCTGAAGCATTGCTATTTAAATACGCATGGTCTTTAATGTCAACAGTGATGCTCATGAGTGACTGAGGATCTGGATTAGAATGAAGAAATGTTTGCATTTAAGATATAGCTTTGTTGCTTCTTTGTTATTTTTCTAAAAAAATTGGAAAGGCTAGAAAGACAGGAGTAGCCCTAACGGTGGAAATGCTTCATTGCTCTCTATTCTGTGCCTGTTAATTTCATAGCCTTCCCACCCAAATTTGCTTTCTCTGATTTGAATCAATGTGGATATTAAGCATAGATATCAATCGATTCCATTTGCAATAAGAGGGGCTGGTTTTTTTTACAACAACTGGCTTTCAGATTTCTTGCTTCCTTCTTAGCTCTGTACGAATATACGGAATTCTGCTTGACCAAGAAAACTTTGACACGTAGGTACTTGTGTGCTATCTAAACTATCGGTGGTGAAACATGTTATAATATCAAACATTGGACAGGGTTCGTACGTATAGTCTAAGGTCATAGGGTCCAATGTCATAAGGTCCGGGGTGGTGCGGTCGTACTCCCATGCCACTGAATCCTCCATGTAACCACTTGCTAAGCAATCACTTATCTTGAGGCAAGGGGTTACGTATGGGAAGCAACAAGATATTCCATATTTCAATGAAATCGAAGTCTATTCAAATGAAAGGCTGAATTCTAGCATACAGTAGTATTTTCTCACAGTACACTTTATATTTGGTTCCTTACATATCAATTCACACATCTTTATTAAAAGTGTACAATGGAACGAATGTTTCTTTCATAAAAAACTGCTCGTAAGAAACTCCACTCTTAGATCATCAAAAGTTAAGAATCTCCTCTGCGATGAAATATAACTTAGAGGCTATTCATATTATTCAAGGACGGCCTTCGCATAATTTTACTTATTTTCACTTATTTCCTGTATCATATTACTGCGAGGGCACTTGAGCAATTTTAAAGATTAATTGGCCTCTGTAACAGTGGAAGAATTTCTGGGAGATTGGGGGACACTGCCCCAAAATTCAGAAGGGTATTTCCTTCCAAAACTTTTGATACATCTTTGGCAGAAATCCTTTTGTTTCCAAGAGTGTTCCACCAAAATCCGCCAAACTCCTTCTGTTCTGAAAAATCTCGCACGCTTTTTCGAAAGAGTGAAATGCCACTCGCCAAATTCGAAAAGATAAGGAAATCTTACTAAAAAGTTGGAAATCCTTAGGTTGTATATTCAAACCGGCAATGAAAAGCCGAGTCACCATGGAGAAAAATTAGAGTTCTTATCGGAAAAAAGCAAGTAAAAAGGATATGATCAAACATCATATCATTCTGCTTTTAGAGAAGAAATTGGTCGTGTAAATTAGCAATATTCCCCATGGAGCGTAGAGGGGAGAGGTTTTCTGCTCAAAGATTGACCATTCAAAGAAGTACCATGGGAGCCATCTTTTATTTAGATATTTGAAACGATTCTATGTATGACATGTGTGACACATCTATGAATGCAATGGGCTCCAGTTTGACCTAAATTTTATGAAGGGAAGCGACCGTCGGAGGCCATTTCCAATTCCTTGTTAGTCGCTGGTTGCGAGACAGATGTATGGATCGATAGATTTTGAGCATCAATAGTCAGCTTTTAATGGGCAATTGACGATTGTGCTAAAGATGGCGTCGAGGAATTTCTAACCAAGATCCTTTGCGGTTTTGAATAAAGCAGCCAATCAGATCAATCGAAATTCAGGGTGACGCAAACCATCATGGTAAAAAATTCCTGTCCGCCATCTTTAGCGCAATCGTATATTGTCAGTGTCACTCTTGTTCTTTGCAGGCATGCTGCAAGGTCAGGCTACTTGAAGGTCAAATTTGGACTAAGTAAGCAGAAATATGTATCCAGTTTACTTTGTAGTAGATGAACTGATGGAATAGTCATCCAAATTCAAATTTTTAACATCAGTTTCACTACTACAGTGGAGACTCATATTTCTTTACCAGGCAAAGTTTGATTTTCAGAATATCGGAAAATGCAGCCTGTACACAAACGACTCTGTGTGACAATAGCTCCTTAAGAGCTCATGATCGCATAGAGCAATCAAAGGATGCATCAGTCTTGAGAAAAATTTGCAGGAACCAACTTTAACATTTGAATGAATTTCAAAAAGAGGCCAGGGGTAAAGGCAAAATTGTCTCCTTAATCATTCTCATAATCAATAATCATTCTCATAATTCTCATAATCATTATCGGGGTGAGTGGCCGAGTGGCTTATACAGTCTTCGTCAGGTGACTGAAGTTAAGCTTGGTCGAGTGAGGTCAGATTTCGGATGGGTGACCACTGAGGCCTGACCTCGCAACTCACCTCGCCGTCCTTCGGAAGGGACGTTAAACTAGGGGTCCCGTGCCTGGATGCGGCATGCACAGTGGGCCTAAATTAGCTTTCAGTAGCTAGAAATCCTGACAAGCCCACTCAAAATAAATTGAAAACAAAAACAAAAACAAAATTCTGAAGCTAAGACACGTGAGGGAACTCTGAAGCATCTGCTACTGATTTCATGTATTGAAAACATAACAATTTTGTACAGGTTTATGTGAGGCTTATTCGGGGATACAGGAATGTTTTCAAAGGTGCATGTCTGATTTTCTCATTTTCTGGCGTATAGCATACCATTCTTAGTTATTTTAGCTCCAGTGAATGATCATAACAGCTCTGATTTCATGCAGTGTTGGGAACTTGGCTTTTTAGGCCAAATGTTGCTCTGTTCTCTTATTGCTGGCTTCAAAAATTAAATTTTGCTTTTGGCTTATTTTCGGCTTCTTTTGAGATTTTCGTCAATTTTCATTCAATTCTCTTCAAACTTGACTACATTTCTAAACTGATTTGTTTTCTAAGCCTACCATGTTGTAGGACAATCACAATCTAGAACACTTTTCTTTGCAAGACAACATCAAAGACAAAGGTTTTTAAACCGGAGCTACACAATATAGTATGTGAAAACCATGGAATGCAAGTGTCCATTGTTTGAAATAACAATAGAAGAATAGGTGATACAACTACGTTATTGTTTCGTAAGGTTTTGGCTTTTTTCCAACCTCCGTTTGGCTTCGCGGCGGATTTCCTGATTTCATGCTGAATATGAATGAGTACAGTAACCATAAAAAGCCCTCTGCAAGAGCTAGGAATGTTAAAGCGCGAGCGAAGCTCGCGTTTTTACTTCGTAGTACTTACATAAACGATCTATGATTGTTCATCAACCGATCAACATTACATAATTATGCTCACGATAACACTCTAGCTTATTTTTCCAAGACCCTATCAAATTTGATCGAGGTACTGGAAGAAGAAGCTGGAGTTGCTTTAACTTGGCTAGAACAAAATCAAATGAAAGCCAGTCCAGATTAATGCACTCCTCATTAGAAAGGATCAAACGAATACTAGTGGAGAGAGATTTAACATCTAAGGCAAAATGATCAAATCAGAAGAAACTGTCAAAGTGCTGGTGATTCAGCTTGATCATAAGCTAAATTTCTAACAGCATATCTCTGAACTTTGTACAAAAGCCGCATTACAAGTCAATGTCTTGAAAAGACTCAAACAATTTATTGGTTTTAATGAAAGGAATATCCTTGTGCAAAGTTTCGTTTATTCAAATTTTGATTATTGTCCTCTTGTGTCGTACTTCTCATCAGCTAAAGCTTTGAAGAAAAATTGAAAAGATTCAAGAACATGCCCTTAGATTTTTATACAATGATCACCATACTTCTTGCAGCGACCTACTTTTGAAGTCAGAAAGGTGTACTATGCATGTTTCTCGTCTGAGAGTTCTTTGTATAGAGGTTTTTAAGACACTGAAAAATATAAACCAATAATTGATGCATGACATTTTCAAAATAAAATCGTCTATTTACTCACCACGAAACCCAAATGATTTACAGCATTACAGACCAAAGGAAGCTACTTTTGGCTCTAATAGCCTTCGATCTTTAGGACCTCTAATATGGAATGGGCTGTCGAATGAAATAAAGTCTGCCGAAAATTTGAATATTTTTAAACACATGATAAAAAAGTGGGATGGCCAAAACTGCAAATGCAATACTTGTCAGCATGTGACAGAGGCTTAATCTTTCATTAGACCAAGTAAACATATACATATATTGTATCTGTCTATTAATTTATTGATTTAGATTAGTTTATTGTATATAGAAAGCTAGATTGAAGTAATCGATATAAAATAAAAAGAAAAGCAAACAAACAAGCCAAGAATGGAATAAAGTGGGATTCACGCCGCTGGCGTGCGAAGATGTTTGATCGGAATTTTACTACAATGACTTTACCTTCATGTAAAGTTCAAGCATACCAGGTGACCCAATAAAGTGAATCGTGGTGAAATATAAGCAAAACTGGAGTATATTACGGATCTTTAACATTCCTTTGTGTGCTTTTCAGTTAACTCAATAGTGGCTGGGCTATCTGACACTCATATTTTGTTTGGCGGGGGGGGGGGGCAAAAAGCCACCCTACCATATCTTGACTGGTATTGGGTAAAGCAACCAAATTTAGTGTGATAATAGCCTCAGGCATGTAATTTATGAAAATATAACAATTTGCCTAAAACCTGCCATCACTTTTGCTCACTCAAATCAGCAGTTTTCTTTGTTTGGTCAAGAAAAGTGGCGAAATCGGTCGAATATGGAAAATCGCGATAAAATTAAGTTTGGAGCGCAGTTTCCATCCGAACATGCTGGTTATAATAGAATACATCAAAAAGCATTACTCGACGAACGAAATATGCAAAATATTGCAATTTTGCTACCTTTTTCATTAAAATTGAGATTTGAGAATTTGCCATTATGACAGGGTCAGTCTCAGAACATTGTCCTCCTCCTCCTTATTCGTTGAAATATTTTAATGAAACTTTGTGAGAAGCTGCATAACAGGCCAAAGCAAAGAGTCAAAAGTTTTCGAGACCCTAATCTTTCTCCTGGCAGAATCATTGAAACAAATCTAAGACCAAGCTAATCTTAGACATCACGCAGCTTTAACATTGCCTTGAAGTTAAGGGAAATACCTGGTTTTGCAAGTTACCTGGTTTCGAAACATGTACCAAGATCACAGAAATAGCTTGCCAAGCTGACAAAAGTCTTCATCATGGTAAAGTACAAAGTTCATCTGAAGTTACCAGATATAATTTTTTTGCTAGAAATGAAGCATCTTCTAAACTACTGTTGGTCAAAGTTGTTTTTCATGGGTCAAATATGTTTTCCATGTCTAAATTTTGACACCCATCCCCCGAAGGAATGAAGTAACAATCATCTATCATATATTGTCCTTCAAACAAATTCATAAAGACAAGAGCTAATGATTGATAAGGTAGTCAAATGTGCATGATTTTTGCTAATAATTTTCACTTGTTAGCTAAATCCGTGGGTAGACTTCAATTCTTTTCCCTAACTTTCATTGACAAGGCAAGTTAGTGCTTCTCATATCTTGGTATTTATTCATATTTCCATGACTCAATTCTTTGCTTAGACAAAAACAATTAATCACGAATTAACTACAACTTACATACGTGTTCTTTGCATCCATATTTTATTTTGAAAAATCTGGCCTAAAGTTTACTAAGAAATACATTGTTTTTTAGTTAACCAGTTGTGACAAGGGTAGTCCTTGAGTTGTTTTAATTTGTTCGTCGTATGACACAAATCGGTCTTATGAGAAAGAACCTACATCCTGAAAAAATGCTGTCAGTTCTCATTTCAGCTTTCCTTTGCAAGAAATAAGTTCGAATTCATTAATATTTAGTAATTACTATAAGTTAAAGTACATAATAAAAATGCAGAGGATACAAGTACGATATCAAATGCAATGTAAAGTAGAGCAACAGTTGCTAACCATTCATAGCTTCCGATTTATGATGTGAAACATATGCATTTGGCCACAAAAATATCTCATGAATCTTATTAAGTGTCAGGAAGGGTACTCTGGTATACGAAGGATAGAACACTCAAGATATTTTCTCAGGTCTAAGATTTTGGCAAGGCCTGCTTTTTTGGGTCAGCTATTTGTATCTTTGTTTTTGATTGGATACCATTTTTCTTTGTCCCTAATGTGGGGATGATGCAGGAAGTCAAGCAAGCAACAGTATTAAATCAGTTCGTAATATACAAGTAGGAGGAGTGCTTGACCAGAATTAAGATGAGGGTATGCCGCCAGCATCTTCAAAATGATACCGTTGGCTAGACAAATTTTGGTGAAAGTGATGCCCATGGCCAGACTAAATTCTCCATCAAAGGTGCATTATGTCGACATTTTCCTGAACAAAATTGCCAAAGTTTAGCCTTTTCTTGACCAAGCTTGCCAAAGTTTCCGGTTTCTAAACACCAATAACCAAAGTATTGCCCCTTCTCGATCAAAATTGCCGAAAAGTATACCCTTGGGAAGACAAGGAGTCCGAAACAGTAACGCAGCAGCGATGGTATATGAAATTTGTACCAAAATGACATTTGAGGGCCCCTCGTCTAGAATCAGGACAATCGATTTATTGCAATTCCACCAAAAATTTCAGTTTGCAAAATTGTAAGAAAATGTTAGTTATGACATCATATGATTGATGACGTCATAAATATTTTTCATCTTCATCAAAATGTAGAAAATCATAAATCAATTAAAAGCTATAATCAAGCTGAATTCATTTGTGTCATTCATATGTTAATCTGTTAAATACCTGTTAAAAGCTATGCATATTTGTTCTGAACAAAGTTAGCGATGACGTCTCCAAAATGATACTTCCGGTCAAAAATAAAAGAGTATCAATTCAATTCTTGATCTCCAAGGTCGATTTAGTAGAAACGGAACACAAAATCAGTAGTTAGCATGGTTGATAGATTGTGAAACAATATTTCATGTCTAAAAGATTGGTTCCCCTATGTAAAATAGGGCTAAAATAGTTCCGTTGCTATTAGAACGTAATACCTCGAGCCGAAAAGTAGTCGTTTTCTTCTTATATTCATTATGAATTGAAACTGATTAAAATGAATACATAGATAATGCACCGTTTTTGCGTAGGAAGGCACAAGGCCGCTGGTACTTACAATTTTACAAATAAAACTTTAAAGGCCAAGGCAAAAATAAAGCAATACAAAAAACAGAAAAGAAAACAAACAAATGTGTTCAAATGAAAAGAAGGGACTGGCAGTTCCACGCCAAGCCATTACTTAGCGTCCTAACCCTTATTTATCGTATACTTCATCGTATACTTCCATTAGTTTTAATTAAGTTACTTACCAGGACTATGAATCCAGCTTTGAGGTTTTAATGGAAAAGGATAGATCAATAACTGTGCACCAGAGAAACTTGCAGTATCTCATGACGGAAATGTATAAGACCAAAAATTGCTTGAATCCAGCTTTTATGAGAGAGATTTTTGTCAACAAGAATGTCAATATCATCTGAGGAACTCTAAAAACTTTTTTCTTCCTAGAATTAAAACTGTTAAATATGGCTCAGAAACCATTCGCTTTAGAGGCTCGTAAGTCTGGGCTACCGTTCCACAATTTATCAAAGATTCTGCATCTCTTACTGAGTTTAAAAACAAAATCAGATCTTGGTCTGGAGAAAGCTGCCACTGCCGATTATGCCAAACTTTTGTCCCAAACTTAGGCTTCATTTGATTTTAACTTTCTTGATTTTTTATGCTGAGCAATTCATTGTATATTTTTCTACCATTTTAACTACTATTTGCTCTTGTGTATCGTAATTTTTTAGTTGGCCTAAATTAGCTTTTAATCATAGCTATTGTAGTTTTTACCCAACTTTTAAAGAAATTGATAATAAAGATAACAATAATAATGGAAACTTTTCATGATAAAATCCAACTAATTACATACAACTTAAAAACAGTAACAGAATCAGACTACTCACTACGGTGTAGGCATAGTCTGCCTGCATTCGCATAGGTGCTTCAAAATAGTTAACAAAAGTAAGGTAAGGTTCAACTTAGAAGTTCATTAGATCCACTTCCGTCCACTCCTTCGTTCTCATACAAAAGATATAATAAGACGAACGTATACAAATTTCTGTTAGCTTTGTAGAAATGTACGTTGCTGCTGTGTTGTCAATGTTTAAATCTTTCAGCAATTTGAAGAAATCCTCTGAATGTTTTGAATAGATGCCGATAGTAGTCATCACGAGATTCACAAAACAGATTTTTCGATACGAACGTTTTAGGTCACCATCATTTAAGAGATGTTCGTATTTCTTTGCCTTTCTTGTAGCATTCGCCGCCGTGTTAGATTCGTGGCCTACTGTTAGCTCAATTATAAACAGAGTGTTCATCCTGTCCACAACGAGTAGATTCGGTCGTGCAGCAGTACCAGTCACAATTTCGGGTGATAAAAACGATGGAATGTCACAGTAAAGCTTTTTGACCATTGGTTGCAAAAATGTAGCTAAATTTAACAGCACCGAGTTATGTCGCCATGTGTAGCGATTTAAACATGATGCACAGCCAGCTACAATATGCTTTGTGGTCTGAACCTCCCTACAGAATGAACAGCTTGCACTGACGTTTATGCCCCATCTTGCTAAATTAGAAAAACAAGCAAGAGAGTTGTTCATGTATCTTATGGTAAAATTAAAGATGTTTCTAGGAAGACGATGTTGCACTTTAAACCAAAAATCTTTTGCCTTCGGGAGTGCTGTTTTCCATAACTCTGTAATTACTGTACTCTGAACCTGTAATGACTCTACCTTCGATTTTTTGTCTTCCCGGATCTTTTTTAGTGCAAGTTTTGTTGTATGGAACGAGTCATATTGGATGTTAGTCTTTTCTGATGTTGTATTATGCAGATATCGAATGTCATCATTTATGGAGTTTTTCAGACATTTACGGAAAGTCACTTGACAAAGAGTATGTTTTGTACTTGTATCAATGACTTCCTGTCTAAACTGTGCCTTAGATAATTGCAATATTTCAACTGTTCCACTTACAGGTATATCTAACCATTTTCTGAAATATCCGTGGCAAATCATGTCTAGGTTTTGCTTTATCCACGTTGCATCTATGTCTGCTATCGTGAGATCCCAACTGATTTTACTGAGAAAGTACCGATTGTATAGTTGAAGCTTATTTTTTGGATGTAACGGTAATTGATGAATCAAGCCGAGGATTCGATTTGTAGTGTCAAGAAGCAAGATCTTCGATGCTTTTAATCAATATATTGTCTACGTAAATTTTTGGCTTAAACTGTTTGGATTGTGTTAGAACCTTTTTCATAGCAAATGTTTGGCACTTGTCAGGTCTGATTTTCATCTTAGCCCAATTACACCACCTTGAAAAAGCATTAACGAGAGTTTGATTTTCATACACTGTTGCTGAGATTGCAATTGCATCATCTGCGAATTGGAACCAGTTTCTCGGAGTCAACAACTTATTTGACCTGTAGCTTAGTTGCTCGAATTCCTTTGTTTGCAGGGTACGGATGAAAGAGTTAATGCAAAGGTTAAAGAGGAGAGGGCTGAGACAGTCTCCTTGCAGTACCCCCTTTTCAATTTTAAGAAATGGTGTAGCATAGCTTCTGGTAGTTATTGTTGTTTTGAAATCTGCATACAGTGCATCTACTAGTTCAATGACATGGTCAGGGATGTGATGATATTTCAACATGGTATCAATTAGTCCATGTTGTACTTCTCCAAATAATAGTAATAATAATAATAATAATAATAATGAAAACCAAACCACCTTGCAACAAAAACAGAAAATGAAATATAGAAAATAAAACTGTTTTTAAAACTGACGTTTCGACTCAGAATCTTCTTCTCCTTCTTCTAAAATCTTATTCTTCTAATAGTAATAATAATAATGATAATAATAATAATAATAATAATAATAATAATAATAATAATAATCATGATAATAATAATAATAATAATAATAATAATAATAATAATAATAATAATAATAATAATAATAATAATAATGATGGATTAAAAACCTCAGTAATCTTCATATGAGAATTGCTTACCAACTGAATAAGATATTGGAGGGTGAAGATTATTTACCCACATGGATGACATATGGCCGTACAATACTGTGCCAAAAAGACCCTGCCAAAGGTAATGCTGTGGAAAACTATCGCCCTATTACATGCCTCCCTTTGATATGGAAGCTCTTGACAGGAATGATAGCAGAAGAGATGTACACCTATTTACACAGAGAGAACCTTCTGCCAGAAGAACAAAAAGGATGTAGGCGTGGGAGTCGTGGCACTAAGGATCAACTGTTAATTGATAAGACCGTCTTGAGAGACTGTAGGAGAAGATATACTAATCTGGCTATGGCATGGATAGATTACAAGAAAGCTTATGATTTTGTCCCCCATAGCTGGATTAGTGAGTGTATGGAAATGTTTGGGATTGCAGAGAATGTAAGAAACTTTCTGCTAAGAAGTATGGGTCAGTGGAAGCTCTCATTAACATCTAATGGAGAAGATCTTGGTGATGTCCATGTGAAGAGGGGGATATTTCAGGGTGACAGCCTGTCACCTTTGCTGTTTGTATTGAGCATGATTCCACTGTCGTTAGTTCTTAGGAAGGTCAATGCATGTTATGAATGGGAAAAGAAAGAGTACAAATTAAATCATCTTCTCTTCATGGATGATCTAAAGCTATTTGGTAAGAATGAAGAACAGATAGATTCACTGGTGAGCACGGTTCACATCTTCAGCACAGACATTGGGATGGAGTTTGGTCTTAGAAAGTGTGGTGTTGTTACCTTGAAGAGAGGAAAAATAGCTAGATGTGAGGGGGTAGAGCTCCCAGATGGCGAAGTAATGAAAGAAGTGGGACAGGAAGGTTATACATATTTAGGGATGGTTGAGCTGGATAAGATCAAAGAAAATGAGATGAAAGTGAAAATGACAAAGGAATACAAGAGACGGCTTAGGTTGATTCTTAAATCAAAATTGAATGGTAGAAACAAAATTACAGCCATGAACACATGGGCAGTAGCTATCTTCAGATATGGAGCTGGAATCTTGGAATGGAAAGGATGTGAACTGAAAAGCTTAGACAGAACAACAAGAAAGACCATGACAATGTATGGTGCTTTTCATCCCAAGAGTGATGTGGACAGATTGTACTTGAAGAGGCATGAAGGAGGCAGAGGTATGATAAGCATAGGACATTGTGTCAGAGAAGAGGAAAATAGCTTGGGATTGTACGTAATGAATTCTGTGGAAAAACTTATTCAAGGGATTCGTACTTCAGGGACGATTGAAACAGAAGGTACTATAAGCAAAAGTGAATTCAAACGACATAATGCGCAGGAGCTTAAACAAAAATGGACCGAGAAAAGGATGTATGGACAGTTTATAAGGGAAATGCCGGAGAAAGTTGACAAAGCAACTAGTGACTGCAGACAAAGGAACTTCTCTCAACCAGTAAATCAAAACAAACATGGCCGCAAAAATTGCCCCGAAGGTAGCTGGGCAAACTCTCGCCTTGTGCAAGTGAAAGGTGAATTTTCTTTTAAGAGAATTTGTGTGCTTATAACGAAAGGAGGGTAGTAAATCTAAAGTTTTGTCTCGCAGAGTTTGTTTATCTGATTCAGAAGCAAAGTAGAAGCTATTAAAATGTATCGGGTACATTGGGCTTAAACCTATCAAGCCTTGGGGAGGGCTGAATCAGCCCCCTAGCGGTTCTTCGTCCCTAGATGTTTACCAAGTGCATTTAGAACGCTGAAACTTTCTGACTTTTAGTTGTATCCTTGTCATGATCTAAAATTGATTTTTGGAAAATGCAGTTTCATTCTTGGGGGTAAACGCGATACGTATTCGAGAGATGTATGTGCAAAATCTTGGATAATTCCTAATAAAATCTACAGCTAATGTGATAAAATGGTGAAAAGATGAGAATGCATTCTACCACGACGCAGGCGCACATTCTTTGCATTCCTATGCGATGGAGTCATCACTTTTAATTAATTTTTCTTCAAAGAGCGAATGCAGATTACACAAAGAATACAATGAAATTAGACTGATGTCCTTAATGCTTTTAGTTTTGCCACAATCAACGATTGAGTACTGAGGCCTATTGACTTTGAAAATTGAGCAATGTGACGTCATAGAAAGGTCACGTGACATATCTAAAATAGATGTCATGTTTGGGTTCACCAATGATGCTTAATACACACGCAAAGTTTCAAGGCGCTAGGTTGTCCAGAACAGAAATAAATTAGGGGGGCTGAATCAGCCCTCCTAGAGCATCAAATACCCTAGGCCTAATAGGGTTAAATGAAATAATTCTTACACAGCTCCTGAATAAAATAAACAAAATATGCGAGACAGAACTTTAGATTCACCCTCCTTTTCTCGTTATAAGCACATTACTTCCCTTAAAAACCAAATTTCGCTTGCACGAGGGAAGATTTTGCCCTTCTGGTCTCAGGGCAAATTTTGCATCCGTGTTTTTTTTTTAATTGCTGATTTCAAGATAATTTCCTTTGTTTGCAGTCACTAAACTATTCACTTTGAATTGGGATTTCAATAAAAGCATTTGTTGCCATTGTATTACAAAATAAGTCTTCTTGCACAGAGCAAAAATTTTATCGAAAGCCAGACATTTTTTATTATGACCCTAAAGACGATTCCAAAAAGTAACTTGAGAAAAAACTCGAACTCATGTACAGCCTCCAGCATTCATGCCATCGAGAGTTATCACCTCCTTAGAAGCTAGGACCGTTTTTACAGCTTCCTGAACGATCAGTGTACGAGTCGTTGTTTGAAGGTTCGGGCAGATTCAATTCAACAAAGTTGAATAAAACTTATACGTTGGGTGAAATGTGGAAAAACAACGAATCATATCAAATGTAAAATCTAGACGGGAATGGTTATTAAAATTTCCAGGTGCATGTAGCATGATGTTCATTTAACAGTGTGAATGAAAGGCGATAATGCTATGGAGCCGAAGAAGCAAGAGGACAAAGAAGTTGGAAATGTATCTGTGTGCGCAAAACGTATTTTTAACGAGATAGCACACTTTTGGCAAACTTGAGTTCAATTGAATCCACAATCTGCGACGTGCTACTAAGGGCAGGGCCTTGCTGACCGCTCCCAAGAAGCAAATCGCGTGTAGCTTTCTTCTGTTATTGTGCAATCGATAGCGTGCATATATTGGCCCTTTATCAAGAGCCGTATATTTTGCATATTTCATATTTTTGAGACATAAGAATATATTTCATAAAGTATGTAATATAATATACTGACGAAGATTTTTCAATCGGAACGTTTTTAACCCTATCCAGAGTGGGAGTGAAGCAATAGTGCCCCCTTAGTGAATTTTTCCATGCAACTCCTTGAATATCCCTTAGAATAGTCCGGTACTTTTAGTTTCTATCTTGGAAACAATGTCAATTTCAGAATTCTCGAAACTGATTCAGGGGGTCAGGGTCAGCGCATAATTTTAATTTGAGTGCTCTGCGAGAAAAATTCCTTTTCAGTCATAACTTTTGAGCCACTGGCTCTATAACAATGAAAGAAACATCACTGGAATTGTCTTGAAACAGGTTCTCGTTTGATGTGTAGTTTATTGATTATTTGATGAAGTCATCAGTGAAAAAGGCCAATTAGAAAGTACAATTTTCAAAAATCCAGGTGACACATGTATGTTACTTCACAGCCAATCATTGCACCCTGAACATACAAAAACAAGCGTAATCTTTTCACAAGCCTTACGGTATCGTCGAGTCTTTACAAAAGATGAACATCTCATACAAAATCTACAAGGATTCAGATATAAACTTTTGCCACGAGGCTACAATTCACAATTCAACAAAGTGCTACATTATTCTAAAAAAAACACCTAGTCAATAAAAAGCAACAACAACAGCATTCCAACGCCCTTCCCTTCGTTGTTTCATTTGACAAAAGTACACAATACACCATTAGCATTTGGAAAAGGTATTGACACTTTATCAATAATGAACCCCGTTTGAAGGAGCTATTGTTAGCCACGCCCATTGTGTCTCTAAAAACCATCAAAGATTAGGAGACTCCCTAGTACTTGCAGACTAGCTAAACACAAAACAATGAACTACCCCTACTTTTTGAAAAAGCATGCAATGCTTAACTTGAATACAGTAATGTCCCGCCTTTCACCCTATCCAGACTAAGGGGGAGGGGCACAAAGTGCCCCCTTAGTGAAGTTTTCCACACAATTCCTTGAGCATCTCTTAGAATAGTCTGGTTTTTAGTGACTTTTAGTTTCTATCTATGAGACATCATTCCGTTGCAACTTCAAAATTTTCGAACCTGATCTAATTTGAGTGTTCCACGAAAAAAGTCCCCTTCAGTCATAACTTTTGAACAACTGGCTCTATAACAATTAAACAAACGTAGCTGGACTTAATTATTTTCAGTGATAAAGCCAAAAAGTAATCATACGTCTGTCTTGTAAAGCATAAGATAGCACCTTAAGAACTGCCCCTTTCCTGTAATTATGATTGCTCAAACCGTTGCAATGCATTGGTAACTTTATGAAGTAGTACTACCCTGTCATCTTCGTCAGGATTACAGCATAAACTTTTGTCTATAAACTTTGAATTTCATTTCTGTAGGAATTGCTTTTCGTCTTCAAAAGCCATTGCTGTCGAGACTTATATCGAGCAATTTGGGTAAGTGAAATAGAACAATAATGGAATTAACAGAAATTTACAACCACGATCTATCTTTTTTTTGAAGGAATCATGTATATTTCATAATGGTGCCACTGATAAAAATTTAGACACGTTGTAAACTGAAACTTTATCTTTTATTTTGAAGTTCTGGACGAGATGCCGGGTGTCCCAGAAAAAACGCAACAGATTTTGAAAAATTCTAATGCAAACTGTTTCATAATCATTACCAAACGATTATTTGTATTGAAATGTGCAATAATTAGAATATTCTTTGACATATTTTCTAGTAGTTTTGGGCACTTGGTCGTAAAGTAAAAATCAGCGAACTTAAAAGTTGCCCCTACGTCAAAACCAGAGCTGTTGCATTTGCAGTAGTCAAAGTTATAAAACATGACAATATCGACAATTCCAAAAATTACCAAAGACTGCTGACAAGCACGCAACGCACAAGTTAACTGAATATTTGAGAGACATCTTTATGAATATTTTGGCAAAGACACAGTTACTTTTTCTAAAATGACTAGGTCATCATTAGAGTTATGGTTTGATTGGAAATTAACACTGAAAGCTCCCTCAAAACTAGACAAGCTGTGATGCAGCAAGGGTTCCCTTTGTCACAGTTTCGTGATCAAATCGCATGCTTGCTTTTAAGCCTGTGAAGTTGCACGTATGCCATACTTGTAATTTTGCAATATACTTTGCGCTTATGCTGGAAGCTCTGGTGTTGCCTTGACGACAAATTTAAAGTTCATTGATTCTTTTATTCAGTCAAATTTTGCGATACCAGGTACTTATTCAACGCTACTTACAAACTGATTTACTACTCGGGTGAGCCAGAAAAAAGTTCCTGCTTTTGAAAATTTATCACAGCAAGAGTATTTTGAATGATTTTAATCTAGTTAAAAGCCAAAGATCGATTTATTTTTGTGATTTTTCTCGCGTTCTCAAGAGCACTAGGAATATAGGTAAATTTAACTTGTAAAAATCAATGGCAGCAAATGACTGAAAAATGGCCTAAAATATCCATCGAAGCATAAATGACTCCTTGCACAGAAAAATATTGGAAATGCAACTTCTCATGGGTGGGACATATCTTCCGCATATTAATTTCCATGGGATCGAAAATCGCCCGTATTTTTTTGAAAATCGATGTCTTATAACTATTAAAGGAGGTGAGACGCCACCCATTGCCTATTGTTCGGTGTGAATAGAGTCCTTACTATTTGATCAATGTTTTAGGCCCCTTTTCCGTCATCTTTCAGCCGTAAGTTGAATTTACCTGTACTTCTAGCGCTAATAGGACAGCGAGAAAAATCACGAAACTGCTTTGATCTTTCAATTTTTAACTAGAATTCGAATGACTTAAATCCGTGAAATAGTCTTGGTGCTATGAAGTTTCATAAGTAGGAACTTTTTTCTGGCTCACACGGTATACTACAAGGACGAATACCACTGAGAGCAAAGATCTATGGCAACTCCGCAGCCTTAGCATAGAAAATATGATTAAAAAGAGACGAAAAAAGAACTTCAAGTCTACCTCAAATTAGACATCATAAATTTCGAAAAGAAGCAACTAAATATGCTCCTTTTTGGCAAGTTTGCGTTGCCCTTTCGCGTGCAACGTCCATTTTAAGATAGACTTCAACACTACAAAGAATTACAAGAAACGACTGACAAAGAAATAGAATATACGATAGGGACTAGGTAACGGTGAGGTAACATGGTGGCTGCAATGCAAAACACCGTATTTGAAAGCATATTAATCAAATCGACCAGTGTTGTGAATATAACGCAGCGTTAACTCGATTATCTTCCTATAGGGTGTCTCAAAAACTTGTTCGACGTTTGATTAAATGCTAAAAGATAACGATATGCTGAATGTGCACTTGGTCAAATAATTCTTTTCTTGATATTTTAAATTAACTTTTGACACAAGAATATTGCAAATCTGCTAAAACCTCATGGAGTTACAAGCCTTTAACCCTAATCCATATGGGCTTTTTTCGAGCTACCATTCATGGGGGGGGGGGGTTCTTTTCACCCCCCTCTGAAAACAGCCTTAGCCTCTTTAGAATTCAATAAAATTTGGCACCGTTATAGATCAGGTAGTTTCTAGCATGTAGTGTAATTTGGGTGTGGCTGCCACACCTTATGATGTCACAGTGACGTCATGAAGTTGCAAATCTGTGAAAATCAGGTTTCCAAGTTAAATTTGAATTTAAGGAACGTTATGCATAAACAGTTAGCAGTTTTTTGTTCAATTGCGCCACAAATTTGATATAAAAATATGATTTTATTGAAATTAATGCCTTTTCAGTGATATTTTGGCAGAAATTAGCCAATTTGTATGACGTCATTCATGTAATTAATTCTTTCTCTGTAAAAATAGGGAAAAGAAGCTGTTAAGTGGTAATACTTTATTACAAACGTATCATTGGAGTGTTTTCAATTGAAAAATTCTGAAAATATTTTAAAAAAATTGCTAATTAGCCCAAAATGGCGGCCAAAATGACGTCATTATCAAAAAATGCTGACTTCATCAAATTCCAGAAATTCTGGTATCAAATTAAAGCTCTTCCTTTACTAATTCATTTGGTGTATGATACTTTATGATTTGATCAAATCTTTCCATTGAAATCATCAAAAACAATTATTTGTTTGGGCATGTCACGTGACCTGTTAGCTCTATTGTTTAAAAATTTTTTGGTAAAAATGTGGCGAATAAATAATTAGCAAAAGTCAGAGGGGTTTGGGGGACATAGTTGATGTCTTTTAAAAACGCTGCAAGAAAAACCTCGAGGTGGGGGTGGAAAACACCAAATATGGCGAATAAATAATTAGCAAAAGTCAGAGGGGTTTGGGGGACATAGTTGATGTCTTTTAAAAACGCTGCAAGAAAAACCTCGAGGGGGGATGGAAAACACCCCCCCCCATGCGGATTAGGGTTAAAGTTCAACATTGTGCAAGGGCTGAAACCAGAAGCCTATAAATGGCATATTTGGTAAAAGTCCTATGGGCCATTGTTTCTGTTATTTCTCAATTGCTTCGGGACCAACCAAATGGGGGTTTGAACAGGTTTTCGATATCCAGCATATGGATGCTTTGAGGAAAAGATTCAGTCTCTCGTCAATATATTTTGAGTTACCGTCTTTAGAAACATGCAATGTTAAGTAAATATTGACAATTATTACAAGGATTAAATTACCTTGGTGATACTATTTGGCTTGCTCTGATATCAACGAGACGTAAAACAGTGGATATCCTTCTTTTACGTCGATCTTCGAGCTGTTTTGTACTATGGGAGACCCGGGGGTCTCTAGTTTTGGCAGTCACATAATTTTGATCCATAGGAAACTATTTACAGACCAAAATTGTTTGGAAGATGAAAGTTTGCTAAAAGCTGTACTTTTGTCATTGAAATCGCTTTATGACCAAATTGCTAGTAGCTATGTAGAAAATAAGAGGTCGATTTTAGCAAACATGATTTATGCAACCTTCTCGATCGATATACTTTCTTCATAGGAAAACTGAACGAGCTGAGTTAATTTTCCACAAATCATTGCCCCTGGTTTTTTCTTGGTCAACTAGTATGTTTGTTTAGCTAAGCAGCTGATACATCACTGTAAAAAGCAAACAGCCACTGTATTGCTTTGAGCAAATTAAATAGCGATCTCTTGCTTAAGGCCTATCTTTTGTTCATATAATTTTGCAGATGTTTTGCCGATTAAAAGACCTCCAAAGCTAGATTTCCTTTTTGCTCGAGAAAACCTTCAAGGGAAAAAAGTTGACAGACAAAGATATGTTCTATTCCCTCCACATTTCATATCATAGGCGTCAAGAACATACCAACGCTTGTCAATTTCATAGATAGATATTCAAACTTGGAAATCTGCTAAGTGCGGAGGACGGAGTCTTTTTTCTTAGGAAGTGCGCTTTCCTTCAAACAACGAGAAAATCACGCTTTTGCAGACAAACAAACCGTTAACTTCCTTTGGCCGTTTTGCAATTCTTGTTCCATATGGTTAGTATTTGTTAAAAGAGCTTGAAATCTGTGGATCTTGAACTGCAGGTTTAGCAATCATTTTGACACAGTGTTTTTGGCTCTTCAGTCGTCTTTGCAAGTCTTTTGTTCTTCTGGAAAGCGTTGGTAGAGTATCAATATGCGCAGCAACAGACATGAAACAAATAGTCAGATCTAAGTGGAATGTTGTATAATAGATTCCTGCCATGAATGAATTTGCATGAAGTAGAATTCATTTTTACTAAGATAACAGTTCCGGGAAACTTTTTTTGGTCACCTTGAACTCTTTGTAAAATATTTGAGAATAGTTTGCTCAAATAATTGACCCATGCTGTTAGATCGCAGTGACGTATTTTTAGGGAAAGATTGTCACATTTAAGTTACCCTTTGTCCGCTCTTTATCAGGCATCCTTGAATGAATATCAACTTAATTAGATGTCCAGGTTTCACGGGGTTTAGTTCGAATTCATTTTATCTATATCTGCATCCTGACTAATGCATTATGATAATAATCTCTATATTTTCGATCAGTTTATACCAGCATGCCATTAAAAAGTCAACGCATGTTATTTTTTACGAAATCTACTTTTGTCTGACGGCAGTGTTGCTCCCCTCGATCTTCGAGGATCAAAAGCCACAATTTTTACACCAACAAAGACAATTTTGAGGTAGCAGACTACAATCAGAATCTCGAAAGTTTTGAAACTGACCTGAAAAGCAACATGATAGATTCTCGAATGTACGTTATTCTTTGATTAGTGACAGTTGAAAGGTAACGGTACACAAGACGGCTATCAATTATTATCAATAACGAGGTCTAAAAGTAATTATATGTCTATCCTCCAAGATATCAAGGATGACCTTACCAACCGTCATTTTCTTGGAATTATAATTACTCAAAGATGTGTACTTTGACAATTGTATGAAACCATACTCCAGCATGCAATAAGACCTTTGTATCATGTTTGAATTTAATTTCTCTAGGAATTGCTTTTCCAAGTCCAAAGTCATCGCAGGCAACGTGAATGTCAAAGTGGTGAGTAAGTGAGCCTGAATGTATTATTATCAGTATTACAACATTGTTTACAATTGGTGAAAATAAGGATAGCTCTAACTTCAACTAATACTGGTTGTGTACGCAAAGAGAAATACGAATTACAATGAAAAGATACATAAGATGTGATGTAATAACATTCTTTTTTCTCATTTTTGACCCATTAGAGATGAGCGTACGTTGTTTTGGGTTTCCCAAAAGTTTTCCTCTCGCTTGATTGACTCTAGCGACGTATTAAAAAGGATCACGTTTTACATATTGCAAGCTTTTTCCATATGAACAGGCTCTTGAAAGAAATCGAGAAACATAGAAGATGGCGCCTGGCTAGCTAAAAAATATAACCCATTGTATGTGACAACTTTAGAACTTGGGTATTCATTGTGTAACAAACAAAAAATTTGCGTGTGAGTGTTTCTTTGGCCTATTCGCTGAATTTATATATATGTGAATATAGTTTCGAGTTGTACGTCAAGTTTGCCTCAATGTTTGGAAAAACATGTTTCACTCAATATGCAAAATGACTGCTATCGCTTAACTTATTCTTCGCAACTAATTTCAGAACCATTCCTTCCTAAATGTATCTCATATGCTCTCAAAAAGGAAAATCAGTGGTCTATCCAGTAGCTGACAAGCTTGTCAGCTTTTCTTTCGGAGTTCATGAGTGTGGAAGTATGGAGTGTGGAGTGTGGAAGTTCTTCGCAACTAATTTCAGAACCATTCCTTCCTAAATGTATCTCATATGCTCTCAAAAAGGAAAATCAGTGGTCTATCCAGTAGCTGACAAGCTTGTCAGCTTTTCTTTCGGAGTTCATGAGTGTGGAAGTATGCACAGAAATATATCAGAATATCACTATCTCAGGCTGATACTTGCAAGCGCACTTTATTAACACACTGATAACTGGCAAGGGTTTTTGCTATTGAAGGTCGGCCTTTCAGGGAATAGATGTGGCAATATCTTGCAGCTAAGCGGCCATGTAAAGATTTACAATCTAATGAATACGGAAAGCCGATAGTCAGAAATCCTCCCCTCCAGAAACTTATCTATTGCTCTGTAAACAATCAGTCTATTGAAAGGCTGTTAACGGGGTAGTATTACTCATATTCATGGCAGTCGAAATACATTATTCGACTTTCGTCATTTTTCATTAGTCGATTTTCATCAAAATTTCAACGGGAGGAGATTCTTCATACCTCAGACCGCAAGTGTGTTCGGTATTGCTATGCGATCGCTAAAATTAGGCGATTTGTGGCATTTTGAAAATTATTGGAGCCATTTTTGCCTAAAAAATCCTACGAAACTCAGCAAAGGGAAAGCACTACTGTTTTGAAGGCAAATATCCACTTCTCTACTGCAATCCACTCCCAGTTTCACCACCAAATCGCTCCCATTGCTTTGCGCCTTTTTCATTGTTTAATTTTAACCCCTAATTAAGACTCTCTCTCTGTTTAACGGTCAGTCAAAGTTGCACTGCTTTCTCTTCTGCGTTTGCAGCATCTAGGGCAACAAGGTGGAGGTAATTTGGGTCACGGAGGTAATTTGGGTCGATTTCCTTTTTTCGGCAGCTCAGCGGAGCGGGTGATGAAGTCTTCTTTCAGGAGCTGGATAAGTGGTATCGAAGAATCATTAGGTATTTCCAGTGCTTTAATGTCGAGACTTTCTCCGGTCAAAGCTTTGACAATGATCTGACAGTGTACCAATCTTTTGATTCACGCCATCGTATGATTTATTTTTGTCAGCAAATCATTGTGGATCTCAAGTTCAATCATTTGCAAAGGTGTCAAAAGTTTTGTATAAGGTTTTGTGATTCAGTAGATTTTATTTCGATTATTCTGCAACGTGGGGGTGATTTGGGTCTATTGGGGCTTTGCAAAAAGAGTCGCGCTATTTATGAATTGACAATGGTTCTCAAATCAAAACAAACATGGAAAAGATGTTGAAAATGAACGAAAAAATGGATAACAATATCGGCAGGTGCACTTCCGTTCATTTTTAGCGCAATAAATTCAATGATTTGTTTCCCTTAACATATATTTGAGGTGAAAACCTACTTTACATTTCCATGTTTAAAGAATCGGGACTAAAAATTGCAATACGTGCCGGTACGGTTCATTTTTAATTTTTTCTGAGCAAGTTCTCAGTCTTTGACTGGTAACTCTGAAAACTCAATCACAATTATCCATAAAAGCATAATAAAATTTCTTTTTGTGATACTACAATACTCTCGATAAAGTAGATGCTGATTTTCTCGATCAGATTTTTTTGGGAAGTAGAAATTCCAAAACATTATTCAAGATTGAAATGAGAGCACGGGAATAAGTTCCCGAGAACGACTAGTGGTCCAGTGTATGTAAAACGGAAAAAGATCTTCAATATTTCCTACGGATCGGTAATTGTATTCTGTTTATTTTGAAAACTGCCCTTAGGCCCCAAGGTCGATGGCTACGAACGAATCGAAAACACTGCAAATATCTCAAAGATTGACTGCTTTCATTCCCCTCAAGGTCGATGGCGACGAACGAATCTAACCCGCTGCAAATATCTCAAAGATTGACTGCTTTCATTCCCTTCATTCGGAAACGTGTGGATGGATACAACTTTTATGAATTGTGTATTCTTTACGCTTTCTCGATTTGGTGCTCCAGTGACAAATATCCTTCCCTTCCATGCGAAGTCTTCCCTTACTTCATGAAGCATTCGCCATGCTTGCGCTATGTCTCCAATGCGCGCTGTTTCGTCGGTCATAATTGTGACGTCACATTTGCCATTTCAATGTCGCGTTGAAATCGCAAAACCACTCAACTTTGACACACAATTTTCCGAACTTAAACTCGTCATTTCAACTTCAAACTTTCACAAACTTTTTATGACATTATGAACTATCTAAAACCATTAAAAAAGTGAGGTCCTAAATTTGGCTGCATAAGGCCTTTAAACTAAGCTTAAACTAGAAAACTACACTGAAATGAAAGGAACGCTTTGGTGATACCTCTCTCTAAAATCTGAGAATAATTCACATCAATAGGTTCTAATTATTTTTCCCTGGGTGCCTACCAATCTCTTTCACCTCCCAATGCATGACTACAATAAGTTTAAAAGCTGCAAAGCTATCATATATGAAATTTAAGCTTTAAATTTTTGTCTGGGTGCTCCTTGAGAGGGCTCAAATGTTTCAGAGATGCTTCTTGGCTATTCTATCTTTCACGGTTCACTATTTTTGATTAATTTATATGAATAGAAAGAGCAGCAAATCAATTTGAATTGAATGTTTTGAAATTTGTTTGACATCCTCACAATTGCCAAACACTGTGTCTAAACAATAAAGAGTAGATGCAGCCAAACTACTTTCATTTAACATGGCCTATTGCTACGGAGATGGTACAACTGATGGGGATAGGTTTGTTAATGCACAGCACATCCTCGCTATTTTGTCAATAGGTGCAACCGTCTCTCCCTTCATCCTTCTAATGAGCTCGATTGGTAAAGAACTCTGCAGAATGATGTATTTTCTTCTCGCTAGGCCAATAACTCGCTGAACATGTATGCGAACATCAGCTATTTTTCTTGTCTCTTCAATACCATTGGCATGAGCTGAGATTTTCCTCTTATAAAAGCAGGTATTTTTAGTGTTGCTTGGTGAATGGCAACACTAGCTGATATGTCAAAACCACGATCAGCCAGGACAACGTCTCCAGGAAAGAGATGCCTTGATACACTACATGAACACAGGACCACGATGTGTAACTAGACTACATTACATAAGTTCCTCTAACTTAGGCTTGCTGTTGTTGTTGTTATCGCTTCATTTGAGAGACTTATGTCCTCACGCTTCAATACAGGGACTAGTTAGGCCAAGTCCGCCGCGTTCACGGCGCGATCAATCAGATCACTACTTTCTTTATATGGTCAATCCACGTGCCTATTTTTCTTAGCGTTTGATTGGCTCATTAGTTCAAATTTCGACTTTTCGAAGCGAGGCGACGCTCAAAGTGACCTTCGAAGTGACGTTCGAATTTTCTTTTGACGTTCGTAGGATGGAAGATGCTCTAAGTTTCTTCTGATTTTTCATAAGATTTTAGTCCCTGTTTGGAATCCGGTTGGACGAGTGAAATTGAACATCAGATTATAAATGTTGAACGAATACAAGGAATCATGTCGTCAGTCTAAGGTGTAATGCCAATTAGTAGTTTTACTGTATTGTGGTGTTTATAATTAGATCATGTTATAGCTCTAGCAAGAAGGCTTCCTGGTTTATTTATAAACATCTCAAAGCAATCAATTATGACTTGTAGACGATCACCAAAATTTCTCTTAAAGATAAAGTCATTGCCAATCTCAGGTTGTCACGGTCAGGCCATTTCGCAAGGAAATCTAGTCGATTATTCACCGCATGTAGCCACTTGTCAAAAACTCTTGATACTGTAGATCTAAGGATGCCAGAGCTGCAAGCAAGACCTTGGAATGGAATTTTTATTTGAAGACGCATCAGAACTAGAATGAACTCTTCAAATTTAGACAGCCTGTTTGAGCAAGCAGAGAAGATGCGTGGCTCAAATACTTTCATTCTTTCATACTTTCATACTAGCTTCATGAAGAAGCTAGAACTTTGTCTTCTCCTCATTTTCTTGAAAGGAAGCCTCAGTCAGGTCCACTTGCACCATTTCCTTTTTCAGGGCATCTAGCTCAGAGGTCATATTCTGGATACAAATCTCCATGTCACAAACTTGGAGCATAGAAGGCTCTGTTTAACATGCCTCCTCATTTTCAGTTTTATGTTGCAATTCATCAAGAGTTTCTCCATCATTGCTGCCCTCAAGATCTAGAATATAAAGATGTCAAATATGTAAATTAGCTATCAATATTTATCTTTTAAGGTGCATTATTCCTTTAAAGTGAAGCCTGTTGGAGTTTTGTAATTGATAAAATAAATTCATTCAATAAATTTGCAATGTTGTAAATTTAGGTTAAATCCCCCGGGGGGGGGGGGGTACTCCCATACTTGACTTGACGGGATGTGCCGCACAACAGGGTGTCCTTTTACAGTAAGAATTATGCGACAAGGTGTCCTTTTCTGACAAAAATTATGCGACGGGGTATTACAATTGATAAGAAAATTATGCGACAGGGTATCGTGTGGAAGGATGCCTTTTAGAGTTCTCTTGAAACAATTTATTTTGGCAAATTTTTATGCGACAGGGTATATTTTTTGGGCCATTTTTTATGCGACAGGGTACAGGGCGTGGAGAGACTTGCCGGGCACCCCCGTCACTTCCATAGTCAAGTACCCCCCTGGGGTTAGATCACAAAAATGCTTCGCACCTCCCTTAACAGTTTGAACCTGAATATTGAGAAATTACACCATTGATCCATTTTATGGCCAACGTGGAGACGCCCCTCCTCCCATAACTCTTTGCAGTCATACAAAGAGTATTGGGATATCTTATTTTGCTGATTGACATTGATACTAGTTTTATATGACAATGAAGAAAAAGATGAGGCTCAAATCCTTATTGGTACTCAGAACACGCGAAAATCATCCAACCTCACGAAAATCAGCCAATGGCATCGCCGGTTCTAACCCCTTTAGACAAATTCAGTCGTTTGGGGTGAAGTTTCTAGTACCCTCACAAAAAGTAAAATGGATGCTAAAATATTCCAGTTATTTGAAATATTTTTTGATAAATCGGTTGGAGAGATATCCGTCCAAATTTTTTTACATGCTAAGGCAAACACCTAATTTTGGGCCGGAGCTACGAGTGTTTACTGGCCAAGAAAAATTTACCTTTCTTCGAAAAGTCGTATACATTGCTAGAATAGAGATTAATCTTTGAAAATTTCACAGAATATGTGCATCAACCTGGGCAATAATCCAGATGCATTTTTTCCTAAGATCTCAAACCTTGACCAAATTATGTGATTTCCAACAGGCAAGGCAAATGGGTCTACGCTCATCCTGGGTAGAAACCAATTCTTGGGCCTGGAATCGGCCAATTATACAACCCTGAGCAAGCTTATTCACTCACCGTTGACTTCAGCACCCATTTGAGCTCATTCATCCATTAAATTGCGGCTAACTTCGACAGAAAGCTATGAAATTTTCAACGATATATCTCCTTTTTAGCAATTTACATGAATTTTCGAAGAAAGGTCAGTTTCTCTGGGCTGGTAAACGCTCGTAGCTCCGGCTCCAAATAAGATATTCGCCTAAACTTGTAAGTAACTCTGGACGGATATCTCTGCGACCGATTTATCAAAAAAATATTTTAAATAATTGCAATATTTTAGTATCCATTTGAGTTTTTGTGAGGGTACTAGAAACTTCACCACAAACGACCGATTTTGTCTCAGGGGGTTAGAGGCGGTGATGTCATTGGCTGATTTTCATGAGGTTGGCTGATTTTGTGTGTTCTGAGAACCAGTAAGGATTTGAGCCTTATCTTATGAAGTACTTATTTAAATAACCTGAGTTTCCAATATCTTTGGCTTTCTCACTAAGTGCATCCTGGATGTTCATCAATACCTGTGCTGCCTCTAGTTTTTCCTTTTTCTCTTTCCTGCCAGCTAATTTTTCTAATCCCGAAACATTTGTGGCCTTCAATTTTTTAATCCTTTTGTGGCCCATTTTCTGTGTAGGGACCTAGTCAGTGTTTGGTTTGTCAAAAAGAGGTGCTTGTTTGCCTGAAAATAAAGATGCAAATATTTAGCTCTCGAAATTTCAAAGTATGTTGAGAGATAATCACGAAAACGTTATGCTAGCCTGCGTAAGACAACGAGAATGATACGAAAGAAGAAAGACTTGGAGCAAAAAATTCTCACCAGATACGAAGTGATCTCCACATAGGGCCATACCTCCAGTCTGCGGACAGCTCCAGTTTGAGGATAACAAGCAAAAACTCTGGTTTTCGAGAACAAAAAGATCATAAATCATTGCACTTTTCTTATTATTCAAACTTTGCTTTTATACTCATTCGAAAATTTCCGTCGAGAGTTTCATCGGTCAAAACTGATCAGGAGCAAATCAAAACTTGACAGCCAAGAATCCCCTCTATTGCCAGCATCCGTCAACAAACCTGTTGATTTTAACTTTTTGACCATTCTTTGTTTTCAAATTCCCTTGGGAGCACTGATGAATGTGCCTCGTATGGCTTCAGGTTGTTAAAGTTCAACTCGGTACTGACACGCCTTGTCTTCAATCTGCGGACACATGTTTTTCCATCCGTTTCTTCTGCACTTTGACGCCCTGTGGAAATGCGACAATTTAGGCCCAATTTTTACGGGATGTTTTGATCGATTTAGTAATTTTGGCTTGAAAGCAGATCTTTTATGAATCGATGCGATTTGCAAAGTATGGTAATGTGATAGCAATGATTATATTTTTGGAAACACTTTGAAATAATGCACATGCTACAATATCCTACATCAAAGATACGGGCCGGTTTGATTAGGGATAGATTATCCTAAACAGCAGCAGCTTTTACTTTTCTTTTTACTCTTCTTTCTTAGTTGTCTGTCTTAGGATAGATGCTGGAGAAGTCTGCAGGAATTATTTTTGACCATAAATCTTTCAATTACTTATCCTTAGTTCGGTAGAAACTCCTGGCATCTATCTTGAGATACACTTGAATCCTTCTTTATTTATTACTCTTACTTTTTTTTCTTAGAAATGTAACTAGTAGAAATTCATAAGTACCATTCAAAGCCAGAACTCGGTGACCTTGTGTCTTTTTTGGCTATGGATGGTACATTAGTTTTATTATGCAAAAATGTGTTTTTTGTATATAATAAGTTTTTTATGATGGATAGAAAAATAATGCACTGTAAGGCAAATTTGTGGCGAATTTATTACTTGTCCGCAGAAATAAGTAAGTAAACATGGGGGTCTTGGCCGCGAACAGGAAAAGACAACAACACAAATAAGAGCCGAGAAATTCGTTTTTTAGACATTAATAAAATGTCATTTGGATATTCTGATAAGACATATTTTAATTTACTTTTGTTGCGATTCAAAGGTTTGTATGAAGTTTCTGAGGGAATGATGACTGCCATTTGAATAATACTGCCCGCAGACTGGAGGTGCGACCATACTCGTGTATACTCTGCTTTTTTATCATCCAAGTCAGCACAAGATATATTTCTCAACCATAGCTCCCGGCACTCTTTCGACAGCATTTCATGTCGCTTCTCTGGATTTCTATACTTCAGTATCTTCGGAATCCTGAAAAAACCCTTTTCTTACCTTTATTTATCCTCTTACTGTTTGGCATCATTTCCACATCCGATAACGAACAGATGTTGCTGATACTTTTACGCCACGTGCGCTGAATACCGAATCACCAGAGCAACTTGTCATCCAACATTGCGGCGCATTTAATTCAGAATCCAATATGACTTCACCTGCACACCACCAATTGGAAAACTGAATACTTGCTGGTGAAATTCAGCGTAAAAGGACGACTTAATCTCCTTCCAGCTAACTTAACGCTGCACACATGGAGCCGCGAGGGTAATTTCTTTTCAGCTGTTGATTTCTTGTCGTTTATTGCCCTTGAAAGTTGGAAAGCACTTTCTGTTGAAGCTTCATGAAAAGGAAACGTTATAAATGAATTTTCTGGACCTTGAATGATTGCTAGAACAATTGGATGGATGTGATAATGTTGAAGAATCAGTTGAAGTGTACACCGATGGTCTAAGCTGGTTACATTGAAACACAAAGCAAGAAAATTCTTCTTTGCTTTGAGATAATTACATGAATTACTAGCAATAGCTTAGAAAAGAATTGGAATAGCAACCCAAATATGGAAAAGCCAAGATGTTACAATGATGTGTCTTAATATGAGGCTAGCATGCGTGCGCATGTAACGTCGTGCCCTTTGTTTTCAGAGGCTGAACATTTGATACTTCATTTTTTATTCATTTTATGTGACACGAAAGCCGTCTAAGGCTGCCATAAATCAATTTCTTTCTGCAAGAGCTGTGAACATGGAAGAAAAATTCCTTCATGCAGAAATAGAACTTGAAAATAAATTTGTCTTAGAAGGCCAAAAGTCACATCAGCAATGTCATGTCTGAATGCCCCAACATCTCAATTACCGATGAAAATTTCACAGTTTAATCTTTTTGACCAAAACAGCAATCAACCGAGAAAACGATACACGAAGCTGGTGTGGGAAAAGGCGCCTGCGCCATATTTTTCTTCTCCTGAATCATTATATATCTAGCGGTCTGTCATTCGTGTCGCAACAGCTCATTTTTTTCAATCATACGTAATCCGACGATCATGTGGAAATCTTGTCGAAGCCCTCGCCCTCTCATATCAATATCACGAACTATGATTTATTTCTGGCAAACTAATTCGGTATATCCTGCTCATAGTCAATTCATTATGTTGTGGTCTACCCTATGTCATCTGTAATTCCCTGTTAATAGTCATATACACCATCCAAATACTTTGTGAACATCATTGATTTATCCTGGTGACCTGTATTTGCATCCTTCTGATAGTTCGGGAATAATAGCACATCTTATACTTCCAGGTGATATTTTGTCCTGGAAAATTCAAGAATTGTATCTAAAATTAATTCATATTGAAACTTCGCGGTGGTTAATTAATTGATTAATTAGTTAATTAATTAATTAATTAATTAATTAATTAATTATATGAAAGCTTTGTGTTTGAGGTTGCCGGCTTGGATCTATTCATATATGTTTCATATTTCGTATATTTTGAAGAAAGTGTAAGTGTAAAATATGCTTCCAATATGAAAAGTTTATTCCACTGTTCAAATCGCTTCCCCATTGTCGAGAGGTGTGACTACAGCTTGCTTTGCGCGTTCTGAATGTTTATCACATTTTAAACTTTTTATACTGGGTACAAAATTCGGTAAGTATTGTTTTACAATTTGGCCCAGATCATAACAGCTCCTAACAAAAGTACATATGCCAGGTGTCCAAATAAAGGTAACAGATTCGATCAGGGCTATTGCTAAGAATTTAGCTAGAATCAATCGGAAATAATGTGTAAACTATTTCTCAGTAGTTTAACTTCAAGATATACTTTGTTGTTGATGTTGGAGCGTTGATAGTAGACATTTTTCTATCTTGACAGTCTAGATTTGCCTCCAACCCCCCAACCAGAGCTTTTAGGAACTGGTCTAAAGTACAAACGGACTGTTCTGGGGAATCTCCTCAAGGATAGACATAGCGTAGAATTTCTGAATGAGGACCCGTGTGCTTTGGTACACATTTAAAAAATAGAAATGTAAAGATTGAAAAACTGACAAACATATCAATGAATATAATCACCAAGGAATGTCTTTCTTAACTCAAGATGAATTTACAAAACAGAAACTAGTTAAGGATGAGCGAGAAGAGCGAGAACTCCCAAGGATCTTATCCTTGAGGATTTTCATCGTTTGGGTACGCGATTGTTTGTTTTGTAATGATTCCAATTCATAAGAAATGCAGTTATTCTAACAAGGAAGATTTAGTCACATTCAAGGGAATCATTTCGTTGATGAATAACTTTTATTCGGCAGATCTAATTTCAAAGGTTTCGTAAAATGTACAAAGGTGTCTCTTTGGGACAAAATTTGTGAATGTGACTTTTAAGCTTGATTTAGATTTCTGCCATGAATTTTACCGAAGCAGGAGGCTTCTTGCCTGTATTTCGCTGTGACTTAGAAGATACCACAGCAAGCTTGACCACAGCGAAGGTCAAAAGCCAAAAGCTCTGGTGTGGAGGTGGAAGCAAATCTAGACTTTCAAGAAAAAAATCTCTACTCTCAATGCTCCAGTATCAACAAACAAGGTATCTATCTGATTTTTTTCGTAAGACACAATAGCTATCGAATTCAATGATTATTTCCGATTGATTCAAGCTAGATTATTAGTTCTAGCCCCTCTTAGATCTGTTAATTTTTTGGGACATCCATTAGATGGACTAGGCAAGAATGAACCAATCTTGTTCCGAGCCACTGATACCATAGAATTTCATCTTATCAAGAAGAATGCCATGATCAAGGTTAGGCCTTTCGTAATGTCATTGAACACCATGGATGTCAGTTTCCCCTTGTCAATATTGATTTTACTTGTCATGCATTCTTGCATTTTAGAAGGCGTGTGACAACAGAGTGTGAAGAGCGAAAATCGGACTGTTTGTGGCCATATGTTGATATTCTTGGTCGTTCATAAGATTTTCAAATAACCTAGAAACAACTGGTAGAACAGTTATTGGTGTGGTATTTGATCTTTGATCATATCGACCCTCCTTGAATTTGGGAGATACCTAGTGACTTTGTAGCTGTCAAGGAAAGTCCGGAAGATAAGGAAGATTCAAAATATAACAGAGTGAATCATAAATAACAGGAAAGGCTGAAGAGTCACTTATGTGTAGCTATAGTATACATATCAAAACTTTACGGAAACTAATGGCCTAATGACAGAAATTTACAAGCCCATGAATCACTTGAACCTTTCACCAGTATGGGAGTTTCATGGAAAAAACCCCTAACGTACAATCTATGAATACCAAACATTTGCCAGCTGCAGACAAACACCACACTTGGTTTTAGAAATAGACAAGTTAAGTATAGATAACTAGGTAAGTTTGATTCAAACGACGTTTAACCCGTTACCAAGTAAAGTAAGATTGGCAGAACAGTAGAAAAAAGAAGAGTAAATTCGAAAATTGAAAATCGAATATAAGGAAAGAGACGTGACGTAAATAAAAGAATAAGAGGATAGGAAACCAAGGCATAAAAGAAGAAGGAGATGGAAAGGAGAGAAGGGTAAGTTGGAATATCATTGCAAATGATAAAATTGCTTGTTAAGTCCTGCCGGAAACAGAGTTTCGACTTTGAAAATTATTCGTTTCTTCTTTTGGTGCTGTCAGTGGGTGCAAAAATGAGGCCAATAATCATTATGTCGTCCGTTGAATGGCTGGGTAAGTTAACTTGCCTTGAGATGTTGCCTTCGGAGTCATTTTCGTGTTGTCATTAAGACGTGCCGTGCAAGACTTGGCATTGGACTCGGTTTACCGTCTTTTCGAGGTAGTTTCCTATGGAACACTCTTGATAACAGTATCAAACAAAAACCAACACTCTCACGCTTTAAAAAAAGTATTAAAAACTGGACTGCAGATTGTCGCACTTGTAAAATACGTCACTGATTAAAAAAATCACTATCCTACTTTTATGTAATATACCTATAAAAAGTTAGTTTGAATTATTATTATATTGATACTGCTGCAAATACCGATAAATATTGATATTGATTGATTAACGTCATCATCAAACTACAATATTGGTCAAAATACATGGGACAAGTCACAAAATTGCACTACTTCAGCCTTTGACCACGTGCCCCCCGCTCCCCCCGTTTCAATGTTGCTTGAAGCAGACGCCATTTGACCATCTCAACATTAAATCAGGGGGGCAGGGGGATCAGAAGATCTTAAACGTATGTTTTTGCCTCAATATTTTAGGAAATATCACGAAAACACGGGATATTTGTCAGTGTCCCAATCTATTTTGTCCACGATTGTCTGAAGATAGTTTTTAACAAAGAATGACTCATAGCTTGAGAATCCATAGAGACTTTTGCGTTAATCCTTTTACTACCGGGGGGGCACAAAGTGCCCGCGGCGCAGATTATTTGATGCAGTGTCGTCAGTTGGAAAGATACAGAGCTGAGACTTGGTGACTTTTCCTCAAATTTGGTATACTAAGTAAAAATTTTAAAAGTTTTTCAAAATGGTAGACACTGATCACGTGACCAACATCTTTTCAACATGTGGTCGGCAGTAAAAGAAAAGAAGGGACTCTTATTTTGTCCAGAATGATCACAGATCATTGAAAACACTACCATTCAATAAATCTTAATGAGAGCTTTCAGATTGTATTTAGTTTTATTCATTTTCAATGGCGTCAGCAATTCTAAACTTAATGACGTCATCAATGTATATGACGTCATATTAATAATAAAAAATGTATTCAAACAATTTTGATGACCAAAAAGGATTCTCTTGATTAGTTTTCATCGTCTTGAGGCTTTTCAGAGTATTTACATTGAAAATTAGGGGTTAAAATTAAACAATGAAAAACTGGTGTATATAAATAATGGATATATAATATATATATAATAAATATTTTCCATACTTAAATAGATATCATACTATGATATCATACTATGGATTTTAACTTACTAATACTTTGTGATACACTCTAGTCCATTTAAAAAAGGAATAGTCAAATAAAAACTTAGATATTGTCAATTTTGCCAACAGCAAGCAAGTACTGGAATTTTCCTCAATTATGACGTCATTGTGATGTCATGGATGTAATGAAAATAGAAAAAGTAGCCTGTTGTGTAGATTTTGTTACTGTACACCATTGTATCAAGTTTTGTGCTCATATCTGCATGATTGGCGACTTTACGGAGGGGAGGCACTTTGTGCCCCCCCCGGTACTACAAGGGTCCAAAAAGCCCGGTATTAATAGGGTTGAATTTTACCACAATCGTCCCTCCTAACACAAGAGGTAGTTAACTAACACAGCCATTCATGCCGGAAAGGGCGTTGTTTGCTAAATTCACTTGGCACTACCTTCAATGTAGGCGTGGCAAAATTGCCGCGCTTGACACACACATACAGATTCCAATATGAAACGTGAGAAACATTAGGATTCTGAGCTTTCGTCCACTATCGTTGGATTGTATGCTCTACATATCGGGGGCCCCCGACACTGCAAGGGACTGAAAAGCCCGGTATTAATAGGGTAAACAATCGCTTGGGCGTCTTGAGTAGCCATTATCTAATGCTTTCACATACTTGTAAAATATAAGTTCCCTTCCTTCTGGCCCTAGTGCTGGGTCTCTTTGGCTCATTTTATATGGAATAAAAGCAATTTTCACTCACATTGCACAGAAATGCCAAGGCAGTTTGCATATGGGCGCTGACAGCATCCCCCGCCCCTTATAAATGGTAGCTCAAAAAAACCCATATGGATTAGGGTTAATTTCAGAGCAAACCAAGTAAAGAGTCTTCGATGACGTCATTTCAGTAACATTAAATCAGTGGATGAATTGCAATGAGAAATTTTGTTTGAAAACTGGTGTTAAATTGACCCAGTCTCTCGTCAATCAAATAACCAAATAAATGAGTTTTGGATGTTTACATTTTCAGGTAAATTTTGGCTGTGCTTGCGCGAATCAGATTACTTTCGAAATCATGTTCGGCTCGCTTTGATATCGGCGAGACTTGTGATATTTAGGGTCGTATAGGGGTTCTAGGGAACAGGGGAAAATGCCAAAGAACGATTGGGAGAACAGGGAACAAATAAAAATCTGTAGAGGGAACAAGGGAACAATTAGTTTGCTTCGAAGGAAACAGGCAGACTGTCAAACATTGAGAGAGATTAAGTTTTTACACAGGGAAGTCAGGGTACAGCTCTATGTCCTGCCTGCCTTCTTCCTAGATGTAATAAACTGAAATTGGAATAACGATGTTTTACAAAAGAATTTCACGATTTTTGTATGGCATGATTTTTCCAAGGAACATTTCAAAATTTTGCTGATGAACATGGAAGCAAAAGATAATTTTATGAGGGAACAGGGGAACAAGGAACCCCTTTGCCCCTTATATTGGATGACTTTCCCTCCCTCCATTTAGGAGGTGTTTTACAAATACTTCTTTTAGGCATTGCACAGGCTTCATACTTAGAAGCTCTTGGTTCAGTAAGTATTCATCGGATTTGCGAAAATCTAGTCTCTAAAAATGATTTAAGATGCTCGACAAAGTTCATTTTTACCATTGGGCCCGTCATCACTAGCTGTAATTATTCTTCAAAAACACCTATGGGACACCCTGCAGGACTCGTAGATTAAATGATATTATCATAGTTTTCTGTACAGCACATATGGTGTATGGTAACAGGGTCCGCTGTGACAGCAACGATTTATAATCGAACAGCTACTTTAGCATGGGCAAACTTTTGTTTCGTCATTGGCATCGCAATTTCAAAATTTAACTCATAAAGTTATGTTGCACAGCTGCTCTTATATATGCAACCTTAGCGGGACAAACATATGTTTGCACACCACCTTCCCGGGACCTAGCTAAATAGCGGGACATACCCTAGGTCCCGATAATTAAACATCATTTTCGTACAGTAGGTGACCATGTTAAGCTTTTGTTGAGGTGCTGAAATGTCCCGGTAATGTACCAAAATGCTTGCCCTTATTTTTTGTAGAAACCAGTCTTAACGGGACTCCAGCTTAATCTTGCTTTTTTGAAAGATTTCTGTCCCCAAACAATAGCCATTCATTCCTAGACTACAATGCTCTTTTATTTTTGTCGAATGAGCCCTGCTTTGAGTTTACCCACGGTCCCGCCATGATGGTGGGTAAACGTTTCAAAAACTTGGTCCCAATAATGTACTATTTTATGCGACTTTCATTATATCATTCGACACTTGAGATTTTATACGAAATCGCAAATAATCGCTTCTTGACAAAAGGTGTAGCTCATAGATGAAAATTTGGGAAAGCTTTCTAATCAAACATTAGAAATATACGGGCATTCCATCTAACAACAACCACTGCTTTGATTTTTGACAGAACTACCAGAGTTAATGTTGACTTTCTTCCGTTGATCAGTGACTGCTTGTGGATACATGTTACATGTTAATTTTTTTATACATGTTTTTTGCACCGTAACTTCCTTGTCTCTCTCCCAAAAGGATGAAGTAACGATCAGGTATTCAGCTATGCTCTGGCAGAGTATTTAACTGCCAAGATTATTGATCCTTGACAGAGAAAAATAAATTTATAGATAGGTAAAAAGACGGTAAAATTTTGATAATATTTCAAAAAGTATAACTTCTTATTGCATCATATGCTGTTAGGAAGACAGCCAGGCAGTGAGAATAAACAGTAAAAATGATCTTGATTTGGACAATGTGCTATTTCCAATAAAATAAACTGAACATCAACAATATGGCACTAATGCAACAGAACGAAACAAATATATTTCAAGCTTCTCAAAGCAACACAAACTAAGCGGATAACCTTAGCTAAACTAATCTTGAAAGCGGGCCCACAGGTGGAAATATACCAAAATGAAATCAACTGAACATCAACAATATGGCACTAATGCAGCAGAACGTAATAAATATATTTCAAGCTTCTCAAAGCAACAAAAACTAAGCGGATAACTTTAGTCAAACTAATCTTGACAGCGGGCCCACAAGTGGAAATATACCAAAATGAAATTGAAGAGGTCATAAATTGTTATAGATCATAGAAAAGCCAAATCTTCAGATTTTTCAATGCTTTTGCATTCTTCATTCATCTTTTACCAGACAGAGGTTATCATACTTATCATACTCAAAGATTATCATATTTATGATGATACTTCAAACATTAGCAAATTGGAAAAAAAAGCATGTCTTTGGTAACAGACAAAATTGAATAAGGTTTTCTTTTACTCATATCAGGCCTCAGGTCACGAGACTGTATTCATATACTCTCGAGGGACATTTTTGTATCGTTCTATTTGTTGAATGCATGACACAAGTTTTCATGACGTGAAATATTTTAAAAAATTCAAAAGATATTTCGTCAAGATAAATTACTTGACTTGAAGTGAATGTAAACAAACCTCAGACGATTTTGTCTATTTTGGGTCATTTTCGTAAGTTTTCTTGCAATATCCCAAAGAAAGGCATACTTTCGAATATGAAAACGACCTGGTGTCCCAAAAAAGTATAACCGTTTAAACAGATCCTGCGGAGGAGTTTTAATGTTAAAACTTTTCATTTCAACTTTATGATACAGATAAAATTTTAACTTACAATTTGCGACCTCGCATGTCTCAATCGGCGGTGTTGTCGTAGAGTAAACGACTTAAACAAGCACAAGTTCTGAGACAGCCTAAGATTATTTTTCAATTATGCTGCTACTATCTATGCGGAATTTGAAGGTAATTTTTGAACCAGATTCATTACTAAAATTTCTATTTTCAAAAATTTCTTGCTGAATTAAACTACAAAATATTCAGTTACACTTTGACCGTTTTTAGCGCAACAGTCCAAGACTGACAGAACGGTGTCAAATAGTGTCTGAACTTTTCTCGCCCAAGTTCCAATTCAGTTGTAATGATTACGGCATATTGGGCTTTTGAATTAGTGAAGAGTAAATTTCACTTTCATAGCTCAACAAATTTCCAAAACTAGCGTATTGTTGAGCTGCCCTAAAACCTTTTAACAGACAACGCACGGGCAGCAACTTCACAATTAAATATCCATCTGTTTTAGGCTGCCTCAGAAATTTTGCCTGTTGAAGTGTATTACCCTGCGAATAAAAATCAAATTTAGACATGCGAGGTCGCAAAATTTAAGTTAAAATTTTATCTATAAAAAACTGAACATCAAAACTTTTGAAATCAAGGCTCCTTCGCAGGAACTGCTCAAACGCTATATTTTTCTGGGACATCCGGTTATATAATTGGAATGCTTGAAAAATGCTTATAACTGACTTGCGGAAATCACGACATTTTAGAAGAATAAAACATGAGTAACACTGAATTCCAGAGGTAAGGGAAGAGGTAGGGTTAGCGTTTCATGTTAGACTCAGGGTTCGGATTCGAGTTGGTAGCCTTCGTATACATATATACAGTAAAATAACAATGTTCAATTTTACCCCAAAGTGTCAGTTCATAAAAAGTTGACAAAAATGACATTTCGTTCCAGATCCTAAGTATGGTAAACATTTGATTTGTTGGTTTTCGGGTATTCTCTCCTTAAATCCACTTCTAATGAGCCATCAATCATTGTACCATCTGCCATTATCACACTGCAGTCATACTCCAAAACTTGGGATTCTGGGCACAGTGTTCTTAAATCTCTTTAAGCTTTCAACAAAACAGCTCTTTTGTTAGCACTTATGATGTTTTTAACTTGTCCCTTAATTTTTGTCCAATCTCTTTTTGCCAATGCCTCATACCGCTGACGAACCCGTTCACAGTCTTCCTTTTTAGGAATAACTCCTCGTTTGATATGATTGCTGAACGCTTCTTCGACTATCGCCTTTTCTTGTTTTGTCCACGGGACCCATGTTTTTGCCTTTCCTGAAATGTAAAATATTTACCATTTTAACTTAATACGTACAGGAAAAAAGTTTGAGTGAATTAGTAGTCTCAATGCATTCAGTAGACAAATCCTTTCATACATCAAGAGGCAGAGCTCTCTGTTTTCCAAAGCATCAAAAATTCAATTTTGCTCTTAAATTCTAATCTATTATGTCTATGGAAAGAACAAAGTCGGTATTTAAATCGTCGATACTTCAACCAGTTAAGATATTTGTTACTTTGAAAGTCAATGTGATGGTTCTTACTTCATACTGTCTTGCAAGTCCAAACATGCAACTCACCTAACAATTCTTTATAGCGTGTCAAGCCATTAAAACGCTACATAGGTACCCCTTCTATCTTTCCAGCTCTTAATTTTCTGATTATTCAAGGTTGTTCTATATTGCAGCAACTAACTTCTATTTCTTTCTTCTCAGGCTCCAAGATCAATTCATTTTTCTCTTGCAGGATTGCAGGATGTAACAATAGTCTTTCTACACATTACGGTGTTTTTGTTGCGTTTATGAGTTTAGTGCGATGACTTCATTATTCAGGGTTATTTTCAAGTCCTTAAATTGCAAAGGTATGACTTTATATGGCCTATTAGAACCACTGTATTGATATATTTGAAAATTAAATAAAGCAGCACCTAAAACAAGCATTTCTCTCGAAAAAGGATTGGCAAAACAGTTCTGCAGTCACGCTCCTGCAGCTTGCTTACCAGGTAAGTCACAAAAGTATTCAAACGTTTGAAAGCCTATAATTAGCTTTCAAAAAAAATTTTTCACTACGATCTTACAAACTGATTATATTTTTGTCCCTTCTATATCATCGAAGATGAACAAACATTTTTCAGGATCAGCCAAAATTGGTGTCAAGTTACAAGTGAATTCATAAAAACGTTTCATCTCAGAATCAGTGGTAGGAACTTTGCCCAATATTGGGAGACTAAGCTAAGTTGAAAGTTATTGTTTTCAAACTAAACTTATCTGTTCTGACAAACATTAGGGGCAAGTGCACCCTTGGCCCCTTATGGTCTGCCACCGCTCAAAATCCTGCAATACAATTAGAAAATTTTTGATAATATTTGCTGGCCACTAGCCCCGTGACAGAAAGTAGACGAAAAATAATGCATGGCACCCTTAGGTGTGTGAAATATAAAGAAGCTTCTTTATTTACCTATCGCGATGTTTGAGTAACCAGATAAAGAGAGAAAGCCTGATTCTGATAGCGGTAGAGCTAAGATGCAGCAAATTTGATCACGGATCTTAAGGCTGATTTCCACTCAGTAGAATTTCCGAGCGGACTGGAAATCTTTTGTTTACGAGAGAAACTATCGCTTTGAATTTGAATGGAATTTCAAGCATGATAAAGGTTCCAAGCCTTATTTCCAAACAGCAGCATTTTGCGAGCGAGCGGAATTTTACATAATAAATTGTCACTCAGCCGTAACTTTCTTTTAAATCCAAACAATGTGCTCACGAGCAATTTCCGCTAGAGCGAAAAATGCAGCTCTATGGAAATAAGGCTTAACTGTGCAATTTCCGTCCGCTCGGAAAATTCTACGGAGTGGAAATCAGCCTCAAGGTTTCTTTTGCCGTATTTTGAGACGCAACGCTTTTCATTGACCGCTTACAACTTGCGAATAGTACAGTTACGGCCAATTTCAGCAACCCAAATTTTTGTATCTGAGTTGACACGTTAGATACAGGAAATTGTCTAACACATGTAGCTTTAAAGGCACATTCTTTCATAACATATCTAAACATATTTCTGACTCACCCAGTATCAGATTTATTTCAGCTAGATTAGATCAGTCTCACCTTTCTTGTTGTCTTTCACTGGACCTATCTCAGTGCTTTTCCTCTCTGTGATCTTGAATCCTCCAGGAACAGTGTCAATATCTGAGAAGAAACATTAAACACAAGTTTGATTCATCTTGTTACCTATGATATTCCTGCAGTTCATGTAAATATGACGTTTAATGCCAGATTTTTAAAACATAAAGTATCACAGCTAGCTCTACCATTTGCAAGCAAGATCGTTGCAAAATCAACAGACTTTTTAACATCTCATCACCAACTCGCACACAGTGCAATGTTTTTCTTACTCAATCATTATACCAGATGAGACCAGTTGTGTTGTGTTGTGTTATGTTGTGTTGTGTTGTGTTATGATGTGTTATGATGTGTACTGGAAAAAAGTCGTTTGCCTACCAGGGAGCCAGCATTTTCAACCGACTCGAAAAAACAACCCGCGACGAAATATCCATCTTGCTACTCAAAAACTATCTTAGTCTTTGTAGATCCCCAAGTTCTAGATGTCCAAGAAAATACGAATTTGGCTCTAAAAAATTCTTATTCTTAAATTGTATATTACGCTACCTTCATTTTATTCTACTTTTTACCTTAATTTTAACTGCAACGATTGTAAATAAGTAGGATTACAGATTCTTGAATGATAGCAGATAGACAGAGCAGAAACTGCGCACGCATGCGTGAAAACTCGTAACTTTGAACCCCTTTAGCTCCCTGCAACGGATCCCGAAATCAGGCAACACTTGATATTTTCTTCTTTGGGTCTTAAACTCTTGACTTATTATTTCAAAGAGCTTATGTATCCAAACACTTCCTTATCACCGATTGCTCAATGACGTCATTTTCGCAGTTTCTGCTCTGTCTAGCAGATAGTTTTACGTCTGAACAAGTCAACCTGTCAAAACATTAGTAATTATTATCATTATTATTATTATGTTGTGTTATGTTGCGTTACGTTGCGTTATGCTGTCTTATGTTGTGTTATGTTATTTTATGTTATCTAATATTATGTTATGTCGATGGTATGCAGAAAAACATAAAGATCAGCAACATCTAAATATTTGAATCCTTTGGGACACTTGCAAGCATCTGTTACGCTAAAACACTCACCTCCAGCAGGTTCACCAAGTTCATCCATTTTCTTGTTCTTGAAGTCGATGCCATCGTCCTTTGCCATCAACACTCTTGCCACTTTCGTCAATTCCATAGTGCTTTCCTCCTGGCGGTACCACTGCTTATGTACATTTATTGAGTGACCCAAATGATTTGTGACAAACAAGAGCTCGGACTCTTTCATATCCAGCAACTGAAGAGTCGTCGCGAGCTCTTTTCTGATTCGTGTGGATGTCATCAGCTGTGGCTTGGACAGAGAGGCTTTTGATGCAACAGCTTTCACAGCTACCCAGCCACTGATATGATTGATGGACTCTTGTTGTCTGGCAAAAATATATTTATTGTCTGCCGATATGTCCGCGTTACTTCTTGTAGCAATCAGAAGGCGTATTGCAGCTATTGTCTCCTCCGTAAACAAAATTGGCACTTGTCTTCTACGTTTTCCCAAGATATACAGAACTTTAAGCCTATTTGCCAGTTGCTTCTCAGCTTCGCTTAACAGAGATAATGATTCGGGCTTCTTCCACTTGTCATCCTCTGCATCCTTCCAATGATCTAATGTCAAAGTAGAGGGTTCACCTCCTCTTCTCGCATTAAAGGTAGTTATTCGGCACAATGTTACTTCAGCTAACCACCTCCACTCCATTTTTGAAGCAATTCCCTTATCCAAATATTTCTTGATCTCTTCCTGACAAAAATTCCTTAAAGATTTAATGTCAGCTGCTAGAGGCAATTCCTGAGGTGTTTTTCCTCTTTTGTCGTCAAACTGGATGCGAACCCGAGTAGTATAAATTATCCACTCAGATTCATACAAATCAAGAAATCCCTGGCATTTTTTTGTCAAAGCATCATCTTCCCTCTTTATGCCCATTGCTCTTGCCACTCTGGCCATGTGCTGAAGTGAATAACCTAATTTCAGAAACAAACTAGGTATGCCTATTTCTGTGCTGTTGTACTTGGTCAGGGTCTTGGCAGATTCTACCAATGTGTCCCAGTTCTTTGGATCTATCAAATCAAATGCAGTGCTGTGCTCACTTTTACTTTGCTCTTGAAACACCTCCAAAAGTCTGGCCACACATTTCAATTTATACGAGATTTCAATCCTCCGTTTGTTTCCATCTTTTTCGAACATCACAGCACCGTATGATAACAGCAGAGGGTCTGTTTTCATTATCAGGGTGTAAGCATCCTGCTTCATCTTGGAAATAATTTCCTTGATGATTGTTTGGTGCTTTGAATCGTCGGTCATAGCCGTTGCAAGGAGGCTTCTACTTGACTTCAATAAACCCTGTCCAACGTTGTTACTTTCCTCTGACAAAACATTAGCAGGGCAATATTTTGCGTGACGGTACAAAAACTTAGGCTGGAAGAAGCCAAAACAGTGGGGGCAAGGTGAAAGTTCATTTTTCTGTTTACCTTGTCTTACTGCGATCGCATGATTCTTTTCTTTCAGTCTGCTGAGTGATGGCTCGTAATCACCCTCTCTGCGAATTTTCGCAAATGCTGCTCTACGCTCCTTAGACCCACTAGGGAAAGCAAGTGCCCGTGCAACTTCCGTCGTTTCTGAATGACAGTCTTCTAAATGCCTTGGAACCTTGAAGATTTTTTTCTTGCAGTATTTACATGTGTGCTGCTTTCTTCCATCTTTGTGCTGCTTCACTGCGGAGAAAGCAACAATTACTCATATGAACAACGAGGAATATCTAGCGATCAACGGAACTAGATCATTAACAACCATACAAAGAGGACAAAGGCCTTGATATGATTAAACAAAGATTTTCATTGTTCTATGAAATGAAACTATCGGTAAATTTCCTCATAAATTTTGCCTCATAAATTTTGCCTGTTTAGGTGAATTGCTCTGCGAATACAAACCTGATTTGAACATGCAAGGTCGCAAAATCTAAGTTGAGATCTCATCTATATCAGAAACTGAAAATGAAAAATTTTTAATCCAAGGCTCCTTCGCAGTAACTGCTCAAACGCTTATACTTTTTTTGGGACACCCGGTACATTTCTCAAACTTTCAAGACAATTAGCCAATATACATTTTTCCTTCGCCACACTTGCAAAAAGCAAAGAAACTAACCTTCATTTGTGTTTGAAGAACTATCTATGTCCTTGACACTGTCATCTTTGTCAACTGAATCTGTAGGTAACTCAACAATTTCTGAATCTGTCGGAAACTCCACAATTTCTGAATCTGCGGGTAAATCAATAATTTCTTGGTGGTAACTTTCAGCTCTAGCTTCTTTATGTTTGACTGAATGTTCTTCATCTGATTCTTCTTCATCTGATGACTCGTCTGAATCTTCATCTGGATCGTACTCACTGCATTCTTCATCCGACGACAATTGTCTCTCAGCCTGAAATATTGTAGAGAGATCAATGTGTATTGTTAATCCAAAGAAAAGTCAAATTCAAATTAAATACTGAACCGAAGTAATAAGATGGTGACGGAATAACGAATATATATCTTAAATAAAATCTGACTTATTCCAATTTGCCTGTCAGTCTCGTTGCTGGATTATCTTTTAAGTTAAAGTATGACTTGATACAATTTTGATGTTCCCATGCTTTCTAATTCACAGAAAAGAGAACTCTGATTGCCAATCATATTCTATCAAATGCAATATGCTTGTGTCCAAAAAAGCATAACTTCCTTCATTAGATTGCTTGGGAAAAAGGGGGGCTACCTACCTTTGGAGATGATTCTTTAATAGGACTTTCATCATCATCGTATCCAAATAGATCATCCTGTTAACATAAGCGATACAAATTGAAGATATTGCGCAAACATTGTATAACAAATAAGGAATGAGTGCATCATTAGTTACCACAAATAAAGTGATTGATATTTGGACAACCCAGTCTCGCATTGTGGGCACTTCATACATTTATTCGTGTGACCGACAGAAAACACAGCCGCTTCAGAATGTAATTCAGCACTCATTACTTTTCACTCATTCAAAAAGCATTTCTTTAAAGACAGTGATCAATATCTCAGAAGAATGATTTCATAATCTATGGTTTAGTCAATAAAAATGTTGGGAAGAAGTTACGCCAACATCGGAACTGTGTGAATCAGCTATTTGGCATTAGACAATGTCAGTGTGTTGAAAATCTGTAACACAAAGAAGCTAACTGATGCTAACCGATGTTTATTACAGCTCCGCACATACTGAATGCTCCAATTTTATGGGGGTTGTGGATAAGGTGGTTCAATACTGCTGTCATGCTCTGGAAAACGTATTACACACATTTCATTATCAAAATTCATGGCTTGTTTTATCAGATCTAAAATTAAATCTGCCACAATTCTGAAAATTACTTGAATGAAAAACGCACTTACATTTCGAGAAATTTCAGAAATTTCACTATCTTCAAAAGATGGAAAATCTCCATGTATTCCAGAGTCGTTCCTCACTTCCTAAGGAGAAAATATTCTTCACATGAGTTTACAAAGGAAATTGTAAAAACAAGTTTTCCAATTTCTCTATCAATTTCCTTGACCACAGAATGTTTTCAGTCATTTTTGTAGATTTTCTCTTTGGTTATGTGGTCCTTCAAATATTTGGTTGTTCATTCCAAAAAGTAGGTATAGTAGCATTGATTTGGTACTGTATTTCAAAAGTAAAACGAAATCTGTGAAAGAAAATTGTCGAGAAACATTGTGCAGCGGGAACTTTTCACATTTCCTTGTTCAAATATGTCAATTTCATGTGTATTTACCTGTCCTTCTAACCCTGGAAGTCCTTCTAACCCTGGAAGAAGAGGTAAGCATTCCGTAGAAAATTCTTCGTCACTTTCTTCGACATTGAATGTGATCTATATGATAAAAAAGAGCTTATCAGGTTCTGAAATGGTTTTGATAATTAGACTGCAATCATTAGAAAGATGTCGTGATCATCAATTTCATGCACTTAGCATAACAGTTTCCAGACACAATCGTTGATCAAACTTTGAATTTTTTTGGCAATCTATTATATGGGTCTATTACAAAAAAAGCGTAATTGCTGATATTGCTAACAGAAGGCAAGTAGCATATATCACTCTTTTGCGAGGCTCATGACGGTATATCAAAACAAGTATCTGGTAACATCAACTGTAATCTCTAGAAAGCTCGGTATCATTTCCAAATGTTTCTTCCCAAATATAATAGTGATTCATCAGGTTGTTTCTCTTCTATCTAAAAACATGTAATATAATTTCATCTTCTCTAGATATTTGCCAAATACTAAACTGACACGTCACAAGCCAAAGTCATAGATTACCAAATCAACGACTATATAAATTCTTGTCACTAACGGAATGAATAAAACTGAAACAAATAATTACCATGTCTTTCTCTGTTACGTTCCTTTTTGAGGTGGACGGCTGAAGAAATAAGAAAAATAGACCATCAACATGTTACTGCTAGCTACACCATAAGGACAACAAATAAATAACCTGAAGTGATTTAACAGTTTGTTGAAAAAACTGTATCTTTTTAATAAGGGTAGAACACCAGAAGACCCAAAAATGAATTTCCTAAAGTGATTTTATAGTTTATTTTTGCCTCAAACTCTGTTGCAGCAAAGGGATTTATATAGCAATCAGAGTTTGAACAGCACCCAATTATCCAGGAATAGCAAAATATAAACCCTCAACCGTTTGCAATGATGGCTTTAACAATTTCTGGTATTGTCCTCAGAAACAGTTAACACAAGGTTAAATAGCTAGAAATCTATGTTTGCCTTTTGGACATACCTGATTGCCAGTTTGATTGCAAAATAACGTAATATTTTTCTATGACAGCCATCCAAAAAGGTGACATTTTTCTTGGTCAGACATCAGTTGATGAGGCATGACTGAGCTTGCAGCCAATAGAAGCTGCAAATAAACCCCCTAACGAACCTCAATTTATGAGTCGAGATAGATAAATAAGGATAGAAGCAGCACAATTATCTCCATCTGTCAAAAATTACAAGTATGGAGAAAAAAGATTTCTCGATAAATGATTTGCAGTGTTATGCTAACAAATTAACCTTTGTCAAACCAAAATCCTCTGTGATCTGTGCTAATTCCCTCTTAATTTGGAAACCTAGCGACACATCTGACCATGGATCTTTTTATATATGAACAGAATAAGTCAATTTAACTAACCGTAGAAATTAGCATTGGAAATGATGGTGATGGAGGCCTTTCACCCTGAAAAAGAAACGACCATGCACTTATATCAAAATGAGTCAGAAATTAAATTCAATCAAGAAATATAAACACTTAACAAGCAATCTTTAAAACATAGAAGAAATATCTTTTGGCTCTGTTTATACTATACCTGATAGCTATCATTGATCTCTATCAGATAGGGCTCCTTTAACATTGTATTTGGCACCTGTTACAACCTCTTTATATTGATGCCAGTTAGGCAATCTGTTTACATTATGAGGAAGTAATCCAGTAGTGTATTTTAATCCTTTGTTGTGCAGTTTTATTGTCCCTTGTTCTCGAAGTAAAGAAATGTGGTTATGGTGTGGAACATATTGGATAGCACCATTGACATAATGCCACAACCATGCTGGAGTGAATTTCATTTCACCTGCAAACAAGAGATTTTGCTCCAACATATGGAGGGTCTTGTATCAGATAGCTCTGTTGTGAAGTAAACAACACCTATATCCCATACGAAAGCGAAGGCAGGATGATAGCTATTGGGCAAAGTGTTAACCGAGCCTTAGAGAAAATGCAACAAACACATAATTTCCTATGCAATGCTCATAAAATTTTTGTATACCAAGTGAGACAAAAACGTTAACAGACAACTTCATTGAATCTATATTTAAAAGACAAGTACATAATGGACCAGAATAGAACAATGAATGTCAAATTCTTATAAAAACTCCTTGCTACCATTTTCCTAATTCCCGGCTCTAAAAGAGGAGTAATTTACCACAATAAATTCACACATCTACGTTTGCATTTGACTTATAGCTTAACATTTCAGTTTGAATATCGGTCATGTAATTTTATTCCACAGCCTTCGAAACATGATAACATTTGATTTACCTGGTACATATTGAAGTACCAATATCTTTATTCAGGTTGGATTCACACAAAAAAACGAGGAACTGAACCAAAATCATTTCAGTTCATACTGCACTTGATTGACAATGATTCTAATAGTCAAAACACGTGCTTTTCATGACTCCAAAAGCACATCATCATCCCTATTACAAGGCTCAAAAACTTTCATTTAATTGCGCCAGTTTCGAGCTTTTCCGAATTATCTCAAACCGTTTTGGAAAAATATTTTTTTTTTGTAGAAAAAAGTTTAATTCCATATATTCACCTGTCCTTCTGAGCCAGGAAGAGGCGAGCATTCCATAGAAGCATCTTTTTCTTTTTCTTCAATGCTAAGAATGTTCTGTGTGTGAAAAAGAGCTTACAAAGTTTCTAAAATTATTTTAGTAGTTCCACTACAATCATATCATATTATTTTGCACTTGTAGTGATATAACAATTCAAACAAGCAGGACAAAAGTTTCCAGCCAACTCAATCATTAGTCAAAAACCAATTTGGAAATATGTTTATTAGTTTATTAGTTTTGGAAACCAATTACATTTACATTTCATAAAGAACTATTTGAGAAAAACTGCCAGCAAAAAATTGCTATGGAAAAAGCTGCATGGGAACTTTGTTTCCATGTTCCACGTTTATGCATGCCGGATTTTAAGCATATCAACAGTCATAATGTGATTTACAAGATTAGCAATGGGTCTCGACAACGTTACTTTGAATGTCTGCAATATTTTCAGCATATCAATAGTCAAATTGCAATTGATAACATTAGCATTGGGTTCCGATAATGTTTCTTTGAATTTCTACAATATTTCAATCTCATCCATAGTTACATAGTGATTTATAAGATTAAAAATGGATCCCGATAATGTTTCTTTGAATTTCTACAATATTTCAATCTCATCCATAGTTACATAGTGATTTATAAGATTAAAAATAGGTTCCGATAATGTTTCTTTGAATTTCCACAATATTTCAATCTCATAAATGGTTACATAGTGATTTATAAGATTAGAAGTGGGTCCCGATAATGTTTCTTTGAATTTCTACAATATTTCAATCTCATCAATAGTTACATAGTGATTTATAAGATTAAAAATGGGTTCCGATAATGTTTCTTTGACTTTCTGCAATATTTCAATCTTATCAATAGCTACATAGTGATTTATAAAATTAGAAATGGGTCCTAATAAAGTTCCTCTGAATTTCTACAATATTTCAATCTCATCAATAGTTACATAGTGATTTAGAAGATTAAAAATGGGTCCCGATAATGTTTCTTAGAATTTTTAGAATATTTCAATCTCATCAGTAGTTACATAGTGATTTAGAAGATTAGAAATAGGTCCCGATAATGTTTCTTTGAATTTCTACAATATTTCAATCTCATCAATAGTTACATAGTGATTTAGAAGATTAAAAATGGGTCCCGATAATGTTTCTCTGACTTTCTGCATTATTTCAATCTCATCTATAGTTACATAGTGATTTATAAGATTAAAAATGGGTCCCGATAACGCTTTTTTTTAATTTCTACAATAATTCAATCTCATCAATAGTTACATAGTGATTTAGAAGATTAAAAATGGGTCCCGATAATGTTTCTTAGAATTTTTAGAATATTTCAATCTCATCAGTAGTTACATAGTGATTTAGAAGATTAGAAATAGGTCCCGATAATGTTTCTTTGAATTTCTACAATATTTCAATCTCATCAATAGTTACATAGTGATTTAGAAGATTAAAAATGGGTCCCGATAATGTTTCTCTGACTTTCTGCATTATTTCAATCTCATCTATAGTTACATAGTGATTTATAAGATTAAAAATGGGTCCCGATAACGCTTTTTTTTAATTTCTACAATATTTCAATCTCATCAATAGTTACATAGTGATTTATAAAATTAAAAATGGGTCCCGATAATGTTTCTCTGACTTTCTGCATTATTTCAATCTCATCAATAGTTACATAGTGATTTATAAGATTAGAAATGGGTCCCGATAATGTTTCTTTGAATTTCTACAATATTTCAATCTCATCCATAGTTACATTGTGATTTATAAGATTAAAAATGGATCCCGATAATGTTTCTTTGAATTTCTACAATATTTCAATCTCATCAATAGTTACATAGTGATTTATAAGATTAGAAATGGGTTCCGATAATGTTTCTTTGAATTTCTATAATATTTCAATCTCATCCATAGTTACATAGTGATTTAGAAGATTAAAAATGGGTCCCGATAATGTTTCTCTGACTTTCTGCATCATTTCAATCTCATCAATAGTTACATAGTGATTTATAAGATTAGAAATGGGTCCCGATAATGTTTCTTTGAATTTCTACAATATTTCAATCTCATCCATAGTTACATAGTGATTAATAAGATTAGAAATAGGTCCCGATAATGTTTCTTTGAATTTCTGCAATATTTCAAGCACATCACTAGTTACAATTTGATTTAGTAGATCAGCTTTAACTTCACAACATTTCTAGGACATTGATGGCTTTTATGGAACATATATGGAATTTTAGTTCTTGGTTGTGATAACGATTCTTTGAATATGTATGACATTAAGTTCATTAATTTTTAGTGTATGATATACTTTGCTAAGGGCCCCAGTAATGTAGCTTTTAGTCTGTTATTTCAAAATGATTATTTTCTGGAAAAACAATAAGTAACTGACTTCAACCTAATACATTATGTAGTGTTAACAGAAAAACGCAACGGAGATGTTATTATGAAATACTGAAGCGGAATAGGTACCTTTTCAAATTGCAGCCAGTTTCGAACTTTTCCGAATTATCTCAAACTGTTTTGGAAAAATATGTTTTTTTCACGGAGAAGAGTTTAATTCCATATATTCACCTGTCCTTCTGAGCCAGGAAGAGGCAAGCATTCCATAGAAGCATCTTTTTCTTTTTCTTCAATGCTAAGAATGTTCTGTGTGTGAAAAAGAGCTTACAAAGTTTCTAAAATTATTTTAGTAGTTCCACTACAATCATATCATATTATTTTGCACTTGTAGTGATATAACAATTCAAACAAGCAGGACAAAAGTTTCCAGCCAACTCAATCATTAGTCAAAAACCAATTTGGAAATATGTTTATTAGTTTATTAGTTTTGGAAACCAATTACATTTACATTTCATAAAGAACTATTTGAGAAAAACTGCCAGCAAAAAATTGCTATGGAAAAAGCTGCCTGGGAACTTTGTTTCCATGTTCCACGTTTATGCATGCCGGATTTTAAGCATATCAACAGTCATAATGTGATTTACAAGATTAGCAATGGGTCTCGACAACGTTACTTTGAATGTCTGCAATATTTTCAGCATATCAATAGTCAAATTGCAATTGATAACATTAGCATTGGGTTCCGATAATGTTTCTTTGAATTTCTACAATATTTCAATCTCATCCATAGTTACATAGTGATTTATAAGATTAAAAATGGATCCCGATAATGTTTCTTTGAATTTCTACAATATTTCAATCTCATCCATAGTTACATAGTGATTTATAAGATTAAAAATAGGTTCCGATAATGTTTCTTTGAATTTCCACAATATTTCAATCTCATAAATGGTTACATAGTGATTTATAAGATTAGAAGTGGGTCCCGATAATGTTTCTTTGAATTTCTACAATATTTCAATCTCATCAATAGTTACATAGTGATTTATAAGATTAAAAATGGGTTCCGATAATGTTTCTTTGACTTTCTGCAATATTTCAATCTTATCAATAGCTACATAGTGATTTATAAAATTAGAAATGGGTCCTAATAAAGTTCCTCTGAATTTCTACAATATTTCAATCTCATCAATAGTTACATAGTGATTTAGAAGATTAAAAATGGGTCCCGATAATGTTTCTTAGAATTTTTAGAATATTTCAATCTCATCAGTAGTTACATAGTGATTTAGAAGATTAGAAATAGGTCCCGATAATGTTTCTTTGAATTTCTACAATATTTCAATCTCATCAATAGTTACATAGTGATTTAGAAGATTAAAAATGGGTCCCGATAATGTTTCTCTGACTTTCTGCATTATTTCAATCTCATCTATAGTTACATAGTGATTTATAAGATTAAAAATGGGTCCCGATAACGCTTTTTTTTAATTTCTACAATATTTCAATCTCATCAATAGTTACATAGTGATTTAGAAGATTAAAAATGGGTCCCGATAATGTTTCTTAGAATTTTTAGAATATTTCAATCTCATCAGTAGTTACATAGTGATTTAGAAGATTAGAAATAGGTCCCGATAATGTTTCTTTGAATTTCTACAATATTTCAATCTCATCAATAGTTACATAGTGATTTAGAAGATTAAAAATGGGTCCCGATAATGTTTCTCTGACATTCTGCATTATTTCAATCTCATCTATAGTTACATAGTGATTTATAAGATTAAAAATGGGTCCCGATAACGCTTTTTTTTAATTTCTACAACATTTCAATCTCATCAATAGTTACATAGTGATTTATAAAATTAAAAATGGGTCCCGATAATGTTTCTCTGACTTTCTGCATTATTTCAATCTCATCAATAGTTACATAGTGATTTATAAGATTAGAAATGGGTCCCGATAATGTTTCTTTGAATTTCTACAAAATTTCAATCTCATCCATAGTTACATTGTGATTTATAAGATTAAAAATGGATCCCGATAATGTTTCTTTGAATTTCTACAATATTTCAATCTCATCAATAGTTACATAGTGATTTATAAGATTAGAAATGGGTTCCGATAATGTTTCTTTGAATTTCTATAATATTTCAATCTCATCCATAGTTACATGGTGATTTATAAGATTAAAAATGGGTCCCGATAATGTTTCTCTGACTTTCTGCATCATTTCAATCTCATCAATAGTTACATAGTGATTTATAAGATTAGAAATGGGTCCCGATAATGTTTCTTTGAATTTCTACAATATTTTAATCTCATCCATAGTTACATAGTGATTTATAAGATTAGAAATGGGTCCCGATAATGTTTCTTTGAATTTCTGCAATATTTCAATCTCATCAATAGTTAAATAGTGACTTATAAGATTAAAAATGGGTCCCGATAATGTTTCTCTGAATTTCTACAATATTTCAATCTCATCCATAGTTACATAGTGATTAATAAGATTAGAAATGGGTCCCGATAATGTTTCCTTGAATTTCTACAATATTTCAATCTCATCAATAGTTACATAGTGATTTATAAGATTAGAAATAGGCCCGGATAATGTTTCTTTGACTTTCTGCAATATTTCAATCTCATCAATAGTTACATAGTGATTTATAAGATTAGAAATGGGTCCCGATAATGTTTCTTTGAATTTCTACAATATTTCAATCTTATCCATAGTTACATAGTGATTTATAAGATTAGAAATGGGTTCCGATAATGTTTCTCTGACTTTCTGCATTATTTCAATCTCATCAATAGTTAGATAGTGATTTATAAGATTAGAAATAGGTCTCGATAATGTTTCTTTGAATTTCTACAATATTTCAATCTCATCAATAGTTACATAGTGATTTAGAAGATTAAAAATGGGTCCCAATAATGTTTCTCTGACTTTCTGCATTATTTCAATCTCATCAATAGTTACATAGTGATTTATAAGATTAAAAATGGGTCCCGATAACGCTTTTTTTTAATTTCTACAATATTTCAATCTCATCAATAGTTACATAGTGATTTATAAACTTAAAAATGGGTCCCGATAATGTTTCTCTGACTTTCTGCATTATTTCAATCTCATCAATAGTTACATAGTGATTTATAAGATTAGAAATGGGTCCCGATAATGTTTCTTTGAATTTCTACAATATTTCAATCTCATCCATAGTTACATTGTGATTTATAAGATTAAAAATGGATCCCGATAATGTTTCTTTGAATTTCTACAATATTTCAATCTCATCAATAGTTACATAGTGATTTATAAGATTAGAAATGGGTTCCGATAATGTTTCTTTGAATTTCTATAATATTTCAATCTCATCCATAGTTACATAGTGATTTATAAGATTAAAAATGGATCCCGATAATGTTTCTCTGACTTTCTGCATCATTTCAATCTCATCAATAGTTACATAGTGATTTATAAGATTAGAAATGGGTCTCGATAATGTTTCTTTGAATTTCTACAATATTTCAATCTTATAAATGGTTACATAGTGATTTATAAGATTAGAAGTGGGTCCCGATAATGTTTCTTTGAATTTCTACAATATTTTAATCTCATCAATAGTTAAATAGTGACTTATAAGATTAGAAATGGGTCCCGATAATGTTTCTTTGAATTTCTACAATATTTCAATCTCATCCATAGTTACATAGTGATTTATAAGATTAGAAATGGGTCCCGACAATGTTTCTTTGAATTTCTGCAATATTTCAATCTCATCAATAGTTAAATAGTGACTTATAAGATTAAAAATGGGTCCCGATAATGTTTCTCTGAATTTCTACAATATTTCAATCTCATCCATAGTTACATAGTGATTAATAAGATTAGAAATGGGTCCCGATAATGTTTCTTTGAATTTCTACAATATTTCAATCTCATCAATAGTTACATAGTGATTTATAAGATTAGAAATAGGCCCGGATAATGTTTCTTTGACAATCTGCAATATTTCAATCTCATCAATAGTTAGATAGTGATTTATAAGATTAGAAATGGGTCCCGATAATGTTTCTTTGAATTTCTACAATATTTCAATCTCATCTATAGTCAAATATTGACTTATAAGATTAGAAATGGGTCCCGATAATGTTTCTTTGAATTTCTACAATATTTCAATCTTATCCATAGTTACATAGTGATTTATAAGATTAGAAATGGGTTCCGATAATGTTTCTCTGACTTTCTGCATTATTTCAATCTCATCAATAGTTAGATAGTGATTTATAAGATTAGAAATAGGTCCCGATAATGTTTCTTTGAATTTCTGCAATATTTCAAGCACATCACTAGTTACAATTTGATTTAGTAGATCAGCTTTAACTTCACAACATTTCTAGGACATTGATGGTTTTTATGGAACATATATGGAATTTTAGTTCTTGGTTGTGATAACGATTCTTTGAATATGTATGACATTAAGTTCATTAATTTTTAGTGTATGATATACTTTGCTAAGGGCCCCAGTAATGTAGCTTTTAGTCTGTTATTTCAAAATGATTATTTTCTGGAAAAACAATAAGTAACTGACTTCAACCTAATACATTATGTAGTGTTAACAGAAAAACGCAACGGAGATGTTATTATGAAATACTGAAGCGGAATAGGTACCTTTTCAAATTGCAGCCAGTTTCGAACTTTTCCGAATTATCTCAAACTGTTTTGGAAAAATATGTTTTTTTCACGGAGAAGAGTTTAATTCCATATATTCACCTGTCCTTCTGAGCCAGGAAGAGGCAAGCATTCCATAGAAGCATCTTTTTCTTTTTCTTCAATGCTAAGAATGTTCTGTGTGTGAAAAAGAGCTTACAAAGTTTCTAAAATTATTTTAGTAGTTCCACTACAATCATATCATATTATTTTGCACTTGTAGTGATATAACAATTCAAACAAGCAGGACAAAAGTTTCCAGCCAAATCAATCATTAGTCAAAAACCAATTTGGAAATATGTTTATTAGTTTGGAAACCAATTACAGTTACATTTCATAAAGAACTATTTAAGAAAAACTGCCGGCAAAACATTGCTCTGGAAAAAACTGCCTGGGAACTTTCTTTCCATGTTCCCACGTTCATGCATGCCCGATTTTAAGCATATCAACAGTCATAATGTGATTTATAATTAGAATAGCAATGGGTCCCGACAACGTTTCTTTGAAATTCTTCAATATTTTCAGCATACAAATAGTCAAATTGCGGTTTATAACATTAGCATTGGGTTCCGATAATGTTTCTTTGAATTTCTACAATATTTCAATCTCATCCATAGTTACATAGTGATTTATAAGATTAAAAATGGAACCCGATAATGTTTCTTTGAATTTCTACAATATTTCAATCTCATCAATAGTTACATAGTGATTTATAAGATTAGAAATAGGTTCCGATAATGTTTCTTTGAATTTCTATAATATTTCAATCTCATCCATAGTTACATAGTGATTTATAAGATTAAAAATGGGTCCCCATAATGTTCCTTTGAATTTCTGCAATATTTCAATCTCATCAATAGTTACATAGTGATTTATAAGATTAGAAATGGTCCCGATAATGTTTCTTTGAATTTCTACAATATTTCAATCTCATCCATAGTTACATAGTGATTTATAAGATTAGAAATGGGTCCCGATAATGTTTCTTTGAATTTCCACAATATTTCAATCTCATCAATAGTTATATAGTGATTTATAAGATTAGAAATGGTCCCGATAATGTTTCTTTGAATTTCTACAATATTTCAATCTCATCCATAGTTACATAGTGATTTATAAGATTAGAAATGGGTCCCGATAATGTTTCTTTGAATTTCTGCAATATTTCAATCTCATCAATAGTTAAATAGTGACTTATAAGATTAGAAATGGGTCCCGATAATGTTTCTCTGAATTTCTACAATATTTCAATCTCATCCATAGTTACATAGTGACTTATAAGATTAGAAATGGGTTCCGATAATGTTTCTTTGAATTTCTACAATATTTCAATCTCATCCATAGTTACATAGTGATTTATAAGATTAGAAATGGGTCCCGATAATGTTTCTTTGAATTTCTACAATATTTCAATCTCATCAATAGTTAAATAGTGACTTATAAGATTAGAAATGGGTCCCGATAATGTTTCTCTGAATTTCTGCAACGAAGTCTGTTATATTAGTCTGTTATTTCAAAATTATTATTTTCTGTAAAAACAATAAGTAACTGATTTCAACCTAGTAGATTATGTAGTGTTCACAGAAAAACGCAACGGAGATATTATTATGAAATACTGAAGAGGAAAAGGTACTTTTTCAAATTGCAGCAAACTCATGAAACATTATTTAAGCAGATAAAATTGAGCCAACTGATAAAACCAAGCAGTCTATGACTTCATTGCATTGATCAATTGTTAAAGTATTCAATGTGAAGTGAGGCTTTGTCTTCTCTTTGACACCCAGTATGTAGAAATATTTTCAAAAGAAATTAAGTTATCTTACCTCTTGACCATAATCAGGTTTTGAATAAGGCAAGCACTCTTCTACCTCCTAGTAGCAAAAATATTCAATTGAAATAATGGGAAACACCAATATTTGTTAAAGTCAAATGACCACAAGCACTGCCCGGATTTTAAAACATTCTAAGTTTAGCTTTCAAATGCAATTGACAATTCATTTCAAGATCTGAATACATTAATGAAACCATTGATCAATACAGGTAAATGAAATAAAGTCTTGCACAAAGATTGATTCGGATATTCAGAACTCTAAGTAAAATTCAACCAGAAACTTCAAAATCAAAATAGAAATACCTATTGCAACTAAAGCTGCTGTGTTTATTTTCAAGGCAAACACTTGCTTTTTTATACAAAAAGAAAAATTTAGTTATGCACAAGACACGTCAGCCACTGTCACAAAAATACGGGTTTCTTTGGGCAAAACTCATTGTGGCATAGTATGACAGAGTATGTCAAATTGAAACTGTTCAAGGTAGGTGAAATTTGCGCGCCAAATTACAGAAAATTCTCAACTTGCAAAAGTTCTTTCAATCCAATCTTTTTTTGTTTCTTCATTTTTTGCATTGCTGTTCGTTAATCACCCCGATCTTTAGTCTCTTGGGCCATAAAACCTTGTAAATTGTCACTGTGACTGTTAAGGCAACAAAGATAAAAAATTGACCAGAAAATATTGTTTTTCTCCTCACTTTTCTTCAATTCCAAAAGTTTTTCACGCAAAAACGCACTTTTTTCTCGATCGCAAAAGTTTATGTCACAAAATTTGCAAAAAACGTCATTTGAGAAAGTTTATGGCCTCAATTTTGCAATTTTTGTTCTTGCAAAACTTTCTGCCCGCGAAATTTTCTGCCCATAAACTATGTGCGATCTTGCTCATGAAATTTTCTTCGGGTCATCAAGTATATCAATAGACACATACCATTTCTGTTTCTGTTAGTTTCTTTGCCTGTGGCTGTAACAAACAAAATAGATAAACAATTACAGTCCAGAAAGTATTTGAATGTTTCCTACAGATATCCAGAAAAAATATTCAAAGAAGTGTTTTTAAAGATGTGAGTGTGTTTTTTATCAAAATGCATCTTACCTCCTGTCCACAACCAGGTTTTGAACAAGCCAAAGACTCTACTTCCTAAGAGCAAAATATTCAAATTGAGGTCATGGGAAAAATCATCTGATGAGCACGAAAAGTCAGTTTCAGCAATCCTCCTTTCCAGAAACTTAACTTTAACTTTTTAGCCAATACAGAGCATTGCTTTAAAGCATTCTGCCTAATTTCTTGAACAAAATCATCCAAGGATTGAAATTCTGCAAAGTATTATATCAAACACTTTTTTTTTTGGTTTCCCAGATTTGGAAAGCCCATTTTAAACTACTTGATAGGTTTCATATAGACTTCTATGAAACAAAAATTGAAGATAGAAAACATTGAATTAGTATGCATTTTATTTTCCTCTTGCTTCTTATATAAACGTATGCTACATTAGCACATTTTTATGAGCCATTGTAATTAGTAAGATTCCATTCAGACTATTGTTTTTCCATTGCAATACACATTATATACACATTAACTGATGAAGGCTTAGGCCGAAACGTTTAAAGAATATATAATATATGTGTTTATATGTTTTTTCTGTGTCTCTATATCTATTTTATTACATATTGAGGTGGAGCTGATGGGAGTGAGAGTACGCATATATATACATATACACACACATAAATTTTCAGGTTGATACTCATTACTCTGTTTAGCTTGAAAATAATATTACTGATGATCACTCACACCAAAACATTGGAAGAAAAGTACTTTCCTTGAAATATCTAGAATGTTTAGAGAGGTTTAGAGAATATACCTTTACTTCCCATGGCAAATTTGAGACACCATAATCATATCTCAGCTCAGTCCCACCTGAAACATCAGTTGCTGCAAACAAGCATAAAAATGGTTCTTTGTCTACCATCACTTTCTTCATAACACAATTTCCGTTGCGGTCATGATTCACCAGACGCCCAAGGCTTTGGTCAGGAACTGTAGCATCAATGCTGGAAACAAATGATGCAAATGAATAGAAAGCGGAAGCAAATTCACAATGCAGATACAGCATTATATGCTTGTGCAAATGGTAGAACTTAATAGCTGCAGTTTACACAGCAACATTTATTTAGCTTGGATCATTCTATAAGTAGGGTGTCACACTTAGTAAAAAGGAAGGACAAAGAACTTGATTTTCTTGCAGTTTTCCAAATTGTCAAGTAAAGGTATATAATCAACTTTTAAGTATACTGGTCGTTTTTGCTTTCTGCATCTGACATGAGATGCAACTGGTTCTCAGTTTATCACCCGTTCTTGTAGAAACAAAATGACTGCCAAGATTCAATATATAAATATACATTGCAGAATTTCACATTCAAATAAGGGGAGACCAAAGTATAATTGAAGAATTTTCTCACCACATTTTCTTCCCTGCATGTGTAAAGTAGTACATGTAACTTCCCATGCACCTTTTGGTGTACTGTTTTTCTCTATCCAGAGCAACATTCATGTCTTTAATGAGTTCACCTTGGTAAGTCACAATAAACTGGCCCTTTTTGAAGCCAACTGATTCTTCAACAAAAACTCCCATTCCTTTAGAAAAGAAAGAAACAAGTCATTCTAAATTTCATGAATTCACAGCATGCTTTTCGGATTTTTATTTTTGAAGAATATTTTGAAAATTGTTTAAACAGCACAGTGAAATAATCATTTCCTTTTGCTGCTTATGGGGCATATTTGCAAAACACTTCAGTGTTTAAAATTGAAAAATGAAGCTTTTCTGAACAAAGAAACTTCTCCTGTTACAAATTTTAAATGTCATCCAAAGCTGGAAAATATTCTAACAAGAGGCATTTATTCTTTCAATTTCAATTTCTTTTTGACGTGGTTCTCTTCTAAGAAGACACTCCAGTGATGGCCTGCACATTATACAAAGATCTAGAATTCAGATACTGGGTTCTGCAGAAAGGAAAGGATCAAACTTCAAAATTAAACACATATATAATTACCTATTTGTTCATTAATGTATCTCTTAATTAGTCCTGGCTGATCTTTTTTTCTTCGAATCCACGACTTTGCAGAGACAATGGGACCTTCCCTTGAATGCCTGCTTGATCGCTAGAAGATACCAGAAATGTGCATAGATCAATAAAATTGCACCCACTATTGTGTCTGTTGTTAAAGTGATGTATGAAGCATAAGGACTGCATGTGATGAATGATTAAACATTTCAAAATGGGTTTAAATCTACTCTTCAAGTGAAAATAGCTATGACTTATTCTAACACGTTTCCATAGGTGAACATAACAACCAGGTGGTTTTTATGGAAGAATAACAATATGAATCTTGATAAAATATGTATATAGCTATATATGTAGTTAATCTAAATATAAATAATATCCATGATGAGGGAAATGGGGAACTGATCAGGGATGATGTTGCTTTGATACATATCAGTGCCAGGAGTGTAATGCCATGAACAACAGTGAAAATTGCATCATGCCATATATAGCAGAGGAGGAAATACAAGATTAATTTTATCTCCATATCTCCATTTTTACTTTACTGACTCATCAAAAATTGTGCAATTGTAGGAATGTACTGTATGCAGTGCACAAAATGACACTAGGCAAGCTCTTGACGCTCAGGTCAAATAGTTACAAGGTGTTGTGATTTTAAGTTCAGCTGGGGGCCTCTAGACCCAAATGGAATTCTTCAAGCATTTTACCAGAGAGGGTCATATTGAAGGACAATAGCATAAAGATAATTGACAGATTAGCAGGGGGCTAGGATGCTGGAAAGTTTCTGGCGATGTTGGCTAGATAATGCTTTATCTGTAAGGGTTGCTGGAATACTGGGCAGGTTGATACAAGGTTACATTTTCTTATGTTTCAAGTTTTGGTTATATATTTAGTATTTTAAAATTTTTTGCTCAGCTTTTGCTACTGTAGGAGCACCGCTACTTTCTAAGGATCTCCTTTCTGTCTGCCATTGAGTCTTACTTTCTTTTGCTGTGTAGCACAACATTTTTCTTCAGTTTCTTGCCACTTTCAGTGTATAACTCTGAGCCTATCTTTGATCTTCCTCCTGCTACATATGTTTACACCTGCTACTTTAACAAACCTTTTCATGATAAAAGCAACAGACCCTAGGTCTAAACTGCTGTAATTTAGCTAAATTATTGTAGTTTAAATGATTCTTGTATGTAGTTTATTGTCTAGAACAAATTTGAATTGAACTGAAAATATATATACCTACATTATTCAAATTCAATACTTATAGTTTATTTATATTGTGTAAAGTATATATGTGCCAACCTACCCGCAAGCCTGTTACATCCATGAGAAGTTTTAATACTCCAGATCTGAAAAGTAAAATATGTGCTGTATAAGAATACCAGATTTACCAATCAAGATATATTCATACATTGTTCATTTTAGATTTGAGATGTGACATTTTAGATGTGACTGCTCCAACAAGTAGCCTGTGGACAGGCTTCAAAATGATATGAAAAGGAAGAGAGCCTGTAGGAACAGGCCACATTTCACAATTCTAGAAACCTGATCTGAGTTACAAAAGGCTATTGTCCAAAATTTCAATACAACAAGTGATGAAGATGGAGTAATTGATCACTCTTCCCAGTTACTACTCAAATAAATCATTGTGGGACTTTAGAATGTCAGTTTCAAGGAAAAATGACAATGCATGCCATATACCTCAAATCAGGTATATGGAATTCAAAATTGCAGCCCATTCCTACAGGCCTTTTCCTCTCTTTCCCTCTGCAGCTCCCAGATAAGGCCTGTTCACAGGCTATCCAGTAAGAAATAATGGCAACAATGCCATTTGCTGAGAATGAGATACTGCACCAAATTTCATTAAAAGCACCAATATCACTTGTTGTGCCAAATATTACTTATTGTAATGAATATTTGGTACACCAAAAATAATCAGACTCAAACATGGTTGGGTTTGACTTACTTTTGCTAAATGGGTATTTTTCTGCCAAAAATTTACCATAAAAGTGGATGCAATGGGAAAGTTTTCGCAATTAGGAAAGGGTAATCTTTGTGACACCTGGGTGGCATACCCTTGTCAATACAAGACCAAGGGTAATGTATTTTAGCTCATTATATTCAACACTATGAAACAAAACAAAACCAATTGTTTTCAAATCAGGAAACAAAAGATTACGGAGTACCAATCATTTGGACTGGACACCAGGCCAAGGAAAAGTGCCCTTGAAGTGTCGTGCCCTCCAAGTTTGAGATTCTTCTTACATCCTTGCAGTCATGGCTGGTATCGGCCCTGTCCATTGAATATTTGAAAATGGCATGCTAATTTAGAATTTTGGTGACAAAAATGTGTGATGATCAGTCAACAGAGGCCTAATTTCCATGGATTTATAGGTAGCTTCTCTGGCCGCACACAAATCGATCCCTTCACGCAAAACGTCCAATGGACGTTTTAGGGGGAGGGGTTAAGGCCCGGTAAGGCGGGTATCACAAATATGTTTCATTAGTGTAAGATCCAACTCTCAAATTAGAGTTGGTTGGTCGGTCAGTCAGCATAAAAACACTGCGGGATTTTCTAAAATTGTGATCAAAATATGGAATTACAGTAAATTGTTCAAAAGGCTTTATAGGAAGTTTTATGCCTGACTCAGAATCTCAGGTTTTTCATGTTTTCAAGTCGCTTGAATTAGCATTTTTTATATTTTAGCTATGCTATGTAAGTTGCCAACCTTAAATAAAATGATGACAATAATAATAATAATAATGATGATAATAATAATAAGTCAGTCGGTCGGCCTTTGTGATACCCGCCTAAAAGGGCCAGAAGTTTTCGAAATTTTTGACTAATTTTTGTTTTATCGAAATTCCTTCCGAGAATTTTCAGCAAGAAATTTCTGCAAGAAACTTTACTTTGCAGCTTCCATTTGCTGTATATTTCCTCCGTGCGAAAGAATTTCGTCAGCAGTGAAAGTATCTTGTCCGTTTTTGTTAAGTGTGGTCATGTCCATGATGGAAGCACGTCGCTGACGACCCTGGTAGAAAAAGCATGGAAATACCATGGAATTCCATGGAAAAAGCATGGGGAAAATTCCATGGAAATCCATGAATTCCATGGGAGCAAAATTCCATGGAAAGCATGGGGTACTTTCCATGCTTTTCCATGCTAGCATGGGGAAAACGATTGCATTGAAAGCATGGAGAAAGCATGGATAGCATGGGTAGTGAAACCATGGAGTTCCATGGAATTCCATGGAAAAGCATGGGGAAAATTCCATGGAATTCCATGGGAGCAAAATTCCATGGAAAGCATGGGGTACTTTCCATGCTTTTCCATGCTAGCATGGGGAAAACGATTACATTGAAAGCATGGAGAAAGCATGGATAGCATGAGTAGTGAAACCATGGAATTCCATGGAATTCCATGGAAAAGCATGGGAAAAATTCCATTGAAATCCATCGGCGCAAAATTCAGGGCTTCAAATGTGCCCTTATAGGGGCTTAGGGCTGGGGTAATCACCTTGGGCTATTTGTGCCTCATATTGATGGTAGGGGTCAGGGGCGGAGGCAAGCACACAAATGCCACATGGGTATTTCTCCGTTTTTGAAGCATTGAAGCATGTTGTTGTTTGACTTATTCTTCTGCTTCCTGAAATTGGTTTATATCACAGTATCCTTTGCAAACGTGAATATTTGAAAGCATACACAAATCTGCAAACGTTGACACTAAAATTTTTGCTATTGCTCGAAGTAGTTTCTGTCTGTAGTTTACGAGGATTTCCATAAAATGTTACACGTCTAACGTTTTTATCGCCCTCACAGCCCTCTGGCTTGTAAAATTATGCAGCGTTCTCCATTTTTAAATGTATACTAAACCTTTTTGACACTACAAACGAGTTATTCAAATTATATAGAAAAGATCTATCAAGCTATGGAGAGCATATTTCATTTTGTAAATCCTTTCAAGAAGATAGGCTGAGGGGTCCATCTCGTTATTCCGACATCTCTATGTTCCGACATCTCGTTTCACCAACATCTCTATATTCCGACATCTTGTTTCACCGACGTCTCGTTTCTCCGACATCTCGATGTTCCAAGAATCTGTTTTTCCGACATCTGTGAGGATATTCATCTCGTTATTCCTAAATCTTAATTTTTGGCCTTTTTGGGCCTTTTTGCCCCCCCCCCTCTCCCCCATGAAAAAGTGATCTTGTAGAACAAATACATACCGAGCTTCTACACCGACTGTTAGCAACTTCTGATCTTCTTTCAAAAAATTACTGCGTCAGTACTTTTTCATCAATTACTGGTTGTATTAATCACTAATTCCTAACCTTGTTTATTTCATGTTGTTTGCTAATGCTTAAATTTGTTTGAATTCTAGCCTGTTGTTAACAGGACTTCTTTGAAAATTTAGAGTTCTAAGTACTGAGGGGTATTTCACCCCCAAAAAATCTCGTACGCTTTTAACAAAAATTCGTTTTGTTTCCAAGAAAGATCCATCAAAAATCCGAAAAAATCCTTTCGTTTTGAAGAAACTTTGTGTGCTTTTACAAATGAGTGAAGTGCCCCTTACCAAAAATTGATCCAAATACTGTTAATCCGTACTAAGTAAATTTTAAATTGATATGGGTGTCAAAATATCGGGCTGTCAAAATATCGAGATGTCTGTGCATGGGGTTGGTTGGAGTTAAAGCAGAAAACTTCTAAGTAAGCAAATAATTATTACAGAGTCAGAAAATAGATATGTCGCAATACAGAGATGTCGGAGTTACGAGCTGATGCCAGACTTAAGTATCAACTAAGGTAAGAAAGTTCTCAACGTGGCTCCAACGTTTTCTACAAGGGGCATTTCAGTCCCAAAAATCTCGTGCATCCTTTGCTCAAACTCCATTTGTTTTAATATACATAATAACTGAAACTGTTTTGAAGAAATCTCATCTACGCATTTTCGAAAGAGTTAAATGCTCTAAGAGACTTCAGTTTTTCCTAGTTTTCCATATGCCATGGAAATCTTTAATGGACACAACAGATAATGTTGCTTGTTAAGTTTCTGCTGATAGGGTCGTTTTGTTTTGAGAGACTTCAACGATCAAGAAAATGGATGAAGTCTTGTGAAGACAGATAGTTTAGTGGCCTTGAAGAAATCTGAAACTGAATGATTTTGAGACTTGTTCATTCAGCGTAGCAAGCTTGACCCCTATTTAACATCCTAAGTCCTAACGATTGCAAAGAGACAAGAATTATCCTTATACTCACACAATAGTTGCATTGACCATTACTTTATTTTAGTGATTGAAATCTTCTTACAACGAATCTTCCGTGAATCTTCGACAGAACCTTGCACAGACTTTACATCCAACAAGACTCATATCATAACATAGCAGGAAACTGTTGTGTGCTGTGCGCCTTTTTCAAATTTAAACCCAACGATTTTTTTTACAACAAACACATTTGTCTAATTTTCCCGGAGAGTTTCTTCAGTTGTTAATGATGGCCAGGTTCATTTTTCCATCCTTTCAAGAAATTCCATAAAGCAACAACTTTGTGAATCCTCAATGAACCCCTTGTGACTGATTTAAGACAACAGAAATTCATGATGCAAAGGATGGAAATGTTTCAAGGTTCATTAGGACAGGGATCTGTAATGTGCCTTGCAAATTATCTTAACGACATCCATGCTTTCCATGCTTTTCCATGCAACGAATAACCCTCGAAGGAATGCATAACCATGTCCTCCGTGCTTTTCCATGCTTTCCCATGCTTTACAAATTATAACATCCATGCTTTCCATGCTTTTCCATGCAACGAATAACCCTGGTAGGAATGCACAACCATGCCCTCCATGCTTCCCATGCTTTCCCATGCTTTCCTATGGCTTTAAATTTATTTTAACTGACAATATCCATGCTTTCCGTGCTTACCCATGCTTTCCATGCTTTTCCATGCTACCTTCATTGCCAAGTTAAACATCGAAGCATGGGAAAGCATGGAAAGGATGGAGATTCCATGGAATTTCCATGGACTCCATGCTTTTCACCATGCTTTTTCTACCAGGGGACTTCAACATATCACTTAGCTTAGGCCCATTTTTTGATGCAGCAAAACAACGGTAGGAATTTCCTCGTGATCCGAAAAATTACATTGATTTTCAATTGGACGTTTTGGGGGAGGCGATGGGGTATTTTGAGAATAGGCCGTCGGCCATACCTATTTTAAACGCTTAAAAAGGAAGTTCCGCTGCACATCCTTTGAAACTAAGGACTTTTTTCACAAAAAGGTCCCTTTAGGCATCATGATCATATATCCACATGGCCCCATTGAAAAAATGTGCACAATAGCAAAATACGGGCGATTTAATTCTTTCGGAACCTCTGCGAAGGAGCAAAGACCGATTTCACGGATTATTTTGAGGTTTTTTAAAAATTTTTCAAGGTAAAGACAGTAGGAAGATGCTTTGGCAGACCCTAAGACTGCAAAACGTTGATTGAAAGACATCAAGATGGCACTGATCAAATTTAAAAAAGAACTAAATGAAATTGATGATGCCCCGCAGCCACATGAAGCCAAACGTTGTTATCAAATCTAGTTTCGTCGCTTCTTTCAACTTTTTTAAATTTTGGCGTGGTTCGTTTGAGAAATTGTGCGATTTTTGTGCATCCATTTCAACATCCAAGTTTGACATTACCAAGAAGGCATCGTTGCAAAATCTTGTCATGATACGGAAAAGGGACCATTTAGAATAGTTCATCAGTAATTGTGTAGGGAGTAGCTGGTATATCCACTTTGGGCATCAACTCTCTCCCCACTTGCTGTCTGATCAACTGACCGACTGAGTTGTGGCTTCTACCAATCAAGACTACAACAAGGCAGCGTCTGTTCGTCATAACTGCTAAGTCTCAAAGAATTCTATCGAGCTTTATTTACAATGGAAACAGATGTGCAGTGTATATCAATTAATCACCATGTATGTGAAGGTATCTCACATGTAGTTAAACAACTCTATGAAATCATTATTTCCTTCCATCATTTCAGCGGCTTACCTTCCTTCTTCGTGAACAGAGCTGGTCGTATCACAACCTCCAAAAAGAAACAAGGTAGCAAGAGAATGTTAAAAATTTCCTTCCATTTGAACAATATTTAACAACAATTCTACTTTCCTGCCAAGATGTCAAAAATTGGGGACAGCTAAGAACTAAGATGCCAGTTGCGTGCACCGACTTTAGTGCAGGAACAACCAAGGCTTCTGAACAGTAACCGCCACCTAAGATCATCGTAGCATATATTTTCAGTCAACCAACAAGAAATTTGGCAAGTACTTTCTCGTGTGGTTGCAGACATAAAAGCTAGTTTTGACATCCTTTTAAATCCATAGCGTTTTCTCGGCTCCGTATCGGCATAATTTGAGAACGGCTTAAATTTACTACGAATCAGAAATGAGACACCAGTTTCGAAGTTTGTGTCAATGATATACCTCTGAGTGATAGTCCTCGAAAAGATGGTGAGCATTTTGGGATTAATGAAGCGTATTTCTTTGCAAAGTAGCATACACTATGAAGGAGGCGGACGCAAATGAAAAGATTTCTGCACAACGAGGCCTTTTCAAGCTACCTTCTTATCACAGTGTGACTTTACGTTATTTGCAAAGTCAGTCATTCGACATTCAAATTCAAAACCTGTCCATTTCCTTTACTCTGATGGCATACAAGCATCCCAGTAAAAAGTATTTTCCTTGGCAAGTAATGCTGTTTTTAAGAGAACGAGAAGCCTATCTTCGACGTAACGATGTTTCAAACGATTTAATGTATCATGTACATTGCAGTGACGAACAGACGATGCCTTCGTAAATTGCTCAGTTTATCAGAAGGTAATTAGGAGAAGAGCGTTGATATCCGTCGTTGATGCACCAGATAATTTCAACCACATGAACTGAAAAGGATGCTCAAAAGAACGCAGTTGTTCCTTCAAGGCTAATATTAGTTATTAGCCGCTGCGCTAACAGTTCACAATTCAGACCTTGAATCAGATCTTGATAGCCCTGGTGACTCAAGTGAATCCGAAAATGACATTTTACACGGGAGGGGTTATCGACTAAATTTTGGCTAGGGGTGTGCCACAGTTTCAAAATGGTACCGTTGGCTAGACCAATTTTTGTGAAAATGATGCCGGCTAGACTAAATGCTGCATCAAAAGTGCCTTGAAGTGGTGTTTTCTAGACAAAAATTGCAAAATTTTCGCCTCCTATGACCCAAAATCGCTAAAATTTTGGGTTTCTACGCAGGAATTACCAAAATTTGACTTTTCTTTTACCAAAATTACCCAAAGCAGACCCTTACCTAGACAAGAATTGCAAAAAATTGGCAAAAAGCATACCCTTGCCTAGACTAAATTGCCAAAAAGCTGCCAAAAGGATACCCTTGGCTAGACTAGGAAGTCCGAAAAAGTATACCCTCGCGGGCGGCACATCCCCAGGTACCTTCACTATGAAAGAACCCCCCCCCCCGTGACATTTTATTCCTTTTTAAAACATTATAGTAAAGCATTCTGATACACAGTTAGCACAATTTTTCAAACGAACCATGCCAAAATTTAAAAAAGTTGAAAGAAGCGACAAAACTAGATTTGATAACAACGTTTGGCTTCATGTGGCTGCGGGGAGTCATCAATATCATTTAGTTCTTTTTTAAATTTGATCAGTGCCATCTTGATGTCTTTCAATCAACGTTTTGCAGTCTTAGGGTCTGCCAAAGCATCTTTGTACTGTCTTTACCTTGAAAAATTTTTAAAAAACCGGAAAAGAATCAGTCAAATCGGTCTTTGCTCCTTCGCAGAGGTTCCGAAAGATTTAAATCACCCGTATTTTGCTATTGTGCACATTTTTTCAATGGGGCCATGTGGATATATGATCATGATGCCTAAAGGGACCTTTTTGTGAAAAAAGTCCTTAGTTTCAAAGGATGTGCAACGGCAACGACATGTTAGAGCTACATGGACTACGGCCTAGAATGTCCAATGGATGTTTTACGTGAAAGAATCGACTTGTGTGCGGCCAATTAGGCCATCAGACAGAGGTGGACTTCGGTAGGCCTGTCTTCACAATATCTTTCTCAGAGTGCTTGCTGGGGCTTATAAGCCATGCTGCTGGCTCAAAGTTGGATTTAAAGTTATAAACAAGTCACATACTTACAGTAAATAGTAATGGCATAAATTTGTCTTGTCTTTCTTCTTTGCCTCTTCTTTTCGCGGTCTTTCTAATTTCCAAAAGTCAGGCTCCCGCTTTGGGCCTTTGCTGTGTGAAACCGCAATGCATGATGGGCAATTGGCGGCAAACTGAACGAAATTGGCGCGAAAGTCTGCCTAACAATGGACCCTTGATATCCGGGGATGCACGTTGAGCCAATAAATGGAAAAAACACAATTCAGGTCCCGCCAATGTCGCAATTACAATAGAAATGAAAGTGGTATGTCCACAAAGAAAATGGCAATTCTTTCTGTGCATCAATGAAAATTATATCAAACAGAGATATCAATAAGCGTCAAAGTTTCAATCACTCAAAGTCGCTTTTTTACAGGTCCCGACACCATAGCAAGCTTTGATCTAAAATTTTTGATCCTGAATACGTAAATTTGGAACGACTTACAAATCAAGAGCCACTGTGATAGCTTTCAGTCCAGTGGTATCATGATACGATGGTACAGAAACTGGCTAAAATTGGTGTTGCAGTTTGCATGCATCAACCTTAAATGCACAACGAAGGAACAAGGAATACCTACACATTTAGACAAAAATCAGTTATGCAGTTAGCTAAATGCAGATGCAGTAAAGAGAAACAAGTGGTTAACGGTCCCACTAAGTTTGCATTTAATATAGTCCCGGTAATATAGCGTATCTTCAGGTCCCGCTAAAGTGCTTTCATTTACCACATTTAGCGGGACCTCATTCAAATTGTCTCAGAAAAGCAAAGTCATGATTATATCATTGTTATTGCCAAGAGGAAGGTTGCTTCAAGTATCCTGAGGTAGGCTAGCATCAACAGAATGGCTATGTCCCTCAGTCCCACTAAGGTCCCGATCTTTCAAGTCCCGATAATGTTGCCGATCCTCGAAGTGCTGGCATTGACCACATTTAGCGGGACCTCATTCAAATTGTCTCAGAAAAACAAAGTCGTGATTACATCATTGTTATTACAGAGAGTAAGGTTGCTTCATGTGTCCTAAGGTAGGCTGGCATCAACAGAATGGCTCTATCTCTCAGTCCCACTAAGGTCGCGATATATCAAAGTCCCGATAATGTTGCCGATCCTCGTATTTATGTGCTGCGCAGCAATCATTGCATACATAACTAAAGTAGATCTTTGCGAGGCTTTCTCAGATTAAAAAAATGCGTAAATTTGGAAAGTCTTACTGCTCTCGACCAAATATTAGGTTGGGTTTATGTGGTTTCCTAATGTTAGTTAGAAGGCCTCCCTACGCGATCCTGAATTAGTTATTGTATTGTCCCGTTACGTCAGTCATAAATTGTTTCTGTACGGTTTGTCACAGTCTGTGTGTCCTAAATAAATTCAAGGCGATTAGATAAATGAAGAGTTAATAGTGATACTGATTGATGTCCAATGGAGGGTTGAGAAATAAATTCCATTCAACATCTCATGTATAAATCAAGATAGGGAGTAGAAAGGAGGAATTACAAAACCCAGCACCTCCTTTATTTCATACTCAATTAATTATGTGTTCTTCTCAGAGGCCCGGCAAGCAAATGTGGTCTCAGTTATCTAAAATGGGCGGAGAAAGTGCAACACATGTAGCTATAGAGGTTATTTTTGTGGTAATTATTATCAGATGTTCTCATGTGCGAAGGCTTGCTTATCGGCCGACGGTTGCGTTGGTTAATGAGCCAACCTGCGCTTGTGAAACCTTTATCAGTTACATTGAATTTGTCAGGGATGCATAGCGATGTCGGTTTCGGTTATTCATTTCGCGTGCATCAGTTCCACTGAAAGTATATCTCTAGAGTTGGTTTAAGGGCTATGGCATGGAGCCCACGTAATGTTCATTTTCATTTCGTCTGTCATTATCTTTACGCGGTAGCCTCATCAGTCGAGAGGACTGCTTTAAGGGGGCTATTAAAAATTTTTGCAATATGAACAAAAAAGAAATTGATTAAAGATTACGTCTTTGCGTGTAACAGAAGGAAGAAAAGAGTTTGAGTTAGGATGAGAAAGACAAATTACTCTTAACCCGTTTTTAGAAATTCTAAGGCAGGGTGCTTTACATCAAAAGAAAGTCTTTTTCAGGTCTTTGCATTCCGAAACACATAGCTATCTGCCCCCTGCAAATCCTTGAAACCCCCTGTTTGGGCTTGAAACAAGGACATTGGCAGTGGCATTGCACAATTTCGTATTGATATCTCGCCCAGAATTCTTCATCAGTAGATTTGGAAGAAAGCCGGGTACAGGACCTGACAAACTCTTGTAGGTAATAGTAGCTGTCTCTCTTTTTAACATGTCAAAACTGCTGCTAAATTTTGTTCCTTGATCAAACATGGGGCAGATACTTTGTAGCTCCTATTGCTTACCATTCTTGCAGCTCGGTTTTGCAGTTTTTGTAAGGTTCGCAATCTTGTTTCACCACAGCCTCCTCCCTAAGCAGAACAGCACATCAACAGAAATTAACACTGAAAAATTTCAGTTAGATCTGGGGAGATGCATTCACTTCGCTGTCTGTCCTAGCGAGCGGAGCTCTGTTTTCAAAGATCCGAGAACATTTTTGTCATCCCACGTTTCGAAACTCCAACTCTTGAGAAATGATATGTTTGCTGACTGACAAGAAAAAGCGAAGAAACTTTGTGTTCTATACCGTAAAGCAAGGGACAGGTAAGGCTCAAACCCCCAATAATTTTGAAGACAATGGTGCTGCGTCACAAGCATTAACAGGACGCGTTATTCCCATTGTTTAAACAATTGCCCCCACAATCAGGAGTTACTTCCTCCAATCCTGGCCGTAGAAAACTTGGAACTCAATGGACTTAATGGGCATAGGAAGATAAAATCTACTTTTAAAAGGAAATATTGGGAAAATTCCATGGCAAAGATAGTCTTCGCGAACATTTTGCAAGGGCATTTTGAATATTATCAAAATATGGCTTGTAAAATGTAGCTTCATGGACTAAACCTCTTTAAAATATCGAAGAGATGGCTGTAGTTACGGAAAGTAGGGCCATGTTGTGCAGAGTTACTAGTAGAACATTTTCGTAGCAACTTCTGCAGTAAGTCCCTTTATCATTGTTATTTGATTCTTTTCATCTTAGAGATGTTTTGATGTGAAAATACTCTGTAATTCTCCACTCTGTAATTTGTTTGATATTTCAAATCTCTATAGTCTATAAACCATGTGAACTGATATGTTTGCTGACTGAAGAAATGCAAATGATCATTGTGTAAGTTAAAAAGCCTTGAAAAGTCAACGATACACAAATTGCAATCTTTAAGCAGCTTGTTTTGGATCCTTTGGATGACAGAAGACCAGTCATACATAATTTGACGGGGATACTTGTGATTTGAAAGAAAGGAAAATCCACCCCAATGCTTTTCTATGAAAACCCTTAGCTTTAAAAATGGTAAAAGGGCAGTCTTAAAATGGTGATAGAGTTGTGAATCAATAAACTTGCCTGATTGTTGGGTAAGTCAGAAAATCCTTGGGGCGTTCAACACTCCATATTTGTGGTGAGAAACAAGTCATTTCGAGTGCCTTCAAGTCAAGTTTTATTACGCGGAAGAACTATCGAATTAGTTACAAAAACCTGTGTCGAATTCAGTAACTTCGTATTGTCTTCATTTTCAATCATGTGATATGCTATTTTGCTGAAAATATCAGTAGTACAAGGGCTTTCTGCTTCCTCAAAATGACAAAGTGATAGTCCTCGCGAGATCAAACAGAACTTAATATAGTTTTGCATTTTGTTCTCAAACATTATGCAAGCTTTGCTTCCATTTTTTGATAGAGAAACAGTGTGTTTTTTGGTTTTGATGACCACATATGCATAAATAAGGACCTGATTGAATGCAAAAACTTTCAGGGGTAATGCAATACAACATTTTTCTAAAATCATTCATAACTGTGGAATAGGCAAATTTATTGATCCACAAAATGCTGCTTAAATATTCATTAGCCGTTATTTTATTTAGTTAGCGATGCCTCCACATTGCCCTAAAATTGTTTGATGGGATATCATTTACTTGTCATCATCTTATTCAGTGACGCGCAGCCGGGTTATAGCGTTGTATGAATGCATATGAATGCATCAAAATCAGACACAAATTGACTTTGGAGTACTTGAACTTATAACGTATCAATTCTTAGTTCATTTCAGAAATCTGAATGGCGCTGAAAGTGAAATCAATTAAAAAAATTAACTCCATTCTCCTAAGATTCGCAAATGACTTACAGTCGTGGCCAAAGTTTAAGACCACATTTATGTCAACAACGTTTTTTGGCGTAACGAAATGGAACCCTAGCACTCTGCCTATTTTACCCTTTTACGGCCAGTTCAGGTCAACTTACCATGTAGATTCTGAGGTGTGATGTTATTTTCTAAAGTTCATCGCCATTTTGTTATGACATCGCAATGAAATCTATAGAAATTCTCGGAAATTGTAGTGGCTCTGCTGTCAAGGGGTGTGACCCAAAAATTGTGTTACTCAGCTGAATTTTACATAAGTCTATGCATACTTCATTTCTATGTTATTTTTTGCAAAACATGGAAACTTTGCGAAAAGAATCGTTTCAGAAAATATGGTAGTGAAGATGCTTCAGTCCAAAGCTTTGGCCAAAGTATTAAGACCACCCTTGGAAAAGCGTGACAAAAATTAGGTGATTATGATGTAAGAGCCTTTGATATTCGATAATTCGAATGATAAAGGCTCTATTGAAATCAAGTCCAATTACAATGCACTTTGTTGCTTCAAACTGAATTAAAGTGCTGGTCTTAAACTTATGGCCAAATCTATGGACGGATGGCCCTCCAATACCATTTTCCCTGAAGCAATATTTTTCGTAAGGTTTCAATATTTTGCAAAGAAAATCATGGAAATGAAATGGGCATAGATATTTGTAGAATCTAGCTACGTGACTCAATTTTCGGGTCATATTCCTTGTCGGCAGAACCACTGCATTCTCTGAGAATTTCTATGGATTTCATTGTGACGTCATAGCAAAATGGCGCAGAAATTCAAAATACAACATCAAAATTCGGAATCTATATGAAATTAGGCCCATCTTGAGGACCTAGTTCCTGAAGTGGCGGTCAATTTCGAGATAGGCCTAACAGTCCAATGGTTAGACAGATTGATGGCAAGAGAAAGAACGAAAGAAATGAGGCACTTAAGGTATATATGTTTTATCATATAATTTTCATTCTTTTCAATAACATTCATTTTTCCCCATCACCTGTGGTTGACCTAACCCATAGGGTGTCTCAAAAAAATTGTTCGACGTTTGATGAAATATTGAATATTAAGGACAACTTTACGGAGTAAATGAAAGATGAACGCCCGAATAAACGGGCTCATGGAAAGATAACCCAGTTCCTAAGATTATTATGAAATAAGTTAAGAGATTAAAATCGTGCAAATCGGTTGAAAATTCACCGAGTTACGAGCTCTCGAAGATCAAAACTATGTGATAGCTGAAACCAGAGACCCCCTAGATTACTGGTATTGGAAAAATCCCGAAGACGAAGGTAAGAGAAGCTTATCCAATGTCATACCTCTCGTTAGTATCAGAGCAAACCAAATAGGATTTCTAAAGTAAATTATTTCTAGCGATCATTCTCTAAATTTCCTTAACATTGCTTAAGTTTAAAAACAGTGGTTCAAAACATAATCGGCGAGAGAATGAATTTGTTTCCTCAAAGCACCCATATGCTTGACATTTAGGTTATCGAAACCTGTTTGAATCCCACTCGCCCTGAAACAATTGAGAAATAACAGAAATGACGGCCTATGGGGCTTTTACCAAATATGCCATTTCGAGGCCTCTGGTTCAGCTTTCGCACAAACTTAAACTTCAAATGCTTTTGACTCCATAAATTTTCAGCGGATTTGCAAGATTCTTGTGTCAAAAATTAACTCAAAAACTCAGGAAAAGGGTGACTTGGCCAAGGGTGCATTCAGCGTATCGTTATTTTTTAGTATTTAATCAAACGTCGAACAATTTTTGTGAGACACCCTGTAATCTAACTCTAAAAGAGCAATTAGGCAGTGTGCTAGGGTTCCGTTTCTTTTAGTCTCTCAGTCTGGTACCCAGGGTACGTTTCTTTACGCCAAGAAACGTTTTTGACGAAAATGTGGTCTTAAACTTCTGGCCACGACTGTATTTGAAAATGCAAAGTCTATATTTATCCTTTTTTATGAGAATGCACCTTTTGCGGCGTATTACTGAGTGTGTCAAAGTGTGAGTGTATCCGCTGTTTGAATCATGGCTGTGCAAACATCATGCACCTACCTTTTAACTGTATCACTTCACCGAGGCTTTGACGTTCTCTTGGCATATGAAGCATCTTTATCATTTTGACTGTCAGAAATAGAGTAAAATTTAATGATCACAGGGCCCCTTCAGTTTTGAAAGCTGCATTCGACCAAGAAATTTAAAAATCTGATCAAAATCAGCATTGGCCATTCGCCATTAACAGTGCATAGTCTAAGAAACATTGCGAGTTTGAGTGTTTTGTTTTGTCTTATTTACAAACAAGTCTGTTTTCCCTTGCACACTGCCTTTAACACTGGTTTCCAGAGAAAGGCAACATAGCCAGTTTTCAAAACAAATCTTTATTCAAGGGAACACATTGCAATTTAGACAATGCAAATTTTCAAAACCAAGTTGGAACCTCGAGAAGTTTTTCAAAGAGATGATAAATTGTTTTACTCAGACGGTATTTCGGGTGTCCTAAAAACATTATACGCGGTTGTGCACTCCCAACAAATGAGATTAGTCTTAAAAATGTTGCCTTAGTGCATGGTAAAGAAGGAGATCTCTGCCTAAATTTTGTTACATTGAGTGCCAAAATCGTATTTGCATTCCCAGAGTAATTCACTCAAATAGGCAAAGTTTACGAGAGAGCCGAAGACAGATGCTTAGTGAATTATGCAGTTCGTGTGATTTGGAACAGCATTTTACAATACATCATTTCAGGAAGTTTTGTTGAGCGATGAAAATCAGATTTGCTTTTCTCTTATCAAAAAGCTCAAGGTGATTGATCAATCACAGCCCAAAAGAAACTTGGGTGAGAAATGAGAAAAATCCTTTTCCATTAAAAGACACTATTTTACACCATTACTGATCCTTCAGTCCTAGAAAGTTGGAAGAAACTTTTCTCTAATCGATATAATAGTGTTCAACTGATCAGAAGATTTAAGAATAGAAATTCTAATCATTGAGCTGATTCAAAACCTTTTTCAGATTCCGTATAGATGGCTATGGCATACTGTAAATCCTCGAATGAACGACCCCTTGAATAAGTGCCTACCCTATCGGAAATAGTTTGAGCAAGCCCCCACCACCTCTGCCTCAAGAAATGAGTGCTTACTCGAAATTCTAGATAAGACTTGTTTACAAAATTTCCAGAAGGATATACGGAGGCAACAATGGTAGGCATTGCCAGACATGGTTCAGTTCTGTTTAAAGTTCATTTGTATTCTTTATTTTTAAGTGAGATATTGATAGATGGGAAGTTGCTGCTACAAACACGTTCAGATTTAGAAAATAAAGAATTTCAAAAGCTCATCGGAGCTGTCTATTGACCGATTATCATCAATCGTATTGGTTGTGGGTACTACCAACAAGTTAAAAGGTGCATGTGATATTCTAGATCTAATATTTCTTTGCATTAATGTCCTTGCAAGGAACGTGCCGCAAATAGACCCGTGGCAATTTTTTTGATAGCTTAACTAGTTTCAAAATGGCGAAATTCATTAATTTCAATGCTGTGACATCATCAGATTTCTAGATCCTTAACGAGAAGAGCCGCAGATTCCTGCTTCCCATCATACTGTAGACCTACATAAACTATCGTTTTCTTGAAGATTGTGTCAATTTTCTTCGAGTAATGCAAGATTAACAATGACTTAAATGTTTTCAAAATTTTCGGTGAATTGTTGCAACGATTAGCAAGATGCCACCAGTTTGAAAAATGATCAAGATATCAAATAATTGCCACGGTAGATTCACAAAAATTACCCAAAATTCCTTTTAAGTTGTTCAATTCTTAGAAAAACTTGATGTAATTCTACATCCATCTTTTCAAAGATTTGAGAGATTGGAACCCTGTGCTTCAACACGCTCTCAAATAGCTTTATCTATGAGGAGAACATAAAAAGCGTATCGTTGTAAATTCCTCTTTTACTTAATGTCTTTGCATGAATTGCGTTGACATCGAGAAAATCAAATAAGTGCCTCGCTCGAATAGGAGCCCCACTTGAATAAAATGTCCCTCTTTAAGGCTCAAAAATCAAATAAGTGTCCGGGCACTTATTTGAGGATTTACTATAATTCTGTAATCATCTATCTTGAACTTCCTCAGAAACTTTGCTTGTTTGGGTTAATTGCTTTGCGAAAACAAATCCGACTTGAACATGCGAGGTCGCAAAATCGAAGTTAACTTTTTTTGTACCAAGAACCGAAAAGAATTTTTTCAAATAAAGGCTCTTTCACTGGAACTGTTTAAACGCTTATACTCTTTCTGAGACACCCAGACAGGCGGAAAATTTGTGGATGAATCATGTAATGACTGATCTAATGAAGACCTTGATTTAAATGAAAAGCTCATTCCTTCACTTCCAAAAACTTAGAAAAAATAATGTTGGTGTGTACTTGCTTGAGATTTCGAATATTTCCCTAGTTGAACCAAAAAGAACTAATAGGATAGTCATCTTCTTGTGAGATATTTCCAGATTAAACAAACAAACGCAAAACATACGTGAGAATTATATCAGAATGATTGTTTCTACTTATATCTTATTCAGTGCGAAATATTTGAAAGGCAAACTCATTCTATATTCATCGGTTTGACATTGCCACCTTCTCTTGATATGATTCAATTAAGGCTTTGCACACGAAACTTGTCCTATTCAAAGAAAAGACGGGCAATCAACGTTTGCAGTAATTTCCACCTTACACAAAGTATTTAGAAAACATGACAAAGTTTGCTATAAGAATCAAACTGTTGGCCATACTAGGTTATCAATATTCATCAATATGCCCTCCCTTTACATTGTTACATTAATTGCAAACAATACCCAATTTAGAAGGCCGTACTGTTTACACGCCCATCATGGCCTAAGCATTGTTTTGCATAGATAGTGAGGAAATCGAATGATCTAGGCGTACTGATTCGTGCTTTTCGAGCGTTTTCTCTGCAAATAGTGTGGAAACTCCTCCCTCGCTTTGTCATCTTCTACGGACATTGAAAAGATCGTTGCCATAGCTGTAAGATACTGCAAACCAACTGTTGAATTATGAGGAGTTAACAAAAAAGATGAATAAGACACCAGCTTATCCTTCGAGCTGCATTTAAAGTCATCCATCGGACACTTCAAGTTGTACATGCGAAGGAGGCTTTCCAAGCAACAAAAAATTCACTCCCGTTGAGAAACTGGAAGTTTGACATTGGCTGAAATTCAATGACCAGTGCCATACATGATGAATAGTATACTCGTTAGCAATAGACTTACGACGTGACTTCTTAAATTGGTTGAATGTTATAGATAACCATCCAGTTCAATGAATGATGCTGAGACTTCTGTAATGAGTCTACAAAAGCAACAGAAAACTTCAAAACAGTTATTCTTCAAGTTGTCAAATTTTGGCTATGCCTTATCATATTGGTTTGGGGATTGACAACACATGGAAAACAAAAATTGAAACGTTTGGCTTTTTTCCCATAAATCATCTTTGATTTTAAGACTTCAAATGAGGATACGACGAAGCAAATTTACTTGCTAACTCGATAATTATCGCTTGAGTCATTCAAATTATATTACAGCGATGCACACCAGTCCTCCCATCAAGGGGTCTGTTGACAAACGTGATTGCTTCCAGAAGTTAAGAATTTAAGGGTTGTACCGCATGAAAACAAAGAAAACTGAATTGACCTTATGTGGACTGAAATGATAAGAACTTCAAATGCGGTAGTTATGCATACTTGCAGTACTGTTGTATGGAGGCACTTTCAGGTACGAGGAAAGGACGAGGCACGTTTCCTTTCCCCGATTTTTCTGAACCGCAAGACTTCATTCTTTTTTGCGTACGACAAAAATTATTGCCTTTAGAATTGAAAAGATTTCCAGAAAGATATACGGAGGCAACAATGGTAGACATTGCCAGTCATGGTTGAGTTTTGCTCAAAAATCATTTATTTTCTTTAGTTTTAAGTGAAATGATGAAATTGTTCGGGATACTGCGAATTCCCCTTTTATGAATGACAAAGGAAAAGACGTTAACTCTGATTGGCTCGCTGATCAATGGGACGAGCGAAGCGTTTTGGGGCATGCGCGAGTTAACAAAGGAAGGATGAAGGGCGATGACCCTCAGATCGATACTGCGCAGACACCAAAGCGCTTCGACTGGCGTCTGGCTCTTCAGGGAAAGATAGACTTTCGCTGATAGTATCCCGAACAAGATACATGGCAAATTGCTGCTACAAACACGTTCAGAATTAGGAGAATAAGATTTCTAAAGGCTGGTCAGAACCGTCTATTTAGCCATCCTTAATCTTCCTTTAAAATCGGGTCTGGTTAACAGGCTAGCCAGATTTAGAAATTTAGAGAATTGAAACTTGAAAACGGAAACAGGGGGTGGAGGTAGTGAGTCTAATGAAGAACAATGATTCAGTTCTTTTAGATTTGGAGACGAACAACGACTACTTTTAGAATTTATAGAGAAATTTAGTGGCCCAGCCAGAGCGCAGACTGGACTGGTTAGTCGGGTTAAGTTCCTCTATTGCGAGGAGCGATTCGGATAATATTGATTTTCTTACTCGGTTTCGTGGTCTGCCATATTTACCTCGTGACTAGAATTGATTTGTTTGGCGATAAGCACAGGTGTGGAGACACCAAACAAACATTCTGCACATGAATGCATAACAACCAAAATAAATGTTTGCTCAAAAGCCTGACTCAGGTGGATCCGAACATCCTTTGTTTTCATCTTCAGATGGACGATTAGATAGCAGCCCTTTGTATAAGTCTCCATGATAATGACAGATTACTGGCTTTACCCGTCGAAAGAAGTCAATAATCTCGAGAAAAGTACGACTGTCTCCTTGAGGGGCAGCAATTTCAGTTTCACAGTATGGCATAAAAGTCAGCTAAAGGTTGACTTTGTTTTATTCAGTTCCCTTCGGTTTCTTGTTTATTCCAAATGAACTGTAGTTCGAACAAGGCTATGAAATGAAATCGACGTTCACTTCTGATTCTTGATTTGACATTTTGTGATATCACTGGTAAGTTTAAGTAAGCTACTGAATATTTACCATACTGTTAAATGGGAACATAAGCATATAAAAGTGGCGCAAGCCACTTGCTGTCAAATTCTAACCTATCAGATACCAGAAATTCCAATTGACGTAGATGAATGACCCAAATATGGTGAGGCACGTGTGACAAGGCTATTGTTTTCATAAGATCATCTTTCATTAAAGGCATATGTTACTGTTATTACTATTATTATTAATTTATTTAAAGTAGGCATATACTGTACAAATGGTAGCTCTAAAATAAATGCTAATTCAAGCCTACTTCAAAGTAGAATTTGCCCGGGGAGTAACTTAACTTGTCTATGGTACGGTGCTTTGCCATTTTTTAGGGTACCTTTTTCATGATAGTTTCCGGATTTATGGGTATGGTTTTCAACAAGTTTTTGCATCTTCCGGATTAATGGATGTAGTTTTCTGTCAGAATTCATTTATTGGTGAGCTGTTTTGGCATTCCTGGATTTATGGGTATGATTTTCTGAGATTCTCCAGATTTATGTGTATACTTTTGAGAAATTTCTCCGGATTTATGGGTACACTTTTGAAAAATTTCTTCGGATTTATGGGTGGTACTTTTACGATTTAAATGACACTGCCCCGTATCTTGGAAACTCAAGTTATCCCCCCCCCTGGAAAATTTGTCAAAAAGAAGAAACTAAAAAGAAAACGCATTTATGAAAGAGAATAATTAGGTATTTATACATATGTACAGATTTACACAATTTCTGAAAATGTTTGCAGAATTTAAAATGTGTCCTGTAAATTCTGTTGTGCTTGGGTTTCCTTTAACCCTATTTTGGTTGGGGGAATTACCCCCCCCCCTAATAGATTTTGTTCAATAACTTTTTCAGGAAAAATTTTATAGCCATGAAGCTTCTTGACTTTTTGTAACCACTTATTGTGCAACTTTTAAAAAGTTTCGTTGAATTATTTTGAAAAATGAGGGGGCGGGAAATAATTTTCTGGGGCTAATCCTGGAAAACTCGCAAATTCTCAAATCTCAATCATCGCAAAAAAGTAACAGAAGTTGAATATTTTGCAAATCTCTTTTGCTATGTAGTGTTATTTGATGTATTCTATCATAATTATCATATTTGGATGGAAATTGTGCTTCAAATTAGATGTTATTGTGATTTTCCCGAATTTGGCCAATTTTTCCGCTTTTCTTGATCACACAAAGGAAAATGCTGACATTAACAAAAATTATGGCTAATTTTAGGTTAGTTTTTACATCTTCAAAAATTAGATGCCGGAGACTATTAGCACACTAAGTTTGGTTGTTCTACCTATTACCAGTCAAGAGTTAGGTAGCGGGGGATCTTTTGCACCCCCCAACAAAAAAAGGACGTATCAGATAGCCCAACCACTACTATAGGGTTAAGAAATCAGCAGCCAATTTTGAAAACTTACTTAGTTATCAGTTCCTTAGTAATTCAGCTTCGAATACGCGACTGAAAATGAGGAAACCCTCCCCTGTCATTTTGAGCCGTGTCTGTGGGTCACTCGAAATTCAAGCTACTCAAGAAAGACGTGCATCCGCAAGGCCTCGTTGATATCCTCTAAGCAATTAGTTGCTAGCCTCTCTAACCTCACGCCCTAAGGACCTCAGGTTACGGTTATCTAACTGAGTTGAACTGATTTGTTGCTGTTGCACTACTGATGACCTATTTTGCTAATTCTGTAAAGCAGGAAAAAATTCAGTCTGCAACGAGTCTCTGTCACAATGCTGTCTGCTGATCAGAATGCGACTGAGAGGGGTAGTGGTAGCAGCAATTTGTTTTTGAGTGGGCTTGCAAGGATTTCTACCTCCTTAAAGTTGATTTTGGCCTACTATGCATGCCGTGGTCAGGCATGGGACCTCTAGTTTAACGTCCCTTCCTATGGACGGTGAAGTGAGGTGCAAGGTCAAGTCTCCAAGGTCAAGTCTCCATGGTTACCCATCCGGAGTTAGACTTCAACTGACCGAGCTTAAATTCACCGAGCTTAAATTCAGTCACCTGACGAAAACTGTATAAGCAGCACGGCCACTCACCCCGCTAGGAAGGCGGTTTTTGCAGTTATGGCAAGAATGACCACTAATCTCGGTACTGATAGCTAGTTTTATGGTACAGCAGTTGTGGAAAATTAAGGAACTGCTCATTATTTTTGCCTATGGTTGGCACCGAAGAGAAATAGAAGATGGAGCATTTTTTCATTACCCAACCTTCTTAGAAAATCATTACCCATTATGATTACCCAACCAATGCCAAAAGTCAAAACATTTTTACCTAACCATGAGGTGCATGGTTTAATTGTTTATCAATTTGGACTCTTGCAATTTAAAATCAACTTTTCAGTGCATTGTTCATCAATAACCTTTCAACATAGAATCTACAAAATATATAACATTATCATACGTTCAAGTAAACGGCAGCTTCCATCCACCTGCAGTCCGCCCATACCTGGTCGTTACCAGTAAATTTCCTTTTGTTGCTCTTCAATGTCAAGATCAGCAAAAACTTTGTCTTCTTTCTCATTCTCATTGTCGCTTACTTCTAGATCACTTTGTTCCAAGTCACTGTCGTCTTCTGAGTCTGCATTCTTATTTGTGTTTCTGACATCACCTTTGGCCGTTGCTGGGCTGTCTTGAACGTTTTTTGATTACTGTTCGTTGATTTTAGATGGACTCTTTTCCTAACCCTTTATTGCCCATTGTTGCCAAAAAAGGAACAGAAAGAGCTGAAATGCAGGAAAAAAGAAAGCAAAAGATGGTTTATGTTCGACAGGCAAGATCATTATCGAAGAGGTGTAAATTTTTCCTGATTCGTATCTCAAAAGGAAATCAAAGACAATCAAGCTGGGTGATTTGAGAAAAGAAAGTTTCCCAAGTAAGAGGAAGTATTATGTTCCTGCAGCCCATTGGCGTACTCGCCTGGTTGAGGTGACATCAAGTAATGAGGGGACTGAAGATATGGACAGTGAATCTGAAATGATTTTGGATGACTGACAGTTTTCAGATACTTTCCGATAAAACTTCTTCAAAGTATTTTATGATAAAATTTTTTCGCTACCCAATCCTTCAAAGGAACAAAATTATTTTTTCCCAACCTCTTACGAATCCAGAAAATGGATTACCCACGCAATTTCTTTTTGGTGCCAACCCGTGGCATAAATAATGATCAGTCCCTAATTTTCTTGCATTGTAGATCCGGTAGTCGTAAGAAAACTTTCGAATTGATTTAGGTTTCAGTAGATCTTAGTACCCATTCGAAGACGAATCCGAATCGAACAATATTATACATTTTCTAAAAAGAGTGTATACAATAGTGAAAGAGGCTCCAATCGAACCTTTTCTAGAATCCCTAGAGGGTGTTTTCCGTAGACGATGCAAAATCATCACCGTGCTAATCCGTTTCCACAAGCGTAGGGAAAAAAGTCGTAGTTTTAGTATTATCAACTCAACCAAATCCGAAAGTGAAACATTTCATTGAGTCTAATTAGCTGCGAGCAAATGTGCGGGGCATTGAATCATGATTTGCAAAGTTCTTGGAACAAGTGACGATATGAAATTTAATTGCTTTTTCTCTCTTGCTTTAAAGGTCTTTAAAGGTTTTTCTCTCTTGCTTTCACAGTTGCATTTTTCATCTGTGGTGCTGCTTGAGCTCCATTTATGGCTGTATTGAATTTTATTAAATGGAAGCATCAAGCTGCAGCGAGATGCTAATGTAGCTGGACGTCATCTTTGCATTGTTTAGCCAAACGGTTTAACCTAGAGCTTGATATTTGTAGAACTGGAAATATGAAAGCTAAACCTTTAAAAATATAACAACAAGAAAAGTCAACAATACCCTCAATACATTGGTCTCGAGCTATCACGTCCACAGTTAGTCAAAGAAAGGGTCTAATAAATTGTAAAGTTAACATCTTTCAAAACGAAACTTCATATGGAGCCATACTGTCTTCTTGGCAATCGGAAATACCCAAAACGTACCTAGTTGTAGGTGTGGTGATCAAAACCTTCGAATGGAGACTGAATGTAGAGAAAATGCCTTGTCTGTACAAACAACTAAGGCGAAAGAGAACAAAAAACTTCCAGCAGATTGCCAACGATACTCTGATTTTCCTAAGAGTTTTATCATGATCTAGCAAGAAGTGCCTTTGTTTATTTGGATGGATTCCTAATTTTCCTTCTCCCCTGGGAGAACAGCAAGATTGGCAAAGTTCTTCCTAGATCTCTGAAATAACAGTTGACATACGAACTAACTTGTTACTAAAGATCTACGTCCAAAAAGTAATGAGAATACTGCGAAACATGCCATTGAGGTTCTCATTTAGATTGAAGATTGGATTTTGCTTCGTTAAGTATAGTTCAGTTTAGTTTAGGTTAGTTCAGTATACTGCTGCAAAAGTGAATTAATTATTGAATGATGATTATGATGATGATGATGGTAATGATGGTGATGATGATTACGATGGTGATGGTGATGATGATAATGATGATGATGATGATGCTGGTGATGGTGATGATAGTGATGATGGTGATGATGGTGATGATGATGATAATGATGATAATGATGATAATGATGATAATGATGATGAAGATGATGATGATGATGATGATGATGATGATGATGATGATGATGCTGATGATGATGATGATGTTGATGATAATGATGATGGTGATGGTGAAGGTGATGGTGATGGTGATGATGATGATTATGGTGATGGTGATGATGATGATGATTATAGTGATGATTATGGTAATGATGATGGTGATAAATTAATGTATCTTTATACACCAAAATAGGCGGAACCACTTGAGGTCCAAATCATAGATAGTTTATAGATAATAAGCACCTTTTGTTTATTGGACGATGCGGCAATCTCATGTCATCAGCCATCAACTTGCGATTGTTGACCTTTGAAAGATATGCTAGCAAACCTTTGATGAAGAAGGCATGGATGCTTTGAGGGTATGTTTTCCACCATTTTCTTTTGTAAAGCCCACAAAGTACCATGGTTTACATGCGTTCTTTGAGTGTAGATTTAGTTTTGGGAGTATTCTGTACTGCTACTTGAAACATGCTATGCACATAATTTAATTGGCAGACATATCATTTGAGCACAGTGGCATTAAACGGTGTTGGTATATAGCGTATCCGGTACAAGGATGAACACTTTCTCTATTGGAAAGGGTTCAAGGTTTAAGCCTTTATCTATTAGGAAGATAAGTAGATAGTACTGGAAAGGTCGTAAATGCGAGTTTGGGCTCTAAAAAGTGAATGCTCCCATATCAATTTCTGTTTTTCGTTTTAAAAATAATATTCATAAGAGTAAAATATGAAAAATGGAGTGTAGGCTTCAATTAGCTGCAACTGTAATAGCTTAGCTCATTCCTTTTTCTGCTAGAGATGAATTAATGTCATGATGAAGAGGGGCGCTGGCTATTCTCTGCGTGAACTTGCTCTTATTGAAGTTTTTATGCGCTTTGATGTGGCAGTTCGTTATCATATTGTTTATGTTAGTAAAAACAACAGAGATTCGTTCATTGATTCGAAATAAACGAGCAATGTCTTTCAAATTACAAATGAGCAATGCAAAAGATCAACTGTAATAATCTTTGCTAGATATCGTATTCTGAGATAACCGTTTTTAATTTGAAAAGTGTTCTTGTGTTAATCCTGTAGGATTGAAACTGATGCAGTGGTCGGCTTCATTTGACATAAGTGCTAATCTATAACTTTATTTTCGAGCGCGTTTTACAAGTGCGAAAATTTCCGAATTGATAGTGACGCAACTTTCAGGCATTTAAAGTCACTCAGTTAATGAATGTTAAAGGAGCTGGATAAGAAATTGTCAGGGGAAATTTTTGATGTGGCTGTTTTCTGCTGAGCTAATTTATTGCACCTGTTCCACGAAATTCAAAATAAATGTCTCATCTTGGAGATTAGCCTTTGCACTATATTCCAATACAAATTAAACTTCCATATATTTAAGGATTGCTGCGATGTAAATGGATTTCCAACAAGTATTTCCGTTGATCTTTCACCAAAGATCAGCCTGTAGCCAGATAAAGATCTTTCCTTTTGAATTTAGCGAATTACAAAGGAATTTATCCTTTCAAAATGCTATATTTGATGCAAAAAACAAGAATTCTTTTACGTATTTCTTATCCAGCTCCTTTAATGTTGCATCTTTTATATTTCACCACAAAAGTCTTTGTAGTCAAAAGAAACATTATAAAACGTAACATTTTAATTTGTAAAGAATTATTGGACAAAAATAGGCCTACATTTGGTCAGCTAATACGAATGCTTCAAATAAAGGAGCCATGCCTTTCGTTGTATTTCAGCCAATTGGAAGATCAACCTGCCGAGACTAGACACTCTTTTCGAACTCTAACAACTCTTGACACATTGCAGTTGCTAGTTTTTCTAATTTTAGCACTTGGATGCAAATTTCAAATCCTCTTTATCTTGTAAAAAGTATGATTCGAAAACAACTGGGAGGTACACTTTCTTGGATAAGTTCATCGATTTCTAATTCTCACTTATGGGCTATATCTTTCGGCTGCTTGGCTGGTAATATTGGATTATTGCTACAGAAAGAAGAAAGGTGTTATATTGGACAAATTACATCACACTCACTTTGACATACTCCTCCTCATTGATCTTTTTCAATTGCCTTCTTTATCAGTTTTGCAAATAGACAAATTAGCACTCTGTTGTGCATGTCCATTCGTGCTTAAAATTCGTTCACGGCTATTTTCCTGCAGACAATCATGTACTTTCAAAGAGACAAGCGAATCGTCTCTACTTGTAAGAAATTAATGCATGCAAGATTCTTGTTGATTTTGTAGCATTCTAGAGTTATAGAGAAGCTTCACCATGGTGATTTGCGACTCTTTGCTTGATCTAGAGTAACATGTGACGTTGGTTGCTTTAGAATTTCTAGAATCCAAAGCTTCACCTACATAAATTTTTCTTATTTAATGTAAAAGTTTACAGAACGAGGTACAAACACAGCTAAAAAACAGTCTACTGAAGGGCCTATTTTTAATTCAAAAATCTGTCGGATGGACATTTGATACTTTGGAGCTACCGACTGCCCAAATCTTAATGTGCATGGCTGCTTGAGTTGTAATCCCGTTTAAGACATCTGGTGGCCTACAAAATAAACCTTATGGACCTGCATTCTACCTTCTCTGTCCTGTGAAAATCCAGCTTTTGCTCGTCTGTCGGACGGACTAGATAGAAGGCGAATTTTTAGTGCTTGTTTTTCAGTTGCATGTCTTTGCTGCTAAACAGTATTTTCCTGTGAAGTTGTGGTATCTATGTATAGCTCAACTCTCCGGGATTGCATTTCAATCCATGTCTTTTCTTAAAATGATTATTGACTTTCCTTAAAATGACTTTCCTAAAATTTTAAGGTTTATGATAAGCTGTACAGAGACATGAAGGGCTCTTGATTTAGAAAATGGTCGTAATGGAACCGAAACTCCAGTGAGAAGACCTCGTCGCTGAATAGCAAACGAAGAGCAAAGTAACAAAAGAACTCCTGTAAAACCTTAAAAGGACAAGTCCGGACAAGGACAACACCAGTCGTGAGTTCTTTCAAAGTTTGATGCCTCCAACGTTCATAAATTGGTTAATGACCCTTTATAAGTTAGGCCAAATATCGTCACTATTTTGTATTTTGAACAAGTGTGCGAAGGCTCCATGAGGAGGCTAGCAATGTGAATGGTGTAATATCTACCATTTGGCTGCCTCGTTCAGGTCAATGTGAAATAACATCATAGAAAATGACGTCATTTCACACTTCTTAATAGACTGAAATATGCAGTTTCGCAGATTAAAACAGAAAAAAATTAAAAAAATTGCTACACACCACACCATTTACAAAAGTGTAATCTCTTGAATGATCAACAATTACACCAACCCTGGACTTGTCCTTTAAAGAAAACCAAGCAAATGGTTACTTTATTCTAATTTACATTAGTTTGTATCTTCGTCTAAGTTGGTAGTTTAGTTCAATGGTTAGCGCTTCTGTGAAAGAGGTTTTAAAAGAGTCCTTGGATACGTTTTTGGGAAATTTCGCAATTCATCCTAAAGTTTTGGCAATTCGGCCCTCCTGTATGCTTCCAGTGGCGGCGCCAGCTCTGAAAGATCCGAAAGACGTTTGGGGGATTTGACGTAATTTTTCGATGTAAAGTTATACCCAACTAGTGTTATGCCATCTTTCTTGAACAAATTTTGCCGAGTTTTGGGATGTTGGAGGAAAATCCCCCCAGTCCCCCTGTGACGCCACCACTGTATGCTTCGAGCAGATGTTCCACTGAAACAATCAGCAATGCACCGACCCAGTCCAATCGCTCAATCTCTCTGCTTCTCCTCGGTGTTCCAAGAAATTTTACCCCATTCGTGTGACCTCTGTGGCAGAGCTCTAACTGCAGTTACCTTGGTTTTACACGAGAGCATAGGGCAGCCGTTAACTACATCGTCATAAAACTTTATAAATTGAAAAATATGCAGGGTATTTCCGAAAAAGAGTAACCCAACAATAAATGAAAATATTAAAAATTGACATAATTTGAGTAGATTTAATGTATACTATTTGCAAGTACAATCTTTCTTCTGTCTAATGATATGCAGTTTGGATGCATTAATGGGATTGTTTATCATTAATTTGATGCTTTCTTGAGTATGGTCATTTTCAAATACAGGATGCAGCAAAAGCAAAATGATACCTGATTTCATCCTCATGATATGAAATTGTAGACAATGGTGAATATGCTCTCACAAAGGTTTGTTATCGGTTGTGCAAATTCCAAGTCACTTTTCAGCTTCAAAGCTTAACAAAAAAGTCAACAATGCAAGAAAACCTCCGTTAATCCACTCAATCTGAAAATCATTGGAAAGAAGATAGATTGAACTTTCAGATGGTATGCCTCAAATAGATTCAAATCTCATTGTTTCTTGAAGAATCTCGAATGTAGATAGGTTGCGTTTTTTCTGCAATAGTATTACCGATTAGAGTCTATGGTGAAGGTTCATGGCCAAGGCTAGCCTACATGCACACTCTACTCGTTTCTTTTTAAAGAAGTTTGAAAATTCTCTGAAGGAAAAAAACGGAAATCTGTGTGAAAGCTACATCAGGGGAGATCTTTTGGATTGACGGAATCGCTTAAGATAAAATCACTGTTTTTATCATGTATATTGTAATGTAGTTAGCTTGGCAATCTCGTGGAATTATCATCTCTACAAATTGATAGAATGGAAGCATAGCCCCAGTTCTACCAGGCAAATATTTTCTAACATTGCGAAAGTAAAAATGGAAACGTTTTTTTCTCTGAATCCATAGTTCCAGTTTCCTAAAAATCCGTGTCCAGTTCTCGTGCCTCTTGACAGAAATGGCTGCAACCTCGATAGTACCTATTTTATCTGCCCTTTTGTCTAATTGAGGTGAGCCAAGCTTTTAGACGTACTCCTATAGAGAAAGATGATTAGTATTGCTCCAGAGGTAACGTCCAAAAGTTTACAGATTTGGATAACATTTCAGCAATGATTGAGCTAATGGAATTTGATTTAAAACAACCATTCGTATAGAAAGAAAAATGTTATCTTACTGCGCTTACTGAGCTCTACGTATTTAAAGCGATGGTAACAATAGGAAAGCTTTTTTGTCGGCATAGTATTTCAAGATGCATTTCATGTGAGGGAAAACTTTCAAAGAATAACGCAGGGCTACAGCCCCCAGCCCCGTTGTCTCCGAAACCCTTGCTTCATCTTTTTCATAAATTTGATGAGAATCTTTTTGACGAAGCTACAAGCGAATGTTTGTAAAAAGGATCTGCATACTAAAATGAGAAAATTTAGCACACCGAAATCTTTCAAACGTCTGTTGCCACCACAGTATGACTTCAAGGCGACATTAGATTTTGATCAATAAGCTCATTTCAAAAGATTTCTGAAAGAATTAAATTTTTATCATTAACTTGGAAAACATCTAATGTATGTTTGAATTCTCAAATCACATATTGAGTCATTTTTGTTTCCTTGTTGCACGTCTGTCAATGTCTGAGCCTTTTCAATTCCTAAACTTGTCGCAATATATGCGAAAAATTCCCTTGCTATGTCAACATAGAGGTATCTCGACTTTTCTCTTATGAAGACTTAGATCGATAGATTTCACCGATGAGCAACGATTCTGACAATCTTTGGCATTGCATAAAGAATCTAGGTGTTTCAAAGAAGGATCTATCGTAAACCCTATTTGGACCTGGCGATTTCACCTCGCTATCAAACCTCCGCCACCAATATAGGAATAATGCTGCAACTAATAGATTTTTGCTAGAATTCAATTGGCTGCAAATTTCTAAGAATTTCATTACCTTTTTCACCATTTGACGGCCAGATGCCCTTATTTGGGGACAGGTAAAGAACATATTTAAGTGATTAATAATTTCCACTAGCAGTTTGCGCAAACCATTCGATTGGTCTTGAGGGGTATTCTTATTACGTGTAAGGTTCATTTATATTTGCAAATCTTGGCGGATTTCAGGTATTCATGACGTCATTCATCGTGTGCAACGTTTCAAAATATGCGAATTACAGTGTAGATTTCTTTATTTCGCCTTACTTCACTAATTAGAAGCCCAAAATAGAAAAACAGATAACGATGGAAATTTCATTCAATCTATTCAATTCTGATTGCTCTTAATAGCAAGAATCGCAGCTGAAGTTACTGAGTATATGTGTAGATGTCATCCTCTTTTCTTCCTTTCGTCCTATACTCTCTTCCTGTCTTCCTATCATCATCATCATCATCATCATCATCATCATCATCATCATCATCATCATCATCATCATCATCATCATCATCATCATCATCATCATCATCATCATCATCATCATCATTAATTTATTTAAAGTAGGCTAAAAAGGTGAAAAACAAATAGCTAAATTACAGCTAATTAAGGCCTACTGTACATAATTTTTACAATATCTAAAATAGCTAAATTAGGAAAAAAAATTTTACAATGTATATATATATATATATATAAATATGTTACAAGATAAAAACGACTATCCTGTTAGGAACCCAACTTGCGGAATATATCTTTTGTAAAGTCTGCAGTTGCATTCACCACCTTTCCAGCATTTAATTCGTTTTTTGAAAATAGGAAGGGTATTTGATTGTTTTATTTCTTGCGGCAATAGTTGCCACAATCCTATACTCTGTTCCTGTCTTCCTTCACTCTACATTTCTTTCTTTGCTCTATTCTATCGTTGGCTAAAACAATTTCCGTCATGTCATTGCGATTTGCACGAATCTTGCATTTCAAGCTGAATTTGTGATATGCTAATATTTTTTGTAGCCTAGCAACAAATCACGTGACTAATTAATAACTTTTGCTACATTTGAGAAGCTAATTGTCCAAAGAACAATTGGGTCAATTGTCATTGTTTATATCGTTCGTAGTTTCGCCAAACAGAGGGTTTGCAACCTTCCTGTGCTGAACTGAGAGAGGCTGGAAACCTCGTTTTGACTTTATCCGGGACTTTAATCCTCGTGTTTTTTATTGCTGTCGTTCTTGTTGATTTAAGATGGAGATTTGGCATGTTTTAGAGTTTTGATCGTGGTGTTTGGTTATTCGTTATTCGTTCTACAAATCCGTCCACAAGAGTATTCGTAATTTCACTACATGGCGCCCAACGTGGGGCTTGAGGATTGATTTGTTAGCAGGAGTCGTAAAGAAAATCGTAAAGAAATTCGTGATGCCAAATCAACAAGCTGAGGGCCAAGCTGAGGCTGACGAAGGCCTAGACAGGCTGAAGACCATCCGAGGGGGAAATCGTGCTGTGGTTACACGATTGATAAAAGAGTCAGATGACATTTTGGACCAAGGAGGAATAGATGACAGTCGTAACGATCGTTTGCAAGTTATTTTGAGTTCGTTGGAAAATAAAATGAAGATTCTAGACGTGATGGACGGGAACATTTTGAATAAGGTTCCTTTGGATCAAATTAACATGGAGATTGATGCTTCCACAGAAATAAGCACAAAGATCATCGCATCCAAGAATAAAATTGCCAGAAAACTGGAGCAAGTCTCATTGAATACTGTTGGCAGGGGGGCTAGTCCAGTGCCAAGTCATACATCGTCAGGGGGTATACAGAATGTTGTTAAGTTGCCAGAGTTGAAAATCAAATCATTCAAAGGGGATATTAAATTATGGAGACCATTTTGGGATGCATTTAAGGCTGCAATTCATTCAAGGGAGGACATTGCAGAAGTTGATAAATTTAGATATTTATTGCAATATTTGGAGGGAGATGCAGAAAGATCAATACAGGGTCTTCCAGTTACAGCACTGAATTATCAGGAAGCAGTTGAAATATTACATGAAAGGTTTGGAAAACCTCAAGAAATCGTAGCAGCACACATGCATGCATTGTTGAAAATTCCTCCATGCACCTCAATAAAGGAAGTGAAACAGCTGCGTGCTATCTTGGATAAATTGAACATTAACGTTAGGGGGCTGCAATCATTAGGGATTAATTCAGAGATGTATGGAGCATTACTTATACCTGTGATTATGAGTAAAGTGCCAGATGAGATTCATTTATTAATTGCAAGAAGTTGCACGGGTGCTATATGGGACATTGATAAGGTCCTAAAGATTTTCAAACAGGAAGTAGAAGCCAGAGAGTCAGCAGTTGCAACCAAGGCAGGTGAAGTTGAACGAAAGGGGCCTATGCCAGTATTTCCAAGAAGCACAAGCACAACATCATTTATGACTCAAAGTGAAGGTGGGAAAATATTGTGTGCTTTTTGTAAGAAGGATCATTTTTCTGCTGCGTGCCAAGCTGTCAAAGATGTCAATGAAAGAAGGCAAATTCTTATTCGTGAACAGAAATGTTTCCTTTGCCTTAAGGGTAACCATCGTGCAAATGAGTGTAGACGCACCATTAATTGCAGAAAGTGTCATCGTCGTCATCATCATTCAATCTGCATGTCAAGTGCAGAAAGAGAATCAAGTAGTGCTGTGCAGGGGGCTGTGGCTTCTGAGAATGCAAGGGTTACTCAAACAAATCCGGAAATTACTACTGCAAATACAGCAACCGGAACATCAACAAGCGTAATTTTGCAAACTGCAACTGTGCTAGCCCGGGGAGCAGATGGTAAAGGTATTCCAGTCAGAGTTTTATTTGACAGTGGCAGTCAGAGGTCATATGTAGCAGAATCGTTAAAGAAAAGGCTTGGTTTACAGCCTATTAGAACACAAACGTTAAATGTAACCACATTTGGTGATAAATCGTTTCGTAAGCAGAAGTGCGATGTGGTCAAGATTTCATTGCAGAGGGAAGGGGGAGGTGGAGAAGCTGTTATTTCTGCCTTTTCCTTTCCAACTATATGTTCAAAGCTGCCATTGTCTGTAAAAATAGATCAATTTGCAAAGTTGAAGTCATTAGATCTTGCAGATACGCCAGAGAACATTAGCAAACCCATTGAGATCTTAGTGGGATCAGATGAGTATTGGGGAATAGTGACAGGGGGGAAAGTGATCAGGGACAGAGGTCTTGTGGCTGTTGAAAGCAAGTTGGGGTGGCTGCTTTCAGGGGTATGTGAAGGCACCACGGACAAGAAGAAAAGCAGTCATGATTCCTTTGCCATTACGAACTTGATTTTCAATGATGGAGATGCTTATTTGCAAGAAGAAAGAAATGATTTAAAGGCTCAGCTTGCTTGTTTTTGGGAAACAGAGTCAATTGGAGTAAAGGCTGAATCTGCTGAGCCTGAGATTTATGACAACAAAGGTTTCCTGAGAAGTATTCAGCATGATGGAACAAGGTATTCAGTTGATTTGCCATGGACTGCTGAAAAGGAGCAGTTGCCAGATCATGAGAAGTTGTGTGAGGATAGAGTATTGCGTCTACATGAGCGTCTTAAGCGTAATCCAGAGCTAATGGAAAAGTATGATGAAATAATGAAAGAGCAGTTAAAGACAGGGGTGCTTGAGCCAGTCCCTGAGATGGATGCGGAAAACAAAGGAGGCACAGTTCATGTTTTGCCACATCATCCAGTTGTTCGTGAGGATAAATCTACTACCAAGGTCAGGGTTGTATATGATGGCTCAGCGCACACAAAAGACAATCCAGTTTCAATAAATAATTGTTTAGAGCAAGGACCAAACTTGATCCCATCATTATTTGAAATTTTGTTACGCTTTCGCTCAAATCGTATTGGAATCATTGCCGATATTGAAAAGGCCTTTTTACAAATTGGCATAAATGAGAAAGATAGAGATGCATTGAGGTTGTTATGGTTTGATGATGTCAGAAAGGACAATCCAGAGTTGCTGAAGCTGAGATTCCAGAGGTTAGTTTTTGGTTTGAAACCGAGCCCAGCGATTTTAGGGGCTACCATTATGCATCATTTATCTCTTCAGGAGCAAGAAAATGTAACCATAAAGAAGCTTAAAGAAGATTTGTACATTGATGATTGGGCTACAGGAGCAGAAACAGTTGCGGAAGCTAAAGAGCTTTACATGGAGGCCAAAAGGATTATGCAAAATGGTGGTTTTAATCTGAGAAAGTGGACTTCCAATTCAGTTGAGGTATGTGAGTTTATTTCTATGCTTGAAGGTGAAGGTGAATTGGGAGATTTAAAACCTGAAGGTAACAATTCAGCGTTTTGTGAAGATGATTTGTCATTTGCAAAGGCAGCGTTGGGTAAAAATGTGTTTGCAACAAAGGAAGATGATTTGGTGAAAATATTGGGAGTGCATTGGGACACCAAAAATGACATGTTAGTCTATGATTTCCGTGAGTTGATCAGGCATGCAAATTCTTTGCCTGTGACCAAAAGGTCTATCTTGAGTTTGGCAGCAAGAATTTTTGATCCTTTGGGGCTACTTTCATGCTATGTGATTAAGTTGAAAATGTTGTTTCAGATGCTTTGTGTTGACAACCAGGGTTGGGATGAAGAGCTTGTGGGTGAATTGAAATCAAAATGGCTTGAACTGATTGCTGAATTGGAGTTTATGTCAAAGCAAGTGAAAATTCCTAGATGTTATTTTACAAGGGAGTCTGGGGCAAAGATTGAGCTGCATGGGTTTTGTGATGCGAGTGGGAAAGCGTATGGTTGCGCTATATACATGAGAATTTGTTATGAGGACAAAGTAGATACTGTGTTATTGTGTTCAAGGTCTAGAGTTGCACCCCTCAAAACACAGACTATCCCACGTTTGGAGCTGTTGGGGGCAGTGTTGCTTGCAAGGTTGATGGTCACGGTTTTAGAGGGATTAAAGGGGATTGTGATTGACAATGTTTACTGCTGGACTGATTCGATGACTGTATTGTGCTGGATTCAAAATGTGAAATACTGGGGACAGTATGTCTCAAATCGTGTTGATGAAATTCGTCGTATTCTACCTGTGAGTGTGTGGAATCATGTTCCAGGGGCAGAGAATCCGGCAGATTTGCCATCCCGGGGAGTATCGGGATACCAACTCGTGAATTTGAAACTTTGGTGGAAAGGGCCTTCTTTCTTGGAATTGAATGAAAGGGACTGGCCGTCAAAGGGTGTTCTAGTGCCTGTGTTGAGTGATGCTGAGGCCCTGAAAGAGTTGAGAAAAGATCCAAGGGACACAACTCATACTTTTGTGAGCTGTGACATTGTTGACCGTTGCTCAGTTGGAAACGTAATTAACTGCAATTCGTTTAGTAGCATTACAAGGTTATGTCGTGTAACAGCATACGTGTTAAGGTTTGTTCGAAACCTGAAGCACAAGATCCATCTTGTGGAAAAGAGTTATTGCGGAGCATTAGAAGCAGAAGAAATTAAAACTGCACGTCATATTTGGATATTGTCGGTGCAAGCAGAGTCATTCCCAGGAGAATTAAAGTCATTAAGGGAGAAAACATCGGACAGGAATTTACCTTATCTTACTCAATTTGGATTATTCATTGATGAAAAGGGAGTTCTACGATGTCGCGGACGTATTGAAAAGTCACATTTGCCAGAAGTCACTTGTCATCCCGCATTGCTGCCAACAAGACATCATTTGTCTGATCTGATTGTGAAGGAAGCTCATTATTATGTGTTTCATAGTGGAGTCAGGGCAACCCTGACAGCAGTGAGAGAACGTTATTGGATCCCGAGGGGGAGAGAAGTCGTAAAGCGTGTTATTCGTCCCTGCATTGTATGTGTAAAGCATGCAAGGAAGCCATTTTTCAGGCCACCAGAACCCTGTTTACCGAGCGAGAGAGTAGAAGATGCACCACCTTTTGTCAATACGGGTGTGGACCTCGCCGGTCCATTCTTTGTTCTGAACAAGACAGCGACTTCACAAACTACGGACAAAGCTTACATATGCCTGTTTACTTGTGCTGCCACGCGAGCAGTACATTTAGAACTAATCGATAGCTGTTCAGCTGAGACTTTTCTTCGAGCATTTCGTCGTTTTGTCAGTCGTAGAGGTTTACCTCGTAAAATGATGTCGGATAATGCAAAGAACTTTAAACGATCGGCGAAAATCCTGAAGACTATAGCACGTGCAGAGCCTGTGAAGAATCATTTAGCGTCATTAGGTGTTGTTTGGGACTTTATCGTTGAGAGAATGAGTTGGGCCGGAGGCTTTTGGGAACGCCTGATAAAGATTACTAAAGATGCGTTGAAGAGAGTCGTTGGAAGATCGTCACTTACCTTTGATGAGCTAAGTACTTTACTGACTGAGGTCGAGGGTGTAGTAAATGCACGCCCACTTACTTATGTTTATGACGATAAGGAGGGAATATCTTACCCTCTTTGTCCTTCACATTTGATTTATGGAAGAAGAATTTCATCATTGCCAAATGATGAGCATTATGACATTGTGAGTACCAATCGTTCTCTAACTAGAAAAGCGAAACATCATCGTAACCTACTTGCACAGTTTTCAAAACGCTGGAGGGAAGAATATCTTACTAGTCTTCGTGAAAGATCAAGAAACGTGTTGGGTCAGTGCAGTGATATTACTGTCGGAGATATCGTGTTTATTAAAAGGGACGGGACTGCGAGATCTTTTTGGAAGCTCGCGAAAGTTGTAAAGTTGTTACGCGGCAAAGATGGTGTCGTTCGTGCCGCAGAAATTCGCGTATTGTCCGAGGATGCCAAGACATCTATTGTTTTGAGGAGGCCGCTTGAACTCCTTATACCTACCGAAATTTCATCGAATGAGCGCGAAGATCACGTAGAAGAGGACACTGCACTAAACCCACACGCCGAACCTTTCGAGCCTAAGATTACTCGACCGGTTGCTTTGCAAGAAATACGTATTTTTACTGAAAACTAGAAGATTTTGAAGTAGAAACTGGACTGGACCTCACATCGTATCATAATTTCGTTATATTTCGTATTTAACCTTTATTACTCGTTGTTTTGATTCCAATAGTTTAGGGAATCAACCCGGGGAGTGTGCTGAACTGAGAGAGGCTGGAAACCTCGTTTTGACTTTATCCGGGACTTTAATCCTCGTGTTTTTTATTGCTGTCGTTCTTGTTGATTTAAGATGGAGATTTGGCATGTTTTAGAGTTTTGATCGTGGTGTTTGGTTATTCGTTATTCGTTCTACAAATCCGTCCACAAGAGTATTCGTAATTTCACTACACTTCCCCCTCGATCGAATATGCTAAGATTTCTACCAGGTCCGAATGTGTTATCAACATGGCAACATAGCCGTGGCCAATTTAATCAAGTAACGAGAACAAGGTATTAAATGTGATTATGATTAAGATGCATGAAGATTCAGTTAAGGCCACGTTCGCCAATTGAAACACGGAGCGTATATTCGCCAGCATGCTTGATATTCAATAGTGGCTGATTTAATGAAAGATCCAGAAATGATTGTGAAGAGCTCCTAGGATTTTGATAAAGTTCAATCGGATTTTGGCATGCGCCATGACAAGACACCCCCCCCCCAGTAACGACCCCGCCGGACAGTAAAGTGCAGTGGGTGAAATTATGAAACTACATTTTCAGCGGGGAATTGAAGATATCGCGATGCGGAATAAACCCCTTGGTTATTATTTATAACAAGCCACTAAGCCCCCTAAATCCCCCACTAATACGGTGGGGGACTTCCGTAACCATCTATATGCGATCATAATGTTTGTGGCCCCAACGCACCGAAGACCCCCAGAAACCAACATAGGGTATAATCAAATAATCCTCACACCAACCAACCAAAAAAAAACAACACAAAGAAACAATAGAAATGTTCAGTGTGTGATCACTGTGTCGGATGAAAAGCTTTGATCGAAAAAGTAGATTTCATCTAATGGTATAATTCCTACCTCACCCCTAGTCACCCCCCTCCCTGCATCCGTCAAGCCTATCTCTCTTTACACCCAACAAAGGAAATCTGATATACATCCTGTTGTCAAAAGAATTTCAAATTTGATCAATGTGTCTGATGAAAAGCCTACATGCTATACATACCTGCTACACTCATCGAAAACCACCAAAGACCAAGATATGGTATAATCAAATAATCCTCACACCAACCAACCGACAAAAAACAACACAAAGAAACAATTGAAATGTTCAGTGTGTGATCACTGTGTCGGATGAAAAGCTTTAATCGAAAAAGTAGATTTCATCACATTGTATAATTCCTACCTCACCCCTGGTCACACCCTCCCTGCATCCGTCTAGCCTATCTCTCTTTACACCCAACAAAGGAAAACTAATATACATTGTGGTGTCAAAAGAATTTTAAATGTGATCAATGTGTCTGATGAAAAGCCTACATGCTATGCATACCTGCTTCACTCATCGAAAACCACCAAAAACCAACATATGGTATAATCAAATAATCCTCACACCAACCAACCGACAAAAACAACACAAAAAACAATTGAAATGTTCAGTGTGTGATCACTGTGCCAGATGAAAAGCTTTAATCGAAAAAGTAGATTTCATCACATTGTATAATTCCTACCTCACCCCTGGTCACACCCTCCCTGCATCCGTCTAGCCTATCTCTCTTTACACCCAACAAAGGAAATCTGATATACATTGTGTTGTCAAAAGAATTTCAAATTTGATCAATGTGTCTGATGAAAAGCCTACATGCTATACATATCTATTATACATGTCATACATATATACAATACATACATACATACATACCCTACATACATACATACATACATACATACATACATACATACATACATACATACATACATACATACATACCCTACATACATATATACCCTACCTACATACCCTACATACAATATATACATACAATACATACATACCCTACATACATCAGTAACAACATGATAATTCAACCCTGGCCCTGGCAACTCTGGTAGTAGCGGGGGGACACCCCCCGCACCCCCCGATTAACACCTGGCACCCGCGCCACGCATCTAATGCGCGCGCGCTAATTATACATACATACCATGCATACATACAATACAAACAAAACATACAAATACTACATAACTACATACTCTACATACATACCATACATTGATACACTACATATATACCCTACATGCATACCCAACTGTAGCATGAATAGATATAGGGCATACATACCATACAGCATCTACATACCTTACATGCATACTATACATACACTTAGATACATACACACATACAAACATACATACATACTATACCACACCATACCATACTATACCATACTATACATACATACCCTACCTACATACCCTACATACAGTACATACCATACAATACATACATACGCTACATATATCAGTAACAACAGGATGATTCAACCCTGGCCCTGGCAGCTCTGGTAGTAGCGGGGGGACACCCCCCGCACCCCCCAATTGACACCTGCCACCCGCACCACGCATCTAATGCGCGCGCGCTAATTATACATACATACCATACGTACATACCATACAAACCAAACATACAAACACTACATAACTACATACTCTACATACATACCATACATTGATACACTACATATATACCCTACATACATACCCAACTGTAGCATGAATAGATATAGGGCATACATACCATACATACCCTACATACATACTATATATACATACAATACATACCCTACATACATACTATACGATACCATACTATACCATACCATACCATACCATACTATACATACAAACATACATAAGTAACGCCTGTCCACATATGTTGAATTTGGTCAGGTACTTGCTTCAATCCCCAATATTTGCCCCTTTATGACGTCATAACCCCTCACCCCATTGTCCGATCTACCCCAAAAATAGCTCAAGTTGTTCTCCTTGTCATTTTCTTTCATTTGACATCCCTTGAAGTAAATTCGTACGAGTGGATATCGTGATTTCGTAATGCAGCTATGGGACTATAGGCATTACTGTAGGAAATTTAGCCACTTTGTTCAATTTGCCCCCATGACGTCATCAGTCACGTGATTGACCCCAAATTCAAACAAAAGTTAGCCAAGGAACCAATCTATTTGTTTGCAACGAAAAATTGGCGAATTTCGTTTGGCAACCTCGTTTTCATGAATTTTGAATGTGTTCAGGTACCTGTTTTCACCCCATTTTGGCCCCTTTATGACGTCATTACTCCGGTGCCAACTGTCCTATCAACCCCAAAAATAGCTCAAATTGTTCCCCTTGTCATTTCCTCTCATTTGATATGCATTTAAGCAAATTCGTACGTTTGCATCAAAAGTTATGGGCCAACGAAAAATTTAGGCCCGTTTAGGCCAATTTTTCGAATTTGCGCGCCATTTTGCCATCTAAGGCCCTAGATTCACAAAAATTTAATCACATACACTTCAATCCTTTGCGTATTCGACTGCATCAATCTCAGATCGGAAAAAAGCTCGTAACCTCCTTTACAGGTTTGCTGAAAATTAGAGGTAGGCTGTTTTTGGCCTGACCACCCCATCTTTATGATGTCATAACTTTCGAACGCGACATTCGAATTTCCCCAAATTTGCACCGATCGAATCTCAATATCCTCAAGTATCATAATCTGAGGTCAAAAGTCCGAATTTCACGCTTTATAACTACTGCGCATGCGTGAAAACTCGAAAAACCCTGAAAATAGGTGGTTTTGCCCCATAGTGACGTCACGACCACGCCCAATCGAATGTCGCTATTTCTCAAAAGAAACTTCATGTCCAAGCGCAACTTTTACTAATTGGGTCCGAATTTTTATCTCTTACCGTTCAGGTTCTGAGGGGCACCTGAAAATTGGTCATTTTCGCGCATGTTTTATGACGTCATAACGTTCGAATTGACGGTTGAAAAATGTAGCGGCATTTAGTTCCAGCCTAGTGCTACTCGGTCCTGGGGTCCATTTGCCGATTTCGGCCTCGACCAGAAAGGCACCCCTTGTCGAAATCACCTACTACGATTTATGCCCGTTTTTCCAACTTTGCGACGTCATAATGACGTCATAACCACGCCCAAATTCGATCAACCGACCGCCATCCCCTTCTCCCCGACGGACTCTCTTGAACGACACCACTCCCGACGCTAACACCCTTCTGTGTCGGATTTTATTTAAGAAACAATTTTTTCCTATACAACTCTTAAGGAAATGGGTCGATTTTTACCAGAAACCTTCAAAATCTGCGCATGCGCACATCCAACGACCCCACGACCATCATCATCCTCTGCGCAATATTTTTTCGACCCTGGGACGAGCTAGTCTCAGCCCTGTCAAACCGCTCCTTCACGCCGCAAATCAAGATTTTCCACCTCCCCAGATTTCCCCCATGATCATATAGATGGTTACTTAATAAAGCATGAACAATTTTTGACGGGGAAGCAAAAATTTCAACGGGGAAGCAACAGAAACAAGGCGGGGAGAGTGCTTTAAACTCAAAATTGATGGGGAAACACATATTCCTGGCGGGTCATCCTTTTACCTTGGCGGTGCAGTGTTTCAGTGGGGTCGTTACTGGGGGGGGGGTGGGGTGTGACAAGTTCTTGGTGGCAAGAAACTAATTGAATTACCTAACACACAAAATAAAATTCTAAATCAGGACATCTCGTCTAAGGTTTGCATTAGATGAGTTGCTAAAATGCACATCTTTCGAAGGCATTCTTTGAAAACCGTTATGTCCTGACGTCAGAGCTTTTTTCAGGTTGCGAAATCAAGCAGCAATTTTCATATCCTTCTCGGATATGGCTAGATTTTACTCTGACATTGATGTCACTCATTCGTGAATTACCATTGGAATCACATATGATGAAATATTTATTAATCGTTAAAAACTATTGCTTATTTTCATCTTGATGCTGCCGTTTGTTCAAGCACCTTTTACAGCCTGCTAAATCTATCTAAACTGGTCAACATCTTGCAGTACCTCCCTGACACACCAAAGGAAGATTGGTCCTTACGCTGCTCAGTGAACAAGAGCCGTTACGTTTTTCGTCACCGAGGCCAGAGAGCAAAAGCACTGTGGCTTGCGAAGTTTTTTCAAAATTGTTGTAGAGGTTTTCATGTTGATTGATTATGACGCAGTTTTCATTGCAAAATTACATATCTGATGAAATAAGAATCGTGCAGTGTTCAAGGGCCAATTTTGTGCAATTTTTAGATGCATTTTTATGATGGATTCGATTTACCACTGATGCGTGTATATTCTTTACTGATTTCCATACATATGTGTTTGCTTTTCCGATTTGAGCGAGTGTAGGGAGAGATGAAATATGACACTATCCAATAAAAGCTACATTGTTTATCAGAAAATTCACCCGACAAAGGGTGAAGTTTTTCTTCCCGAAATTCGCTGATTTTTGCCCAATTCAAAGCTCTCTGTTCCTTGCTAATTTCTAAAACTTTATGTTTCACACAAATCCTCTACAAACAAATCGTCCGACAGATGTATTTTGTGTATCTGCTTCTAAATGTCGGAATGTCGCGTGATCCATGGTTACAAATATCGATCGAATATCTATCATCAAAGCCGAGTAGAAATCTTATTGGGAATGGAACACATCCCCTCACTCCCATATGAGGATTAGGATCAAGCAGACCAAACTATTGTCAAAACATAGCTAAAACATCCAGTTACATGCTGATACCTCGTTTTATTTGTATTAGCGATATTTGTTTCTGCAAACTGGATGTAATTGTCTTAGTAAAGTATGTTTGCGTCGCCTTGTAAAAGCAAGAGCAGCTTACATCAACCATAGAACTGCATGAATGCGATCAAGCAAAACCTTGTTTGACATTGCCCTATAATTCCTCTCGATTTATTGCGGTATTCTGCAAATCATCATATAACTTGGATGTAACAGCTATTTTAAGCGAAATGTATTTCCAGTTGTGTGAGTGACAGCCCAATCCATTGTTTTGGTCTGATAGCACACGACCGCACTTGATATATCTAATATGGTAGGGACGCCTACAAACTAAGAAGGCGAGCAGAAGATTCAGAGAACATGATCCTTTGGGCTTCATTACATAGCTCAGGAGGATTCTTTTCAGAAGAACGAGGCTAAGACAGACAAGTGGGTTAACATTCGTCATGTTTCTTGGTTTGAAACAACAGGACGCACGTCGAAATTACTAAAGATGATAAGAAATTTGGTAGGTGAAGGTGAGCTGTGTTAGTCAAATGAGACACTGACCCTCGCAGAAACCATTGTCTCGAGCAGACAGCTCCTTTGAACGTTGAACCAGGAGAAACCATGGACGCCATAGCGATATTAGGGCAAAGAGGTCGAAGGGGAACGCAACTGCACTACAGAGCGAGGGCGAGCGAAGTGAGCCGAAAATTTGATGGTCCGGGAGTCCTCGCTTTAAAATTTTTGGGGACCACACCCTTTAGATTGGCTTAAGTGCTGTCAAGAATATTTTAATTTATATAAATGATGTACTTTCTTATATATTTGGGTATGACCTGATGTGACAAATACAAGCTACATTGATTATTGGACTTAAGAGTTAAATTCATGATCTTTATACCATCGCACTTTACGCTGTTAAAGAAATAATATAGTTTCATTGAAAGGACATTCTTGCCCACTTGCCTCCCTTATAAAAGGGCAGGAGGGGCTCTTGCTCCCTCCCCGCCCCCGAGGACTCCGGCGTTCCTGGGCGGAGTGTTCGGGACTTTCTTGAAGATTCAACTAAGGTAGAATTAAGAAGAGCATACCTTCTCCTAGGCAGGATGAACGGTGAACAATCGCCTCATTGCTTTCTTCCAAACTTGATATTTTGAATTCGATGCATATTGCCACCAATAATATCCATAGCTTTTTAGCCATGCTGCTTGCGTTCTTGTTCAGCCTTCTCCATTGAAACCTCATTTTGTAACCATTTTCACGTTTTGCAGTTTTTTGGATGCACGAACCTATTTGGCATAGCTTCACCTCTTTTTGATATGTTGTGGGTGTTGGTTAGAAAGGTGTATCTTTTCTGTCAACCGCAATTGTTTATGTTCGCTGAAACTTACTTCCTTGAGCTAGTGACAGTTTGATATGGAGTTGGACTTGACAAAAAGACAAAACACTGCAAAGATGTTGGAACACTTGATGAAAATGGTGCAGTATCAAATGATTGAATATTACTTAAGTTGGTTTGAGAAAACAGGAGTAGGAAATTTCGAGATACCGCATCTATCATCGTGTTGAGACGCAAAACTTCAATCACATGGACTAAATTACAACACTCAAAGGCACATTATAAGGCTGAGATATTTTTGACACCACGAACTTGCTAAATTAAATGAGATAACGATAGTTCAGTTCAAACATCACTTGAAAGAACATTTCTTGAAGAGCTGGTTCACTTCAAGCGATTTTAACTATTTGGTTTACGTTTTAAGATAAGATTATAGATAATTTAACGTCATACTTAACCCAATATGCAATTACTCTCATTTTCAACACTATGTATACTTTTTCAAGGCAGGGCCGTCATTGATAACAGTGCATTTGGCACTGAAAAGGCTTCAACATGTATAATTATTTCTTTCTATTATCAATACTTTTGTTTTTGTGTATTTTTTGTACAGTGCCGGTTCCTGGGTCCCTGCCATTCCCAAACAGAGCAGGCCACCTGTACTTGCGTCTCATCCTGGGAACACTGAGCATTTCCCTGAAAAGAAAAACTTACATAATTTTGTTGGGTGATTGATGTTTACTTCGACAGGCGGTAGCCACTTGATTCGAATTCAGTAAGTTCAATATGGAAGGCGACTGAGCTACAACTAGGCTTACGCACCATTATGCTGAATAAACAGGAAATACCCTACTTTAAAGGCAATCTGTCCCCTATCATTCTGACCTTAGCAACGGCTTTATTTACCTTATTTACGTTGGAGCTAAATTCATGCATCACTGAATCTCTTTGAACGTGATTTCTTTGGATAAAGCGAATTAGCACAAACTTGTGGAGTGTATAATAGAGATCCTTAGCGAGTTTATTTTCATTCTTCGAAGGGGACAGACTGCCTTTAACAAACCCAGTTTTTTTACTACGGCCCACGACTTTCCATTCAAGTGCTCCCGTTGATTGAAAAATGTCTTATTTGCCTACATTAGACTTAGAATCATTAGTGCGTATAAGTTGGGAGTGAAAGGCTTGACGGATCGGCGTACAGGTATTTTTTATGAGAAACTGCTTCTATGAAACTCAACTCTCAGATCGCCAAAAATTAAGATACTCCAATACTGGGAAAATGTAATTTCCCAGTTAGAAAGAAACTATTTATTTCAACAAATGAAATTCTTAATATAGTTTACTTTACTTTCACTTGTTTCCTCTATAACATTCGAAAAGTTAAAAAAAACATCGGTTTGAGATGTTAATGTGGGAATAGGAGGTGAAGACGAAGACTGGTATGAAACCTCTATGAAACTCATAAGAAACTCCGTGTACTGAAAATCTGGTGATTTTAAGAAACCTTCAGTACTACCCAAATTCTTAGTTTCTTATAAAAAGTACGTATATTTCGCTTATTACTGGAAGCGGGCTTTCTTTTATCCGATGACTGAACGGATTTTCTTGATTTGTTTCTAGGCGGATCACGTATTTTTCCGAGATTCTACGACGTATTTAGGACCTACCTAAAACTCTCAACGTATTTTCAGGTCTCTTCTGTCCTGCACAGAAAGCAAAATGACCGTGTAGCATGACTTAAGGGTAGTTTCAGTAAAAATTGGTGTATTTTCGTATTTCATTTCATTTCATTTCATTTCATTTCATTTCATTTTCATTTATTTTCACAGGGTAAATACATTCAGTAACTAAGGTATCTACTGTTTTACAATGTGCCCTGCTTTAAAACCCTAACTTACTTAATTACATGAATTAATTAAGATTAAAATCCAATATATAAGAAAAAGAAAAGTATAAAAAGAAAGGTGACTCTGGAGTCAAAAATGTGGCTGATGTTGATTTCGATCATCAGCTTCTTTGATCTTTCAAAAAAGATTTTAATTTCGTCTTGAAAGCAGCTAGCGAAGGAGCAGTTTTATTTCAAGGCTTAATTGATTCCAAACAGCAGCCCCTCGATACGAAAAGCTTCGCTGCCCATTTGAGGTTTTACAAAAAGGAATCCTGAGGTCAGTGCTGTTATTACGTAAAGTCCGATTGCAAGACTCGGACAATTTTTGAAACATCGACTTCATATAGGGAGGTGCAAGCCCATGCAAGGCTTTATATACCATGCAGGCTGTCTCGAAGTCAATCATCTCGTTAACTGTTAACCATCCTAGTTTTGATATTAATGGCAGCGATGCATGGTCAAAGGGACTGTTTGTCACGACACGAGCTGCCCGATTTTGTAGCTTTTGCAATTTTCTTAGAGCGGTATTACCAGCACAACCCCAGGCAGAGCAGCAGTATCTAAAGTGCGACTCTACTATGCTGAAGTACATCCTTTGTATGGTTTGCATTTCACTAACCCCTGGCACACACCACTGATAAACTGACATTTGAAACTCAGTTCGTGAAACATTTTCCATCGTGGTGAAAATTCCGCCTATTGCCCTGTGGTCAAAGTATCGTTAAACGGAGAAACTGTAGCGGTAGATACTTTTCCTTGACGTCACTAGATAGAAGAACCATTCACGTCACTCAGGCTAATGGGGACTGAAGGACCATGCCCCAGTTCTTGCCAGCATAGAGTAAGTAATTTGTCTAAATGCGACGAGAAAATATTTGGTGAGGAGTGAGATTTTACTATAATTTCTTTGGTACTTTGACAATCTCTTGTTTATTGTCGAAGATTGCTTGCAATCGAGATCAGGGATCTTAAAGAGTTTTGAATCTGCTGAGCATTGTTTCCAACCTTTGTTTTGCAGAGTGTTATTTCGATTTCTATTAACGGTTCTTGAGATTTTGACAGTAACATTCGTGATTTACTGTTTACTGGTGCTTGAAGGGTGCCCCTTAGCCGTAGAAGAGCGTTGCATACTGGCAGAAAGGGGCTTGGTCCGAAGATTCTTGTGGGTGCTCGGCCCTTGGACCATTTATCGTACTGTTTTCTTCCCTCCCTGGCCCACTGGCGCCGTCACCTTCCCTTAGAACTTATCTTCTGACTTGATCATTTGGGGTTGGGTTCCAGAACAGGTAGAGAAGAATGAAATACTGTTTTTGAAATGCCATGGAAGTGTAATGATAAGTATTGGCATTTCATAGTTAATACATTCCTGCGAGTAAAAAGCCTGTTCCAGATTGTGAGTTCTTTCTTGCTGGTTCGGTTAGCATGACTAGTAGTAATTTAAAGTCTAGACCCCTTTGCAGGCTTTCAAAGTCAGGCTGTCCTGTGCCATTTTTTTTAGAAATTGGGCATCTCAACGACATTAAAATGCATTTTTTAGATGAAAATAGTCAATTTAAGAAGCATTTCATGTTAATACCTTTACCATTATCAGTTTCTTAGCGCTAACTTAGAACTGAATTTTGCCATTTTCACCATGCTCATAAATGCAGGTCCGTCAACAGAAAATTAAAAAGGGATTACTTCAAAAGTAGAGTAAAACTTGGGTAAAATTAGACTAATCAACAGTAAAAAAAACACGAATTCTGAAACTATTCTCTAGAAGTTGGAAAAGGTATGAAAGTAATGGACTGCAAGGAGTTATGTACCGGTCGAATCATAAGTTCTTGTATTGGAGAAAAGCAGCAGCAAAAGTTTTCACTCTAGTTTGCAAAAAAATCTGTTTCACTAGTAGCTACGAACTGGAGTATTTGGATTTGACCGTTTTGAAAGTCAGCTCGAACTTTTCATCAAAGGCAGCATAACAGAGCTTAAATATGAAAGATCAATGGCCCCCGTAAAAACCGCCAGTCATTTCTTATTCTAGTTTCATAAGATTAAAGAGTGAAAAGACACGCTAACTAAAGCTCAACGCAATTTACTTTGTATTTACTAAGATGATATATCATAATGTAACTAAATTGTAAGAAAATCCATGAAATACAAACTTGAAAATACACACTTTACTTCCATCAGGTCACTAAAGAAACTTTTGATTCATATGTTCAAATACACGTATTTCTAAAAACGAACAGCTTTATTCGTTTAAAGCATGTTTTATTGTGTTTTTGTGCAAATGCAGCCCCCGTTATTCAGTTATTGTGTATGGGAAAGTGGAGGGATGGCGAAAGCAATGCTGTCGAGTCTCGGAGCCAGAATTCACACAGGAGCGAAGTCGAGACTGAATCGTCTGACATGTTCATTGTTACGGAATAAACAGTGTTTTTATGTAAGCCTGTGTTAGTTTTTTCACAAATAGGTTTAAGATAACACGGTGGTTTGTACATGCAATGCATTGTTGATTGATCTATGAATACCTTGCGATAAGGGAGTTCATGTTTGACTGTCATGTAGGCGTCGCTTTCCTGAATCTTCGACCTGCTGCCAAATTGAATACGATTGACTGTGACGTTACCTAATCTCTTTATTTCAGGAGAGGTCACGTTTAATGCTGGAAGTCTAGGAGCAGCTTGTGAATTGCGAAACCATTATCATAGCAAGATATACGAGTTGTAAGTAGCTATTCTCACCTTTATTGTTTTCTCGTTAGCTCCTTTATGCCAGTATTATTTTTACCAGGTACCTGCGATACATAGATTGTATTCAACGCTAGTCTGGGTTTCATGATATTACCACCCAGGGTTTCTGAGTACTGTAGTCGAATGTATCACGTAGCTACTATTATATGAGAGGCACATAAAGAGAAATATTCAGTTGACTGTTATTGGAATGAGTAAGAGAAGTGTAGAGAGATTTGTATAACACTACATTTGTTTACATTACTTATGTTTTGCTAAAACCGTACCTTTAAAAGACTGGTTTTTTTTTCTTTGGCGTTTTGCAAAGCCTCCATTTTACTACTTGATGATCACAGAAAAAATCCAAAAATGACAGAATCAGTCCGCATGTTACCCTTACATTTTCTCCCGTACTGTAGATTATCTTCTTCCATGGAGCCACTTCTTGCAGCTGTTAGCGTTCATGAATCGCTGCCAAGGATCTTAGTGCTTTTGGTATCTTAAGAGGCGTCTAGTTTCAGCCAGTCTTCGAATTTATCCCCTTTTAGGTGGTCAGGTGGTACTCCTTGTGATTTTTCGATGATATAATTGAACGATCGCGTGCTCAACGTTCCAAGGGGTAAATATGCAAGATTTAGGAAATCTTCGTTGCCATAAAAAGGAAAATAAATAATTCTTTCTTAGTGAAGAGACTTGGTAGTACCTAAAGGGAATCTAAAGGTCTTAGTATTTGGAAAGGCCGTCGTGACATTCCGACAAACCTTTTCATGAGCCAAATGTAAGATTGCTGGGAAGGCAATATTTGTGTATGTCAGGGAACACGGCAGTGTAATGTAGAACACAGCAGTGTAATGTAACATTTGTATTGCCATTACTGCAGTGCTACTCTTGTACGGTTTCATACCTTGCAAGAACTTACTTACATTATTTTGGCGTGGTAGTTTAACGCAAAGGAATTTCAGTACTCAATACAGTAGTGTTGTTTTTAGCAAATGCCGAATGTAAATGACGAATGATGGACAAATCAATTTTCACACGAACCTCATTCATCAAAATTCGACAACAGTAGGTTCTTTCAAATTACAACATCACATCAGAATTAAGTCTGCAAAATTACCCAATCCTTTGCTCTATAGCATACTACTGATCTTGACCAAAGTAAGCTGATTTGCAAATAAACATTGACGATGCTCTCAATACTGCAAATAGAGATAAGCCACGGAGACCGAGGTCGAAATCAGTAATGAAACGAATACTAAGCATTATTTTCTGTCAAGCAGTAGGAAAAATATTATTTGCTGTCAAGCAGTAGGCCAAGTATCATTTTCCATCAAATGTCAGGCCAAATATTATCTTCTGTCAAATTTTTGGCCAAACATTATCTTAAACCTTAGATGTGAGTTTCCAAAGGAGAATAATTGACACTGCTGTTCCTAACCAATTCACACCAAAAAGGAACAGTGGGAATTGGAAGGAATTTGTCCTCTGCCTGAAGCTTTTTCACTTTGCGTCGTATTTTCACAATCGTTTCAAGGTTATATCTTCATATTTCCAAAGAGTAACAGTCTGTGTGTAAGTTAAAAGCAATCCACTAATGTCATAACTTTAACTAAATTTTCTGACTTATGATATTCTTTTTTGGAATTTATGCCACGTTATTCAGTTACAAGTGTGTCATAATGAATCATCAACATTAGTCATCAATTTCAATTAGAAAAGTTGGTTTTACATAAGATAAGTTATAATTCATACCAGTCATTTATAAAAATATATCTACAAAGGCAATAGACATGTGCAGGCCCAATACCAGCCATAAATTTTTAGGGGGGACCAAAATTTTCCGATGACAAAATCAACGACAACAACACCGGCAACACCTGTTTTAAGAACGTTCCTTACCACGCATGAAATGGCTCATGTACTCCCAAGTGACTAGATTCTGAAATGATTTTGCAGTATCAATGTTGCGGCATTCAGAATAGTAAATATGAAGCCAAAGTATGCTGTCGATTGGAAATTTTAGTCTGAAATTATCTTCGATGGTCAGTAAATTCATGTTCCATTCATTATTTTGCCAATAAAATGTTTCAAATGTTGGCCCTTACATGATGAAAATTTCCGACACGTGGCCTTCTGGCCCCCAGCCCCCCATTGGCCATGGCCTTGAAGATGTCAGTTATATAATCAGCGACCTATTTCATAGATCCATTCATCTCCAGTCCAGTTTTGATGCTGTTTTTAAAAGCTGATAGTTATGATTCTTGTTTAACACTATCTTTGAAATTGTTCCAAAGGAAATTTCCCTTGACAGAGTGTGATTTGAGTCCACAGTTCGTTGTCTTAATCATTAGCAGTTTCCATAAGTTTTGTATGCTTAGACTGTAGGTTACATAAATGTAATTCAATGAGTGGTAGATTTCTGTAATCAATTTCTGCAAGTTTTTGACATGTTAACGAATGCTGCCATTCAGAGTGAGCAATTAGCCTCATGACGTAAGTCCCTCTAACTTTCGCTTGTTGTTGTTGTTGTTGTTGTTGTTGTTGTTGTTGTTGTTGTTATCGCTTCAGTTGCAATGACAAGTTTGCAGGGGGAGCGAAACAAGATAATTTTTTTAATGAGTCTAGTGAGCAATGTCTCATATAACGATTTGTGTTCCTTGCAGAGGATCGGAAGAGGACGCTGCAAGATTTGGTCAATTCTCCTTCTTGGCGCTTTTATTGCAGAGCAGCCATATCAAAGTGCAATACTTTAAGTCCGTGAAATTTACCGCATTTCAAATTGTTAATGCCTGCTCTCTTGAAATAAAATTATTCTGCCTATTCCATTATTATTCAGACAGATCATTTTGTCTTAATTCTTTAACAAAAGCAGCCCAGTGAGTTCTTACCGAAAGATTGCAGTAGACAATGGCAAAACTCTACTAATTAAAAAGAGACTGTTCAGCTCTTGAATTGAGACAAACTGTTATCATCATTAACGGCTCTTATTTCTTTTCTTGAGCGGAAGGATGACAGCTTAACGTCACATTTACGTTCACGACCATGGTAAGATATATACTAAGCAGAAAGGTAGTGTAGAGAGGTTAGACGAAAAAAAATTGAAATCGCACTCTAATGAGGACGCAGGTCCAGACGACCTTAGTGTGTCAAATGTATCTTGGTATTTTTTGTCATCCAGTCTCTCTACTACAAGTTGAGTACAAGAAAAAGAAACAGTCGCAGACCAAGTTTCGCAAAGGTAATAAGAGATCAGTTTCAGCATGTTCAGTTCAATTTTTGAAACAAAACTGTGGAAAGCTACCCCGGCGCATGGCTACATAGAGATGCTATTAGGAGATAAGAGCTCTACTTGAAATTATATCGCTTATAGTATGCCTGTTTAAGCTTTGTATCAATGCTTTAGTAGTTGTATCAAAATTGAAGGTGCCATGCTAAATATATTTATTAGCAAAATTCTTGATGAAAATGTGTCACAGCGACTGAGAAGCAATTTACACTTTTTGAGAGATTATGGCCAGTCCGTGTGACGAGAATCTAACAGTGCAAGTAATAAGAAAGCCCATGTTTTCGTTATGAGACAAGGGATTTAGAATCTTCCAATCAAAGAGACGATGGTCCATTAGGGAAGGTAAACTTGCACGACGCTCCCAGCATGAACTTGTTGAGCTGCAACGTAATTTTTTGGGGAATGATTGAAGTGCCCTAATTCCTTCGAATGACTTTCGCGGGACTGATGTATCATGTTTTGAAATCGATCCAACGCAATAGTCAGAAATTCAACATAGGGGGAAAGAATTGTAACGGTGCTGTGCTGAACACCAACGGTAAAAAGAATTATAATGCTTGATACCAGGAGCTTTGGTAATTTAAGGTATCCTGAAAATCATTTTAGACGTATGTTTAAGCCAGAGTCGATATAACTTGCAAATATTGCTGCAATTGAAAAGCATATCATATGTTTATTTTGTGAGTTAACTGGGTACGGTCATTGATCAAGTGAAGCAAATTGAGTACATATAGATAGGTATCACCATAGTATCAAGTTGAACACAATTGAAGTTTTTTATTTATATAGTTGGTACTTATAGACAACATGGGTTGCTAGTGAAATCGCCCAGCCTAACCACAAATAGGCAGTGCTAGACTTTTTAAACAGTCATTGTAATTTGGCACTTAACTTTTGCTTGACGGGAAAGAATGCTCGACGTATGTTAAAACGTTATAGAAGAATTGAAACTGATGGCAAACAGGAAACCTTGCTGGTGTCTATGGACTACCATTGCGTGGTCAGCGTGTTATTCCAGGTGTCCAAAAATGCACCAACAAAAGCTAATGTGGAGAATGAAGCCTAACGGCCAATGATAATCCTTTTACTAGCTAAATGATATTGAAAGTTTTCGCCAAAATTTGGGCTCATTCGAACCAGGTAGATCTAAATTTTGTAACTTTTCTTACTAGCGCAAAAATGTCTGCATCACCGGTTCTTTTATGCTGGTTTTTACGCTATTTGTCAACTCGACTGTAGGTAGCAACTTAAATTTGGGGGGACGCCCGACATTTTTTCAGTAGCTAAACGACATTACCTGAAGCTAAATTTGTATTTGTCACCAGGGCCGTAGGAAACATCTTAAACTTGGGGATGTATGACACTTCAAGGGCACCTTTTCATTAGCTAATCGGGCCCTTTTTGAAACCAAATTGGCATTTGTTCGTCGTATTGCAAAATCTGGGCCGGTTCCTTTGTCTCTGTTTGTCAAATTGCTTTTGTTTGGGTAGAGGCGGTACTCGCAAATTTGGAAAGATCTGGTGGTTTTTTTATGGGAAATCAGAAAATTCACCATAAAATTTTTAGAATTTAAAAATAATCTTTCATGTGTATATATTTTGTGATCAGGTGCCTGAAATTTGGCCTCAAGATTCTCTCCCCGACGAATCCATCAGTCAATTAGGCATCAGTCACCATAGAAGTCCCTTCACTTGCGCTCATCGCAATGAGAACACTTTTTCGCAATTTCCTTTCCGTACAAGTACTACTGGACAAAAAACGGCTATGGTATTCAGGGCTGAAATATGGAATAGTCTTCCATCAGAATTAAAATCAGCAAACAATGTCAATACATTGAGACATAAGATTAAAGAAAGTTATTTCCAAGATGTACAAAAAAGAAGAAAATGACTCCTACGTCTTCTATCAAGACCCTTCATCATCTCTCCCAGCCATGTTTGGTGTGATAAGCCGTGATTTGTACCGAAAACAACTACAGTACCTTTCTATTTTCTTTTCTTACGTTTTTCATTGTACCAGCACCTCTAAGGTAAGGTGACTATTATGGAAATAAAGTCAACTTGACCCTTCAATACTATCCCTGCCACTGTAATTAGGGGTGTTTTCCTTTGTAAATAGGCTGTGTTAGCAAGAAGACGCGAGTCAAGAAGACGCCAGCATAATTCTTTTGTTCGAGGATGTAAATTACAAAGCGAAATCAACTTCAAAACTTTCGCGAGTCTCGAGAGACTTATTGTACGTTCTATTCTGAAACTGACAACCTGAAAAGTATATTTTTGAAGGCCGCACTGCAAAAAATGGGACGTCGAGAAGGGAAACTCATTGCAATGTGAACACATTCACAAATGATGGAGATGCGAGAATGCAAACTTATCGTGGGGAATTTGTCTGTCGTTGAGAAGCTTCCGGGAGGAAAAAGGCTGGAAAATTAGAATGCTCTAAAAAACATGAAAAAGTGGCTGCGTTTTCAAAGGCGTCCGCGTCTTGTTGCTAAAAGAGCCTAATATCTTTATTGTGACGAACGTCACACACATACATACAAACATACATGCCTACTAAGGCTTAACGAATTCTATGCTTGTTTTGTGATGTACTTGATCTATCTCGCACACGTTACAACCCAAGGCAAAATTTAAAGAAACCTATCATACACATTTCCTTTGATCCATAGGGACATATTATGCAAAATGTTGCCTTATTCACTTTTGTTTGATATCTTTGTTTGTTGTTATTGCCTTTTTAATAGCACACATCACCAAGAATCGAAAAAGCAGTGATAAGCAATCGGGAAGAAGGATTCCATACCATGATTAGCTGATCTCTGGGCAACGCACTTCTTATTCAGGCAGGGCTCGTCTCAAGTTAATATTTGTGCACAATGTTTATATTTACATCGACTGTTAAAATCAACAAGCAACTGTTGCGTATTAACATGTGAAGGCAGTTAATAAGATGTTTCAAGTAGCAGATGTGATAAGTCAACAACAGAATCTGTTGAGAAGCTCCGTCAGACGTTCTCACAGTCTTCTTAACCTGAGAGAAACACTACAAAATTTCTATAATAAGCTAGAGGCAAGTCACACTAGTGCGGAATCCCAGTCACCACGCTGCCTTGATTTCTTTTCAAGCTTATGTGGATTCAAATGAGAGCAAATTTCCAAAAAATCCCATTGCCGCCCTCCCCCCACCCTTGGTAGATTTTTTCTAATAGCTCTATCGGTAAAAATCTATGGCATTGAAACTTGTTGACTTTTTGCGACACCTATTGTGCAACTTCTAAAAAGTTTCATTGAAATTTTTTAACAAATGAGCGGGATGAAAACAATTGCTTGAGCTGACCCTGGAACAACTGCAAATTCTTAAATCTCAATTTTTTGCGAACAAAATTAGAAAAATTTGAATAGTTCTCAAATTTCTTCTTAGGTGCAATGTTATTTGATGCACTGCATCGTGATTGTCATGTTTGGATGGAGAATGTGTTCCGAATTTAATTTCATCGTGATTTCCCGATTTTGGCAAATTGTGCCGCTTTTCTTGACCACACGAAGGAAAATACTAAAAGGAGCAGAATTGATGGATGATACTTTTAGGATAATGTTTGCATTTTCAGAAATCATATGCCTGATGCAATTAGCACACCTAATTTCGTTTCTTTATCTATTACCAGTCCATGCTCCCTCCAACCACAATAGGACGTCTCAGGTAGCCCCACCACCATAGGGTGCACTCAAAATTCTTTTAATTTTATGCAAATACATTGCTTTTAAGATGTGCACATGATTCAACTGTAAATAAGAAATTGAAATCATGTGCACAAATGACTGTATGAAAAATTGATTTCCACCTCTGCTCAGTGAGCCACAATATTTTGCTCAATCTTTCTTGTGTATATGATAGAGTTCACATTGAGTTGTGAAGTCTATTGTTCAGAAATTTAATGATGTTTTCTTTGTGCATATCAAAATCTTTTGTTGTACAAAGAGCACCCTTTCTGTCGAATACGGTCTAGAAACGAACCAAAAGGTTTTTTGCATTGCACTTGCAAAATGCAAAAGAATCTAAAGTATCCAGTTCAAATCGACTTTGAATAAGCACCTTGAGCAGTTGATTGCTTAAGAAACAGAAATGTGTCTGAGTGTCTTCATTGTTTATTGATAGACAAGCCCATTTACTGTGATTGCACAGTCCCTTTATGCTACTTTACGATACAGCTTATACCTGACATCCTTTTGTGAATTTAATTCATTGGATTTGAAATGAAATTTTCTTGTCTAGTAGATCGTAGATGGTTCGTGGCTATAATGGTCAAGTCAGCCTCACCATTTATAGCTGATAAAACTATTGAGCATGCTAATTTAATATCACTCCTTTTATCGTAGTACCTTTGCAAAGAAAGTTTCGCAGCTTGTTCTTATCTATTTTTTTAATATTCTCATTATGATTCTTGTAAGAGTTAGGCAAGGTCTATCCAGGATACCAGATTCTCCAAAGTATTTTTATACAATTTTTATAACGAGAGGCTCGATCGAGTGACATTAGAGATTCTATCACTATTAAGCACATTCGAAAATTCTTCAAATTGCATCATAACATCGTTCGATTCAGATTCTTTCCCAGATCGCAGAATAGCTAAAGGTCTATTCGCATATTGTGTTTTTTCACTTGAAAAGAAAAATTCCTGAATTTCATTTGTCTTGAACCCTAAATTTTTTAAATGAATCGTTGTCAGTAACAACGAAGCTCCGAAGTAATAGCAGGGAGGGTCAAATTTCAGTAATGATTACTGGTTCTAATCCCACTTGCTTACTGACTTTACCGCTCTTGTTTTCCCCTGTTACCATTTCCTTTCTTTTACTCCCATTTACTCTCCCTTCAGGCTTTTTTACGCTCTTTTGACATCATTTGTTACAGTCTTTATTTAACTCTATTGATATCAGGCTTGTTGGACCCTTGTAGTACCGGGGGGGGAGGCACTCCCCTCCGTAAAGTTGCCAATATTGCAGATAAGAGAACGAAACGTAGCACAATGGTGTACAGGAAAGAAATCTACAGAATAGGCTACTTTTTTCATTTTTCATTACATCCATGATGACGTCATAATTGAGGAAAATTATCGTATTTGCTTGCAATTGGTAATATTGACAATAATTAAGTTTTTATTTGACTATTCCTTCTTTAAATTGACCAGAATGTATCGCGAAATACCAATAAGCAAAAATCCACAGTATAATATCTATTCAAGTTCATTGAATATATCATATATTCATTACTTAAATACACCAGTTTGTAATTGTTTAATTTAAACCCCTAATTGCCAATGCAAATACTCTGAAACGCCTTAAGATGATGTGTACTATTTAAGAAAACCAATTTTGATCATTAAAATTTTTCTAATACATTTGTTATTATTTATATGACGTCATAAGCATTGATGATGTCATTAAGCTTAAAATTGCTGCTGTCGTCAAAAATGAATAAAACTATATATCACCTGACAGCTCTCGTCAAGATCTATCGAATGGTAATGTTCTCGGTGATATGTGATCATTCTGGAAAAAATAAGAGTCCCTTCTTTTCTTTTATCACATGTCGATAAGATGTTGGTCACGTGATCAGTGTCTACCATTTTGAATTTTTTTATTTTTTAATTATTGAACTGAATTTGAGCAAATCTCACGAAGTTTCAGCTCTGTATCTTTCGAACTTACCACACTGCATCAAATAATCTCTGCCGCGGGCACTTTGTGCCCCCCGGTAGTAATAGGGTTAACCCTATCTGACCTTGGGGGCGGATTCCGCCCCCCCCCCTCGTACATTTTCATTTAAACGCTTTTCCCTGTTTGCTGGATGCCTCTGAGATTTAGTAAGTTTAACTTTCAATCATATAGCAATGAAACAGTAGCAATTTTGGTGTTCTATTTTTAGCCTTGTCTCCATGGTAACCAGGTTTTGTGCACCACTCTCCGAAAAACATACATTGTATCTCTCTTAATCCTTTTTAATTGGTCCAATAAAGTCGAAACTATGAATTTACATCTATTTTGATATATGTATTTCATTTCTACACAAAGATTAAAGTTTTACAACCTTCAAACACACTTTCATTTTTATGACGTCATATGATGTCATAATATCAATTAAGCTCTAGCAACAACAAAAACAATGGTAATTAAACCATTGTTTCACAAATTCATTGTTTATGTAATGAAGAACCTTTGTGCCAAATTTGGTTGCCATATCTCAAGCAACAACAGAGATAAACAGGGGGCAGAATCCGCCCCCCCCCAGGCATTGAGTGTTTCAATTCACCCAGGTCAGATAGGACGATTCAGGCCCACTTTTACAGGCTGATAATGGATCTTGAAATAGGTCCGAAACGTTCTTTCAATTGTAACATGAAATGGTGATTTAGATCTTACACTTACATGCATGGATTGTCGAACTAGACTGTCGTAATAATTATCTACTGGATTTGTCACTTTAATATCAAATAACTGATGGGTCACTGAATTGAAATACCAATTAACATTGAAATTATCTTTTTTCATCGTCACACTTGTCCTCCAATCTGTGATGGAACTGCGCTTTCCTTCCGATGTTCAAATTACAGCAAGTTAATGTATTATCTTCAAATGAAGTATTCATTATTTTGTTATGTAAGGCACATTGCGAGAAGGAAGTTTGCCATCCGACCTTAAAGCTCGATGAATTGACGCGTTTCCCAGGAAGAGTGTCGATTTGTCCTCACCTAAGGTGAATCTTAAGTGCCACAGTGCCTTGTGAATTCAGTTTGTTCCAAGATAAAGACGATTCTGTAACGAAAACATTATTCTGAAAGTGTAAGTTTTCCTTACTGCATGATGTGCTAGATTGTGTGTCTTTAGGAGAAGCACCTGATCTGACAGGAGCAGCCTCCTCCATTTTACGGTGTAATCTGTGGAAAAGAAAGGCTTTATTTGTGGCAGTTCTGCTATGATAACGATAGTGTGAAAATAGTTCACTGCTCTGCGTCTAAGAATTCTGAACATTTCGATAGCAAATGGAAAATAATCCATGGTTTAGACCAATATGGCCAAAGTGTAGGGAGGTGTGGTAAATGTCCACAGATTTTGCAATTCCTATTCGGTCTATGCAAACGTGTTGAATCAGAAAACATACTTGACAGCGAAATACTTAAAATAGTTATTGTTATTTTTAGTTTTGTGGCGGTGCCTTTAGAATTTGATGTCTTTGTTCTTCTTTTTACAAGATCACGTTGTGTTTGCAGGTCAAGAAATGCAGTTGACGCACTAGCCCCATCTTGACGCTCTAAAAGCATACATTGCTTGCTTTTAACAACTTCAATATTTATGTTTTCAAACTTGAAACTGTCGCGGATTCTTTGTGAGCGACCGCCGAAAGTGGGTTCATGTATCAGCTTCGTTGTGCTGAATGAAAAGAATACTAGATTGATCATTCCAATCGATTCATTGATGACAGTACAAACATATCCACACGAAAATAGATCAATGATCATCTGCTGATTCTGATTGATTTGCGTCTTTCAGATCGTTTCTTTGCAAGTAGAATAGATAAACAAAGTTTGTCGACCGCTATGCAGTATCTTGCTTCATTGACGATGTTCTGGTGGTAATTTAATGGCTAGCAGACCAGTTGACGTCAAAAATTGCAAGAAGGATTTTTCAGCATTGTCAATTTATTTTGAATTCTCAGAGGCGTGGATCTATCGCTAAGATGAATGAGGCAAACTGGAGTGAGGCCTGATGTCCCTCTGGAAAAGCGCACCGAGAGCAAACTAAGATCATAGGAATACCTTTTAAGACCTTTTCTCAGGAAGTGGCGACTTGTATGTGCTTACCGTCTGCAACTTTATCTGAAGGGGTTATTGACCGTAACTAATATCTCAGCCAAAATGTTGGCTCACCATTCAATTCAGCAGATACCTTTGAGCTGGTATTTCTTATTACAAAATTATTTGCAACTTTAGAGTAAGAAATCTGGTCTGTAAGACTCAGCACTCAGGAAGTATTCAATTAACTTCAGCTCAGTCAATGCGGAAGAAGCGTAGTCTCTCTGGTTTTTCTATTCGAGATAAAATCGTACTTTGATTGAAATTGTTTCTTCCACGCATGAAAGAATCTTTGAGTATTCGCTGTGGTTTTCAAGAGAAAGGAATTCCTGTTGTATACCATATAATGGTTGCTCCAATAGATGGAAGCAATATTCGAATAAAACGAAGGCAAGAACAGAAGCCACATTTGAATGATAATCAGGATATGAAAATCTATCTTGAAATAATTTTCAAATTTTCATGGTATGCGTCTTCCGCTTTGACTGTAATTAAAACATCCGACGTCTCTTTTCCTTCGTCCTGTAAAACACAAGAGGTCAAATTTGCAAGGACCATGACTGCTAAAATATTGTCAGGTGAGGCAGAAAATGCCACTATCACATCGTTCAAGCCTATTGAATATGAACTGAAACCTGGCCGCAACAGAAGAAATATCAAACAATGAATTTTTGTGCCGATTTCAGTTAAGTATCAACCAGTTTGCTATGCAGTGGGTTACTTTGATAGATAAACCTTCAAGAATTATTCTACTTTCTTGCTTCTTTCGATATCTTTTCACAAAACTGGCTTTGAAAATGTTTCACTTACAGCATGGAATGCTGTTGACATTTTTAATTCTTGGTAGAGAAATTGAGGGCAAGTTGATGAATTGATTATGATCATGGAAAACTTTCTAAGCAAACGACGAAACTTTCTTGAGTTATCCATTGTGCTTCTTGTTATTGATACTCATGATCATGTAACTAGATGTCATCTTTAGCTGTCGAGCTGTCCTACATGTTTGACTTTGAACGTTTTCTCTGTTGTGTAACTGTTTACTTAAGATGTTCTTTGAAGCTCTAAGCCTTTGTGAATTACCAAAGACTCAGGATGCAAACATTGTGACGGCTGAGCGTCTCAGGCCTCATTAAGAATGATCAAAAATCTTCTCAATATCAAAAGCCATTCTCACGCGTGCTTAAAAGTCATGAAATTATGTCTTCGTATCTCTAGAGGAAGTTGAGCTCGTTTGAAATTTGATTCGTTCCATGAACGCCGCAAAGCACACCACCCGCTACCTTTGACTGTTTTAAACCCCTTTCAGTCGCCGATTGCTTGTGATCAAGTGAGTTCTAACCGATTAGAATATTGGTGTGCGTCTTCACTTGGGTAGGGCAATCAATAATTCATACTATGGACTCGTTCTGCCAAGGGGGTCTTCGACGGTCTAATCACGGGGGGGGTCGTTTTAATAGAGGTTCTATTTTGGGAGGAAGAATTTGAAGTAGCACAAATCATATGGCTGTCTGTGTGATGATGGATAGCAAAATATCTATTTTTCCCGTAGGATTTGTAATAACTGCATTTTTGGCAGTCTGCTGTTTTTACGGATATAAATATAGACTTGTGCTTTTTGAAACTTGGTGTTCTGATTATTCAGCAAGCTTGCTTCGAAACATCAATAATGATAAATATGGCCTAGTCTTTGAATTTTCTCGGATTTGTCACATGGATTTTCCTCATATTGATTTGTCTTCTTAATTCTTGGACTTATAACAATTGGACTTGCAATGAAATTAAACAAGGTGAAAGAGTGATTTTCTACTGGAGGCGTTGTTCGCCCCCTAATTATATTGGTAAGTATAACAGGTATGACCGTTTAACTTACACTGTATCATTTTCAGACAAAGGAAAAACCAATCACTAGTCATGTGGTTGGTTGCTAGGCGGCCAAGAAAAGTGCAAATTTTGGCAAAATTGAGCTATTTGTGACAAGAAATATGTTTTTATTAAATGCCTCGTTAAAATCGGCTAAAAACTATCCAGATCCTTACTTTTATGAACTTACTTTGCCGTTTCAGGTAGTTTCATATATTGACGAAAATCATGTTTTTTGGCACTGATTGGTTAGTAATGCTCTTTTGTTTGAATCATTTTAAAAATCATCACCAAAAAATGAGAAAGTTTTTTGACTTCGAATTGATCTCTAATTACTCCTTGTGGCGAAAAAGTAAATGCAGTTTCTTATTAGAGGTATGACATTTTGCACGGAGCTCTCAAACGGCAAGCTAATATTCAGGATTATGGCAGATAAACTACTAGGAGGCGTTCCATTCTAACAACAAACGCTACATGTAGTTGCAGTTGTTAAGTAATGCAACGAAAAACGAATTTAACCCTTTTTTCACTCACTTAAATAATTTACAACAATGCTTGCGCTCTACTATCCTCTCGAAAACTACTAGACAACACCACGGTGACAATACCAAGGAAAGTGAAAAAGCAACGACTACTCTAAAGCCAAAGACATACAGACACACAACATTGAGGTAAAAGTACAGGATACAATACTAGATTCTACCTCACATTAGATATCGGATCAGGGCTAGGATGAAAAATTTGAAAAGTTGCGAGCGGAAACTCTTCCTTGATTTTAGATGAATAAACGGATCTGACATCTAATATGAAACAGGATTTACAAAGGAAGAAACAAGAGCATTTGCGTGAAGGTACTTGGTAGTTGCTTTGTACACATCTGAAGTTTCAGTAGATCCCAATCAAACCTACCTGTTTCACGAATGAAACGCAGAGTCAGTCTAAGAATATCTTTATTAAAGGCCCGTCTCCATTCAGCTGAAATTTCCGAGCGGGCGGAATTTTAGACAATAAAATGTTGCTCAGCCGTAACAATCTATTCAATTTCAGACCGACGTTTTCTCTCGTAAACAATAGAATTTCCGCCCGCTCGGAAAATCCATTGACTGGAAATTAGCCGTAAAGAATATCTCTGTGACTGCCATTTAGTAAAAGCTGTGTCACAGCATAATTTGAAAGGCTATACATTTGCACAAATGGTCGTCGTAATAATTTTTCAATCCAGGCGAGAACATCTCTTCGTTGATCATCAAAGAACGGGCAGAGCAACAAAAAATATTCTGTATTCCCAACACCATCGCTTGTTGGGCTCATTGGCTTGACGGTATCCCTGAAATTATGCAAGTATTGGTGAAAATTTAGCTTTCTGAGACCAACCCAAGTTCGGTAAGAAGGGAAAAATCGAAGAGACATGATCACTTTTTTGGAAAAAAAGTAAGGAGGCAAAGGTTTCTCGTCCCTTTTCAGCTTCCTAACAAAAGGGGACTTAAGCGAGAAGATATTCGTTATCAAATGTATTATCAAATGTCGTTATCAGATATGGTACACATTTGTTGAGAAGGTCAACTGAATTAAGTTTGTCCTTGAATTTTCCGTTTGTAAAGTTTTACGAATAAATGAGAGTCCTGAAATAACGCTTAAGCAGGTAGCCTCATTTTGCTACTTTACTAGCAAGGCTGTAGGGATTATCTTGCACTTGGGGGCGAAACTCGAGGACGCTTTTTATCAAGCTTAAATAAAGATAGCCCTCCACATTACTTCGAGCCCACCAAAGTTGCCCATGATAGTTCTCCACGCTTATTTCATTTCATTTTATTTCAAATTATTTATACAGTGTGAAAAAATTCAGGTTATAAGACAAAATTGTTTAGAGTGTGCCCTGTTAAAACAGTAAAAATAATAATAATACCAAAAAAATGAATGAATCAATAAATTCCTACATACTACTTAAAACATTGTCAGATGAAATTCCAAAGAAACCCAATTTCTAATTAGTCCTATCGAGCAAAAGGAAATTACATTGCTACAGAAAGGAACATCAATAAAATTACGGTCGCCTCTCGACATGCAATTGACTTTTGTCCATTGTTTTTTCTAAACCAATGCAATTTCAAGTCAGCGCGATTATTACCGGGAGGGCGTGTTTTTCGAATTCAAGAGCTTTATTCCCAGATTGTGTACAACAATATTTCTATTTTTACCGGGAGGAGGCATTTTCTCCCCATTTTGAACTTTCTTTAATAGCTCTTAAACGATGATAGCTACAGTGGTGTGACTTCCTGACTTTTATCTGAATTTGATTGGCAGTCATAAACTAAAGATTTCAGCGCTATTTGTTAAACGACGTGACCACCAGATACCCATATTTTGAGAGTGGTCAGAAAGGAAAATCGTTAAAAATGTCTCAAATTTCTACGTTTTGTGTTATATATATATATATTTATCATATATATTTGTCTTATATATTTATTCAGCACAAAATATATATATATATATATATATATATATATATATATATATATATATATATATATATATATATATATATATATATAAAATAAAATAAAATATGAAATATATATATTTGAGAGTAGAAGAAAGTAGAAGAATGTGATAAAAGAATTCAAGAACTTCAATCTTCAATTCGTCTTTTTTGTGTACATCTTATATATATATATTATATATTGTACATCTTATATATGTGTATATATATATATATTTATATATATGTATATATGTATATATATATATATATATATATATATATATTTATTTATTTATTTATTTATTCATTTATTTATGCAATACTTTGTTTCCCTGTGGCCTATCATTTCTACACATAAAACGTAATATCAAAATTCAATTAAGGATTCATGTGACGCCATATCCGGCGTCACGTGACCCCAATTTAGCACCACGTGACCCCTTTTTAATCACGTGACTGCAAAAAGGCTATAAAAGGAGCATACCACTAGGTAAATTCTCATTCTGCTGACGATGACCAAAGAGTTGAAACGCGTCAAGAATAGCAGATGAGATTAAAAGAAAAGAGTAGAAGAACTCCAAGTCGTCTTTTTCTTGTGTTCATCTTTATATATATATATATATATATATATATGTGTGTATATATATATATATATATATATATATATATATATATATATATATATATATATATATATATATATATATATATATATATATGTATGTATGTATGTATGTATGTATGTATGTATGTATGTATGTATGTATGTATGTATGTATGTATGTATGTATGTATGTATGTATGTATGTATGTATGTATGTATGTATGTATGTATGTATGTATGTATATGTATATATAGACATATATCTTTACCTGCATATTTTTATATTTTTTCCTTCTGCATATACTATTCGAGTTGTCTCGATGAGTACTACAATTTGATACATAATTTAGCTTTGTGTGCTCACGTCATCAATTTTTTTTTCATATCACGTCATAAATCTTTATGTCACCATATTTCTAATGAATGAGCATTTTTTGTACGGATAACCATGTAATGATTTGAAATATTGATGAAAGCACTTGACGTCATCCAATACATATTGAATTGATGATATTTAATCATTCTCATTGAGAAAACAACTTTGCATTGAATCTGATTGTCCTTATTTAATTAGTTAATTAATTAGGAACCACAAACATTTCTATTGAACCATGTCAAATCTCACACTAAGGCTATCAAGTAAGTATTTGGATGGTTTTAGCCTATTTTAGGCAGCTGCTTAATAGGAATCTACCTTTTCCCAGTAGCTCAATTTCGTCTAAATTTGCACTGTTTTTAGATTCCTAGCAACCACTCACGTGTTAGAAATAGATTGATATTAATTATGACACAGTGCAAGTTTCATTCTCATAGCTACTATCGTCGCAAGATATTTAGGGGGCCAAAAACATCCCCAGATAGAAAATATATATTTTTCACCCGGTAAAAATAGGGTTAACGGCCATTTGTGCTCTCAGAGCAATGTGATACTGTTGCAGCTGGTTTGATAGCCTTTCTAGCATCTGAGTTGTGACTTTCTGCTCACTTTCGGTTGTAAGAACTACATCAGCCCTCAGTTTCTGAAGCCCTATGTTCATGCATTTGGCCTTATGTATGCACATTCATTTTGAATGGAGAATATTCAAGTAAAGGTGATCTGCATCGAAACTATAATTTTCTTTTCCTTTTCAAGTTTCGTCATTTGATGTGAATGTTGTAAATAAGTTTATCACTTGAGCTGTTTAGGCTTATTATCTACTTTTTTATCTCTGCTGGGACAATTGGAAAGCAATATCATGGCCGCAGGAAGCATCTCAGACTTGGTGGCACGACGCTCCACGGACACTTTTTTTAAGCATAAGGGGGGATATCCTGAAAATGAATCGGGAAGTTCCTTGATTATTGGTAAATCTTGGATGCACCTCCCCCTGTGCTCCCTATGGCTCCTATATCCATGAGCAATTTTTTATTTGTTGCTAAACTGAATTGTATCCCAAGGTAAATATTTTCGAAGTGAAAATGAAAATAAAAGAATGATACGGTGAACATTTTGACAATACAAAAGCTTCATTCCCAAATTGTGAACAACAGACTACGCCAAATATGCACATCGCATCAATAGAATGTATATTTGTTATCTGTTGGCAGAAGGTTTAAGTTGAATGACAACCAGTCAATCAAAAGCTGTTCAAAATCTTGCGTTTTATTAAGTGTTTTAGGCTCCTTTTCAGTCATTTTGCTGCAATGAAATTTGGCAAATTCGAATTTACGTTTATACTTCCAGTACTTGTAAGAAGGCAAAAAAATCACCAAGATACTTCGATCTCTCGGCTTGTTTTTGTAACTTTCTTTTGCTAATAGGCAGGCTATTTATTTTTAGTGACTTTCCCTAACTATCTTCTTCGCATCTTCGTTCCAAATTTCATCACGATATCTTATTTATTTCTGGAAATACAATAATTTTTGAGGAAGTAGTTTAAATTTTTTGATTGTCTTACGGTGAAACCATTTATAACTTCAAACTAAGATAATTCTTAAGAGAATAAAGATAACTGGATGAAATGTTATGTGCAACCACCAATTAATAAATGCGGGAATCTGGAAATACTAAGTTTTGTATTTTCTCATAGATCACTTAATTTATGACGGCATATATCTAATGAAGTTAGGTAATAAATATAAGATAGCAAATTTCGTAATTTTATCACAGAGCTATGTTCTTTTAATAATTTGATACTTTGTCTGTTAATTAGACTTAAAACAAGCATAATGTTCCTTTTGAGTAAGTTGTTACTGTCAAATCAGTACGAGTACTGTTTTAGGCCGGAAACCAAGAAGATTGACGACATTATCGAAAGTACAACAATTACAGTAAAATAATTTAGATATTCGGACTTTTCACTTCAAACTGCACTAGGCAGCCAAGTTTCATCTTTCTTGCCGTTATCAATTTGGAGTTCTTAGGGGGGCTAATTTGCCCTCCCCCCGGCCTGAGGATGCTCAGAGAATGCTTCAGAGATGTTTTGCTATCACAGCAAGAAATATCTAACTTTCCCAATAGTTTTTGAATGGAAATTTAGAAGAAACGAACAGTTTTCTCTGGGAAATTGAAGGGAAACGGAAATTTCCTTTTCCTCCCTAGGAAACAGTTAGGAAAGTGTCCGTTTCCCCAAAATTTCCAACACAAAGAACATGGGGAAATTTCACCATTTTTTGCAGTGTATGTAAATACATAGCTGGCAAAGACACATCAGGGAGCACAGGGTAGTTTTAGCATGTGCTTTTAAAGTTTTGGTGGCCATGCTACGAATGAAATGAGCTAAATAGGGGTCCCGGAGCCTGCCCCCGGTAAATTTTTGAGACCATCCCTTCACGACGTTGGAAAACGACATTTTTGTGAAATTTCAAGGCAAAGTCACATCCTTTAAAAGTCCACTTCACGAAATAATCTAGCAAATTTTTTGCAGAGCACGCTGCACGGCGGAGTTTTCGATCACGAATTCACGAGCTCAAACTATCAAAATCACGAAATCACGCCCTTAAATTAGCCAAATAACGCTTCACATACAAATATGCGAGAGGGACCTGTCCTAGACTACATTGACGTTATCTATCACATACCGGCCACTACTGTGAATACAGTGAAAATCTGAAACTGAATCACATTATGGAAAAACTTGTATCCGTTCAGCACTCTGATGCATTAGCAGTAACTAGTGCATTGAAAGGTACGTCCCATGGGAAACTGTATAACGAGTTTGGCTGGGAATCGCTCAGGCTCAGACGTTGGAGCAGGCGTCTTGCTCCATGTTTCAAGCTTGTCAACAACCTAACACTGGAGCATACCAGGCAGCCTATTCTACCGGTTCCACACACTACTATAATCGGGCAAATGCGTGCAAATACAGTGAGCTTTGGTGCAAGCTTCCACCCACTCTGTCTATCGGAATGAAATAAACTAGATTCAGAGATAAGACATTAGCCAACTCTAGGAATGTTCGAAAAGAAGCTATTTTCACTCATTCGTCCCCTGCCCCATCCAGTCTACAGCATTCACGACCCGAAAGGCCTGGCAATTCTAGCAAAACATCGTGTGGGTCAAGATAAGCAAAAATCGTCACAAATTTAAGCACAATGTTAAAAAGATCCAGTAAATCCATTGTGCTCTATCAAAGTGGAATTGAGGATACGGAACACTTTTTGCTGCTCTATCACAGCTACGATTTGCAAAGACAGGGTCTCATCTATGCCATTAACTCTATCAGAATCTTTTTTTTTATTCATAATAAATTAACATTAAAAGAAACTGAAATACATTAATACTGTACCGCTCTTGGTGTAAGAAGACACAAGGTCATCTGGCCTACACCAAGAACGGCACTTACAATTTCCAGATACAACTTCAAAACTAAAGAAAACTACTGGAAACAGGAAAAGAAAACAGGAATACGAAACAAAAATTAAAGGAGATAAAGGGACTGGCAGTTCCACACCAAACTCAAACCATGCTATGTGTCTAACCCTTGTGTCGTAGGTCTAACATCAGTTTTCTACCATCACATCGAAACTGATGGTACAATGAAGATGGCAGTAAAGCACTGTGGGAGCATTTGGATTGTTTGGTGTGGAACTGTATAGAAGATAGAAAGAAGAGCTGCTAGATGATTTTGTTATGCCAAATTTAGTTCGTGCTGACCCACAGATACTAACAAGCCACCCAAGCAACAGGACAAAGAAACCCCATCCCTTCACCTAGGCAACAAGCCAGCACCCACAGTCAATTTAACCTGTTTGTTTTTTCGATGTACTCAATCGTTGCTTCAATTATTATCCTGTTGTCAATCATATTCATATAAGAACTGCCATAGCAAGTTGCACAATGTTTCTGAATCCAGGTTTACGATATCAATACCCGACACTTCAGTGACAGTGCCAAAGAGATCCTCTCGCAATCTCAATCAGAATCTCAAGGCTTATCAAACTTTTCTAATGAAGAGGTTCTCAAAATTCTTCTTTATGGTGATGAAAAGTTGCTACTTATGTCAAGTACTATGATCCATGGGGCTACAATAAATAGGCAACAGAACGCTTTGATTGAACCGATGCCATCTTTTCTTGAATATAAACATACAATGTCCTCTTCACAAAGCGAATCCTCTGTTCAATAGACCTACGTTTAATCATCTATTTTGTACAGGATTGCAGGTCTCTTTTGGTGTACATTTAACAATATATTATTATGCGCTTCCCACATTCTGAATGGCCAAAGGCTAGATTTTGCAGAAAATCACTGTTCTGAAAATCAATGCCAATCATGTTTAATTCAGCTTTTATCATTGAGATATTCATTGGTACTGAATTACCCAGTTGCAGAAATTCAAAGTGATATAGGAAATGAAACATTAGTTATTTGCTGATGTTTAGCCAGCGACTACAAGAAAAAATTCACCATGGAAGATTTTAAACTAACGTTTCAGTGTTGACTAACGAATGTTTTGCATTCTCTTGAAAGGATCTTTCTCTAAAGATTTGTAGATGATTGTTGCAAAAGAAATGACTAAGTTAGAAGGCAAAGCTCGTGTTACTCCTTCATGGCGTAAACTTTCAGAGCATGATAGAGAGATACCTGGAATTGCTTGCACCTTGCGGACATCCTTACTTATTTTGAAATCAAGAATGCTGAATTTCTACGTATGTGGTACCATCTTTTGACTAATTCTGCAGAACAATTTATGATTCACCATACACATCGTGTGTCGTTTCAGACGTTTCAGACTTTCAGACGTTTCAAGTCATTTCAGATGTATGTATGTACGTGGTGAAATCATGTTTAGTTGAGAGTGTAGAATACCAATTGAATATTATCTAAGAGTCTAGACTTATGACGATGAGTCCCTTGTATCCCTGCCGTAAACCTTGCTCAAGAGGGACTCATCATGAAACAGTAAAAAACCTGGCCCTTTCTCCTGCATTCGATTATGATTCGATCGATCGAATCATGATCGAACTACTGCGGTAGCTCTGTTCAACGGTCACTCCTCGGAACGAAAATGCAATAAAAACCACGTTAAGCAGGCGTTTAACCAAAGAAACTTGGTATAAATTTGAAGAAGGATGTTTACTTTACCTGGTAAGTCCAAAATGAGTCTTTCAACACTACATTTTCCATGTTTTTAAGACCAAAACGAACCAGAGAAAACTTCAGTCACCTGCCGTAGCAACTTTGTTCAAAATCTAGTAAACTGCATCATTCGAATCGAGAATTCGACATCATTGTTCTCTGCCGAATCTCGCAATCTGATTGGTACGTTAGGAATTGCGAAGTTTGGGCCTAAATAGGGCCAAGTTTTTCATAGTAATACTATGAGTCTATATTGCCTGAAGCACCATCATCAAGTCAAAGAGCACAGGGCAACAAGAGACTCATCGTCATCAGTCTACTAAGAGTCTAGGGTATCAGTTTGAAGAGATCTTCGTAGTGGGTGTAATTTTTTAGCTTATGATTAAAAGCAAAATACTGCAAGTGCCTAATGCTTCTGACCTAGCTTGATATAGGCTATTAACTAACTGGGATTTTCAGTTCCTGGTTAGTACCTCTGTGTTGTATCAGTCAGGTAACTATCAAAGTGGGTGGCATGTTACAGTACGATTGCAACTTTCAAGTTCCATCGCGAACACAATCAAAATCAGACTGACAGTCCTGAATGAGTGAAATCTTTTATGTGATGACCATAGATTTAAGGGGAGATGAATTTAGGGGGGCCTGCCGGATAAAATTTACATGTTTTCAAAATTCAAGGTCGATTTTTGCTCGATTATGGCCGATTTTTGCGATTTCTGCTATCGTTGGAGGGAGGGGGTTTGCAGCTCCCAAGCTCCAATGTCTTCTATGCCTATGGTGATTTCTGACGGACCCTTCTTTATTAGAACCCTTTTCCTAATGACATTCTCCATGATAAACATTATTAGGATGACTTATGCCTCACCCCTGAAATCTTCGCTTGGATCTTAGAGAGGTACAAGTAGAATATAACGAATTAGGATGGGAAGCCCTGTACCATCGCAGATGGTATCGCAGATATTGCCATTTCTATTCTCTGGCCAATTCCAAGGCACCGGATTGCCCGTATTCTGAGATATCCCAGGAGCGAAATCTGATGTGTAATCTAAGAAACCCACATTGTTACGAATGACCTACTGAAAGAACAATTCGGTACTCGAACTCGCATTTTCAAAATATCATCTGAATGGAACTTACTGGATAATAATTTAAGAAATTCTCCTTCGATTTTCCAGTTTAAAAAGAGTCTGCTAGCTATCATACGGCCAAGTAAAGATCCTACCTACAACATTCGTGACATCCTGGGTATCAAACTTCTAACCAAGCTTAGGGTTGAATTTAGTTCATTGAATGGGCATAGTTTTAAATGTAACTTCGCCTGCTTCAGTCCAATGTGTGTCTGCGGTTCTGGTACAGAGGACAATGAGCGTTTTCTCTTGCACTACCCACTATACAGCATATTGCGCCAATATCTCTTTGACCAGCTCTCAGATATCGATGGATTCAATGTTGCCGATAAATCCGAAAGAACTTTGTCCTTTGCTCTTATCTGGTGATCAAAATTTGGGTACAGTTGCAAAAAGAATCATATTAGAAGCAACCATCTCATTCATCAAAGCCAAGGCAAGGTAAAATTAATGTCAAAATGTACCAGCAGCACCCCATTTTTTCGTTCTACTTAATTTTTGTTTTTGTTGAATCAAATTTGAAGTACAATTGTAAGTGGCATTGAAGGTGAGCACCCAGTGACCTCGTGTCTTTCCTCGCCATGAATATCACAGTGAACGTAGCTGTAATTTTGTAGTAATTGTAATTTTGATGAATAAAAAAAACATCTTGTCTTCTCTTAAGCCGACAGAAGTTTGAAGTCAGAAATCTTTCATTTACAGTTCATTTAGTTGGCTCCCCTTTGGAGTGTCAAGCTTAAAGGGCAAGTCCGGGGATGCTATGATTAAGACTAGAAAAAAACTTGCCAACTGCCATCGCAAATTATCAACTTTCATTTTACTATGAATCATACCAGCCCTAGAATTGCCCTGCAAGAGTAACATACCTCCAAGCGCTTAACTTTATTCTCCTGTTCTTGGAGACGATATAAAATTACACTCGAGCGCATGTTTTTGTCATAGAAACTTATTTGACGCTTAAAGTAGCAAAATGACGTACGTAGATTTTGTTTCCAGTTCTTCTGCAATGAACTAATGGTTTATCATATCCGCAAGATTCAAATTGGGACTCCTTAAAATGAAATCGTAACACCAAAAAGCAATGCTATTCCATTACATGAAAAGTAGAGTTTCAAAAGGGAATATTTCAGCATCGTTCTGGAGGATAATGCTATAGAGTTTGAAAAACTCAGACAGAAGTAAGGGTCAAAGTGTTTGTAAATTTCAAAAAATCAGTTCGCATCTCGACGTAAAATCGCAGCTCTGAATAGGCATTTGCAATGACATCTCGGAATTGTTTCCCAGTTTGCCCAGCAATCATGAAAACGTAGGAATATTATCATTCATCAAACAATGTTGTAGCCAGTCTCCGTTTCCTTGACAGAGTAAGCATCGTACTGAGGCTGCTTTATTTGACGGTTGATATATGAATCCCCCGTCTTGAAAAACTCTCATCTTCCCCCTGTTTTCTCATTATTTGCACGCACTGATAAGGACACTCGCTATCCCAGGGCAGTCTATGTGTACGGCTGTTCTGCTAACAAGCAACATAATTTCCTTTCAGATTCTCATTAAGATGGCTGTCTGCCATGGATGTGAGGAGCCTATCTCCGACCAGTTTATTCTTCGCGTTTCTCCTGATCTACAGTGGCATTCATCCTGCCTGCGATGTTCAGAGTGTCACGTCAGTTTGAGTGGACTGCCTTCGTGCTACGTGAAAAATGGGAAACCTTTCTGCAAGAATGATTACGAAAAGTAAGTTAGATTTTTGAGTATGTTGTACATCAATGAATTTTTTGGCTGGAGATATTGCCAGTGATGTACCGACATGTCCAGTACGACGATGATAGTGTACAGGAGAGCGAGTATCTATGTATTGGTAAGCATTAGGAGCAAACAAACAAATATTTGTACCACGTTCAGATGATTTGAAACTTACTCTGCTCATTGCGTGTATCAGCTGTAGACATTTTCACTCCGAGAAGCTGTGCAAGGAGATGTGGGCTTTTGCGCTCTAAAGTATTGATCTCTTAGCAAATTTCATTTGCATCCGGTCTCAGTTTTGTTGTTTCTGGTATGTGTCAATGCTTAGATAGGGTCGTATCAAATAGAATTTGAGTTTTGGCAACCCTAAGATGCTATCTATTGAGTATTTGCAACGAATCCTTAACTGCTAACTGCGCCCATAGCAAGACAGTTAGCAACTTTGTACCGAGTGACCAAGAAACTTCACGAAGTAGATCACAGCTAACTCTCTTAAATCGAAAGTAACTGTCACATGCTCTATATTACTGCTTAGATGAAAGGCATGGCTACCTGTTGGGATGATGCATGGTGACTTTTGACTATGACTATCATCCAAATGATGATGGCATAACTGCAATCTTCTTCTAATCAAAATTTCACAAAACTTAGCGGAGAAATGGATCAGAAGTTGTCTGGGTTAGTTTTTTTGCAAAATGGTCGATCTTTGTTCCCTATTGAAATTTCTGCCTCCTACACAGATTTGAACTTGGGCATTTTTCAGATCATACCAAAAATGGCATTTGCTTTCACTTTTCAGGAGGCTATGTGCTACATTACCCTTGAAGTTTTTTACTGGCCACCCGGTAGAAAAAGTACTGAAAACGAAGTTCTTTCGTAGCTATTGTGGTGGTGAATGTTTAGAATGCATTGCTTAACGCCCAACATTACATTGTTTATCTTAGATCTTGCATAAGAACTAATGTGCACAGAATGCCAGAAATCTCAACTTAAACTTTGGCATTGCGATTTTGATTATTTTGCCTTATTTGCGCTCAACTCAGAATGTGCCCCGTCTGGTTCTCATTGAGCCTCACCATGAATTTCATGAAGCAGTTTTCAATCTGAGTATGTTTTAGACAATAGCGCCTTTTAATTTACCCGGGGAAATTGTGATTTGCCGGCCCTTGAAACGAAAACATACACAGCAAAAGGCCTAGGTGACCAGAAAGTAGAACCAGGTGGCAACCTTTGTCAGGAAAGATCTTACACAACTTAAACATCAACGTTATTAATGCTAAGCTAACATACAAAAGCTCGATTCAGACGATAGATTTTTGGCGCTACACTTTTAAGACAGTTGCTGCATATTTTGTTGCTGTATTATGAGCACACATCTACTGGGAGGGCCGTTGTCACTAATTTTATGAAACATAGAACACTTCCTTCAACCAAGAATGCAGTTTCTCTTGCACCTAGTCAGTAAAAGCTGTGCATTCAGCAATTGTAATTTTGCATTGCAAGTTCCTTAAAACTGGCTAATGTGACAACATCATCTGTTTGTGCTCATTTCATTCTCTGAATCCGCTTTCAAATCCTTGCCACCGTCCTTGCAAAGAGTAGTAGTTTCACTGCATCCTCTACGCCTGCTTTCCGAACTTTGTGACTTTATGTTTCAAAATGACATCGTGCAAGGTTGTAATGACCGTTTGGCCGTAAAAAAATTCTGACTTGCGAAAAAGTCTTTCCCAGTCTCTCTCAAGAGTTGGAGCGTGCATTGCAGTATACTTTTAAGAAAGATGATTGCTGCATTGCTCAAGAATTGGGGTCTTTTCATTCAAATCTTATAGAGACCTGAATTTGTTCCAACGGAAGTGCAGATCTACGCTAAAAGACAACACTGATTACTTAGAATGAACTTTCACACTTGGGCTGCTAATCTCTGCTCGCTTTGTCTTTGGCATTCAGTTATAATGAATTAAAATTTGACCACGATCAACAGAGATGCTACCTTCCATTTTAATAAGAAAATGCTCAGGGTGCCAGCAAGGGTCATCTAAATAGGCTAGCGACCGTTTTGTGTGACTTTTTTTTGATTTTCTTGTGTATGCATTGCAAAACGTCGGCAAAATAGTTTGTTTAAAAGTTATAAGCTGTTTATCAGTGAACAAACAATTAGAAACCTTTCCCTGTACAATGGTAGGCAGTTTTTACAGTTGCTTTCAATATGAATTGCCTTGGAACTTCTGTATGGAAAATTAGTATGACATTCTTCGTTATGATAGTTCAGTTGCCTAGAGGATCTTCTCACAGGAGCTTCAAAGAATCAACAGATTTCCTTTTTGGAAACTATCATTCTTTGTTCAGTTTACTGACATTCATGTAGCAGCAATATCAGAGCCAAGAGCTGTTCACGTACGGCATACTGTTATATCCAGTCTTATTTCTTGACAGCAAAGTAAACCAACGCAGTTCTAACCAAGATTCATTGAAGGAATTACTTAAAAAATTACGTTGTGGAAGAGCTGGCCATCACGAGACTGTTTGGGCTCCACGCAGGACATACTTTCAGATTGTACCATTGTTTTCAAGTCATCCTAGGGTTTCCAAATCAACTAGACACAGCGCATGTTCTTTAAATCTCATTAGAAAGATCTGTTGAAAGGGCCGTAAAATAATTGTTTGCTACATTTTTATGGCAGAAGGATATTCGATTTCTATTTACCCCCCATGCTAGTTTGATTCATCCGTAACTGGATACAGGACATGGAGAGAACCTTGCATTGCGACGTTCTAATGTCATGTGGGATCACATTAAATGTTTTTGTATCATACCAAACGTTAGAGGGAATGTACATGCGCAGCTGGTTCAAATACCAAGGAAGCATGATTGCTATTTCTAATAGTTTTCCGATTGTCCATTAAGTTTTACTTTGAATGGCCGCTCCTTAAATGTTTAAGGCATTTAAACTAAGTGAATTCAATCATCATCCTTGGGATCTTTCGGAACTTTTGAGAAATCGTTTCAGCCAACCTTTTTATGGGTATAGTGCCAATGAAAAACTACGGAGAATTTACATTTGGAACGAAACAGCTTGGCAGCGTTTGTAGTCAAATTCTTTGACTGATTTCATGACTTCACCATAGATTTGATTTTTCGCATTTATCGCTTCCTCCAAGATTTTTGAGACATGTTTGAATGAATAAATTCTTTATCAAATCGCAGATTGTGGTCATCATCAAGCTTTGAACAGAGGTGGTCTTTTTCTCATTCGCTCCAAGCTTTCATTTTGAATTAAAATTACAGGATTTTAACTAATGTGGATTGTACCTAATTCAGTGACAACGCCTTACACTAGAGTAGAAACATGGAAAAACAAATGCCGCTGATAGTTTCCACTTTCAAATTTTTGCATTTCCTGTCAATCACGAGAAAAAGCGACGAATGGCATTCTATATTTCAAGCTGAATTTTCCCTTTTTTTAGCTGCTGCTTTTTGTCATGCTTTTTCCAAGCTCTTCACTACAGATGCAATTTAATTCCAGTTTAGTAACATACCGCAGCTTTCCGGAAGACAGTGATGTGTTGCGAAGAAATTTTGAGCCATGATAATCAGAATAGCTTGTTTAGAAAGCATTATCGTCAGATGAGATAGGTAACTGACACATTCACCGTTGTTGCACCAATTGGAAGTGGGACTAGATGATTGTAGACTCGATTATACTTAGTCCACACTAGAAATCAACTTTCAAATACATTATCTATGCATAACAGAAAAAGCATCGAGAGCTTTTTGTATTAATTCATAATATTTTCGCTGCCTTTATCCCTACCTGCATGGTCTGCAGAGTTTTTAAGGGTGTGGGGGGCTGTAGTTTTTCTTCTGTATATCATCAATAAGTGCATTTACATTCTGAGATTTTTTTACTTTCATATGCATCTTGCATTACAAAAAAGACTTTTTAGAAAATTCAGTTCGCTCTAAGGGTTAACAATATCATCTGCCAAAAGGTTTTTTCTCTCAACTTTAAACAAATTCTGATACAATCTACAGCAAACTAACTTGGCAAAGTCACGAAAACCAGCCTGAACATTAAGCAATTTTACATCACAAGCAAAGGTCATGTGACATAGTTAAAAATGGATTTCGTTTTTGGGTTCATCTCACTAGGTACTACGGGCATGCAGATCTTGTGGGTCCTAGGTTATACAGAAAATAATAGAAATAGAGGGGCAGAATCAGTATCCCAGTCACTGAAGAGCATCAAATACCTTAGCCTCTTTAGGGTTTTAAGATTTTCAGATGCATTTGGGTGAAAGAAAATATTTTGCACTTCCTTAGGTAGTCATGAGATTGGAAGATGTATCATCCCCATTCTAATCGCATTTTACCCTTGATTGAACAAAGTTTTGGAGTTATAGCTCTCTTTTAAATGGATTAAAACTAGGGGAATTTGAACCTGCAATAATTACGTCGCTAAAATTTGTGCAGGGGGTACATAATATTCACCGTTTCGAGTAAAATGAATAAGATATGATGATATGATTGACGTGGAAAAATGGATGATCTGCTGGATACACCTGTTGCTGCATATGGTTTCAGTAACACAGTTTTCTACATCAAACCAGTTTATTAACAAACAGCAAGTGTTTAAATGCAGGGTATCTGCATGCTACCAGAAGTAATTTCAAGTGAGAATCAATCAATAGTCGTCATAAAATTGATGCTAATGAAACCACAGAGAGTAAGATGTACTCTTTTATGCAAGAACAACTCGTATCTCTCTTTCAACAAAGCTCGTCTGTAAGAGACTTCGATTTGAGAGCTTGAGGAAAGCTCGTCAACATTAAATTCAGGGAGGCACTCAGAAACCGTAAGAAACCAGCTTCTTACGTGAGCTTTCTATTGCAAAGAAAGCACTGTGCTGTAATCTTCAAATGGTACTCATTAAAATTGTTTGCCTTAGAGTAATCAAATTATAGTTTGCTTGTCAAGAAATACAATTATCATAGATTAGGTTTGATACTGGATGTTATGCGCTTCTTCAGACCAAATGTATTGGATTCCAGTATTTGTAATTGGTACCCCTAGAACACAGATTAGCATGCCATAGCTCACTGCATATGAAAAATGTGGGAGATTCCTATGTTTTATCTACATACAGGGTGTTTCAGAAAAAAATGCTGCCCACTTTAATTCAAGATTCTTTAAGGAATAATAAGATTTGAATCAATACGAGGCATACGACCTGAAAGTACAATTTATCGTCTTTCCAATGATATCCAGGTTGAGAGAATTGATTGAATATTTTTTTTGCTTAATTGACGGTTTCGTAAGTATGGCCTGTTTCAGATTCTGGAAAATGATAGGGAATTTACCTAGACGAGAATCCACATGCTTATCTACAAACGCATCTCACGAGGATAAAGCTGTCTTTTTACCTCCTCAAGGCATCCCCTCAGAGGTGCTAGGCCTGAAATACTTTGTTTTCGTAAGTTTTGACCGAGAAAAGGGGTTGATTTGCTTTTGCAGCATGGTGCATTTGAAAATGACCATATTTAAGAAAGCATCAATTTAATGATAAATAATTTGATTAATGTATCCAAATTGCATATCATCAGACAGAATAAAGACTGTACTTTCATCACATCTACTCAAATTTTGTCAATTTTTCAAGATTTTGAATTCTTGTTGCTGGGTTGCGTTTTTTCTGAAATACCCTGTATACTGCTTCATGGTATTCTTATATTTCATATATAAATATCCGACCGATTGAGTTAGAAATTTATCAACTGTTTGAAGACCTTACCGCAAGAGCATTGGTTCTGAAAACTTGGTCGGAATCATGGGATTTCCAAATCAGTTTTTCCACTAAAGCTTTAATTTAATTTTGAGGTATGATGGAAAATCAACATGTCATATTTGTTGATTTACATTTCACGCTTGGTGGTCTAAGTATCACCGACCGTTTCTCCTTACGCCAAGCATTGATTCGACGGAATGTACCGGTTGTCCCAGGAAAGGGTTTACAGATTTGGCTTGGTCCAGTGGAGAGAATGGTAAAAACTTTATTCTGCAAAGGATTTTCACAGCATAGGCCACCATTTTATTTTTCAAGAACAGTTCTCCTTTGAAGTATTTGGTATTTTTGGGTTCGTCATGCAAAGGACCCTTAGAGTTACAAAGCATACCATAGTTCGGATTGTACTCTTATTTTATTTAACAGTTTGCTAAGTAGTTCACTTTACCCCGTACTTTTGCTGGATAAACTTACCATAGATATAATGTCAAATCAACGTTAACAGGTTTCTTGTTAGCTACAACCTCTTTCGTGATATCCTTGAGAAACCTCCAAAATAGTTCACATTACCACGCCTTACCCTACGTTGGGCTCTCAGTCAAGTATAACATGTAGCTTGATAGTTTCTGCAGATCTCAGGTATTTTTTGAGCGACAACCTTCAAATGCATGAAGTTCTCATTTTGTTGTACATATACAGGAAACAGATTTTACCGGCCAGAGAGTTTACCTGTTAGAAAGTTCTTAAATTCGTTCCATGTCACTGATCCTGTGGAAGACATAGGGAGCGTTGATACCAAGTCTCTATTGGCTTTAAAGAGCTATTCATCCTTTGCTATCATGACGTGAAAATTGTCTGCACAGGGTGTCTACCATGACCTGCCTAGCAGGAAGAGCATCTAACATCGGTTTCCAGAGGGTTACAAAATTCTTTGAGAAAGCTATCATGTTCGGAATGCTGTCATGAGACTCAAGTTTTGAAATTAATACCATTAATACACAAACTTACTCTTCGAGTCGTTCATCGATAAACTGACGCGAGTAAACGCAAGGAGTTGTTCCTAATGGGCCATCGGGCAATAGGAAAAAGTGGCACGTGGCGTTCTCTTATTCTATTTTTAGACTAGATCACCATATCTCCTTTCATTTGTTCGTACTTTCAGATCAAGAAAAATACCCAGAAGTCAGTCAATTGCTCCAGAAAATTCAGAAATTCTTATTTTGTCTTCAGAATACTCGGCCTCAGGTTTAGCGCTTGCGATTCAGAAGGAGGCTACTTTTTAAATCAAATTATTTGATTCGTCAAACGGGAATGATATGCCAATAGAGGTGTCAAACATTATCCATCTCTTTGCTTAAAGATTGGTGATGTAAGCCTTTTGAAAACTGTTTAACTGATTAAGTGCTCAACTTGTTTACCTAAATAGAACCTCAAATTATCTGACAAGGAAGTGTCAAAGCTTTAATCTAGCCATTACTTTCCATTCTTTTCTTCAAACTACGTTTCGTTAGGTTTTTTTTCTCACTTTCCAGGTGTTTTTCCGCCGAATTCAGTTTTATATCGACAAATATAGACAAATTCGTCCTTTCGCGAGCAAGTTGGTTGAGAACCACGCGGTCCTAGGCGTCGTTAAACAAATTCACTGCACACTCAAAGAGATAAAGCCTTGTTTTATGAGCTGTTCAACGTTGTAGTTAACAAGAGGATTTCATGAAACTGAGGACTGATTTTGATTGCCTTAGCAATCTTATGCGAGCAGGTACTATCATTTGCCCACTTTGTTTTGTGTACGTCAACCGGGTGTGCCAGGTATTTAGGATATTCGACTTAACAAAACTACGTTACTGCATCTGGCTGACAAGGGACCTAGCCTAAAAATTAAAATCAACTCTTAATAAATCTGTTACACAGTGCGAGTGAGGAACACAATCTCTTAGCAATAAACGTGCGGACTGCAACTCTTTGGTGTGAGGAGTTTGTCAATGATTTGATCAAATGTTTTAGCCTTTTTTTCAGAATTTGGCAAATAGCAAATTTTTTGTAAAGCAGTGCTCATACAAGCAGTAAGAAAGCACAAAAATACTTCAGTCCTTTGCTATAATGCGAGCTCGATTCATTTAAATCAATTCAGAACTCCAGGCACTAGCTACCATCTTTCAAATGCTCGAATTCACCTTCGGCGCATTCGGTATATTTCTAGAATTTCTAGAATAGAATAGAATGTGTATACTCTTCATTGAAGCAACTTTGAGCAATCTTTTCATGTATAATTGTACTGCAAAAGACAGCTTTATACATTTGTTATTTGAATTTGAACTTGCTTGCAGAATCGGAGCCTTCGATTAGCGGATAGAATGATTTGTGTTACGTTGAAAATTTGATTCAAGCAAGAGCTTCTCATTCTTTACAGAGAAGCAGTTTACAGTCCAGTTAAAGTACTGAGATAATGTAGTGCATATCAAAACTTACCAAATCAAATTTGATGGTCCCTGTTAGACATCAGAATTATTGATAGTTTTTTCAGATGTCATTATTTCATAGGAAATCACGGAATAGACCTTTTAGCTAGTTTACTAAAAAGCAAGGATCGAGGGACATTTTTATGTCTTTTCATGAGAAGTTTGATTGAGTGACGGTAAACTTCCATCACCATTGTGCACACATTCAAGAATTCACCAAAATGTATAACATATCGTTTGAATCATATTCTTTTCTAAGTCATGTCACCCACCTGACTCCAGGAGGTATTGTAATATTCTACTTTGGCAAGGTACGAATCTGAAGACCGAATTTTAGTAATTGTGGAGCCACGCAGAGCAATGACCTTAAACTGGAGCAGAGGTCTGCCAACGATTGCTTGGAATGAATTTGAGATCTACGGGGTGTCCCAAACAACACTCCATAGTGCTACAGTACTAAGGCTTGCATAGAGGAAAGACGATAATGACCCAAAGGCCCCGTCCACACTTATACGTTTACGACTGTAAGCGCATACTTTCTTTTACGTTTACACCCTGCGTTCACACGTAAACTGCATTTTAAGCTACCGTAAACGCATACTGACGTAACCGGTGATGTCAGAGGCTGCAGATTCATCAGTCTTGTACAATATTTTTCAAAACGATGACGTCATAGGCTTCATGAGCATCATTCATTTCCAGTTGTTTTGGTGCTTACTTGTGGAAAAGCCAAAACGTTCCACAAACAATCAATGGATTAGTGTGGATGGGAAACATTCTGTGCGGCTACAAAACGTTAACGCATACGTGTGGACGGAGCCTAATTGTCTTATTGTTTAGGTTTATAAGGAAAAACTGCAACTAAGATTGAGGAAATCCGGCAAGTAATTGATGTTTCATGCTCTTAGAAAGTCAAAACTGGAGTGTGCCTTTGAGTTTCAAATATCACTGTCCAGAAGACTTCGAAAGTTGACGATGCTCAAAAGAGCGAAACTTTCGGTTACTGGATTTTCCTTGGAAATACGTACATAATGCAGGAAAACTAGCCGAATAATTAACTTGGATGCCCCTTGAATTGAAAGAACAATAGTTCCAGTCTAGAATGATATTTCTTTATAAAATCTGTAAATATCTCGATTCTAAGAAATGCAACTTGAAGTCCCCATTTTCACTAAGAAGATGGCTAGTTTGGTTTTCTAGCAGTAACTAGCACTTTGAAGCCAGAAAATGGTCAGGCAAAGGTGAAAAAACATGCAAAAACTGACAATAACTTTGGAAAGATCCTTGTTTCTCATGATTAGGCAAATGAGAGCTGCAATAGACTCAAAATAAAAATGACATGTCATATCTCTCAAATGATACCTGAATGGTTCTAATCCACTAGTTCCTGATTTGTTCAAATAAGGAAGTCTCGTCACGCGAGGTGAATGGCGAGACGGCATTAGACCTGTTTAACTACCACCTCCTACCTTAACTAATGTGGCCGTAAAATCTGCCTCTTCAAAAATTTATAACTATGCAGACGTACATTGGCTTTGGCAAATATAGGGACAAATATTATCTTTGACCGACTTCTTGGGCTGGATCTGTGAACCACAAACCATGTTGATTAACCTGACATGCTGAACCTTAAAGTGATCACACATGACAGATGATCGTTAAGGATAGGCTACATTTGGAAGCCACGTGACCCGGTATGAACTGGTTTTGGCATAGAAATGATGTGTCATAATACGACTTTTTTGTCAGCATATGTAAAGATGCGATGCTTAAGTTTCTTCCTTGATCTGATCTGACTTGGATTCACTTGTAGTTAAGGCACGAGCGGATAAATCACACAAACTTCGGTTAAATGATTATATACAAACACTATGTACAAGGTTAACGGCTCTCCAGTGAGATCCGGAATTAACGTGTAGCTGGTTGCATACCAATAATCAAAGATTAACTAAAAAATTACAGAACATATTAGAAACTACGCGGAAATACGAATCAAGACTAACCAATCAAATACAAGAATAACAGGAAAATGACTAACATGAGATTTGCGTTAAAGGACCAACCTAGGTAATAAAACAGCTAGTCATATACCAAAAGTAAATGCCGAAAAAGAATGAAAGGGTAGCCTGCGTGCATCCCCTACTGTTCCTTCAGAGTTGAAACTTCCCGTTGAATTGAATTCATTTTCTGACGCCAGAAGGGTCTGCGAACCAGCGAATGAAAGCCTGTTCTGAGTCACGTGCTGGTTCCGCAAAAACACGGAACTGTCTTCATTGATCAATAAACAATCCATTGTCTTGCGAAGTACTTCATGTGATTTTTACTTCATCCTAATTGCAAAATGGCATTGTCGAAGAGCAAAATGGCCTCGCAAGACAATAGATTCTTTATTAATCAATGAAGATAGTTCCGTGTTTTTGCGGAACCAGCACGTGACTCAGAACAGGCTTTCATTCGCTGGTTAGCAGACCCTACTGGCCTCAGAAAATGAATTCAATTCAACGGGAAATTTCAACTCTGCGGAAACAGAAGGCTATGAAAGCGAGGCTCATCACAGGCTGTAGGATGAAAAATAGAAAAATAATGTTTTAGTGTAAATTAGAATATTTGAATGCAGTGTGTACTTGCCTTATGTGACAAACTTGTCTTTTCTTCGTTTTCAGTCTCCTGTACGAACTGCATAATGCGATAAAGTGATTTTAGTGTCGAACGTGTCGACATTTGAACTGAACAGCGTAGCAGCCATCTTGAAACTTGCCTTGCAACGAACGTCTGCCTCGTTTTCGGGTCCACTCAATAGCGCCGCCACTGGGAAAATTAACTGTGTGTGTCCCCGGAAAATTTCTGAAACCTCACCCATCACAACATCGGAAGACGGCATTTTTATGAAAGTTCAAGGCGCAATAAAGCCTGGTTTCCATATGATTGCAAGGAGTCGCAAGGAATCGCAGCGAGTTGCAATAAAATTCATTTTCATTTTTCATTCATTTTCATTTATTTTCACAGGGTAAATACATTCAGTAACTAAGGTATCTACTGCTTTACAATGTGCCCTGCTTTAAAACCCTAACTTACTTAATTACATGAATTAATTAAGATTAAAATCCAATATATAAGAAAGAAAAGTATAAAAAGAAAGGTGACTCTGGAGTCAAAAATGTGCCTGATGCTGATTTCGATCATCAACTTCTTTGATCTTTCAAAAAAGATTTTAATTTCGTCTTGAAAGCAGCTAGCGAAGGAGCAGTTTTTATTTCAAGGCTTAATTGATTCCAAACAGTAACCCCTCGATACGAAAAGCTTCGCTGCCCATTTGAGGTTTTACAAACAGGAATCCTGAGGTCAGTGCTGGTATTACGTAAGTCCGATTGCAAGACTCGGACAATTTTTGAAACATCGACTTCATATAGGGAGGTGCAAGCCCATGCAAGGCTTTATATACAATGCAGGCTGTCTCGAAGTCAATCATCTCGTTAACTGTTAACCATCCTAGTTTTGATATTAATGGCAGCGATGCATGGTCAAAGGGACTGTTTGTCACGACACGAGCTGCCCGATTTTGTAGCTTTTGCAATTTTCTTAGAGCGGTATCACCAGCACAACCCCAGACAGAGCAGCAGTATCTAAAGTGCGACTCTACTATGCTGAAGTACATCCTTTGTATGGTTTGCAGTGAAAGATATCTGTTAGCATACTTGAGCATTCCAATTCCTCTTGAAATCTTACCGATAGCAACGTTGATTTGCTCTTTCCAGTTTAATGACGGATCGATTTGAACCCCAAGATATTTTATATTTCCAGTGGATTCGATCTCATCGCCATTTATTTGAAAGAGGGGAAAACTGTTTGAATCATTGCTATCTAGTCTTCTGAGGTTTGGTACAGTACCAAGGATCATGCTCTGAGTTTTAGCCACATTAAGAGACAATTTATTCCCCTGAAGCCACGAACAAAGATTCTGTTTCAAAAAGTGATCAAGTGATCAAGTGAAAAAGTGATCAAGTTTGCCTGCGACTCTCTGCGATCATATGGAAACCGGCTAAAACATTGTTTGCGACTCCTTGCGACTCGTTGCGATCGCTGTCGCAGGCAGTCGCAGAGACTCACTGCGACTCGTTGCGATCTATTGCGATTAATGGAAACCACTGTTCACAACTTTTGCAACTCCTTGCGATAACAACTCTATTGTTTTGGGGGATAATCTCATTTCCGTGATCACAATTTTGGTTTGAAATTTGATGAAAGTGAAGTTAGTTGGGATTCTTTGCGATCCTTTGCGATCATATGGAAACCACTTTTACAAGTCACAATAATTGCAACTCCTTGCGACTCCTTGCTACTCCTTGGGACTCTCTGCGACTCCTTGCGATTATATGGAAACCAGGCTTAACGTGCTGTTTCCGACCAATTCATAGCCTATCAAAGTCACAATACTCTTTAACGCACAGTGTAAAATTCTAGATCGTGAAGCCTCATGCTTTTTCAACGACGTTATTCTGTTTATTTTAGACTGCTGCAAGTTAATTGCCAGGGCTGTAGCACCCTGCTGGACAAAAATTCCTTGGTTATGAAAGCGAATGGTTATTTCTTTCACGTTGATTGCTTCAACTGTTTCGCTTGTAATGAACGCCTCTTACCTGGTGATCAGTTCTCGATTTCAAGTGATGGGCAAGTGTTTTGTCAGTCAGATAATTGCAATCAAGATATAGTAGCATCATCTGATGACAGCTGGAGTGATGCAACTAGTAATGTTAGCAGCGGCACATGTAGAGATTTAGGTAAGTACATACTGCTGGTGGGATAAAAATGTGAAATCTGAAACTTCATTTCTTGTTGTTTTATTCATTTTCATTTCTAATCCTTTATACATGGTAGAAGATAGACTTATTCCTGGTGTCTCTTCTTTCCATTTGCTCTTCGACTTGATGATGTTGATTTGGTGAACAGAGACTCATAACCCCATAACGTGAAAAGCATAACCGTAGTTAGGCCAAAACTCTCAGCTTCCAAGAGTTTTTGAATTACTATGGTGATGGTACATCATGATGGAACTGTCAAGTTGATTAAACAAATGATAAAATTCGGACGATATTCGAAATTAGTCGCCGGATTCGACAATCGAGGCCGTGATTCCATCATAATTCGACTGATGAGTGCTGCAAATAGGGTCAGCGTTTTCACTGTTTCATTGTTGAAAGCAAAGTTTGCCGCAAGGAGACAAAGGATTCATCCTCATAAGTCTAGGTAGAAGTATTGAATACTGCTTTACAGCTTGCCCTGTAAATTAAAATTAAAGAAGATAAGCTGTATTTACCATACTTTTTTAAACCTTAAGTAGTACAAAGAAAAATGTAGAATCGCTGTGCGATTGTGGTTTACGTGACACCTTTGTGAAAAGTAGAGGAGGTCCTTGCTATTTTGGCTTCACCAAGATAAAGATCAAAGATCACTAAAATGTTATTATATTGCTGATCTGAAAGTTTCTCCACTCCTCGTAATTCTGTCAAAGGGCAAATTAAATGAAAACATATATTCTTTTTTTGTGAGGAGCGCCTGGAGGAGCTCGATTTCAGAAGCTTACCGCTCAGATCACTAACAAATGAAAGGCTTAGTTCGCCTGTTCGCTTCATTTCATAGCACCCAAACGAGGCTTATTGTAATTTGCGAAATAATGAAATTGGGAAATAGACGTGATTGCGCAATTTCGCAAATTACAATAAGGCCTGCGCTGATTGTAATTTGTGAAATCAACTTTTTTCTCCGTATTTTCAGCAGATTTCTTCTTATTTCAAGCGCTATAGGACGGGGCTGCACGTAAACAAAATTGGCCTCCAGATTGAGAATAAAATATAAATGAATAAAATGAAATGAATAATGCAAAAGAAAATGTAGAATCGATGTGCAAGTAATAGAAAAGAAATATGTAGAATCGGGGAGCAATTGGGGTTTGACAGCTTTGTGAACAGTAGAGAAGGTCCTTGTTATTTAGGCTTCACCAAAACAAAATATGTAAGGTCACTAAGATGTTGTCATATTGCTGATCTGAAAGTCGCTCCACTTCTTGTGATTCTGTCAAAGGGCAAATTAAATGAAAACATCAATTGCTTTTTTTCTGAGGAGTACCTGGAGGAGCTCGATTTAAGAAGCTTACCGCTCAGATCACTAACAAATGAAAAACGTAGCACCTAGACGAGACTTTGGGGCACGTGTGAGTGATACGATTGTTTTGATGTGACCATACCTCGTGATTCCCATAGCCTGGCATTACATAGAGTTGGTGACTCCCCTCGCTCTACGTAGCAGGTTCGGCAGGACAGATTCTCGAACCACCTACCAGACGTTTGATAGTTGATTGAGCGCGTTACCACTGAGCCATCCCGCTCGTAGCCTCGTAATACTTCATTACCAAGCCAAAATAACTTAAGAGGCATTTTATTATAACCAATAGTTCATAGCATAAATTCACGTTATTGTCGCTTTATGCTGGAACTAATTAATCTGGAGGTTCATGAGTTCTGTTTTACTCAAGGTCCTCGGCTTTTCAAGGCTGTGTCGTGAAGTTTCCAAAAAGCGGGGATAGTAAAGGCAAATGATCGAGAAGCAAATGATCGGGAACTTCCTACGAAAGACTTGGGCAACTTTGAATACTGTAATATAAAGAGTATCAAGAAACTTCCAGCATTTAGCTAGGCTCCAAATCTTTCATTGAAAGATAGTGTAACTGTAAACAGAATATTTCACCAACTGATGACTTGTAGAGAGGAAAAAGTCTCAATCTTAGCCTCTTCTTGAAATGGATGTCGCAGCATTGTGTTAATCTCTGGGGCTCGCTTAGGGTTATATCATTACATACATTGACAATAGTAACGATACAGGGATAACGGAAAGAGTGGTAACCTTAGCATTTGTGGCTAAATTAATGACTAATGTGAAAGCATACAGGGATTAACCATTCTCTTCATGGTGTGTGGGCTGCCCCTTGCCCTCGTAATTGCTTGTAAATCCCGAACAGTCGCATCCTACCACAAGGTCGGAGGTCGTAAAAATGTATCCAATATGGTTTCCGTGTTTATTGATTTCTGCTGCCTTAGAGAAACTTCAAACATCAGAGTTTGCAGTGGAATCTTAGTTATCTAAATGTTTGGTGAGTTTTCGAGACCGATTTGGAGTGATATTTCCGAAGACAAACATGAACATTATTGTAGCCAAACTGCTTTTTGCTCCATTGTCTGAAGTGAAAAGCCCATTTTGCCACGGTTTTAGAGAGAAAATGGTCTCTTAGAGCATGATATGAATTTTGATTACCTTTCATCAACGAACTTTGAATTTTGAATTTCAGTAAAATCAGTGCGATCAATGCAGTCATCCTATTTCCAGTACGTAGTCACGTTCTTGATCAAAGCTCATGGGGACTTGGCATCCCAACAAGATTGGGAAGGGCAAAGTGGCACGGTGGAAACAAAGAGCCCTCAACTGGATCGCAGGCATTGTTTGCTAAGCATGATTAAAAGGGATATGTTCTTTTCAAAGCAAGCATATTTTTGCAATTGTCTCCGAACTTAACGAATTTGCATTCTTTGGCAGCCATTTAACCCTAATGATACCTGGCTTTTGGACACAAAGTGCCACTGCGTAAAGTCGCAAATATTAAAGATATGAGAGCAAAACTTGGTCAACGGTGTACAGTAATACAGTCTACCAAATACATAGGTTACATTATTCAGTTTTCATTGCAACCATGACGTGATAATGGAGGAAAATTACAATATTTTCTTGCTGTTGGCCATATGGACAATATCTAAGTTTTTATTTGACAATTTCTTTTGTAAATAGACTAGCATGTATCACAAAGCATCAACAAGTGAAAATATGCAGTATAATATTTAGTTGAGCTCACTATTTATATCAAATGCTCGCTATTTATTTACACCAGCTTGTCATTGTTTAATTCAAACTCCTAATAGCTGATGCAAATACCCTAAAATGCCTTTAAATGATGTATAGTGATCAAGAAAACCAATTTCAATAATTAGAATTTATCTAATGCATTTACCATCAATTTTGTCGTCATAAACATGGAGTGTAAAATATCTGAATTCCTCAAAAACGAACAAAACCACACATCATCTAACAGCGCTCGTCAAGAACTATCAAGTTGTGGTATTTTCGATGATCTGTAATCATCCTGAAAAGAATAAGAATACGTTCTGTTGTTTTAGAAATGCCAACGTGTTGAAAAGACGTTGGTCACGTGAGCAGTCACGAATTTGGAAAATTTTTCAAATACTTAATTAGTACATTAAATTTGCGGGAAATACGCAAAATTTCAGCGCTGTATCTGTCGAACTGAAGAAACTGCATTAAGTAACCCTTGCCGCGGGTCTGTCGATAGTAATAGGGATAAACAATGACGAATATAGTACAATAATGATGAGTGCCAGGATCGACGAAATTTCATGCAGCCATGCATTAAACTTATTTGTGACGAGTATACGATAGCTAAGTATACGTCAGAGTATATGCAACGATTTGAAAAAGAGAGGTTGCACGGGAATGGCTATATACGGTGCCTTCGCAGGGGATTGAATATTGAATATTATAAATTCACTCCCTTTCATTAAACAGAAACCAAATTGTCCTTTTAAAGGAATCCTGATACTTGACCCAATTTAAAAAGGGCTTCTATGAACATAGGGCTAAATAGCCACCCCCTATCATAAACAGTTTTCATCTGGTTTGACTTGAAGTCTCTCAAGAAATACTATTTTTCAGAAGGAATTTCAAAATCACATTGAAAGATGATTTTGCAAAATAATGACATTTGTAGCCGATTTTCATTACCTAATTTCACTTGCGTACGACGGCGTCAATGAAGCCTTGTCTTGACGATAATGAAATTAGATGAAATTAGACGAAATTAGATGGTTTCCTTATTCCCTATTGACGGTTGCACTGAAACTTCATCCAGTTATTTTACTTCTTTCAAGAATTATCTCAGTTTGAAGATGCAAGGGGCTGTAATGCACTTCAAGTTTGAAGTTACCTGTATGCTCACAGGAAGACGTTATGTCATTCGTTTTAAACGCTCTTTGTGTCATTATCTCATCGACGATTTTGAAAGTGTTTCTTTCCCATTTTAGCCACATCCATAGACTTGGAAAGTACACCTTCACCAAACAGCTCAGTTGAAAAGGCTGTGAAATCCGACAAATTGATTAAGGATGGTAAACCACGAGTTCTGACTACTACAAGGAAGAACTGTAAAGACAAACCAACGAGAGTTCGTACCGTTCTCAACGAAAAGCAGTTGTCAACCTTGAAGCGATGTTACGCAGCAAACCCGCGTCCTGACTCTGTCATGAAAGAACAGCTGGTGGACATGACTGGCCTAAGCCCGCGGGTAATTCGCGTGTGGTTTCAGAATAAGCGTTGCAAAGACAAAAAGAGAATGATGATGAATGGTGGTGATGGCAAAATGGGGGTTTGTATCTATGTCAAATTTTTATGGATAAAATCAGAAATATACTATGACATGTTAAACATTTCGATTTTGATCTTCTTCAGTAACTGCTCTAACAAAGACCTGGGGACCTGCCTAAACCTAGAGACCTACTTAAAGGCTGTTTTCCAGTCTGTGGAATTTTCCGAGTGGGCGGAAATTCTCTTTTTTGCGAGAGAAAATGTCGCTCTGAGATTGAATTGATAGTTACGCTTTAGCAACCTTTTATTGTCTAAAATTCCGCCCGCCAAGAAAATTCCACCGAGTGGAAATTGGCCTTAATGCGCATGTGTTATAACTGAAATAGAAAAAGGTCGGGCAGGAAGCACACAGGGAAGCAAAGCAAAAGCCGAGAGGGACAAGGGTGGACTTGAAATGGGAGCCAGATGTGACGCCGTCTCATTGGAAATAAAAGTCATGAAGCATAATAATCTGCGCAAACAAAATAAGGAAACCTGCTCCAAAAGGGCGGAAAGATGAGGCAACAGAAACATAACAAGAAACTACAACCTCATCCCAAGGACCGCTCGCCAAATTGTAATGCCAACATGACTAGGGACCCTGGGGAAAGAGGCTGAGGAAATCTGACACCCCTAAACTGACAAAGTGAATGATAAGCAAAAAATAAACAAAGCCTTATTCAGAACAGTAAAAGATGGCAAATAACCTCACCGAGAAACGAAAAGATTAAGAGTGCATAAGTCTGACATTGAGTCCCTTCGGTGCAAAGCTGTATGGTTTACATTGCCAAAATTTTTACGAAGATATTTATAATAGCAAGTCAAACAGTGATAGCAGTCGAGTTGCTGGAACAAGGTTGCCTAAAAAGACCTTGGTACCAAAAGGATTCTAACCCAAGAGAAACTTGGCATATTTCGGCCCAATTTTTCATGATGTTCGTCATAACACTCCATAACCTCTTGCATATCTGCTGAGGAAGTTGATGCAAGCTATGAGAAGTTTATTTGGGCAAATTAAATACTGAAAACTGTTCTTAAAGCGAAGAAATTCGATTATGGAGCCACTGCAAATAGTGATTAAGCACTTGATATATTTCAAACACACGAAGCATGAACAAACACTGCTTAATTGATTATTTCTCACCACTTGTCACTCTGAGGCCTTAGTTCTTAAAATATAAATATGACCGAATGCATTTTCAAGTTTGTTTAACCACCTTGTAGCCATGTATTGGGATCGTCGTCTCGCAAGCTAAGCCTTGATCAAGTTTGTTTATTTTAGAAACTCAGCTGATTAAATGTAAACAAATCAGAGTCAACCAACAAGAATATACTAAACCAAAGAAAGACACCTGAAGATTCGAATTTAGAAGCCGTTTTATACACTGTGTATCCAACGAGCAACAATTCGAAAATTTAAATTGAAAAAGCGAACATAGCGATGTAGTCCAAACATAGAACGAAAAAAGATCGTCACGTGTCTATGATAAGCCAAATTTCGATTTGCCAGGAACCCCCACATAGATATTCATACAAATCCGTCGTGGTCCTCAGCCAACTTTCCCTATGAAAATAGCCGAAAACAATCGTGCATTCTCCTTTCGTATTCCAGCCAGGCTACTTCCCAACACTTCTACAGGGTAAGAAATATGTAATCATCGTACCTAGAAAGGTTTTCCAAATGAATGTACAGGGTGTCTCAAGAAATTGTTCAACGTTTGATTAAATACTAAAAAATAACGATACGCTGCAGGGGCGGATCCAGAAGGAAAGTTGAGTGAGGCACTGGCGCGAGCGCGAAGCGCGCAAAAATTTTTGGGGGCCACGCCCTTCAGATCGTCGGAAAACGCCCCTTGGCTTTTGGATTAAAGCTAGCAGAGTTGAGTAAATAAGTTTTAGCAACATACCCTTCTGAGAAACCGTGTAGTAGCACTGTAGCAATGTCTTTTGGCTGGCAAGCAGCACGTGTCCTCCGTCCCTTAGCCTTCGTTTTATTTAGGCCCACGAAAAAGAAAACATTTTGCAATGATAATCAACTTCCTGGTACAGTTTTTAGAGCTTGAGCATCCTTCAGTTCATAGTTATTTGAATTCGTCAGTTTGTGTGTTCCAAGATCCATTGCACTATGAATTTTGTTATCTTTGTTTGCTTGTGTCTTGCAATAATGCCACCCCACTCCACTCAATTTCGATCTGCACGTCAAAGGATCGAGTTGAATTGAATTTGCAAATTCATGTTTTGGCGCCATTGATGCGCACTTCCTCTTGAAATGGGGCATCAGGAGATTCTCTTCCGTTGCCCAAGTGAGTTCTTTCCGCGACGAAGTTCAGAAAAACAATCGTTAACTGAGGCAAACCAATAGATTTCACTTATTAAATTCGCGATTGTATTATCAACAAATAAACAAGCGTCTGAAGACAATCCCGATGCTTTATTGACCAATCAAATCAAACCAATAGAAACTATCACTTGTGTTCAATGCTCCTGTGCACCGGCTATTCCAGGAGTACGGCCACTCTAATCTGTGAGGTGAGCATGGCGAGCTAACATGGCCAGGTTCAGAGCCTCAATCGCAGCTTTGATATTTCATTTTTCAAAAAGAGATAGTCTACTTGGATGACAATTAAATGTAAGATTAAAAGTAGTAAATATCTGAAATTTTGACTGAGTTCTGTGCCTCAGATAACTCAGCCTGGATCCGCCCCTGCGCTGAATGGACACTTGATTAAGCCGCCCATCTCCTGAAATTTTGAATTAATTTCTGACACCAGAATCATGCAAAGCCGCTAAAAATTCATGGAGTTATAAGCCTCTTACATTCAAGTTAATGCGAAAACTGAAACCAGAGGCCTCTAAATTGCATTTTTGGTAAAAGTCCCATGGTTCAGGGTTTGATGTTGTTTCTCAATTGTTTCAGGGCAAACTAAACGGGAATTGAACAATTTTTCGATAACCTAACTCTTAAGCGTATCACTGCTTTGAGGAAAAAGATTCAGTCGGTCGTCATTTTTTTAAACTACTGATTTGGATACGTGGAATATTAGGGAATTTTTGATAGCGATTGTAAGGATTAAATTTACTTTAGGAATTTTATTTGGTTTTCTCTAATATCAACAAAAGGTATGACACTTGATAACATACTTTTACTTCGATCTTCCAGCTGTTTTTGCATTTTAAGTAACCTGTGAGTCTCTGGTTTCAGCTGTCGCGCACATCTTTTATCTTTGAGAGCAAGCAACTCAATAAATCTTTAACCGATTCCAGGGACGTAGGAAGCATCTTAAACTTGGGGGGCACGACACTTCGAGGGCACTTTCTCCTGAAGAAAAGGGGGACATTTTCTAAAGATAAAAGGGCACTTCTTTGCTTATTGCAACATCTTGGGGGGGCACGTGCCCCCAGTGCCCCCCGGTTCCGGCGTCTATGACCGATTCTTAAGATTCTGGTCTCTAAAATTATTCGTAAATTTAGGGACAGCGTTACCTTTTCATGAACCAGTTCATCTTATCGTTATTTTTCAACATTGAATCAAACATCGAGAAATTTTTTGAGAAACGCTGTACTACAGTGCTTGCCAAAAGTTTGTTTTGCGATATCCCCTTTCCCCGTCAGAACAATTTCGCTCTAAGAAGATAGACCAGGAATGACATCATGATTCATGACTCTACTGGAATGCTGGAACAATAACCTTTTAAAGTCAGTATTGTTTCTGGGGTGATGGGTGTTTAAACCTAATCGCTATGGCTCGAAATAGGGATTATCAAGAAATGGCCTAAGTGTTCCAAAGACTTTTAGCATGCATTGTTGATATTATGTGCATATCACAAGATGACACACAAACGCCTGGATATCCAAAGAAAAGTAGCCATTTGTGAAGAATAACTCTTTTTTCATAGGAAATAAATGGAAGGCATATCATTGTGTTTCAATTCTTTTTGTGTTTGATACGCTTGACCAACATTTCTAGTAAGAAAGGATTCATCGACGCCTCGTGACTGATTTCGAAAAATTAGCATTTAGGTAGCAAGACCTTTTTGCTGGATGCAAGATCATGCTCTGGCTGGTTTTGCCAGAATGGTTTCGTGATCTCTTTAGTGGCCCTTGTGAGCCTTAAAAATTTTAAGGTTCCTTTGCACAAGTTACTCTGGATACCCTGACGACTAACCTAGTCATCTATATTTTAGGATATGTTACAGAATCACATCTCAATGCATACATCCCCACTGAGTGACGAGTTAAGTCTGCCTGTATGCTCACCACCACTGCCTTCTGGTATGCAGCAGATGTCATTGGCTTCTATGACGACACATGTCAATTCATACGCAGATCACACAAGCTCAAGTATCAGACTGCTGACTTCACACCAAAATTTTCGAGATCCTGTGTCGTTTTCAGGGTATGGCATGTGGAACAAGTATGGTGATTATCAATGCTCATACCAAGATTCCAATGTATCGAACAGTCATTACCAACAATTGGTTAGTTGAGTAGCTTAAGAGATAGCTGTCGCAATACCTCAAGTGGGCGGTGGTCAGAAGGTTGGCGTCGAGGAATTTTTACTTTCGTCCTCTATGATTTTGGTAAATATTTCAGTAAATCAAAATTATTTCAAGACGTAAATGGCCATTGTCAAAAAACCTAACACCCTCTTTTGCACAACTATATATTGATAGGTAACTTTCACTTTTCCACGGTCCCCTGAAAAGCAGTCCTGATGGAGCAAAGTGGCTACTATGCTTAAATAGGGGAAAAGAGAACATAAAAATTCAAGCAACACCAACAGATCTTATGCGAATGGCGTTCACTTTAGATTTGACACGCCAGGACATAGTTATTGGTGATAACATCCAAAAGAATTTCTACGGTCCTTTGGTCAGGCTGTAAAAGTAAATTGACATCAATGTTGCCCAAGTGCGTAGTAGATTAACTTACCGGAGCTTCAAGCAAGAAGGGATTATTAAAGGGATATGTGATTTATGGAAGGGGTTTGCACTCACGCATCATTCAAAAGGAATAGATTTTATTTCAAAATATCAGCTGTTCCTTTACCAAGGATTAACAGCGCATTGCATATTGGGTATGTTGCCGCCATTGCAATCGTTTGCATCTGTAAACATGTTTGAGATGTTGAAATCAATTTGGCCATTGTGCAGCATAATCTCAGAAATAGTTTTAATAGTACCCGTCTGGCCTCGTTCGTTGATAGTTAAAGTACATATTGCTGCACGCTTGCAGTAACTTTTACTTATCCTGAATTCAGTAGCTGCTATTTGTTACGTTATGTTATGTAAATGTAATGTTGTTAAGAAAAGCTCAGAATGCTTTCAACTGCTACACTGGCGTTGATCGGCAACATGGACCCAAGTTAGAATGGTCTACTCTAGGACAAAGACTGTTACTTGGCAAAAATGGGCCCATTGTGAAGCAGGACACTCATAAGCCATCCTCAAGCTCTCATCTAAAGGACGGAAAGTTGGGCTGGATATCAGGCTATGTAATCCTCTGAATTTGCAAGCAGAACGATAGAACACACAGGGTTCGAACCCAGGTAGAGCCCCACCATTTGAGGGTCATGACCAGGGATCGAGGACTCGATTAGGACCTCTTTACATCTGTGATCCCATTCTTGGCGCTAAAAAACGGCAACTTCACCTTAGCCATCACCTTGCCTTCACCTTCACCTTTAATGCAATGTTTCAAACTTTCAATGAAAGCCTTGACTATAATTTGAGATGCTGCATGACCCCTTTAAGCTAATTTTACCCTCCGAAAAACAAGATTTCGACGAAAATGTTTTGAGGAAATAATTTGCAAAGCCAGTAAGAGCCAACAACGAACAGAGATGAGAAAGGTTCAACTCTTTCTTATGTGCTAATCAGCTGACCAATGTTTCTACCATTTGCTGTTGAAAAGTTCACAGAAAAATAAAATTCGATGGCGGAAAATCTAGCCTAGCTCTTTAAATCAGACTTGGTAAAGTTGTACGTCAATAACATAGCTAAAGAAATAGCGAGAGAAAACCAACAATTTTTCAAGCAGTTTTAGAGACAAATCCACTTTCCTGAAATTTGCAAAAAGTTTTTTAAAATAATTTGTAAATCCAGCCTTTGCGAAAACACTGCGATTCGTTTATCCTTCAATTGCCAAGACTATGCAAAGAACCGCCCTTTTTACCGCTTTTCGATCAATCGAATAGTATTGGAGAAATAAACTGTTTTCCGAAGAGAGTGGTTGGCAAAACGGCAACTCACTGCTCACTGGGGCGGTAAGCAGCGTTACCTGAAACGGTGATTTCTCCCTGGAACCCAGGTTATCGAGAGCTACTTTCTTATTGGTCAAATCAAGGAACTGAATGCATGTGATTTGTTGAAATTCAGTAAGGTTTAACAGAACCAAGCTTAGCGGTAGCTGTGTGGATGCAGCATTAGATTGTAAAACTTGCATTTCAGCACTGATTAGCCTTTTGTATAGGCCTGATGGGACATATATTTATGTAACTATATATGTACATATATTTAGGTCGAAACGAAAAAGTACAGGGCACAAGTAAAAATATAAGTCGAAACGAAGTACAAATTGAGCACAGGCATCACTGATTATTGCAGACTTGTGTATATTTTTCATAAATATTTATAGGCGTCAGTCTCAACAGGAAAGCCAATGGGCGCTGTGAGCGCTTTTATGACAGGGAACTACCTCCGTCAACCTGTTACCTGAGACTGACTTACATACATATATATATATATATACATATATATATATACATATACATATATATATATATACACACATATATATACATATATACATACATATATGTTAAAACGAATACACAATGATTTCAGGCATCACTGATTTATTGCAGACTTAAAATGTTTTGTTTTTTATTGACGTCAGTCTCAACAGGAAAGCCAATGGGCGCTGTGAGCGCTTTTATGACAGGGAACTACCTCTGTCAACCTGTTGCTTGAGACTGACTTTCTAGGCAGCATCTGAGGCTTTTAATACCGAGCTTAGTCTTATTTGACGTCTTATTAATAGAAATATGGCGCTTTGGCCTAGGCCTATTTCGGCCCACTGTTTTAGAGCTATCACCGGAATTTTCTCGGCGTGCTATGCCTTTATCTATATCTATATCTATATCTATATCTATATCTATATATCTATATCTATATATCTATACATTTGCAACAAAGAAACAATAAATTGGATACTAATAGTGCGGATGAAAAACAAACAAGAAATAAACAAAAACGAGATGTGCTAAAAGGTGTGTGCTTAGTGTGCTAAAAAACATCTCGTTTTTGTTTATTTCTCGGTTGTTTTTCATCCGCACTATTAGTATCCAATCTATATATCTATACATATATCACATTTGAATCACTTCTACAACACGTGAATTGTGACAAACATCCGCGAAACTTCCTACCTTAACTCAGCTGAGTAAGACATTGATTAAAAGGTTGAAGCAAGACTTTTTGAAATCCGTCAGTTGGAACAATTTCTACAATTTTTTAAAAAGTGTACGCTTTGTTTCACTCACTTAGCAAGCATCCATGCCACATTTCATCGACGAGCTGCCGTTTTCGTTGGAACTTCACTGCAGGATAGCGTATATGTACATTTAGTCATTTCACAAAACAGGAGCCATTTAGTTATAGAATGATAAAAATAATCGAATACTGAAACACGACTTATTTGCATTTAATGTAAATATAAGAAACTGCTGTAGAGGTAGAATATGGCGGTAGCCGACGTAAATATGGTTATAAGAAGGTTGATGAAAAATACATACCTCAGTTTGAGGTCCAAGGTTCAATCATCATTAAGAGGCTACTGAAGTTCAATGCGAGGTACAGGCTGATTGCGATTGTGTCATGATTTATGATTTTGATCGAAAACTCATGATTCAAAGAATGATTGCATTTGACTTCTCAGGTGACGTCATCAGAAATGTTGTGTTGTGAGAAGATACAATTTTCCTGATTTCTTCAAGTGTTCTAGCACATCTGCCCACATCTGAATTTGTATTTTTGCTGCATACTCCTATGTTCCTATCTAATTTCATTCCTCTAAATTATAGCCTGAGCATTATTTTCAACCGTTTATTCAAAAGCGTCAAAACGCTTTGTTTTGGAAATGTTTACGAGGTCACAGTAAATAAACACAAACTGAATCATTTGTCAACACTGCACTTTTAGGCTAGAGGGGAAAACAGTCTCTGGAAATCTCATACATCTTCAGCAGAAATCGATGTGCTTCCTTGAGAAATTTCGTAAGTCAGCCGAAAGTACTATTGTCCTACTTGGTGATACCATTTGAAGTCACAACCGTTGAGCTTTGTTGTGACTTTGATTTCAAAATCATTGCTGCTGTCGGTGCAGCAATGCTTTGTTTACGCAAAACTAATTGTTGCTGTCGGTGCAGCAATGCTTTGTTTACACAAAACTAATTGTTGCTTTGTGTCCAACAATGCCGCTCCAAAACTATCAGGATGTGACGTTAAGCCATCAAGCGCTCGTCTGGGTGTTTCCCATGGCCAATGTCGTCTGACAGACAATCAAACCACTGAATAATCATCATTTGGCACTAGCATTGTTATTTATAAGTTCCTTGGTCATGCACAAAAAGGCATTCTTGTGAGACGATGGTCATGAGACTGTACAATAAAATGGAAACTAAGGGCTTGGCGCTGGAGACAAGCAAATTCTATGTTGCTGGTTTCTCTGATGATGTTGAGTGTCAAATTTCATGGGCCTACAGAAAAAAAGTAGTGGGTGTGTGTACTGTTCCAATGAAAAGATTTTTTCTTAGAACAGTAATAGCAAAATGTTTGGGAATAAAAATTTGGTAAGAAAACCAAGACTCTAGTTTTGGGCAAAGCAAAACAGCAAGAATAGGTGCATGCAAAATCAGGAAGTGCAGATTCTTAGACAGGAAGCCCATATTACAGATTATTAGAAAATATTTTGTTCAAGAAATTACTTTCCTTTCTTTCACATATCATTGTGTGTTGTTGGGTTCTCCTTTCGTTTACATTCACAGCCAACCCATGTTATTCGTGAAATAAGAAATTTTGAAAGGAGCACAAGGAAACAGTTTCCTTCTGTGATTCCAAAGTTCAAGGTGATCATCTTTAAATCAAGAATTGCAATCAAAATCATGATCACTATCATGATCAATCGAAAGTCTCGCATTGAACTAAGTGGCCCTTTAATAATGCTTAAACTTTGGACCTAAAACTGAGGTATGTTATTTTTCATCAACCGTTTTCCGTTCTAAAAAGCTGCTGGGTTTCTTTCAAATATTTATACATAAAAGGTTTGCTGTAGGACCGTAGAAATAAAGATCAGATCGATAATTTGGTCATTGCAGTAAAATTTAGGAGTAGAAACATAGACAGAAAACATAAATCAACAACTTTCGTCCTCTCTGTATTGAATTCTATTGGGAGAACCAGTATCAAGTGAAACCTCTTGAAAAACGCTCACATTTGCCGATTTTAACGATCCATGATTTTTCTGATATTACATTTCTTCAGGAAAGACGAAAGAAAACCGCAGCAAGAAAGTCGCAATTTTAGCAACAGGATTTTCCAAAGAATTGAAGTTTAGCTATGCTTTAGCCTGGAATTCATACCAAGTGAACCAGAAACATGTTCCCACTGTTGATAGTTTATAGCACCAAAAGTACTTAACCATATATATAAAACAGGGAAGATTTTCGATTTTCTATCGCATCAGTTACTTCTTATTATTTGCGTGACTGTATACAACCAACAGCAATGAATGTTTTGACGAAAATCGAGCTAAAATTTGCAGAAAAGGTCTATTTTCACTGAAGTTTGCCCTAGCCATGACTTGTTTTGTTGACTTTGTTTACGAAGGCATAAGGCTGAAGGTTGATACCCTCATGAAGGAAATATATTTCGGCTGAGTTTCATAGATTACTCTGAACAAATGCAATTTGCAGTACAATGCAATTAAATAGCGTAAAGCGCAGTCGCGTACCCCTCTGATCAGTTTCCCATGCCTCGTTGTACATGTGCAATATCAATGCCAGTGCCAATGTCAATGCCAATTCCAATGCCAGTATTCCAATGCCGGTGTTTACAAATGGCCTCTCCTTTTGCTGCTTTTCATGGCATGCTATATCGAACAAGGATTGTTGAATTGATCTTGATATCCGTTTAATTTTTCATTTGGATTTCTAACAAACTTTATCCTTAAAACCAGAAGAGCGATTCCCATAATTGTACCATTGACGCAATTATAGAAACATTGAGATTAGGTGATGAAAATAGATCCAATTCTTCTATTGTGGAATGTGTCAACGTAATGTAAAGAAGAATAAAAAATATCTACTTTGCATTCAGTGTCATCACTTCATTCACGTATGGGGTGAAATGTTATTTCTGTAAGATAAGGAACCTGGTGATGTGCCATGGATCTGTTTATTCTTGCATCATACTTAACAATTCAAATATTTTTCCATTCACATTTGAAACTGACAATTCACTCTTAAAAACAAACAGCAGTGAGCTTCCTTCATTATGACACTTTACCTTCGTTGGACTTCGTTTCCAAACTCACTAACCTTCCAAATCTTTCTGATTATGATGTTGATGAAAATCTTGATGTAAAGATCAGCTCACATTAGGGGGGGTCACTGGGGTTTTGCGGATAGCGGAAATCGGGCTATTTTGGGGACGGAAATGCGGAAATCAATCATTATTTCTGCGGATTGCGGATATTGGCTGCATTTTTTGCGGAATGCGGATATTTGTCCTAAGACAATAATACTTGCTAAAAGTGGCTGATTTGATGCTGAGTTCCGTCAACAGATTGTGTAATGTCGACTTAAAACGCCCTAGAAGGCCCTAGAAGAAACCAAAACATCAAACTTGTCGCTAAGGTCCACAAAGAACAGCCACAACAACAACAGCAACAGTAAAGTCTTGGCGCGAAACGATCGCACATGCCATCAACTGCTTGCGTGATTGCGTGATTGCGTGACAGGTTCCGTTCGGTGCATAAAGGAAAATGGTTTTCATTGATTGCGTTGCTTTCTACTATGAAGCTGGAAGTCGTGGGGAAAATTATCTTCATAAAGATAATTTTCATATTCAAGTATCAGAAGAACTGGACAAACTCACCGTGCATAGGTTGAGGAGAATTTTGAGGTACGTTGTTTTGTTTTTTCCTAAAACTGATTGGCCTAAAAGTAAAACCTCGTTTGTTTCTTCCTTCGTCACCTTTTCTTGCGCCCAATCCAACATGATATCTTAAAGGTTCAATGACAGGCACATCGTATTTAATATTTATTCTGTTTTTTTACATTCTTTTGCAGTGATGATGGTGGTTTGATCCACGTTGCAAGAGAAAAGGGCCTCGGGGACAGTATCACATTCCAGCTTAACAGACAAGTAAAAACTGCTGGTGGGAAGATCGAAAGATTCGCAATCTACACTGACAAACAACTACAGATGGAATTTCCGCACATTTTAGAAGGTCGTGACAAGCTTCTAGGTAAATGACATATCCATAATATAACTAAAAAGAAAACAATTCTTTGCAATATTGCATGTATTTTTATACAACAATCTTCAGTTATTGGTTTTCGGTAATAGACGGTAATAGTTGACACTAAGGGAAAAGAATGCAATTACTGTGTTGCCAGATATGACGACGGGGTGCTTTACACTGATCCATTAGCTCATAAGGTGATGCAGATCCATGCTGATCACACATTGTCAACCTTTGCTGGAGATGGTCATGAAGGGAGCTTGGATGGAGCGGCAAGAAGTTGCAATTTCTATCAACCCCAGTCACTGTGTGTTGAATTCGGCAATGTCGTATACGTGTGTGACACGCAAGCCAACTGCATAAAACTAATAAGCCCAATGAAGGAAACCGCAGCATTTTTGTTGGCAATAGGAAAACTTTATCTTGCTTTCTCGGTGCATGGCAAAGGAGAAAAATACGACTTGAAGTCCTTAGATGAAGCCACGCAATTAGTAAATGAATGCAAAGAAACCCTTGACTTGAATGAATACTGGATTCGCCAGGAACACCCAGAGCTTCCATCGGTGCTGAATGGTTCACACGGTTTCGTTGCTTCTAAATCAAAGCACACTGTTGAAATGCTTAGGTGGGGTCTTGGCCAATTACGTGACAACTTGTCGTCCTTCGGAAGTGTTCAACCCAATCTTTTGAGTTGCCTTACCCTCGATGTGGAACATCTCCATTCAACAGTGCACTCCAAGAAGCAAGTAATGTCCCAAAATGAATATGCCCGCGCTTTTGGCAATACTATGAAAGAGGCTGCAAAGAGAATAGTCCATTGGTCGGCGTTCTACTACACTGGCAGAAAATCTTGGTACCAAGCCCCATCTAATTCCCTTGCTTTACGGGACATTCCTTCAATCTCTCCACTGCCAGTTGGTAAATTAGATGAGCAGAAGTGCAAAGTTCTGCGAGACTGGGCCTTAACTTACGGGTCAGCTGTTCGCCAGCGCACTGTAAGACAGGAAACCACCATGTCGAGGATGGGGACATTGCCAGAGTTCCTCCAGCAAAGAAACTGTGTGGTGAGCAGCCAGCAAGTTGACATTAGCGGTGGCAACGAAACTGATGGAAATGAGCGAGGCGAAGACGATGTGGCACTGGTTGCAACTGAAGATCATATTGAATATGACCCTTCTTCGGACGAAGATGAAGAACGACCAGAAGACGATGAATCTGTGGAATTTTGTTACGACAACGGAATTCCACAGATTCATAGTGCAGCAAATTTTCTGATAGGAAGACAGTCGCAATTTGGTCGAACAATCCGGATAAATAATCGATTTTTGTTTTAGCTAATTTCCGAAAGTCGATGAAAGCTCAGAATAAGTTTGCTTTTAAATGAAGCAGGCTTTGTCCCAGATGGGGCCACCTACGGAGGGCAAATAACCCCCTAGAAATGGCATGCACTGTTTCGGAAATTCTTTCGTTTTCCTTATATATCCGTCAAATCCTCTAAAAGCCTCTGAACATCCATTTACTTCTCGAGATATCATGCACGCTTTTAGCAAGTCATAAACCCCGTTGGTATTTAGCACCTTAATGAGTACTACTAGAGGTAGCAATTTTTTGTATCACCTCCAAAAAAAATTGCCTGCCGGGTGTATGACTTGATAAAAGCGTACATAGTTTCGGGAAAAAAGGAGGTTTCGAGGAGTTCAGAGGATTTAAAAGGAAACAAAAGAATTTCCGAAAATGGCGTCTGTCATTTCTAAGGAGTGATTTGCCCTTGGTAGGTGTACCCATCTGACAAAGCTTGCCGCGTGTAAAAACAAACCTATTTTGCTTTTCGTCAACTTTACGACGAAAGCGAACAAAAATCGCTTATTATTTCGATTCACATGAATTTTCAAAATGATGTTGTGTCCGACCTCCGTCCGCCATCATCTATCAATAGTAATGCCCGTAAACTTATTGAGAACGTTTTTTAAAGTCTTTGCTCATTGACCCTTACGGATAACGGAAACAACCTATTTTTGTATGCGGATTTGCGGAAATAGGGGGAAAAAATTGCGGAAATGCGGAATTGCATACCCCCCAGTGACCCCCCCCCCACATTACAGTACAGATGAAGAACTAAGATCAAAAGATGTTACTACCAAGGATTTAGCGATACTTCATGTGAATATAAGAAGTCCACCTTTGCATCTTGATGAACTCCTCACCTTGCTTGAACATCTTTCTATTGACTTCCAAGTCATTGGCTTATCCGAAATCAAGGATGCCTGAAGCCTGGTTCTCATATAATTTCAATCCGACGGCGACCCATCGGCAACCCAGCGAAAGTTGAAGTGCCGGCGACTCGTCGGCAACAGGTCGCCGGCAGAGCGCCGTCAACGATATCCCGATGTGCATTTCGAGTGTCTCCGCATGATTTTTTGCTTTTTTGGGAAGCAGAAAAGATTTTCCAATATGGCTGCTGTAAATTTATTGGTTTGCAATGGTCACCTGATCACATGGAGTACGAATTATTTGCCGGCGCACCGCCGGCAGTGCGCCGCCTTATGCTCACATATAATTTTCATTGGCAGCGGCGCCGCAGCCGAGTAAAAAAGTTGAACTCAGGTCAACTATTTCGAATGACTGCGGCAGGACGCCGGCAGTCGGCGCCCCGTCGGTGCTGAGTGTTCTCATTAGAATTTAGACTACCGCAGTAAGGTCGCCGGTGGGTCGCAGGCAGGTCGCCGATGGTTCGCAGCTATATGAGAACCAGGCTTTAGAGTCACCCATTGTATTCAATACTGAAATACCTGGTTATAAATTTCATTACACACCTTCAAAGACGGCTTGTGTTGGAGCATATGTGAAGTCTGATTCTAAAGCAGACAAGCATAATGATCTTTTTCTGTGCAGTAATGAAGTTGAAACAGTCAAGATTGAGATAGAAAATTCTAAATCTAAAAATGTACTTTGTTGCTGTACTTACCGTCATCCAACTTCAGATATCTCCATTTTCAATTACCATATTTAGGAAGTTATCTCAAAACTTGAAACAGAAACTAAACTTAAATACATTATGGGCGACTTTGATATTGATTTATTGAATTATCAGAATCACACTCTAACTAGTGATTTTAAACATGATAACTTCCTACCCCTAGATCTTCATCCAACTAGAGTCACTGACCTCTCATCTAGCCTCATTGATAATATATTTTCCAGTTGTGGTTTCATTTAAATTCTTGGGAGAAGCATCCTCACTCAAATCACTGACCATTTCTCCCAGTTTTGCATCATCAGTGATCAAGCTCCTGAATATAATATGTGCTCCTATTATGCACATGACTACAGGAAATTTCACCAGACAAAATTTCTAAATGAATATACTGAGGAAGTGAGTAAATGAGTGTCCTGGACTTCTCTTTTCTTGAAACTAATGACAGTAATTTGAACAACAAATTTGATATCTTTCAGACAAGTGCATGCAGGCTTGTGAATAAAAATTGCCCAAAGAAAAAGATTGACAAAAAAGCTCTGAAATTTAGAAAAATCCTCGGATCACACCGCGTATCAAAAAGATTTTAAGAAGAAAAGAAAAATTACTCCAACAAATTAAAGTTGCTAATTCTTCAGAAATTTACTCCCTTTTTAAGAAGTTTCGAAACCGCGTTGCTGTTGAACTCAAAGCAAGCAAGAGTGAATATTTTCACAAGTACTTTGACCAGGGATGAACAAATATGAAGTTACTATGGAAAGGCATTAAAAGTATCATTGACTTAAGTGTAAGGCAGTGCGAATATCATATCCGTTCTCAAAGACAATAATGGAACACTTCAATGATTATTTTGTTAATTTTGCAGATGAGGTCACCAGTAAAATCCTACTTAATCCAGAGTCACCTTTAAGCTACCTTAAAATCTCTTATTCCTGAAACCTTGTTCATTTCACCCACAACTTCTGAGAAATCCAACATCAATGAATCTCTCTGGTCTACTGAGCCAAATGGTAATCCAATCAAGCTACTGAAAATTCTTGATCCTTGTATTTCTCCACATCAGTCTCTTATCATAAAGAATTCATTCGAAGACGATACCTTTCTACTTTCTTGATAACCTTAAAATTGCTATGGGGATAACCAATATCCAAAAAGGTGATGCTGGAAAGGACTCAAATTAAAAACCAATATCCCTTTTACTAGTGTTCAGCAAGATATTTGAAGAGCTTATGCACAAGTACCTGTACAGCTTTCTTGAAATGTATGAAACTTCGTTTGAAATGCCAGGCCCGTCGGAACCAAATTCGCATGGGGGGGGGCTGAAATGAGGTGCGATCGAAGGAAGCAAAATAAGGGTCCCGGGGCTTGCCCTCGGGAAAACCTTCATGACCACGCCCTTTAGATCGCTGGAAAATGCCCTATTTTTGGAAAATGTGCCATTGACGGAAGGAAAGGATCACGACAAATGAGAGTCTTTCCATGAAAATTTTGAAATTTTAGACTTGTATGACGTCAAAAGATATTGCACTCTGATAGATTCTGGTGGCTTCCTCGAATATATACGAGTTTGAATCTTCATTCCTGCGATTTTGGGTTTTACAGCCTCTTTCACTTAGAAAATCAGCAAACTTCAGCAAATTCTGGAGGGGGGGGGGCTTCAATGCAATTTGGTTTTAGAACTGGACATTCCACTGAGCATGCATTGGTTAGTTTATCTGAAAAAATTAAGAGCACTCTAGATAGCGGCAAAATTGGCTGTGGAATTTTTATTGACTTGCAAAAGGCCTTCGATACAACCATAGAATCTTATTGCAAGAATTGGTACATTATGGTATCAGGGGAATTTCCCTGCAGTGGTTTCAGTAATATTTGCATAACAGGAAACAGTTTGTCTCGGTAAATGGTCACTATTCAAGACTTTCCAATAAAAAATGTGGCGTTCCCCAGGGTTCTGTTCTTGGCCCTTTGCTCTTTCTTATCTATCTCAATTACCTGCCTAGTACATCAAAATCTCTTTCTTTTTTCTTATTCGCAGATGATACAAATATTCACTTTGAATCCAATAGTATTGATAGACTAACAAAGTGATAAACAAGGAACTGATGGGTGTAAATGCCTGGCTGGAATCAAAAAAGTTTTCCCTTAACATTGAAAAGACTAACTTTGTGATCTTTGACTCTCCCAGGAAGAAAATCCCAGAGGACAACATAATAAAATTTAGATCCGTGGGAAATTCCGCATATTACTTCCCTGACTGCACACTTACGTCCATTTACTGAGCAAAATTACACTCTGGAGCTTATGTATGATTGAGACCAATTTATTCCAGTTTCAATGACACCATATCTGATAATTTTTCAATCAGTATTTTATGATCAACTGTGTCAAAGGCCTTTTTTAAATCCAAGAATGTTACCATGTTAAGCATTTGATTGTCACTATTTGCTAACCAATGGCCTGTGCTGTCTATCAAGGATGTGATTGTGGAATACAATTTTCGATGTACAAACTGACTTTTTGCCACTATTTTGTTTTGTTTAATAAACTCAAAAAGCTGATCCTGCACAACTCTTTCAAACAGCCTTGATAATAGAGACAGAACAGATATGGCCTGCAATTGCTCTTTTCGTCTAATTTTGCTCATGTAATTGCTCCTTTAGTACACTCTTGATGAAACTTCCCCACATACAACTCTGTTCTTCCAATTTGCCGTTCTGCTCTCTTCCTCACATGAACTGGTCTCACTACTGAAGTGTATATCTTCAACTTAAGTATCATTGACTTCTTCTGTACAACATGAGACATCTAGCCAGATTCCAAAAACCATCCAACCCCACTGCATCCTGTCTCGGAAATTTTCTTCTCCTCTTCCTGCATTCGTTATTTTTCCTCCTGGGTATTTAAAGCTTTCCAATGTTCTTCAACAATTGTGATGTATGTCATCTCCCACTATAATTTCCTCGCTTAGTACCGGCCATTTTTTCTCTCTGGTCTCGTTTCGCCTTTGGTCCTCGTCTTTAGCCATCTTAAGTCGTCGTCTCTCCTCCAGTCCTCACCTTTAGTCCTTCTGTTTGGTCCTCTTTGGCATCTTTTACTGTTGTTTCAAGGACATAAGCAACTTATTCGTTTGCAATGCAGGGCAAGCAATCCGATTGATGATTACTTCTCGTTTTTTATTGCATAGAAAGCTTCAATGCGAAGTAAGCTTCGATCCACAAATTACCACGACGCTAAACCATGTTAGATGTTTTCTTAAAGGTTTATTTCAGCTTTGCTTACTCAGTGCATTTTCAAAATAATTAATATCTTAGTTGCAATAATATTACTCCTTTATTTCTATGACATTACTTTTTTATTATTCTGGTCTTCTTACTTGCTGACACAAAGTTGAATCTGTAGAAGCTGACTGCCTTAAAACAGACATTTTAGCTATTCTGTAAAGAATTCTAAATCGAATAATATTTTCGATAGATTCTCTAGAATTTTCGAATGTGCGAAGGATCGATAGACGCTATAACGCCACTCAGCCTTGGAAATAGAAAAAAATGCATAAAAATAACGCTCGGTCGAATCTCTTTTGCAGAATAGCTAAAAGTTCTATGGTCTTCAACTAAAATATTCAACTTTGCTGCACGTAACTTGTATTCGTTAATCGTCCACCAGACACCGGAGATCTGAGCTCACAAAATCACATTTATCAAGTGCGCCTGCACCCAAAAAAATTGAAAAAGGATCCAGCCACGATTAGAGATCATGGAAACATCGTCAAGAAAAAGCAAAGTTCTATGTTTAGTTTCTTGTTTTTACATTCGAAAAGAATTTGCCTTTGAATGTTTGAATTTTTTTTTAAATTACTGTTCTTTCAAGCAATCCGTATTCTAGGCATTCACATTTGAATTAAGATTAAGGTTACTTTGTCAACGAAGGATAGCTATGGTTCCAACAGTATGATAGACATTGCGTATTCTGCACTATTCCCTGATGTTCTACGGTGAATTCTAATAATATTTTTAAACTGCAAAATGAAGAGGACTCTCAAGAATCTTCTTTAGCTTTAAAGACTGTCTAGTATTTGGCACTGAGGCATATGCATCAACTTGCACACTGCTTAAGTGCACCCAAAACAATAAGTTTTAACGCTTCAGCAAGTTTTTCTTTATCGTATGGTTTATCCAGGCATGGAACGTGGACGAACAGCACTGGTGCAATATTTGCCTTTAAAGATGTGTAGTAAATATATTCGCAGAGATACCTAGAGCAAAAGACAAGTAATTAGCAAAAAAGTAGGGGTAATTAGCAATTGAATGGGCGCATTGAAATATTCGAGGTTATGATAAAATCCAGGGTGAACAAAAATAGCGCCAGTGTTTGTTTGCCTAAAAAACTGATCAACCAATGTCAAGAAGCTTCAATTTATTTCATAGCGGAAAGACAACAGACCTTCCTAAAGGACTTCAAGCAAATTTGCTTAACCGTGACCACGAAGTCTTTGCTGGAATACTTACACTTGCCTCCCAATTATGATAATTTTCACCACAAAAAAATTGTCCCTACCTTCCGAAAACCAGCGAATATAACTGAAGCCATAAGAAAGCAAAGTCCAGACAGATCTTATGTACTAAAATACAAATACAAAAATTTGCAAAATATCTAAAAACTGTTAAACAAAGGTATGCTTCCCACATCATCCTGTAGCTATTCTATTGCTTAGGCAGCAGTCATATCAGGGTGCACTATAACATCGTCGTATCTTTTCAAATCGATAAAAAGAAATATTCATAAAAAATTAGCCGCTCTACCAGGTGAGTCAAAGAAGGAAGGTTACGCATTTCGCAGGCTGTGAAATAAAAAAAATGAGGCCGACATTCAAAACTGAAATGTTAATCTATCATTCAAAGGCTTACTTAAATGAGCAAATTTTTTTGAGTAAGATCACCTACCAGAGCATATTGATAAGTATCTTGCATATCTCAACGGACAACATAGGAATATCAAATTTACTTATGAGATGGACGAAAATGACTCATTATCCTTTTCGGATGTTTTGGCTACTTGGGACGGTTCCGCTTTTGCCACTAACTTATTTCGTAAAAAAAACACTTACTGGGCTTCAACAGACTCCTAGCATCTACAAAAATTATCTCATTACAGTCCTATTGTATTGTACTTTTCATACCGAGTGTACCAAAAAAAGGATACAGATTTGGCTGATCCTAGCGACTGGAATAGACCCTGAATCAAGCCGAAACAATTTTCAAAACATATCTCGATAGTTATCTTGAACATAGATACCCTACATAGATAGATACAGATTCTTTTCAAGGAATGATTCAACGATGCCAAAAGTGCGTTGATGCTCAAGGGGGTACTTTCACAGATGAATAGCATGTGTAAACTAAGTTGTTGATAATGAGAGGACTGAAGCTGATTTCGGAGCTCCCTTGACAATGAGGGAGACATAGATTATGTTTCGTAAAACACATCTGTTGTGCCGTTTTTAGTTTTTCCCGTCGTGCTTCAAATTTTGTTGATTTTAGTCACCGTGCTTCAAGAAATTGCTTAGGCAAAAACGTCAAAGCTCAGGTTTGAAGGTGGCAGTAAGTCTGTCTTTTGCAGATTAATATCTTAGCTTTAAACGCACCGATATAAAAAACGTGGTATCTATATTCAAGTTAGCAATCGAGGTATGTTTGAAGAAGTATTTGGAATTGATTCACGCAACATTCTTATCGCTGGGTTGACGAAATCCGTATTCTGTTTTTGGGACACCCGATATATACTCTACCTACATAAGTTTTCCCAAGCAATTATCATTTATTGAGAAAGTATTGCACGATAATTGTTATCCGAAGCATTTTGTTGATCGCATTGATAGGAGGTTTCTGAATAAAAAATTCGATCCTTAGCCTACCTTGGTCCAGAAAATGCCCTTGTGCTTTCATATGCCTTACTTGGGCCAAATTAGCCTTCAAGTTAGGCGCAAGATCTCCAGGTTATTGCGTAGGGGTTAATTACCCCTGCGTTGACTTTGGTGTTTTTCGTTCAGGAAAATGTATTGAGAATTTTTTTCCATTCAAGGATCACATCCCTAAGAATGTTTGCTCCCGTGTGGTATATAAGTACTCGTTTTCAGGCTGGCAGGTCTGGTTAAAACATCTCGCCACTTGTTAATTAGAGGGAATAGTAAAAGAGGACCAGCCTATCAAGACAGCACCCTCGGCCATTAGAGAACATGCCACGCAAACAGGCCATTTTGCTACTTTGGATGATTTTACTTTCCTGGAGAAGGCGAACAATGATTTTCACTCAGTAGAATTTTCCAATCGGAGAGGAAATCTTTTGTTTCCGTGTGAAAATGTTGGTTTGAATTTGAATAGAATGTTACGCGTGACTAGCGTTTTATTGTGCCAAATTCAGTCCGCTCGAAAATTCTACTGAGTGGAAATCCGCCTTTACAATGGTTTTGATCTACTAATTATTGATCTATTAATTTTGGGTGACAGACCCTACCTTAACGCACTAAACTCCTCGATACCCTCATGCTGTTCTGATCTCTAGGGTATTCTTGTTTACTTGTCTTCCATGTTATCTTGCCTTACTGGTTTAACAGGTTTTCATAATGAGTGCTAAACCAGCACTTGAGTTTCTTATCTTTGGCTGAGGATGGCACAAGTTCGTGCCGAAACGTACTGAATTAATTGGACATGCCAAATTAATATCTAACTAACTGGATTGCCACTAACATGGACTTGTCACTAACATGAATTTGTCTGCTGTTTACTCAATGGATTTGTCGCATTCAATGCGGATGTTTGTTATCTTGTCATCTTGAAAAGAATGATTAATATGCAAAAAGAAACTGTTTGTCGTCACACTTGTCACAACACTCACCAGTTAGAACCAAAAATTAGGAAAGTGTTGGCAATGTGCATGTTTGAGAACAAAGATTCCACATTCCGTCCTTTTCCTTGATTTAGTTCCTGTTGAAACCAAAGTATCTCTCTGACATTGACAATGTAAAGTTCAATGCGAAAGAAATCAGGACCCAGAATGGAACGTGGAAGTTTCGATTCCCATACGAAACGCCTACAAGCATCTTTCTAATTGCTGTGTCTTAAAAATGGGTGATTGTACCAAACAAAAATTTTTTTGCATCTAAGTTAGATTGATTGCGTTCACACGATGCCGGCACATTTTGAAAACGGTAGGAAATTTGATATTAAAAGACTCGCTGCAAGGTTTTGATGCCTAAGAAAAATACATACATCAAAGGAATCGTTCAGTATCGTTCAAATAGCGTTGCAAAATGTTTTGTTTTCATCATTTTGAGTATTCACATGATGCCGTTTCAAAAATGTGATGGTTAGAGTTCCGTTTTCAAAATCTACCGTTGTAGAAATCTGCAGGTAAAAATGTGCCGTTTTGTGTGAACTGGAGGCCAATCCGTCACATTTTTCACCGCTTTCAAAATGTGCCGGCATCGTGTGAGCGCAATCTTAGCCTTAGACTGATAGTTAAATATCTTAATTTTCGATATCGGTCACATACTTTCTATTCCATAGCCCGTCTAACGGGCAAACATTTTTTGATTCGCACGATACTTAAAAATGATCGTATTAATAACGATCATCAATTCGGTTTAGTGTTTTCAACTGTCGTAAGATAATTTTAGGCCAAGCGGCAACTAGAAGAGAATAAACTAAACGGGAGTAATATCTTAAGCATCTGCAAAACCATTTCTTGGGAAAAAGAACAGGGACAATGTGAAATTTAGCGTCAACAACAGCAATCCCTTCCGAAGATATTCTCATGGGAACAATGGCTAGCACTAGAGGGGCATCGCCCTAAATGGTCGGGTTTCAAAACAAAGTTAATTTAAATGTAAGGGAATGCATTAGGACTGAGTAAATCATGATAGAAATGTTCACAAACTCTTTCTTAAGGCTGAACTTAAATGTAACGACTGTCCAATTGTTTGTTCTGGTAAAGTTTTCGCCCAAACACAAGTTGGTCTGAACGGCCTAATCTTTGGCATGGCGTCTAATTTGAACGTACCCTAAAGTCTTAACGAGGCCTCGGCAGTTACTTTGTTTAGCCTATCTCTCGTCGCAGAAAACCTAAGCAGAATTATTAAATTTGAGTGCTGGGGAAAGTTCAAGGATGTGTACATATCTTTTTAACAATTCTAACAAGTAGAGGAGGGGTATGTAAGGAATATGGAATAATATAGTTACATTTCAAGATATTGATTGATGAAATGGTGAAATTGACAACATGGCGAAGTTAGTGTGAATGAAACCTCTCACAAATGAAACCAACAGCCCAGTAACTGACAATAAATTCAAGATTTACTATCTTACAATTATCTAGGGGTTTTTGACTTGACCTTATGACTTCTAACAATGTTGTTGGTTGGGAAATCGATAAGAGAATTCAGGATTCATAGGCTGACCAATAGGGGCGACGATAGGCCAGTCTGAGTACTACTGAGAGGCGACGCCCGGATTCCAAACCCAAAACACATTTCTGTGATGTTTCTTCCAAAATTACATCTCGAGAGTGGCAGCTTCTTATAAAAAAACCGTGGTTTTACTTTACAAAAGATCCTGCGGCAACACGAAGAAAACAAAAATTGGGCTTGGAAAACAGCAAGGACATAAAATGCACAAAAACCTTTATCCATTTCAGGTAAGTGTTCTTTAAATATTCTTTGCGACAAGGATATGCGATAAAAAACGAAAACAACAAGGCAGAATCTCAGAAATGGCATCAGTAAATAATTTTCACTCGCTTTCCTGCAAAAAAAATCGGTCCAAATTCCTTCTAAAGCGAAGTTTTACCGTGCGGTCACATATCACGCAAAACGTTACCCGACCATTTAGGGCGCAGCTTCTCTATAGAATTGTTGATGCAAGTAAAAAAATCTCACTGTGCAGGGTGTATTAAGAAAAGGATACCGGCTAAAAAGTTCAAATTCCTCTAGAACGCAATGTCCGACATATATGAGATTGTAATTTTCTGGAAGGCTGACTCCTGCTCTGTCATCTGATTTGTGATTTTTGCGAAACATAGCCTTAGGGAACGCGTACGCTTGAAGAAAGTAACCGTATGTCAAAATGAGATAGCACTTGCTTTGACATTGACATTGACATTGACATTGTTCTCATTATATCGTTCGACGTCAGTTTGACTTTTGCTGTTTTATTTCATATTTGTTAAGTAATATGAAGGTTGGAAAGAAAGCAGTAAGTTAAATGGTTGCGAATATAGCAGCTCTTCACCAGAGAAACCTGAGATCAGGCTCACTTTAAGCAAAAGAACCCTCGCATTCAAAGCGAGTTCAAATGCTCGCTTTGACAATTTTCTTTAAAAAATACTAATACAATATCAAAAATACTAACACAATATCAAAAATACTAACGCAATATCAAAAATACTAACACAATATCAAAAATACTAACACAATATCAAAAATACTAACGCAATATCAAAAATACTAACACAACATCAAAAATACTAACACAATATCAAAAATACTCACACAATATCAAAAATACTAACACAATATCAAAAATACTAGCATAATATCAACAATACTAACACAATATCAAAAGAGGGGCTACATAATTGTTACACATGCTTGCTTTTTTTCCTCCTTGCGAATTTCCTAGAGACCTATATTACAAAACCTGCAAATTAAATAAAATCATAGGGATCGGGCTTTCAGAAAATTACTGTCTCATTGATGCAAGACCATTCTCTATACAGAAAATCGTTTTTTCGACCGGCAGCCTTTTTTATGATACAACCTGCAGGAAACATGCAACTTAAGTTCCTAAGAATTAACTCCAGCTCATAGTGGCTTCGGAATGATTTTGAAAACATTTCATAATTTGGAATATACGATTTCGCTTTCAAATGAAAGCTGCCTAGATGATTGATTTCTTTCAGTTTTTGCTAAAGACGGTTGCAAATGGCTCTACAGCAGCGTCCCGCGTAAAAGAACGAAAATTTAAGGAACACAGGTCCCGATTATCACAATAGAATTCCAGTTGTTAATATGTCAGTGAAAAGCTTGTTTCTCATTTAAAAACGACATATTAAGAAATTTTGGATTTTTTAGCTTTCCACGTGAATTGAACTGTACCTACTCAATGAAACCAGCAACTTTGATGCAAACTAAGCATAAGACACTTTTGTGGAATATTATTATTATTATTATTATTATTATATAAACTAAAACCTCAATCCAAATTAACAGAAAATAAAAGATAAAAACAAACTGTTAAAATTGTACGTTTCGATTAAAAATCTTCATCAGCCTAACTTTGCAAACAAGCAACCGAGCATTTATAACCTAAGATAAACAACTTAAATTAAGATACAATAAAGAAGAGCCAAACAATTAAATCTACACCAAGCCTGACAAGAACGCCCAACTTCCATAGAAATAAAAGCCCAAACGGGAATTTAAAATGAAAGTTTAGAAAATAAATAATCGCAGTGGGTAAACCAATAACCTACCGAACCCCTGAGAGACCCAAAACCTCACCCTTCCAAGCCTTACTTACATTGAAATAAAAGCCCAAACGGGAATTAAAAGTAAAAGGTTCTAATAACTGACCAAACCCCCACGAGACCCAAAAACCCACCCTTGGAAAATACCTTCATTAAAATCCCCTAGGAGAAGTCTGGACACACCGAGGAGGCAAACAACAAGAATGAGTGGGAAAAGCCCCGCGGTCCTCCCCATAACCTTTCCATAACTCGCTATTTGCTGAGTAAGGAATGGCCTGATAGGGGATTCCACCCTAACACCACGTGTATCCGCACACGAAGCTATAGAAGAAAACCGCAAAACCACACCCACCATGCACATCCACCGGATACAAATGCAACAGCAGGAATTAGGCCATCCCGCACGCAAACATGTCCAACTCCACATCTGCAGCCCGTTCATTAAGTCCCCTTGGCAAAAATGTTCCCAGCCTGTATTGCCAAAACAATTCCTTTCGGCGCAGTGAAAATACGTTTTCTGCCCCATCGATGATTTTTATGGTAACATCAAATTTCCCGTTGTGACCCGCTTCGAAAAAATGGCTAAAAAAGTTCGCCTGCGGAATTATTTTGCCCCTGTCCAGTGTACCCTGGTCACGTCTGCGTGCGTATGACCTAAAATAAGATTTGTAAACATTAAATCTCTGCCGAAACTTGGTTTTAGTGCTACCCACATACTTTTTGCGGCAGCATTCACACTGCAACAAGTAAACAACATTTTCTGAATTGCAGTTGTACCTACCCGAAAAAATAGTAAAACATCTGTTTTCATCAGAATTTTCAAAACTGTCCCCTTCTTTGATCAAACCACAAATCTGACAACTTTTCCTGCCATTGCATTTGTAACAGCCCTTAACCGACAAACCTCCATCATCCGAATTAGGTAATTTTTCCCTCACTAGTTTGTCTTTAAGGTTCTTCGCCCTACGAAATGACAAAAATATTTTGTTTTGGAACAACTTCTTATGTTCCGGACCCGCCAAAAGAATGTTCGAAATATCCCTCAAAATATCATAAACCCTATTAAGAGCTGGATGGTACGTAAGTACTAACGGTATCCTACCGTCACTCTGGTCCTTACTTTGTCTATCAAGAAGCTCCAACCGATCCAAAGAACGAACTTTATCAATTTGCTGATCAACCTCTCCTTCCTTATATCCCCTATTAAAAAGCCACCCCCTAAGTTCTCCCACCCGCTTATCAAAAAACTGATCTTCCGAACAGATTCTCCTAATTCTTAAAGCCTGGCTATAAGGAATACCCCTCTTAGTATGACCAGGGTGACAGGAGGAGTGGTGCAACAGTTGATGGGTGTCTGTCGGTTTTGTAAACAAATCTGTAATGATTTCCTTGCCCTCTTTGACCACCCGAACATCGAGAAAACTCACCGTCTTCTCAGACCATTCTGCTGTGAATTTAATTGAATGGTGAGCTTGATTCAAAGCATCAATAAACTCCCTAAGCCTATCTTCTCCGTGCCGCCAAATTAAAAATATGTCGTCTATGTACCGCCACCATATCCAAGGTTTGTATTGCGCATCAGACAATAGCTTTTGTTCAAGCGCTGCCATAAAAAGAATCGCATACGAAGGGGCAAATTTAGTGCCTATAGCTGTACCTTGTCGCTGTTGGTAAAATTCACCATTAAACTCGAAACAGTTGTTTTTGAGAACAATGCGCGCCAACTCAGTTAACGACTCTGTTGAGACTGTTTTGTCTTCTCGATGTTCGAGTGCCCCCCTCAGTGCCTCCAACCCCTCCCCGTGCGGAATGTTTGGGTACAACCCAACTACATCAACCGTACATAAAATGGCGTCCTTGGGAATTTCGCCTAGTTCAGAAAGTTTCTTAAGAAAATGGTTCGTGTCCTTTATGTACGATGTTACTGTTTTAGCCAGGGGTTGTAAATGGTAGTCCAAAAATTCCGAAATATTCTCTGTAAAATAACCACAATTAGAGATAACTTGTCTCCCAGGAACGCCATTTAACCTTTTATGAATTTTAGGTAGGAGATAAAAACGACCCAGCCCGGGATTACTAATCATAAGATAATCAAGAGTCGAGTCGCCCATATCTCCCCTATTCTTAATAGTTTCTAGAGCGTCAGAAATAATGCTCTGAAGTCTTTCCGAAGGATCGCCATCAAGTTTTTCATACACAGTGGGATCCCCTAATTGGCTGTTTGCCTCTTTTACGTAGTCTTCCCTGTCCCAAACAACCACTCCGGAACCCTTATCTGCTTCCTTGATGACAATCGAACGGTCCGACTTCAGATCATTTAATGCCGCTCGCTCTTCCATACTGATATTGCTAAAGTTACTGCCATTTGCAGATATATTCATGATTTCTTCTTCAAGCTTACTAAGATATACCTCAATGGCAATATCTTTATTTCGAGGATTAAATTTACTTTTTGGCCTAAATGCTGGGTATTCTGAAAACTCTTCTGACTCCCTAAAATGCCACTTCAAACGGAGGCGTCTACCGAAATTTTCCAAATCAATTTTAATCTGTGATTGATCCAATTCTTTTGGTGTAACAACAAATTTAAGCCCTTTAATAAGCCCTTTAATTTAATAAACAAAATTATTATTATTATTATTATTATTATTATTATTATTATTATTATTATTATTATTATTATTATTATTATTATTATTATTATTATTATTATTATTATTATTATTATTATTATTATTATTATTATTATTATTATTATTATTATTATTATTATTATTATAATAAACGGAACCACCATCAAAAATTAACAGAAAAAATTAAAAAGAAAACACAACTGCTAAAATTCGGACGTTTCGATAAAAATCTTCTTCAGCACAAACTTTCCAAAGGACAACCGAGCATTTATAATACATGATAAACAACCTAACTTAAAAATAAAATTACAATTACATTTTGTAAAAAAGAACCCCATCCTTAGTAAACATGACTGCTATTGAAATTAAATTCAAGTGGGAGTGAAAAATCACGTTTGAGTTCAAAGTGCTTGAAGCCTGGTGCACACCAGGTCCCCCGGGCCGCCAAGGCCGCCCAGAAGGACCCAACGACAAAGGACCCAAACTCTGAGTCCTTCTCCCCTGAGTCCCCCCGAGCAACCCAACGACCCAAGAGACCCAGCGCGATCCAGGCTCCAAGCGTAAACAAGAAAATGAAATGTTTGGCTGATTAGCAATTATTTCCCCTTTGAGACCAGATAAATCACAGACCAAACCCCCGAGGAATCCAGCCGGCAACCCCGCAGCCCTCCCATATGACCTTTCAATGATTCGCAAATTGCTGAATCTTGAATGGCTTGATAGGGGATTCCACCCTAACGCCACATGCAAAAAACATGAAGCCAAAAAGGAAGACGGCAGAGCACTGCCAACCGAACTCCCCAGAGACACCAGATTCAATGGCAGGAATTAGGCCATGCCACACGCAAACATATCGAGTTCCACATCTGCCGCCCGTTCATTCAAACCCTTGGGTAAAAAAGTTCCCAGCCTATATTGCCAAAATAGTTCCTTACGTCGCAACGAAAAGACATTGTCAGCCCCATCGATCATTTTAACCCTAACCTCAAATTTCCCATTGTGATTCCCCTCAAAGAAATGACTAAAAAAGTTTGCTTGTGGGATTAATTTACCCCTGTCGAGTGATCCCTCGTTATGTTTGCGTGCGTAAGATCTGAAATACGATTTGTACACGTTGAATCTTTGCCGAAATTTGGTTTTGGTACTACCTACATATTTTTTGTTGCAAATTTCACATTGTAGTAAATACACAACGTTTTCTGAATTGCAGTTATACCTCCCCGAAAAGTTTTTGAAAGATCTATTTTCGTCGGAATTTTCAAAACTATCCCCCTCAGTTATGACATTGCAGATCTGGCAACTCTTCCTGCCATTGCACCTGTAGGTACCCTTGGCCAACGGAGGCTCACCAATACTCGGTAATTTAGCTCTAACAAGTTCATCTTTGAGATTTTTGGCCCTCCGAAATGACAAAAAAATCTTGTTTTGGAACACTTCTTTGTGTTCATCGTCTACCAAAAGGACTTTTGAACTTATTATTATTATTATTATTATTATTATTATTATTATTATTATTATTATTATCATTATTATCATCATTATTATTATTATTATTATTATTATTATTATCATTATTATTGTGAGTTCATTTCACACCGTTGTTGGTGGATTTTTCTTGAAGGTCCAGTAGCAACAAGCCTCCTTAGAGCTCCAAGACTTTCCTTACGATCCTGGCTGTGTTCAGCAACGCTGCGGTCTGCATAGTGTCAATTTTTGTTCGGATTCCGATTTGGTCTAATCTATCTTTCAATGACTTTGGGACTGTCCCCAAAGCCCCAATCACTATTGGGATTACAGTAACTTTCTTATTCCATAGTACTTGTAATTCTCTTGCCAAATCTTGATATTTCTCCCTTTTTTCCCTTTCTTTTATTTCAACTCTGTGATCTCCAGGTATAGCAAAATCCACAATCTGACATGTCTTCTTTTCTTTGTCAACAATTATGAGATCAGGCCTTCTAGCTTCTATATGATGATCCGTCTGCACTTCAAAGTCCCACAGCAATTGGCTTTTTTCATTTTCAAGGACAGATTCTGGTTTGTGTTCATACCATTTATCAGCATGATTGAATTCTAGCTGCTTGCACAATTCCCAATGGATTGCTGTTCCTACAAGGTCGTGTCTCTTCTTGTACTCTTTTTATTGTTTATTTAGCTTTTATTATTATTACTATTATTATTATTATTATTATTATTATTATTATTATTATTATTATTATTATTATTATTATTATTATTATTATTATTATTATTATTATTATTATTTCTGGCCAGAAACAGAATTGCTTTCATGGTGAATCTTGTCATTTCATTGTAAAATCGGAAATAGGTTTATACGAATATTTTTTTTTCCTTCCTTAGCTTTTATTTAGCCGTTGTGCATTCCATTCAGCTTGCCAAATATGAGATTGCTGTAATGGTTTTTTAAATTCTTAGATTGTAATTAAGTGGATTTTTGATGAAAATGATACATGATGTTTGAAAAAAAAATTATTATTATTATCATTATCATTATTATGTGTCTTTTTCAAAGGAGTGATCTTATTTCCTGGTTCATTTGCCACGATAGCGGACCACACCCAGTGGTCTTTGGTATCTTGACATTACTTCTTTTCTTGATCTTCACTTTATATCCAATACTTTACGTATTATTCTCGCTGTTCCAAGCAAACATGGTCTCTGTAGCATCTCTACCGTAAGATCCAGTTCTAACTTTTCCAATCGTTTATCAAAATTCTTTGTCACTGTCCCCAAGGCTCCAATAACTACTGGTATAACATCAACCTTTTTCATTTTCCATATTCTTGCTATTTCATATTTCAAGTCATTGTAATTTGTGCATTTCTCTTCTTTCTTTTCGATACGAGTATCGAATGGGCAAGATGGGTCTATCAGTTTACAACTTTTATCTTTCTTTTCAATTACAGTAATGTCAGGTCTATTATGCTCCAACTGTTTATCAGTCTGTATAGGGAAGTCCCATAGTATCTTGCAATGCTCTGACTCAAGTACTCTCCCAGGCTGATGCATGTACCATTTCTCGGCCTTTTCAAACCCCCACTTTTCACAAAGCTTCTAATGAATTACTTTGGCAACATTGTCATGCCTCAAATTCTTGTACTCCTTCTGTGCAAGCTTGGGACATTCTGAGACAATGTGTGCTACTGTCTCATCTTCCGTGCCACACATTCGACATAGTGGAGATATATCTTCTCCATACACTACTTTCCTCATGTTGTTTGTGCATAATGCCTGATCTTGAGCTGCTATGATTGTACTCTCTGTCTCATTTTTCAAATATCCTTTCTTTAACCAATCCCACGATTTACCTCCTCTAATATCATCTGTCCCTTTTCTAAACTGCCCGTGTAATGGCTTCTCTTTGTAAGCGGTTTCGTGTTCCTTTTGTACTTCTTCTTTGCCTTTTCCACAACTGTTGACCCCAAATGCATCATTTCTATTCACTGCCATTAGTAGCTATTTCTCCAAACTGTCAACTTCTATTCTTACACAATCTTCCACTCCAATTAAACCTCGTCCTCCTTCAGCTCGCCTCAAGTACATTCTATCTACATCTGCTTTTGGATGGTGTGCTCCATATATCGTTAACATTTTCCTAGTTTTTCTGTCTATAGCTTGTAACTCAGCCTTCGTCCATCCTATAATACCGGCTCCGTATCTTATGATGGATACTGCACTTGAGTTGATAGCTGATATGATATTCCCACCATTTAGTTTTGACATTAGTATGGTTTTGAGCCTTCGAACATACTCTTTTGTTTCTAATATCATCATCATCATCATCATCATCATCATCATCATCATCATCATCATCATCATCATCATCATCATCATCATCATCATCATCATCATTATTATTATTATTATTATTATTATTATTATTATTATTATTATTATTATTATTATCATCATTATTATTATGAAAGAAACGTCAGGAGCCCCATGCCCTCTCGACCAGATCTCAATCATCACGCTGAAGCGATGCCCATATTTGCGGACCTATCTATTAGAGGTCATTAAAGCCGCCTGGTCTGCAAAAACGACCCCAGATGAATGGAAGAGTGCCATTACAATTCTAAAGCACAAGAAGGGGGCTGCGAATGATCCTCAGAATTTCAGACCCATAACACTTCAATGCGTTTTCTTAAAAGTTTACACCTCTTTGATAAGAAACAGAACATTCTAATTCCTCAAGGACAATGGTTTCATTGAGTGCAGTATCCAGAAGGGGTTCACCCCAAAAGTATCGGGAACACTTGAGCATACATGTCAACTCGCCTACCTACTACGGCATGCTAAAAAGAACCAAAAGTCAATCGTTGTCACATTACTGGACTTGAAAAATGCATTTGGAGAGGTCGATCATCGCCTTATTTCCAGAACATTAGAATACCATCACATCCCAAAAGAAATAATGGAAATCATCGAAGGCATCTATGGTGGTTTCACAACATCTATCGCGACAAAGGATTTCATTACTCCGGCTATTAAATTCGAAAAGGGTGTCCTTCAAGGAGATTGCTTAAGCCCCCTCCTTTTTAATATTGTCTTCAACACCTTTATCCAGACCTTGGTAAAAAGCGACGAAATAAGGCAAATGAATTAAGTGTACCATAAAATCTTTAAGCCTAAAAACTGGTTCCAATATGCTGATGATGCAGTAGCCATAACATCAAGCGAATATGAAAACCAAATCCTGTTAAACATGTTTACAAGGTGGTGTACTTGGGCGAACATGATCATAAGGACAGATAAATGTATGTCATTTGGAATATGCAAGAAAGCAACTAAGTCGGTTCAATTTAAACCGAAGCTCTTTATAAATGGAGAGGCCATCAAACCCATTGAAGTAGGAGAAAGCTTTGAATATCTTGGTCGTTGGTTCAATTTCGAAATGGATAATAAGAAACACAAAGAAGAGCTAACAGAGATTGTCACTCAAATTATGAACAAAGTTGACGGCTTACCATTGCATTCAAAGAATAAAATCATGCTCTACTCTCGCTACCTAATGAGTAAACTATCTTGGCACCTGACAATCGCGGACATTGAGCAAACCTGGGTGATAAATCAATTAGACTCCCTTGCTCATAGTTATCTGCGAAGATGGCTTGAAATTCCAGCAAATGGATCACTGTCGATCATCATGCTTTCTAAAAGCCAATTTGGTCTCGACATCCAAGATATAAGTACAAAATTCAAGCAATGCCAGGTTGTTATGAGGCAATGTTTAAAGAAATCTGTCAACAAAGACATTAATGAGTTAGCCCAGCTTTCCAATGACAAAAGTCGCCAATACGATTCTTTCAACAGCACGAAGAACGTCCTTAAATCTATGAGGCTAAATCTTACAAATAAAGTGAAAGAAAATCTTACGACACAAGGCCTTGTCATGCGTCATGTATGGGACTGTGTTCTTTCAAACACTAAAACAGTGTGGTCGTCTGTACAGAAGGCTATGCCAAGGAACATCTTCAGCTACACAATAAGATACCCGAATAATACTCTTCCTAACATGAGTAATATGCAGATTTGGGGCTATGCAGAAAATAAGATGTGCCCACTGTGTCACGATCCCCAAACACTGGGCCACGTTGTCGCAGGCTGTAACATCGCTCTTACTCAAGGACGCTATACATGGAGACATAACTCCTTTCTGAAGATAATTGCAAATACGTTGTCAAGATCATGTAAGAGCCTATATGTTGATCTGCCCTCCTTTGCATCTCCCTGCATAGTAACAGGGGATCAGGAAAGATCTGATATTGTTATTGTTCACCACAAGACCGTCACACTTGTGGAGCTTACGGTTGGTTTCGAGACGAACATGGCGGGTAACAGCACAAGAAAGAGAGAAAAATACAAGCCACTTATGAACAGACTGAAATCATCATATAATAAAGTTGTGTACTGTAATGTCTCAATGGGGGCATGTGACTTCATCGAAAAGGACAGTAAAAGATTCTTCGAACTGCTATCTAACCTAAATGTCTCAGGCACAGAAATAAAATATCTAACCAAAAGGATGATAAACATTTGTATTCGTGCATCCTACTTCATTTTTGCTGTAGAAACAAGGAATGGACAAATCCAGAACTCTTAGATTTTTAGGTCCCTGATTTCTAATTTTTCATATCACCTGTGTGAGTATGTCATTAATGCCCCTTGTTGGAGAGTTAATGCCATAGATTTTGGTTTTAGTTTTATATTGTTTGTATTAGGATATATTGAATGAAAGTTTCCATTATTATCATTATTTGTCATAACTCAATTCTCTTAAACCTGGTAAATGTGTTACAACCATTCGTCAAGAAGATTTTCGTTGACTTACCTGGAAGATTCTCGACTCCAGACATCATCACTGGACCTAGTCTAAGACCTGACATGATTGTAATTGATAAAAGTAATAGGATGTACATCATACATCATAAAACTAAGTGTGGGTCACGAATCGAACGCTGAATCAAATGCAAAGCGTAAAGCAGAGAAATACAGTCAATTACTTCAGGATGAAGCATTATGTAGGACGTATAAGAGCATTGATTTCATCAACCTGGTAATGACCACCGGAGGCGTCTTCTCTAATGATACAAGATCATTTTTCATAATGCTGAACACTCTCAAAATTGAAAGTTCTTTGATCAAATACACAGCAGTTAAAGTGACATGTATCTGCATCAGAACATCGTACTACATATTTTGTATGAGAGATAAGGACTGGTCCTCCCCTGAACTTATGGAATTTTGAAACAAGTTTCCTTTTTACACGCTTTAACTCTAGATTTCATACTGTGTATGCTATTCAGCCATGCCTAGTTATATAGAGAGTGGTTGTATCGAATAGGCATAAATAGTCTTTTTACTTTTTATAGCATTTTAGAATCATATGTAATAGGATATATATTCAATGAAAAGGTTTCCATTATTATCATTGATTTATTTAAAGTAGGCAACATACAAAAATAGCTATAAAACAAGAGCTAATTCAAGCCTACTATCTAAAAAGTAAAATTTGTAAAAAAGAAATCAAATAGAGAATAATTATCTACAAATACACAAGTTTACAGATTTCTACAATGTTTTCTATATTTAGAATGTTCTTTTCCTCGGTCTTTACAAAGCAGTAAATTTAGATCACTTCAAGAACCCAACCTGAGCCACAAAAGGTCTACATAGTCTACAATTACATTCTACTCATTTCCACACTTTGATTCTCCGTTTAAAGCTGGAGATGGTTTCTAACTGCTTTATGTCATTTGGAAGTGCATACCGTAATCTACATCCGCGAAATGATATCCTATCCAAGCCATTGCACGTAGTGCGCACTTGAGGCAATAGCAGATCATGGCAGCTTCTTAACCCATAAGGACTGCGTTTCTCAACGAAGATCCCCTTCATGAAACTAGGATTAAGCTCCCAGTTTATTTTTTTTTATAGACCTCAATAATTTTAGCATTTCCTGGCAGTGAAAATTTACAAATACAAAGAAAATATGTTTTTATCACAATCACAGCGATCATTTCTGAGTAGTTGATTGATAGTGGATGACTTTTCTAATAAGATACTTTACTCTGATTTGAACTTCATCTCAATTTATAAGAAAGTAGTGGGAAAAATTAGTAAAAATAACAAGTACCTCTATTTTTACTTTAGAGGTTGCCCAATTCGCCAGATTTTCTAGATAAACTAAACGACTACAATGTCTGAAAAATTGTTTCTCATATGAGGGACATTACATTACTATGATTGGGTTGCTATCCACTTATAAAAAAGTTGGAAAACCATAGAGTGGTCTAAAAAGAACTTCATGTATTTGAAAATTTGTTAACCGGAGAATGATTGAGATATTGGAACGAATCAATGTTTGGTTGATGGCTGAATATCTGCAGTATTTTTGCGAACGTCCCTTTAATTTTCTAATTATTGTTAAATATTGGAAAAACTAGATTTATCGCCATTCCCTTACTTTGAATTGTGCCAACATGCCAACAGTGGATCAGTATTCTCCAAATTAAATCAATATCCAAAACAATTCATTCCTTCGGGGCTTAATGGCAGATCTGAAAAGATATCAGATCGTATACAGGGTGTCTCAAAGCAATTTTCTCGTTTAAATTGTTATTTCAGTAAAAATACATCTTAATTAACAAACTTCAAACAAGACACTCATCGTATAATGCCCAAGTCAGACCTGAGTATCCCTTTCATTTTTGTATCAGCACGAATTGAATTACTACCAATAGGTTCATAAGTTCATAAAATGGCTCACAACAGTTTATCGACGAGATTGTTAAACATGCATCTTCAAAATGTGCGGAAATAGAGTTTTTTTTAACAAATTCCAACAGCACAGACCTGGGCCCAAAAACGGGAGTCAAGAATTACAAAATTCATCTGTTTTGCCCATAAAAAGCACGAGTTTGCTCGATGTTTGCAAAAGTATACTTTATAAAACAGAGCTGTGATACTGTGCACATTTCCAGCGATGAAAATCTAGGTATGGAGAATGAGAGTGTGGAGCATGATTGAGATATTGGAATCTATCATGGTTGGTTGACAGCCAAAATCAGAAGTATTTTCGTGAATTTCCTTCTATTTTTCTGAGCATTGTAAATAATGAACCATTCTGATTTATGAAAATTCTTTTACTTCGAAACGTGTCACAAAAGGATAAGTAATCTCCACCCTTACAACAGTAGCAAACGCATTTAATTTCCCTAAAGGATTACAGAGGGATTTTTTGCCAAAGTAGACCATACATCGAGTGTCCAAAACACTTTTTCCCAACTTGAGTTGTTATTTTAGTGAAAATGCATCTTGTATGACAAAAATCTAAAAAGACTCTACTGCACAATGCGGAAACTTCATCGGGGTCTTTCTTTCAATATTTTGTAAGTTCCCGAAAAATCTGAAAACAGTTTGTCAATATGATTGTTAAACTTACAGCTCAAATCTACAGAAATCAAGCCCCTTTAAAAAATTACAAAAGCAGGAAGCTGGATCCCCTAAAGGGACCATAGACAATTTTCCTGCTTGGCCTGTAAAATGTGTTGTTGAAAACAATATAGTTCCTAAAACTAGGTCATGTGGCCCACATTTTGCAAATTGCCAACATTGAATATAAATCAATGAAACTGGCAAGGCTATGTAAGCTCTTTACAATTACTACCGGGTGCGCCAAAATAAACTATGGACTTTGATGGGCCACGATAAATCATATGCTGCACCAATTTGAAGATCTTTGAGTAAATCCTTAGCCAAGGTCCTTAGTTAGATGCCAGTGTTTTTGCACATTTTTAGTCTTCTATTTATGGAGCTATAAGCGAGTTTCTTAAATTTTCTTTTTCGAAGAACAGTGAAAACGGTCAAAAACGCTGACCAACGTGAATGGACAAAGAGAGAACGATTTCAGGATGATTTAGGGATTTAGAAATCTATTCGTTATGATCCAACGCACGAGTGTTATTTGATCAATTTCTAAATCCCAAAATTACCACGAAAACGTTCTCTCTTTATCCATTTATGCTGAGTCATTACAAGATTTGATCAACGTTTCAGACCGTTTTCACTGTTTTTGAAACAGAGAATTTTAAGAAACTTGCGCACAGCTCCATAAATAGAAGTCTCAAAATGTGCAAAAATACAAGCACCTAATTCAGGATATTAGCTAAATATGAACTAGTAAATCTTCAAAATCGGTCCATTATACGATTTATCGTGGCCTGTCAAAAGTGCTTAGTTTATTGTGGCGCAGAAAGTATTTAAAAACAAGGGATGAACGTATCATGCATTCAGATAAGTATTTTTGTACAAATAAGATGACGTTTTCGCTGGCATTGTATGGTGTCTATTGAAACTTCATACCTCTAGCTCATCTCATTCATTCTTAAGACGGAATGATCTTGATCATCGTAAGGTACTGACAGTAAAGAGTTATTGCTTTGTGATCCAGTGGTCCAATGATCCCGTTAAAAGGAAGAAAATACGAAATATCGGAAAAAATCAAATTAAGTCAAAACAGTCATCGTGATAAATGGTCTTATATAAGACACCATAAAGATCAAACAAGTTTCAGTTTCAGTTTCAGTTTCAGGTCATATTTTAAATTCCGCTACATACAATTCAGTAAAAAATTATAATAACTAATCTACAAGAACATCAGGCAATATAAAAAATAAAGATACAAATAATGTGAGAAATTAATACATGCAAATACAAATTAAAGAACTAAGATAACTTGTATGCAGGGAATTACTTAACGGAGGAGCTCTCTCAGCAGGTAAACTAATCGAGGAGAGAGCCCCCCCCCTATCTTAGAATATTACCGGTTGACTTTGGATGAATTAAAATCATCCTTAGAAGTAGACGAAATTGCACTTCATCATGCTATGGAGCCCATGCACCAAAACATGCGGACAACCCCACATAAGATGGGCCACCATCCCACACAGGTCACCATCTCAAATGGGCAGGCCACCATCCTCATCCAAAGATAGTAACCAACCCACCCAAGACAGCAAACCCAGTACAGGACAACAAACCACCCAGCACAAAACCACTCACAAGGCCCAGCACACAGGCACCACAGCATGTTCGCATAATAGTTGTGAAATTATTCAAGATGACAAATAGATCAGATTGATTGCTTCTTGCTCAATAAGTAACTTTTCAGTTGGATTTAAAATGATACTTTAGATGGAGCATTACGGATTTCCACAGGTAAAGAATTCCAGAGTTTAGCACCAAGATAACGAATTGATTTAAATCCATATTGGAAACTGCTTTTTCGGAATGAATATTGATCACCTTGACTAGCCTGTCTTGTGGAATATTGATGAACAGATGAATTGAATAAGAAAAAGTTATGAAAGCAGCTAGGTGAAGTCTTGTTGAGAGATTCAAAAGCACAAAATTAAGGGTCTGAGCTAAAAAATCTCAGAGAGTTTGAGAAGTTTAAGATCTTTGAAGATAGGAAGAAAGGGTGACGAATGAGGCTGAAAAGAGATAGCCCGGGCTGCTTTTTCTGTAATTTAAATATTGGTTCAATGTATGATGCATATGTTCCACCCCAGACAATGAGACCACATAGCAGAAAAGAAAGGAAGAAGGCAGTATACAAGCAGAGCAAAACATCCAGCGGTAGTAATTTTCGAATTCTGAAAAAGATTCCACACGTCCTGGCTAATTTTTAGAGAGTTCGCTGAGATGGAATTTCCAGCTTAGATGCTCATCCAAGAGGAGTCCTAAGAATTTAACGAATTTCACTCTTTTAATATGTTTTTTACTTATTTTAACAACAGCATCAGAAGGAACAGTTGCAGATGAAGAAGAATGGAAAATGATGTAGTTTGTCTTATCAATATCTAATGATAATTTATTTGCATCAAGCCATTTTTTACTGATTTCAACTCTCTGTTTACTATTTTAATCAAATTAGACAAATTAATGGATTCATAGGAGATGTTTGTATCATCAGCAAAGATATAAAAAAATTTAATTTCTTGGAAGCATTTCGTAGATCATTAATGTAAATAAGAAAAAGTAATGGACCGAGTACAGAACCTTGTAGTACGCCACAAGTAACAGAGAATAAGTTAGAATTACTACCATTAACAGAAACATATTGCTTTCTATCAGGAAGATATGACCTAAACCACTCAAGAGCACATCCCCGAACACCATAGTTGTCCACTTTCGATAGTAAAGTTTTATGGTTAACATTATTAAAGGCCTTCAGTAAATCTATGAAATACCACAGCCCAATCTTTTATTGTCAAGTGTATTCTTTACACTTTCTGTTAGGCTCACTGGTGCATGACCAATTGAGTGGTTTTCTTGAAATCCAAATTGTAGAGAAAAAGAACATCATGTATTTCTAGGAATCTATATAGTCTTCTATACATTAACTTCTCAAATATCTTACTGAAGATGGGCAAAAGAGAAACTGGCCCATAGTTTGATGGTAGCTCAGAATTTCCTTTTTTGAACAAAGACATTACCTTGGCTACTTTAAGTTAAGTAGACCTTTGTAACTTCTGAGTCCAGATATATTCATCTGTAAAGTTGGATGAAAGTGACAATGATTACATTTCATGTAATTTTTGGTAGATTTCTACAAAATGCTCATTACAGCAAAAAAATCATTTGCCAGTATCACTGCCCGAGGTTGTCCGATTTTACCTCTGTTTGTTTGGATTGATAGAACTTCATTTTAGGCTACATGGGGAGTCAATCTTTCCTTCTTGTTGTACGCCATTCTTTGTTTTCTTCTTACTTTGGCTAAATGTGCTTATTTTGTGAAATGGACAATATAAATGCGCAATTCAAAATTAAAAATGCACAATAAAAAAGTAAGGCAAAATTTTCCATTTCACGAAAATAAGCGCAGTTAGGCAAATTAACAAGAAAACTAAGAATTTCATACAAGGAGAAGGAATGACTGACTCCTTTTGTAACCTTACATGTAACAAATACAGCTATAAAATTGGATGCCCATGAGAAGAGAAGTTAGCATATGAATTTGTCGCTGAAATGAGCATTCTTTAGAAATCTACCCAAAAAATTAAAGGAAAGTAAACATTTTCAATTTCATCCAACTTTGCAAGGGAATATCTCCGGACTCAGAAGTAACAAAAGTCTACTTTTTGCTTTATTCTGTTCCCTAGGATATCCTCTTTCAGACCATATAGCATGATAAATGTTCTTTTCAAATTTGACTTTGAGATATTTTGTATTTTCTTCCTTTATTTCCACACTCTGGGTCACTGTGCATTGTTAGATACCATACTTCTTGAAAACTTCGGGGCCATTTGCATGACACGATTGTGCAGGTCTACAAATTCAAATCGGCTTCTCGGCATGAAATTTTGCGATTCCTGCTATTTTGCGTTGCGTTTACATGGACTTTCAGGTCACTTTGAAATTATGCTAGGGTCACACTACGCCTGTGCTGAACGCAATTTTGACAATCATTTCTATGGTGACAAGGACTTCCTTTCTCGTATTTTTTTACTTTTACGCTTGTTTTTATTGTGGCGCTAAGTTATCAGCAACACAAGATATAATCGGAGTTGATAATCAAGGATAACCGATCGTATGTTTGTACTACATTACAAATCTGCTTTGCTTTTAAGGTTCAGTTATTGCTTCCGTACCGATGTTAACTCAGGAGGCTGACCCACTTTTGTTTTCTGGCTTGGTTTTCTATTTTTGCAGTTTTCTACAAAGTAAATTAATATGGTTTTGGTTTCTTGTGTTCTCTACTGGAAGAATAATTGAACTACCAAATAATGACACTGACTCTCAATGGTGCAAAAATTAAATCCGTAACAGTACTCATGACTTTCATTTGCCATGATATGCAAAAAACAAGTTTTCATGAGAATTTCAGGGCGACCAAGGTTTTCAGATCGGTCTGAAAGACCAAAACGAACCCAGACGGGCACCAGTTCCATGTGTATACTCTGAGATCTTTGACCAGACTCGAAAATAAACTCGTGCCGATCCGAAACTCAGAGTGGTCTAAGTATGCTCATGTGAAGGGACATAAATGATACTTGACTTGTTACCACTTACCGGCCAGCATTCTGTGAAGACATTATCTTACAGCGACAGTGATGTTTGTCACAATACATCCGTAGTTCACTGATATCTAATGATGTTTTGAGGCACTCTATAAGAAATTGAGATACTTCCATAATCAGGTTGGAGTTTGACTGACTTGCACAGCTATAATTCTGTAATCAACAACTAAGCAGTCCGATGTTCTAGGTAGGTCATTCACCAATGTGACTCATACGCGAGGACAGTTTTTTTTCTGTTGTCCTAATCTTACAGATTTTATTGGCTTCAGCGTTGGCGAATTTGGCTTGGAGTTTGGCTTTGCTTGACTTTTGGCCTAAGCAAATTCCTGAATCACATGGAAATTCAAAAAATAAGAATTATGAGCTGAAATCAAAGCAAAATCAAGAAACTGCACAATGGGTTACTTCTTACAAGCAGAATTTTGTTCCAATATTTCTGATGATCTAACATTTTAAAACTTTATCAATACTATCGTTGATCTATTTGCAGTGCCTCAAGCAGTTGCTTTGCCAAAATGCCAAATCTCTGGTTTGAAGATGGACGCAATTTTGGGCTTCTAAAATAAATGTTTCTGCTCCTAAAGCACCAATACCAACAAAGAGGGTATTTTCGGGAAGAGCCTGAAAAAAGCTCCCACTTTTGAAAATTCATAGCATCAAGAGTAGCACACAAATTTGAATGATTCAACTACTAGCTGAAAGCCAAAAGATCAAGGCATCATTTTCATTTACCTCGCTGTCTCACAAGCACTAGAAACATAGGTAAATTCAACTTTATAAGAATTTCATGGTTGCTAAAGGACTGAAAAGGGTCCAAAACATTGATCAAATCATAAAGGAATCCTCGAACAGATCACTAAAGAAAATGCAATAGACGATTCCGCAAAAGATGGCGGATCTCATTTCACGCAATGCATGATAGGAATATGCCCCCTAGCAACGCCTAGCTACCAAAATTTACGACTCCTGCATAAAATCTTGACCACAGCTACGATAAACTTAGGCCATCGCAACTTTATCGTGAAATTCACGGGCATTCTTTTGGACAACTGAAGCCTGCGAAGTCTTCTGAAAACAGTAGACTTCGCAGATAAAACCTCTGCTACCAAAGGATGCAAATTCTGAAAACAGTAGAGTCGAGAGTCAGCAGACTTGACGGAGAGAAATATCAAAAGAAGGAGAACTCTGAAAGAAAGTTTAAAGAGTTCGAATGTTGTGTTCTGTCGAGTGAACAGAAGCCATTGCAATACTTGCAATACTTTTGCTATGCAATCTCAAGAGAAAAGAATTTACAACATTTCATCCTCTTTTCGAATGCTTTTAGAACTTTTTATTCAGGGTCTCTTCAACACCTCTCCAATCAGTTATGTAAACAAGGTCAAAATCTTCTTGAAAATCTTGACGAAACAACGAAAACAGCCGGCCACTACATCTTGATATTGTTGGAAAGCAAACAGTTACTTTATATTGCTAGCGAAGGCTTATGAGAGTGTAGATGTCACGATGAAGTTGCGACAGCCTAAATCTATCGTAGCTGCAGTCAAGATTTGATGCTGCAGTTGTACGTTTTGGTAGCTATGCGTTACTAGGGGGCAAATTCCTATCATGCATTGCGTGAAATGAGGTCCGCCATCTTTTGCGGAATCGTCTATTGTTCATGCGTAAGAGATATCTACTTCTCACTTATTGCCATGGGACGGAAATTCTTGGGCATTTTTTGACAATGGATGTCCTATATGAATGCTCTTGACAAAGATACAACGTCCATTACGTATCGTTTTGAGTAAAGAGGTCCGTACGATTTGATCAATGTTTCAGGCCCCGTTCAGTCATTTGCAACCATGAAATTTGTTATAAAGTTGAATTTACTGATACTTCTAGTGCTGGCAAGACAGTGAGAAAAATTACAAAAGTATTTCAATCTTTCGGTTTCCAGCTAGAAGTTGAATCATTCAAATCTGTGAAGTGCTCTTAGTGTTATGAATTTTCAAAAGCGGGAACCTTTTCTGGCTCACCAGGTATGTCCAAGTTAATTATTCTGGAACATTTGAAACAGATGGTCCTGTGATTAAAGATAAGTTCTTTTCGCTGGATCAAGCGAAATCGATGTATATTTTGAGCAGCTGGTATTTTACCTATGAATAATATCATAGACAAAATTGTTGAAAGCATGAAAAACACTTACTGCTTGCAATAGCAGGAAATATCCTTCTCTGCTGAATGTGCCATGACGTTACGAAAGCTTGATTGATCTACCTACAAGCAATCGCTTTTGAGACCAAAAGACTTGAAAGTTGAAAGGACACGTTTGAGACGAGAAAGTTCATGATCGAAGCTATTAAAAAATCAAAAAATTTGTTAATACTGAGCGCAAAAACAAGAAGTATCCTTCGCTCATCTGATTGATCTATCTACAAATTATGACTTTTGAGACTAAAAGACTGGTAAGTTCAAAGGATATCTTTGGTATGAGTAACTTCATGGCCAAAACTATCCAAAGTATTGAAATATTTATTGCATTCAAAACAAGAAACAGCCTCCTCAGCTGAATTTTTCGTGACGCTATAGTAGCTTCTTTAATATTATGCATGTCATAGCTTTTAAGATTACGCAATTTCTAAGTTCAAAAGATAAGAATAGAACCTGGTACGGGATTCCTTGGCTTTGCTCTGTTGACCAAAACAATGCAATATCCTTGCAGATAGCTGACTGTAGCTCTATTTCTTTGTATGAACCGAAACAGCAAGTTCCACTACGAAGACGATCTTTCTTTTTCGTAAACAGCTTATTGATGCTATATGCGTTTACCATGCAGGACGGCAGTCTTTAAACTTTCAAAATCTACGGATACAGATTCTTGGTACCGCTGAATTTAGAAACCATGCAGGGTTCCAAAACTAGCATACTAATTTGGCTAGATGCAGCCACGTGAATATAGCTTTAAAATGGCTAATGTCTTTAAAATGTTGCCGTTGCTCAATAGATAACTGGAACATTGGTACCTCGTTTTTGGCATCGGTTCTTCAAGAACAGAAATATTAATCTCGAAAGCTCAACTTTGAATCTACCTGCAAACCAGAGCTATGCGTATTGCCCTAAATAAATTCTTGCAGCAAAACGAAAAAATCAAAAATACCCTAGCTTGTGTGCAGTCTTTCTTTCGTGAAACTGAGAAAGCCGGAAGAAAAGAGAGATTGCACATCCTTGATAAACTCGAACAACATTAGATCATATCAGATTCTGTCTGTCAAAAGTAACCCATTGGGCATTCTGTTAATGTTTGTTTTATTTCCTTATCTAATGCCGATACGCTTCAAGAAGAATATGCTTTAGCCCAAAAGGTCAAAACTCTGATTTGGAGGGGCACATAAATTGGAGCTTTCGAGATTAATATTTCTATTCTCAAAGCATCAATATCAACGAAAACAATAAAGGTATCAATGCTCCATTTAAATATTGAGAGACGTTTTGAGAGTGATTAGCCAATGATTAAAGCTAAATTATGTCGTTGGACCCAACCAAATATGTATAAATTTCCTGAAACACCTGCTATGTTGTTCATAGTTTACTTTACCTGGGATAACGCTAGTCTCATCCGGTAAACATCCCCTGATATCTTCTCTGACATAACCAGTGCTATGGGCAAATTCTTCTATTTGAACACATTCTGTTACGCCAGATACACCAACGTGTACTATAAGCTAGAAAATTATTGAAAGATATTGTCCTAAACATCAGCACTTATCTAAACAGTTATGTGAAAGATTTCGAATGAAAAGGAGGTTAGTACAGCGACGGACAATTCAAAACAGCGACCTTTCCTAACTTAACAAGATAATCTATGGAGGAATATTCCACAATCTTTTCATCCTCGGATAAATACTATTATTAAGCCGAAATCATATATAAACCTATGTGTGCCAAACTGTTTTCAGAAAAAATACTTCGATTTATTCGTGCGTATAAACCGAGCCAAATTTTGGCAACATTTGTTGATTACTTACGTAGGGACAGCATAAAATAAATCATTGATGTTATCGTTACTATAATCTGAAAGTCGAGGACACATATTTTGCAGAGTATCACTGATAGGAGGACTTTCTTAGAAAACCTGAGTTCAAAATCATCTGAAAATGATGCTGAAATTTTGCTATTCTAAAAGACAAAAACTAAAACCAATGAAACATAAAACTGAAGTGGGAGATTTGATTCACTGCAAGTAACCGCTCAACGTTCAAACATCCTGTTGAGAATTCGTCCAATTTAGCGATCTCTTGGCCAGCAAATATGTTACAAAACGTGATACCTTACATATTTTAGAATGATGAAAGTTTGAAAAAAGTTTTTGCGTTCTTTGATCACAATTTCAGGGAAAGTTTCATTCTTCCAGAAATGTTTACACATACTAGGTGGGTTAGAAAATAAATGCATTCTTTGAAACATCATAATACAAAAACTAACCAATGACTTGGAAAATTACAACACTATTACCAAACTGCTTTATTTTGAGAATCCACTCATAATGATAAAATAAACTATCTTAATCTCATTGCAGAATTCCCGAAAACTAGCTTCCAAGTGCTTTTCATAAAGTTACCGGGTGAGTCAAAAAAAGTTTGCCCTTTTGGCGGGCTGTGGAATAAAAAGTGTATGGTCGATATTCAAACCTGAATCTTAATCTATCAGTCAAAGGCTAATCTAGATGAGAAAATTTTGTTTCGTAGAACCACTCATCTTAAGGACCCGAAAATTAGACATATGTCTGTACTGTACCGGGCATGTATGGGAACAAAATTCCAACTTCCATTCTAGTCCATCATTTACTTGCTACAAAAGGTTAAAATTCTATCTTTGAAATTTACATCAGTATTGAATTTAAATTTCAATTCTAAATAAATCATGGACAAAAATGGAATGTGGAATTCTCGACTCTCATACGGACCCCTTACACGCATTTTTCTGAGTTTTAGGTCTTAAAGTGATTTTACCAAAAAATTTCTTCATACAAGTTAGCCTTTGACTGATGGATCAACATATCACTATTGAATAACGGTCACACAAGTTATATTCCACAGACCCCAAAACGGGTAAACTTTTTTTGACTCACCGGTATATGTGATAATGTTTCAACAATTACAATGGTAAAATAACGCTTTCCTTAGGCATTGCATTCAAGTGACACGGACACGCTTGAAGTGCTACTATACTTCCCTATCAATTCTTGGCGTCAAAACTATAAACCTACATGATTGTGACCAAGGCATTTACTGTTTCTTGGCATATCAAGAAATCTGAAAAATTTTGGCTAATTCCTTAGTTTCAGAAGGAAATAAAATACCTAAAATTGTTACAAAATCTTGAAAATTCAGCTGAAGCATCAGTTAAATGATGGAACAAATTCTACATATTGGCTGCATAAATGACCCTGTAAAAATTTTCAAACAAGGATACATTTCTGACTCACCCGGTAGTTCTAAAAATTTTCTGATAGAGAAATGATCAATCTTAATTGCAACTTTTAACTCATTTTGAGCCCTGGATACTTACCGCAGGTCAAATACACTAAAAGTAATACTTTATGTGCATAGATAAGCCCATCATATTACCGAAATTACCAATGTTCAACAACCGGATGAGTCAGAAAAACGTGGGGCGTTTCGCGGACTGTGAAATCGCATTCTGCCACACGATTGTCGTGAACTAAGATTTGCCTGTACTCTTACTTAGGTCATAAGCCTTTCCCCATCGAAATTGGTCATTTGATGCATTTGCTAAAAAAGATTTTCTTAGCACGACCTTGTATGAGAGTCTTGCATACTGGTGAAATCCTTTGCAAAGCCCCTTCGGAGATAGCATCTTCTCCCCTGAGATGTCTTATTATAACTTGCCCTTCGTGGAGAATATGTTTGGAAGACATTAATAATGCTCACTTCTGTGTCTTGAGAAGAGGTTTCTTTCAAGTAGATTAACGCTCTGTAAATCGCAAGGAACTTATTGCAGACAACACTTTTTCCTAAAACCTGTTTCACACTAGGTATTTTGAGTCGCTAGAGTCGTCAAGAAGACCTAAAAGACTAGACTCAAAGTCTCAGTCTTTGTCATTTGGGTCTTCCTGCACGATCTTAACGACCTACACGACCTAGTGGGAACCAGGACTAACTTTTTCAGTATCAGAGTTTCAGATAACATCACGTGTACCTGCAACTCTAGCAAAACTAAAATGCTGAGGGCGAGGGGGCTTGATCAAAGATTTCATAAATTTGTAGGACCCCCATACAAGGTCTTACTAAGTACATATCTTTTTAAAAAAACATTTGGAGGCCGATTTCGAATGGGGAAAGGTTTATGATCTAAATTGGACTGTTGGCTGCATGGAAAAGTTTTGTTCACGATGATCGAGTGGCTCGATGCGACGCCACAGACCGACAAACGCACCACGTTTCTTCTGACTCGCCCGGTATAATGCACATGTAGTGGCCAACAAAAAAAAAATACAAATGGAATAAGTTAGCCTGCACCAAATGAAAAAATAGAGCTGATTATCTAACGAGGACATAAAGACCAGTTGTTTGACTGCAATGCTCTAGGCAGCAAAATAAGATCCACAACCAGACCAAGTAATTGGTCATAACTTAAGGCGGGTTTCTTCTTGAGCGAAATCTTCAGCGAATTCGTCAGCAATTGGGTCAGCGAATTCGCTAAGCATGTTTCCATTCGGAGGAATTCGTAGTGAATTCGGTGAACTGATTTGGCGCCAAAAATGTCGTGTGCTCTTATTAGACAACTGAAACAAAAGATGATTCCAGCTTCTCTGTCCTTGGTTCTTCGCTTTGCGAATTCACTAGGAAGTTGAACTCATTTCAGCTTTCATGTTTCCCAAGCAAATTCGCCTATAACCGGAAAGAACAAAAAAAATTCTAATCGCTGACGAATTTGCTGAAGATTTCGCTCAAGTGGAAACTGGCCTTTAGGCCGAGTCCCAAAACAGCAGTGATAAACAAGGAAACACGGAAACACATGAGAAACAAAACCTCGTCAACCTTTGATAATCAAATTTCACAATACTCACATTTGGTTTAAGTTCTGTCTCTAGTCTGGGGATTTCCTCTTGGACATTTTTGTAACAAACTGATACTTCTCTTGTGTGAAGCTCAACACCATCAGCAATACCTTTCCTCTCGAGTTCCTTTGTAAGAAATATCGGACAGTTGATACTGGTCTGAATTTTGCATAAGTTTGTGAAAAAAAGTTTCAGTTCCCGATTGAAGTAACGGGACTTGAATCTACGTGTTGCTGCGCAGGAGAACGAAAAAGACCCATTGTTGATTAGTTATTGTCTTCACAATCTAACGCCTTTTTTCTGTATTGAAGATAAGTATTTTGCATTGCGTAAAGAACGCAAAGCACTGTGATCCAGGCATGGAATTAATACCAAAAAATGAAAATTCGAGTATAAGCTATTTGATGATTTTATCATATGGAAGAGACACGATACTATTGAACAAAAGAAAAATTTTTCAAATCGGAGTTGTGAGTCCAGAGTTATGATTTTTTGAAGTTGGCCTATGATGCCAAGTTTTGTTTACATTACATTACCATAGATCCCTGGGGCACTCCTGCCAAAATATCTCCTTAGTTTGAGTACTGACCGTTGAAAACAGTTCGCTGCTTTCGATCATTAAGAAAGCTTTGGATGAGAGAAAGAAGTTGCCCAGCAACGCCACATCGTTTTAGCTTCAGCACTCAAGCAAGCAATAAGGCAATCAAGCAAGCAAGTCCTATTTTTTACTAACACTTCTAAGAAGCTTAGCGCCACCTCACTACGTCTACGAACACTATGCACAGGATGTCTCAAAAATTTGTTCGACGTTTGATTAAATACTAAAAATTACGATACGCTGAATGGACACTTGGTAAAATAACCATTTTCCTGAGATTTTTAATCTATTTTTGACACAAGAATCTTAAAAATTCGCTGAAAATTCAATGAGTTACATAGCTTTGAAGTTCCAAGTATGTGTGAAAGCTGAAACCAGAGGTCTCGATATGGCATTTTTGGTAAGAATCCCATAGGCCATCGTTTCTGTTATTTCTCAATTGTTTCAAGGCAAACCAAATGGGATTTGAACGGGTTTTAGATAACCTATCTGTCAAGCATATGGATACTTCGAGAAGAAAGATTCAGTCTCTCGTCGATTATGTTGCGAATCACTGTTTTTGGACATATGCAAAGCTAAGCAAATTTTGACAATGATCGCAAGGATTAAATTACTTTCGAATTCCAAGTTGGTTAGCTGTGATATCAACGAAAGGTATCACATTGAATAAGCTTGTTTCACATCGGTCTTCGAGCCTTTTGCAATACATGTAATCTAGAGGTCTCTGGTTTCAGCTATTGCATATATTCTATCTTTCAAAGCTCGCAACTCAGTGAATTCTCAACCGACTTGCAAGATTGTGGTTTCCAAAAGTACTTCAAAATCTTGGAGACAGGATTATCTTCCAATGAGCCTTTTCAAATTATCGTTATTTTGCAATCTTTAATCAAACATTGAACAATTTTCTTGAGAAAACCTGTATATATCATGTTTTCAAAGCAAACCACACATGCTAGAAAAATCACTAACATTCTAACATCATTCTTGTTAAAGGACAAGTCCGGGGTTGTCATAATTGTTTATTTTTCAAGAGATTACACAGTTTTGAATGGTGTGTAGTACTTTTTTCGATTTTTCTCTCTTAATTCGCTAAACTGCATATTTCAATCTGGTAAGAAGTGCGTAATGACGTCACTTCACGTTGACCTTAACGAGGCTGACAAATGTGTTGATATTATACCACTCCCATTGCTAGCCTCCTTATCGCACCTTCGCACACTCGCACAAAATACAAATGGCATCGATAGTTGGCCTAACTTAGGAAGATTCATCAACCAATTTATGAGATTGGAGGCATCATAACTTCGAAAGAACCCACAATTTGTCTTCAGCAGTTGGTAAAGTTGCTTTTTAACAGTAATTTCATCATCCCCGGACTTGCCCTTTAAGGAAGAATCAACGGAAGTATTCTATTGTCGTCAGTTATCAAATTGCTTCTACAAAAACAAAGGCTTTGTTCTCACTGCATAGCTTATTGAAGCAGAGCAATATTGCAACCTCAAGAAAGGATTTCACACCTTCTGCACAGTTTATCAGGGCATTTGCTTTGTCTGTTTACTTGACTTGATTAAGTGCAGCTAGATGTGCGATATCTATTAGACAAAATGGTAAATCATATTTTCGTTTTAAGGGTCTTGAATCTCTTGTTTCATAAACTTCGCTGTTGCTATGGAAGATCCTGTTTTCAGCCACACGATTTTGGAAGCATTGCAATTCTTGATTAACATAAACATTTTTTCTGCGATTCCTAATAAGATAGATGTCCTTATGACAGAAGGCGGCCTCTCTTCCTAACTACTAAGACAAAGAAAAATCCTTCATAAATCTAAGAATCGTGCAACCATCATCACAGTATTTCTAAAGGCAGGCATATCTACCTTTTTAATCCTATCAAGAAAATAATTCTAAGACTGAACCATAACTTGGACTTCCACAAATCCAAAGGGGAAAAATGAAGATTTATCTAGTAATGAAATCTTAGTCATTCTTGAAAATGTTACACTTTTTAGGGCACCAGGTAGACAAGCAGTGATGAAGTCGAGACACCGCAGATGCATAGATAATATCTCACCTTCTTATGGCGATGACTGGTATAGGGATTTCTTAGCAGGGGTGGTAAAAATTTGGGAGCACGTGAGTGCGAGACGCAGAAATGCTATAATATCCCAATATCACAATCATTCCACAGGAAATTCCCGTAAAACATTATAAACACATGAAAAAATACTTAACAAGAAAGAGGATTTCTTCCAGGAAAGTTTATGTCCATCAATTTGGTCGAACGAAGAAAATAATCTATTTCCGCCTCTCCTTTGATTCAACGGATATTATCGGCAATACTGGAATAAGATGATTTACAGCGATGTTCTTAAATATCAGGTAATCTTGTGCTCAAGGCAATTCTAGAGCAGCTACTGATGTGAACTAATAATTAACTACTAAAATCGTGCCAAAGTTGTTCAAGGTTTGAAATTCTAGACTGGCTTTCATATCATTAGTTTTGCGCTGAAAATGTTCTTTGGCTTCATCTGCCACCATATCTTTCAGAATATTTATGTTACTTCATTTTGGCGCAATAAAATGTTAAAACTGTGCGTGCACAGCAAAGTAAATTCTCAGCTTGGGCTTAGAAAATAGATTGCATGAGAAATCTCAGCCCGTTTATCTGCGCTGGAAATCCCAGCGCGCCTCCCTCAAAGAGGGTTTGAATTCCAGCCCAGACTGGAACTTCGCAAGAAATTCCCAAGTCAGCTTTACAAAGAGATGAATGGAGAGGCGCATTTAGGTTCATATCAACAGAAAAATTTCAAAAGTTTCCAGACTTGGACAGATTCCATATTTTGTGGACTTTACCGCAGAATATCATAAGCCGGTTCCTATTGCTTAGTGCCATTCCTACCGGGCGTCCCAAAAAAGGTTCTGGCGTTTGATTGAACGCAGTGAAAAATGTTTTGAATCTGGCAGTTTCTAATCATTCTAGTTGCATGCTAGACGTTTCAACTTACAATTTGACATATCGTATGAAGAAATTAGTGATCTGAAAATGGAGTTCTGAGCTCTAACACTTCATTTTAACGTTCAAGGCAAAAGCAGAGAGACTGTAAGCCTTCCTTCATCATCGCAGCGAAGGGGGAATCTCCGAGTTACAAAAAAAATGGGTTCACATTTTCGAACATTAGCTTGACGACGACAAGGATTCTTCTCATAAAAAATCGAATCCAATGAGTCCCGGGGGAACATACTAAGTTCGCACAGCCAGCCCCACCACCCCATTCGAGTTTCACGAAGTCGGAAAATGCACTGTTGAATAATATGGCACGTCGAACGAAGAACTGAAAACTTTTTTACTTAAAGAAACCGTGGTGGAATAGTAAAGCTCTCGTTTGAAATTCCCGGTTGGCATAATACAACAATAGCAGCAGCAAACTGCTTTTCCCGAGACGGTCCACGGAAAGTCCTCGAGCAAGCGGAATTTCACACAGTCAAAAAGCATTAAAAGCTAAATTCCATTCAATTACTAAGCGACGTTTCCTCTTGTAAACACAAGAATTTCTACCCCTCGGAAAATTCCACCGCTAGAAAATGGCCTTTGGATATGCTCAGTGAGTAAAAACCTTTGCTCGTTGTCTTGGTAATGAATGTATCGTCTATTCAGTGTTTGCGTTGGTCTTTGAGGGAGTCCCCTCTTACCACCATGAAGCAGGACGCAGTACAAATCTATCTCTTTTTGTCTTGAGCATGAACATGAAATGTTAGAGCTCATAATTCCATTTTCAGATTACTAATATTATCTTACGATATGCCAAACGTTAAGTTGAAATGTCTAGCATGTAGCTGGAGTGAATAGAAACTATGTTCAAAAACTTTTTCTCTGTTTTTCATCGAACGTCGGAACTTTTTTTGGGACGCCTGGTAGGATAGAAAATAAATGAATGAACTGATTCATAGCTCAGAAGTCCTGGCTCTTCATTTGCTTTGCATTATCATCAACCTGAAATATTTCTTTTAGGTCTGTGTTAAAACAAGTTCAGAGGAGGAGATTTAGAAGTTATATGTCACCTGTACTGTCTCCCAACTTGCATTGATTGTGTGACCTTCAAATGGACCAAAACCTTAAATTTGGAGCGAGAAGTCATCAGCGTAATTTTAGATCGTTGCCTGTTTAATGAAAAAGAATAAATCATTTATGCAAAAATTGAGCAGGATAGGTCTAAGCATGGGAGCCTACAGTACACAAGATATCATCACTTGCAAAGAATACAGTAAATCCCCACATGTAAGAACCTGCATTCTCAAGAGCCAGGCTGAAATTGGTTCTTATTTCACAGGTACTAAGACTAATTTCAAGGTATAGAGGTTCTTATTTGATGGGTGTCTTTTGTGGTCCCCTTTAGAGTCTCACAAAGATGTTCTGCCCTATCACTCGCTTTGGAAGCATTATCATAGACCTAATAAGTAATTGGGGGGGGGGAGAATAAATCTTTCAAAGCCAACTAGGACCACAATGCCCTTAATAACAGCAATCAAAGATCAACTTTGCAACCCTTGCAATAAGAACCTATTTTTCATCAAACTGAAACACGTTCTTAACTGCAAGGTACATAATTTAGGACCGACAGTCTCTAGGCTCTTATTTTGGTAGGTTCTTATATGCGAGGATTTACTGTAATACATATTAGCTATCCAAACACATTGTGTTCGTCTTCTGAGCTGAGAATAGATAAGGACCACTGCATCTTCATCAAATCCATATGCAAGCAGTGTTGCAGCGAGAAAGTCATAGGGGATCAGCTGAAGGCTTTGGAAGATCCATTGAGATAGTACCTGCAAGTGACTATGCTACAATATAGTTTGCTGAGGCTTCGAGGTTTTAAGGTTTCCAGGTTTCGAGCAATTGAGCTTTTGAGTTGAAGAGCCACAATTACTGTGGATATACTCAATAAATCTTGTATATATGTATGAGGCAAGGCCTCCAATCTTCTTTTGTCCATATCGATATCATTATCATTGTTAGCAATTTATTTAAATTTGGCAACTTAATGGCTAAAATACAGAGCTAATTCAATCCAACAAATTATTTAAAATCATGCAAGCAAAAAAGTTAATAAACTCACAAAGTTCATATAAAATGGGTCCATAATAAAACTAAGTTTGAAGGTTCACTCAAAGTTGGAGGTAGAATTGTAACTAATTTTACGGTACGCCGACGATGTGGCACTACAAGCAGGATGTGCAGAAGCACTGCAAGAATTGTTGAACAGAATTCGAGAGGTAAGTAGAGAACGAGGATTGAAGTTGAGTGTGGATAAGACAAAGGTAATGTTAATAGACAAGAACGAAAACTATGAAGATTTTGAAATCACCCTAGAAGAGGAGACGGTCGAGGTCGTAAAAGAATTTAAGTACTTGGGTGCCCTCATCACCAATAACTACGATGACACTAAAGAAGTAAGAAGAAGAATAGCCATAGAACAAAATCCTACCATTTCTCTGAATAAGATATGGAAGGATAAATCTATAAGTAAAGATACAAAGATAAGGCTGATAAGATCAATATTATTTCCAATTGCAACATATGGCTCTAAATGCTAGGCAATGAAAAAGGGTAATAGAGTTGGAATACTGTCATTTGAGTTGTGGGCATATAGAAGATTGTTAAGTATCACCTGGACAGAAAAGAGACCAAAGAAAAGTGTGCTTGACGAGCTCGCGGAAACTAAAGGACTCGTTAATGAGATAGAGTAACAGAAACTTCAATTCATTGAACACATTATGAGACACTGATGAATAGAGAATGACTTGCTGACAGGAATGCTATTTAGTAAACGATCAAGAGGACGGCAGAAAACCAGAATGACAAATACAATTAAAGAGAAGCTAGGACTGCCTATGTCTGAGGCCATTGCAACAGCCAGGACTGAGAGAAATGGAAGAACATTGTGTATGCCGCCACAGCCGTTTGGGAAGCCGGATTTTCTGAACGATAGTAGTAGTAGAAGTAAGAAAACTCGCATAAAACTATAAAAAGCCGAGGTGAGTAACATGTTGCCTGCAAAGTCTGCAGTCACAGCGCCTTCACTGTTCCAATATTTGTTTTGTTCTTAAATTGTTGCAAAGGCTTCCAATCCATGATAGCCTCATGGATGATTTAAATGTCAACCTTCCAGATTATGCTTCCCATACACCAACAAGTGACTTTGTCAACAACTTCTTCTCACACAGCCTTCTTCCTTGCATTCATCATACAACTAGGGTCTCTGAACATAGAGCATCAGTTATTGATAACATATACACGAATGCTACCAATGCAAGTATAACAAGTGGCAATATTGTTATGCAAATTACTGACCATTTTCCCCAGTTTTTGATTTTGAAAAATACTCATGTTAGCCACAGTAAATCTGAATCATTTAAATATGATTACTCTAAGTTTAAGGAAGACAAATTTCTGGACGACTTCAATCAGATTAATTTTACTTATTTAGAAAACAGTGACTTGGATGTGAATAATAAATTTGATAGGTTTTTGAAAAATCTCAATACTACTAGTAACTTGTAAATTACAAACATGCGGCCGGGTAGCTGAATCATAGTATTGTTGGATATAAAATGATTTCGAATCAGGAAAGATTGTCCCCAAAGCGTAGACTTGCCAGAAGTCTTTCAGGTGACTTATTACAGATGACGAAATAAACTTGGGATAAGTCTACCAAAAGTGCTGTTTAGCTACAAGGGGCTCTTTCAACTGGATAACCTCTGCGGAGGATTTGAAATGATGGAACCATTTCTATGGATAGAACGAGCATTTGAAAGAGACATAGAATTTGCCTTTGGTACTTTGACCTTGCAACCATGGAAATGAATTACACTGTTATTCAAATTTGTTTTCATTGACTTGTGTTGAAAGAAAGGAAGGAATCCGTAAGAGGAAGTTGATTTTTGGATGCATCTCGCAGTAAGTTTACCGAGTGTTTGTGACTTTGCAGTGCTTGGAAATTCGAGGGTGGACTTCTCGAGCTTGTTACGTTCTACAGAGAGAATGTTACAGTTGCTGTAACGTAACAAACTATTTTGGTGGAGAGTTTGCTTCTTATATTGAACCAATGTGGAATTTAGCTTCGATCCCGAGGAACTGAAGCTAAGTGAGTTTGTTTTGGTTTCTTGCGTTATCCACTGATGTCGAGCACAGCTTTGCATCTCTGTAAGTTTTGGATCTTTCTTGATGTTTAACAGGTCCCATAAAAGCTTCCACCTTCCACATCGGCAATTTCCAAGTATTTGTTCGTAACTTGAAATGAAATCTCAAACTCCAGTCCCTTTCCAATTTCACTGCAAAGTCACTGCAATCTTTCCTTCATCAGTTGCAGTCGCCGTGTCAACCTATTATTGTTATTCTTTTCTTCGAACCAGCCAATGAAAACCCTACTAATTGTTAGGCTGGCCAATGATAACCTATTCATTCTTCCTTTCCACCAATCAAATAAAGTCGTGGCATGTGACTGCCATTGTTTTAACAATTGCCTAATTAGCAAGGTATGCGCTCAAATCTCAAATTCACTCAGCTACACACAGATTAGTAAGCGACCTTCGGCCGCAATAACTAATAAGCATGCTCCACTTAACAGGCGGATTAGAAAGGAATTGAAACTCAAAGAAAAGCCATGGATAAATAGTAGAATATTGAAGATGATGAGAGTACGAGACAAGATTTTGCTGAACTAAAGAAACAACAGACTCCTGATGACATTAAGTTATATAAGAAATTTAGAAACCGTGTATCCAATGAATTAAAAGAAAGTAAAGCAAAGTATTTTCATAATTATTTTTCTGTTAATAGTCAAAATACGAAAAAATATGGTCAGGTATCAAGACAATAATTTCTCATAAGTCCTCCACATCTTCTTCAATCAGCAAAGTCAAAGGCGAAGATGGAAACTTAACCTCAGACCCCTCTAAAATGTCTAATATTTTTAATGACTTTTATGTCAATGTTGCTGATGGTATAACAAGAATAATCCCACTTTCTCCTAAATCTCCTCTTGAATATTTATCTAACAGAACTGGCAATTCACTTTTCCTTACTCCAGTTACTTTGTTAGAAGTTAATGATCTAATCGATATTTTAAATCCTTTCAAATCTATAGGCCCTAAAAGTATACCAATAAAATTACTTTAAATTATTGGACACTCTGTTTCACCACTCCTTGTTCTACTTGTGAATCAGTCTTTCCAGTCTGGAATTTTCCCTGATAAACTTGAAATTGCCAAGGTAATTTCTCTGTTCAAAAAAGGAAATACTGAGCTTCCTTCAAATTACAGACCAATTTCTATTCTACCTATTTTCAGCAAGATATTTGAGAAGCTAATGTACAGACGGCTTTATAGATTCCTTGAAATTCACAAGTCTCTTTATTCTTTACAATTTGGGTTTCAAGAAAACCACTCAATTGATCATGCTCTTGTGAGTCTTACAGAAGCTATAAGAAATACACTTGACAATAAAAGTGTTGGTTGTGGTATTTTCATTGATTTACGAAAGGCTTTTGATACAGTTAATTATAACATTTTGCTCTCAAAATTGGAACATTATGGTATACGTGGATGTGCCCTTCAGTGGTTTAGATGATATCTATCTGATAGAAAGCAATATGTTTCTCTTAATGGAAGCAATTCTGACTTACTTTCAGTTACTTGTGGTGTACCACAAGGTTCTGTACTGGGTCCATTACTTTTCCTCATCTATATCAATGATCTACCAAATGCTTCTAAGAGACTCAGTTTTTATCTCTTTGCTGATGACACAAACATCTACCATGAATCCAAAGATTTAGCTAATTTGACTAAAACTGTCAACAAAGAGCTGAGATTGATAAAGAAATGGCTTGATGCTAATAAACTATCATTAAACATTGATAAGACTAACTATATCATCTTTCATTCTTCGTCTTCTAATGTTCCTTCTGGTTCTAACATCAAAATAGGGAAGAAACAGATTAAAAGAGTAAAGTTTGTTAAGTTCTTAGATATCCTCCTGGATGAGCATCTTAGCTGGAAATATCATCTCAGTGAACTCGCTAAGAAATTAGCTAGAACATGTGGAATGTTTTTCAACATTAGGAGCTTACTTCCATTAGATGTTTTAGTTTGCTTGTACAATGCTTTGTTTCTGTCTTTCCTACAATATGGTCTGATTGTTTGGGGTCAAACGTATGCATCATACATTGCTCCAATTTTGAAATTACAGAAGAAAGCTGTCAGAGCCATCTCATTTCAGCCTCGCATGTCTCCTTCTCTTCCAATCTTCAATGATTTTAAACTTCTGAAACTTTCTGAGCTTTTTGAACTCCGACTCTTAATTTTTGTTTTTGATTCTGTTAATAAAACTTCACCTACTTGCTTTCATGACTTTTTCCTACTTAATTCATCTGTTCATCAGTATTCCACAGGGCAGGCCAGTCAAGATGACCTATATATGTCTCGAAAAAAACAGTCTCCAATATGGTCTAAAGTCTATTAGATATCTTGGTGCCAAGCTTTGGAATGCATTACCTGTGGAACTCAGAAATGCCTCATCTAAAACATTGTCCCAAATAAAACTGAAAAGTTACTTCTTGAACAAAGTCGACCGATAAATCTAAATCTATGCTACTTTGCAACTTAGTACTGAAAATGCAAATTATTTGAACTATATTGAATTTACACGATCTAATGAATGTATCAGAACAGGAGGGGGGGCTCTCTCCTCGATTAGTTTACCTATTGAGAGAGCTCCTCCTTTAAGTAATTCCCTACATGCAATTTATCATTTAGCTCCTCTTTGTACTTGTATATTGTATTTAGTTTATTGTAACACTGTATTTTTTGTTGTGTAAAATTATATATTCAGTCTATGTAGTTTAGTTATTTGTATGTACTGTAGAATCATAAATTGTATGTAGAGAATTTAAATTATATGAAACTGAAACTGAAACTCATAAGGAAATTACATGATATGATCATGTTTGACAGTCAGAATGACAATGATATGACCATAATTGGCGGAGAAAGTCACTGATATGACCATGTTTGATAATGACAATGGCAATGTTTGACAAGGAAACATATGACAATGTTTGAAAATGAGAACGACCATTTTTGACAATGAGAACTATCATTCTATGACTATATTTCGAAATAACAATTCAAATTACTGTATCCAAAATAACATTGAAAAGACCACGTTTTTCTATGAACAACTCATTACGTTCTGCAAGCATTTGAGCATTTAACAGTTACAAGGGGTGAATGTTTTTGGCAACATAGATCATGAAAACATGATCAGCTATAGTCCAAATATGATAATTTTATTTTCAAAACATAGTTCACGACAGATGTCCAGTCAGCACAGCAAGGACTAGGGCTTAAATCTTTCAAAACCTTGGTGCATTAATTCCTTTACATATTTCTTTGAATTAGATTGCTTGAAGAAATTCAGCATAATTTGCTGTAAGTAAGCTATGGAAACTTTTTGATATCTTACTTATTTCCAAATGATGGAATTTAATATATTTGAGCAGGTGAGATCACAAATTTCTCAATCACAAACAAGAAAAAAAACAATTTCTGCTTGATACAATATTGTAGAGTGTTCAGTGGTGTAGAGTGTTGAGAGTGTGAGTATTGTAGATTGTAGGAGTAAAATATTGTAGAGTTGGATCATTTTGCTCCTTTGATTTAAGATTTACGATGATTTCAATTGCTTCCAAATCCAAAGTTTCCATGAATTCCTAGCACGGCTGCAAAGTGAATTTGCTGCTGATGAACAACACTAATGTGCCCCCACAATTAGTTGGAATTGTAAATCAGGGAAAAAACCCCAGGAAAAGTGAAAATAGAGTTTAGAGAATTCCTGTCCCTATGGAATCAGCCGACTGTCATCAGCACTTGGCTCTTTGCACGGGTCAGAACTTTACTTTATGGCAAGTGGATTGTCTAAAATTTTATACAATAACTTTTCACCTCAAACAGCAAAATAAGATGACATAAACTAATGCTTCGCTCTAGCTAGAACCACTTGAATTACCCTCCTTAACACAGTGAATGAATATTGATGGATCAGTTCAGGGTCTACTGTTCCCAACAATCAGCACTACCCATGTTTCTCTACCTGGCAAACACTGAACAAAAGGAATATTTTTAAACTTGAATGACAATCTTAACAATGATTGAGCGAATGATGTGAGATTCAAGAGACTCAAATCTTATGATTTTGTAAAATGAAGCATAGAAATTAGAAAATAGTAGCCTCTAAGTTCAAGTTGAGGATTTCCAGTCCAAAACAGGGAAAATTTTTAGCATATGCTGGCATACAGTACATTTCAGTTGATCTGCTGACAGCTCATTAGAATGAAGTCATCACATGCACTTCATACTTTTCACTTTTCTGAAAAAAAAATAGCATAAAGTATATAGAGCTCTGGCATACAATTACATCACATTGTATCACTATTTGATTGCAATAATCAGTAATTAGTAAAAGTTATTTCAAAAATCATTTCTTTGAATGATAGTAGGGAAAATACAATCAATGTAAGTCAAATTTAAGATTGTTAGTAAGCTCGCAAGTCAGCTAGATAGAAAACCAAAGTCCCAAGCAAAATGAGCACCAAAAGACCTCAACTTGCTAGTAAGATTTTTGGATCAAGCATCCAAATCTGGTGAGATTTGAGGGAGAATAAAAGTACAACCTTTGTTATCAGTAGAAAATTAGAACCTAGGGGTGGCAAAAGGATCATACAGAGATCCGAAGTCCTTTGGAGATCAATGATACTTTACTGTATCTTTTACTTGAATTAAGTTACAAATATTTCAGTTCATATTTATTTGAAGTTTCTTGCTAGCTTCCTTGTGAAACGTTGCACAATAAATGTGAAGCATGCAAGGATTTCATTTTGTGAGCTTGCAAATCGAAGTTTGCTTTTTTTGACGGTTCTCAGTTTAAACACTCCCAAACTCTTACCATGGCTAGCAGGCAAATAAAACTTTCTGATACTAGATATCTCAAAAAGATGTATCGGCATTTGCTACAATCTGATATTGACCAATTTTAATGAAACACCATCACTTTGTGGCAGAATGCCTGATTTTGATGAAAAATTCATTTCGATAAAATCCACCATACCAAACAAGAGGTGCAGGTTATTTTGCTTGAGATTTGTTTAGTCTATCCTCCAAGTTTCAGCTTCAAAGGAGGCTAAATTTCCACGGAGTAAAAGGTGATGGCAGATGATACAGTATATGTCTCACACTGCAATGCACATAGGTTAATAGTTTAAATTTCTTGAAAGACAATCAATGCAATTTTCATCTTATCAAAGGTAAAAAGTGAATAAAATTTGATTATTAATCACATTTTTAGTGATTAGTACTGTTATAAAAGTTGTTTTCATTTCTCACGACTTATCAAAAATAGGCTCCAAGTAAAGTTGCCCAGGACTCTAGAGCCATTGTATTGATTTTAATGGAATAAATTCTTCATTTAAGTTAGCCTAAATGGGCTTCAAGATAAGAGGTGAATCATTGAAATCAGAACATAATTAATGATTATACAGCTCTGCCAACGCTGACACATCATTTTGGGACACCCAATTTGTAACTCAACTCGATTAACTCTATGAAAAAATTTCGAAACCCCAAGGAAACACGAAGCAGTGCTTCTACAAAGAAAATGAGTCATACTGTTGTTGTCCTCCACAACCTTACCAGATTTGGACGTTTGATCCACAGGTATGTAAAGTGGAATTTTTGTGCACCGGACAGTGCACCGATAAAACAAATGGAACCAATAGAGACTAACTGCTCTTTCTTTCCATAGGGGTTGATCCAACCATTTTTCTAGCAAGTAAAAACTGGTGTCATCTGAGTATCATCACCAAGCACTTTTACTAAACTATGGAATCAGCAAAAACGATCAAAACAACCTAAAATGAGCCACAACTAACCAAAATGAGCTAAAACGACCCAAAATGGGCCATAAAGACACAAAAATGAGCCAAAACAATCCAAACTGATTCAATCAGTGAACAGGAATGAAGTGTCTGCGTAAACTTCAGTGACAGGGATGACAGCAGTGATCATATGGAAACAACTTGAGTACTTCCACTGCTCGCATCATTTGTGTCGCCAGAAAAGTTATAGGAGGGAAAGACAGAAACAGTCAGTGAACGGTGATATGGAGACAGGATTTTACATCAACTGTGGCTTAAGTAGGCCTATCTTCATATAGCAGGAACATTCCAGTCTGATGTTTTAATATTTACCCAATTGTTATAACATACGAGGTGTGCATTCCCCAATTGACAAAATGTGTCAAGTAGTTATTTGTTGATTAACCTTGAAAACAATGACATCTATCAAGGGATCACCTCACAATTTGAATTGTCCACAGGTTCAGTTGGGTTCAGTCGCGTTCAGCCAGGTTCATGTGGGCTTTCCTCTCAAAAATTACGGTAGCCTAGGCCTATATAAAGTAAAAGATATTGTTTCTTTTGATCACCAAAACGAGACACAGAATAGAGAGATGTGTAGAGAAAGGATAGGTAGCGAAGGTTGGAATGCGATGTCCTGAAAAACCAGCCTCTGCTAGCGATTCTATTGGTCATTGGACATGCTAAAAGTCTCTCTTGCGGCAAAGATGGGAGCAGGAATAAAAGTGAAGAGGGACTTGTAATACTTGGCAGCCTGGGTCGTTGGCTGGACGGATTCTGTCCAATCGGCATCCTTTTACAAAAACCCAATATCCAATCATATGCTTAGAAAGGACAATGATACAACAGAGCGAGGCTCTGTGATGTTTTTTTACAATGGCAGACTCAAGGTTCGATGAAACAGTTGACAACAACCTCCTCATTTTTGAAAATGGAAGCAAGGCTCGATTGCTCATGAATATTAATGAGCATGCCAAGTATCACAAGTCTCTCTCGCTTTTTTTCCTTCTCCTGTTTTTTCTGTGAGTGAGACTTGTAGCAAGTCCAATTGGTCATTGGTCAAGGTCATCTTGAATCATTTGTCTCTTTTCCAGTTAGTTCTGGGTTATTTTGGCTTGCTTTGGGTTGTTCTGGGTCATTTTGGATCGTTCTGCCTCGCTTTGGGTCATTATGGATCGTTTTGGCTCGTTTTGGTAGTTATGGCTCATTTTGGGTCGTTTTGGCTGATTGCATAGTTTAGTAAAACCGATCTCCAAGATGTGAACAAATGGGTTGAATGCTTATCAAAGCTGCTACTGTAAATGGTTCATATTTCTGTCTGATGGATTGTCCTTTACTTTCAATTCAGATGGAGCATAAGTGAAACATTTACAAACATGGATAACATGAACATGTTGATGCTCTACAAGAAGATCTTGATATCATGCAGCAGTGGGCTAATGAGTTTCTCATACCGTTTCACCCAGAAAAATATGACTTGTTATGGGTTACAAATAAAAGAAGCCCAACGAAAGGAACCTACAACATGGGTGATCACCTTCTAAAGGAAGTTAATGATAAAAAATATCTTGGGGGACTCTACAAAATAAGTTGAGCTAGAATAAGAACATCCAGAACATTTGTACAAAAGCAATAGGAGTGCTACGTCAAAATATGGGAAACTGTTCTCATGCAGTTAAAGAAAGATGCTACAAAACACTTGTAAGGCAAGCAGTTGATTGAATACTCCAGCAGGGATCTCCACACCTCTCCCAGGGGGCATTCCATGTAAGGCCTACGCCGAAGGTACGCCGATCCCTTAGCTTTCGTACGCCAGGTATTTTCAGGGAAAGAGAGCTGCTAAGAATCTGAGTACTGATGATTTTAAGAAACGTTGATTTCTGGCCCAAATTCTTAGCTTCTTACAAAAGAAATGCATGTATTATCAAAAGAAATTGGTAAAAGATCGAGGACAACATCACATTCATGTCAAGATAAGAAGATTTTGAAATGCTGCCACGCCAAAAACTGATTTTGCTGACAAAATGACTCCGCTACGCCAACAAAAACGTCAGGTCTACACCGAAGATCTTCGGGCCTAAGTGCATAAAATGCACCCTGGCACCTCTCAAAATATCAAAAGGGTAGAAAGAATTCAGAGACGTGTAGCAAGATTTGTGAACAACCATTATGATGGATTTGCCAGTCCTAGTACCATTATTAAAGAACTTGGATGGGAGCTGTTGAGTGAAAGAAGAGCTGAGGCAAAAAGCACTAACAGCAATTAAAATTCTCAATCAGCTTATTGACATTCCATGTGAAAGGTTCATTCAATCAACTATTACCTGCACAAGGAGCCAAGCAACTCTCTAGATACCCTTTTGCAGTACAAACATCTGGTATAAGTTTTCATATTTTTGAAGTGCTGCAAAGTTGTGGTACTCTGTGCCTGTTTACATCTGAGGCCATAGGACATTAGCAGCTTTCAAGAGTTTTCTATATCAGATACAATTAATTTAGACACTGATGTCGCTACTAGTTCAAACTAAGCTCTACTTTTATTTCTCACACGAAAAACATGTAAATTTGAACAGAAAAAGACAAGTTATTTAATTGTCCCTAAGCCCTTAACAATTTGAATTTAGCAAACTGACTAACCAAACGTGACAACTTCCTTTTTTATCATTCTAATTAATTACCAGCTTTGTTTCGTTTAAACTAGATTAGGATACCACAAATTAGCTAATTGTACTTGCTAACGTGTAATATGCTTACCTGTTATAAAAACTTTTTCCATGTTATTGCAGGAGCCCATTTTGCGCGATTGCTCTTCTTCAAAGGATTCTTTTGAATTTGTTTTGTATGACCTCAATGTGAATACGAGGCTATTTGGCCTAGGCAATGAATGTCAAATATTACTGAAACATAACAGCCGTGTGTGTGCTGCAAAAACCACGCGGTCTTGCTCGATGGCAGGAAGAGGCCGTGGCAGAGGTAAAGGGTCCGTATCATTTGATGTCGGATCACTTGGTTTTGGAAAGAGTGACGTTGTGCCTGCTGCAATTTTGCAACCGTCACCCCTTTATCCGGTAAGTTTTTTTTATCTTTTAACAACGTCCACACACGTACACATTCAGATAGATACAGATTATTTCATTACCAGCCAATCCTAAATACAATTCTACACACTACACTACACCTTAATAGAGTACTATCGCCCTCATCAGACCACTTTTCAGAAAGCCAAGATTTTCGGAGAGGTCAAAGTCTTTGAAAGAAGTTCTGGAAGGGAACTCACCTTGAATAGGCTTCTCTCAACTCTTGCTACAAACCTAAAAGTGAGATCTGTACCATCCGTTACCTTGTTGTCATGCTGGTACCACACAAATACGGACAGGTCTGAAATGCATAAATTAGGCTGTATCTATTGCCCCTGCCAGATGAGACCACCACCGCTGAAGAACAATGAATGTAGGGCTTATTATATTCAAGAAACAAATGAACGAAACAAACATAGCGAATGAAACAAACGAAACGAACATGGAGAGTAACCAGAACCAGAGATTCATTTAGATCAAAGAGAGTTGCCTACTTTCCATGTTCGTTTCGTTCGTTTTGTTCATTTCGTTTGTTTTGCTCATTTTGTTTGTTACGTTTCATTTGTTTCATTTTACAAGTATCCTATTTCTTCGACATTATGCAAAATTTGCTTTGGGAATATCTAATATGCGTAAAACAACTCTCTTTAATCTAAATAAGTCCTTTGGTTTCGTTCTTGATTTGATCAATTATCTGCTTGTTAGTGAATTTGTTTCATTTTTTCTTTAAATATCACTTTCCGAAAATGTTCAAAAGTTCACACGATCTTAGTTAAAAACTCGTTCATTTTGAATTGTTTCACAAAAATTGAACTGTCTGCGATGGTTTGGATTGTTTTCAAATATTTGTTTCATAATGACATTCCTTGGCATGGGTAGTAAGCATCTTGATTAGGCATGGCTTTTGACTGAATGGCAGTGTGTTCATGCCCCGCATTGACCTACCTACAGCTGATTTTGGAGAGACTCTAGCAGGGCTGTCGAGAGCCAGCTCGGGCCCTGGAGTGATCTATGAGGACGGGCCATGGGGGGGTTTGGGGGCATAGCCCCCAAGAAAATCTTTCGCAACCACGCCCTTAAGTCTCCCGGAAAATGAGGGAAACGCCCCTTTTATGACCAAATTATTCTAAAAAATTACTTAAACACTCCGTGTAAAAGCAATACAAAAAAATCATATTTATGAATCAAGGACATCGTTTCATGCTAGTAATGCCTTGTTTGTGCCAGAGGGAACGAGCGACTCAAAGGCCGAAAAGATCGAATGTGAATGGAAACTCAACGACCCTACGACACCAATGACTGACTTGCTAATATAAACCAGTTTCGATAAATTAGAAACATCAATACGACGGTTTGGTTTCTGACATAGTAGACAAAGTAGACAGTTCTTGCAAATACCCTTTTAAAGCAGATGAAATGCCATAAAAATGCACTGCAGAGATGTATAGCAATAACAAAATTATCTGGCGCAAAATATTGACGGGCCCCTTCGGGGCCCGGGCCCTGGACCTTTTACCCCCTCTACCCCCCCTTCTCGACGGTCCTGGACTCTAGTGAGTTTTGCCCAACTCTCCATGTTCTTTTCGTTTGCTCTGTTTGTTTCGTCCCTATCGTTCGTTTCGTTCGTTTCGTCGAATATAATAAGTCTGAATTTAGCACGTCAAAAACTTTTCAAGGCCGTTGACAGTTAAACAAAGTATGTTTTACTTTCTTTTTTTTTCTTTTTGTGTATTCAAATATAAAAATTTACAATGAGTTTTACGTTTAACCATACTTATCTAATTACTCTACAACACTACAGGTACGATACCATGGGGAGCGAAAGACAATGACTACCCCATGGCCTACGTAAAGAGACACGTAACATTAAACTAACTACAACTACTGTACGCTACAATCAACTAAAACTATTGGATCACGTACTAGGATTCTTTTCCATACCAGATGTCAGGTCAGGGTTTCGATGACTTGGATGATGTTGCACGTGCAACTCATTCAGTAATAAGGGTAAAATACCTGAAGTCTGATGTGAAAAAGAATTTACAAGGAAAAATAACATTTTCTTTAAAGGATTTGGTGGTTGCATAGGTTGCAATAGATCTCAATCAAACCGACCAGCTTCATGGATAAAACGTAAGGTCAATTCGAGTATGTTTCTATTCAAGTCATTGGAAAGGTCTGTTCGCTAACAAACGCCGCGCGACGCAACGAACGTCGCAAATTTTAAATCCGTCGCGTCGCGCTGCTCCCATCACCCAACGGAAAAAAAAGCAGCCCAAGGAACCTAACATTATTGCAAGGGGCAATTGGATTTTAATACTAACAAGAATGACAATAAACAACACTATTTTTCTTGTGAATCACCAAGCGTGACATGCACCAAAGGAAGTCAAAACACAGACCCAAGTAGGATGCCACGTGAAACTGCAATTGAATAATACAGTTTAAGCGTTCTTCAAAACTAATTTGACGATTTCGCAAAAATACACAAGGCCTCCAACTTAGACAAACTTTAGAATAGCAAAGCTTTCCTAAATGTTACAAGGGATATGAACCTGCATCATGCAACAAATCTTTATTCAAAACGTAGTAACATAAAACGGGCTACTATGAAAAATGAATTTTGTTTTCATGGAGTAAATGGGTAGAGCTAAAGGTCAGAAAATTTATCATCAACCTTGTAAATAAAGCCTTTGGAGAAAGCACCTATTTGACCCAAACTACCCACTCCACCAGTAACAAATTCAATCACCTTTGGTATTAGCGAACAGACACAAACTACTGGCCTATAATTAGCAAATGAAAATGACAAACACACAACAAACCATAAACAGGCATAGAATCAAAATGTGTCCTCTGAAGCGAGTAAGTGATGATTAGCCATACTTGACGATACCACAAAGTTCATGTAAATCACTGAAATAATGATAGTTTCCTTCATACTTTATGCACAGCCGGCAGTTCACATCAGCAAATGCATAGCAATCGTCATCATCCTTCACTAATTCGTTGGCCCTTTTCAACAGCTTCGCTCTTTGGTGTGTTAGGTCCAGCGAAATTCTAAATTTATCCGTCTTCTTTCTAGCACTGTATACTGCTGTTCTATGCCTCCTTGTCGTGAAGCGTACAATTATGGAGCGAACTTTCTTGTCACTTTCTGGGACTTCCTTGATAGGGCCAATTCTGTGGACCCTGTCGACAACCACCTCAGGGATATCTAGTCCAAGATCTTCTTTGAACATTTTTTTGACCATTTCAAGACAGTTGCGACCACTTTCGGCAGCATCCTCTTCCACTTCAACGCCGTTAATTCTAAGGCAGAGCCTTCGTTGATACTGCTCGTTATCATCACAAACACGTTGAAGATCTGCAATGCGTTCGCTTAGGCCGTCGACGTCGCAAACTCTCCACTCCACCTTTTCAATTCTTTCAATATATTTTTCCATAACAACTACCTTCGCCTCAAGTTCCTGGATCTTCAATTGTTGATCGAGAATCGTCTGTTTTAGCTCGGAAATACATTCTTTCGTAGCTACATTAGCTAGTTTGTCTTCAACGATAGCAGCGAAGGCGTCCAACGACTTTTGTGAAATTCCGTTTGTTTTACTTTCCAAGAAAACCAGAAAGTTACATGACCAGTTCTAATTTGATTGATCATGATTTCAAAATATTGTTAATTTCACTCCTGATTTTAACTCTCTTATCCTTGACCTCAGTCAGCTCTAACCACACGATGCATCAATAGTCTACAAAACTAAAGGGTTTCATGCGGTGGACACACCTGGGTGGCATAATGTCAGTTACAGTGCTCTTCCAAAAGGAGCCTTAGATCTCGCAATTTGTGTGCGATTCTCGAATTTCTTTGGATATGAAACAAGAAGAGTTGGATGAAACATTCATGAAGACTAGTCTATTTTAGCTGAAAGACATATTGAGAAACGACACAAAATAGACATGGTGTGTGGAAACATCAAAGTAAATGTGAAATGTACTTACACCTATGTTGCAGGTAGGTCAACTTCAAAACTTTATTGCGAGTCTTCTGAGCAAAACAAAGCAGCAAAAACGGAGCAATATCAAAGAGATGACATCAGCAAACAACTTTCGCGCGCTTTTTGGAAAGGCTAGGCCCAAGCTCCCTTTGATTTGAACATTTTATTCAAGGCCGTTGCATAACACGGAATCTATGGTGGTCTGACAGGGGCGATATTACTCTACATACAAAATCCGTTCTACACAAAAATATAAGTTAGGGGTCAGTCATATCAATTTTGTCCCCGTTTATAGCATCATTTTGACGCTTAACTTTCAGACCCTAATTTCAGATTCCTAAATGTAACTTAAGTTTGCTTCATTCATAAAACAAAAAAATTCACATGAAAACATGAACACCTGACAACTGCAATATGATCTAAATGATAAATACTCATTTGCGCAGTGTGTGTTGCCATACCCTCAGATGGCATGTTCTTCCCATGTAGGACTCAGTTATCTGGATATAATAAGGAAAATTTAAAGTTCAGGCAATTTGAAAACATGAGATATACTGGGTATCTAGCAGGAGGATGACCGAACAAGAAGTCAAAGTGAGATACATCTTCTGAAGTTAAGGAAAATCTTTAAAAATGTGGATGAGATTTTAAGGTAAAATACAGTGCCTATACAGAAAGGAACGATGGACCATTGTGGAAAGTTCATTTTGTTATGCCAAAGGTTTACACCACACCAATTGTCAAGGTACAATAGACCTATTGTTCTTCTATTGCTCTTGATGTTGCTCCACGCCAAAGATATTTGGCATAACATACATGTTTTCCAGCATGGACAATAGAGGTTTATAGCAAAGGTGTATTTTAGTTAAAGATCGTAATCAAAATTTAATTTTGTTTCCTTTATGATGTTGAAAAGTCTGTGCAATGATCGCTATAAACTGGACAACATTATTATTAAGGAGGAAGTGCCAACTGCAGTCAAAAGAAGCAATTCTGATGTTGTTCGTTTCATAGGCGGCATTGCATTACAACTGAATTTAGACTTGTCAGATGTTGGTTCATTAGTGACTTCAAATTTTTTATGTTAATTAAAAGCAAAATGTTCCATTGACACTTTCCGATTCCGTACCCATGCGCCATTTTCAAATTCCCTGGACAAGGTCGTTTCAGAGGGTGGGAAAACTTTGAAGACATGTCTGATTAACAGCCAGAAGGCATCTCTTATAACGGTAATGATTGAGGGTGATGAAGATTCTAGCAAAAGAACATTGTCAAGACTGTCAATCAACTCCAAGACACTAAACGTATTGCCAGGAAAATGCTAAGAGTTGGCCTCTTTTTACAGCTGCCCTATCACCAAACACATCGACGAAGATACCAGACAACCGGCATATGTACATTGGACCTAAGAGATTGCCAGGTACTGGACACCATTTTTGCACACGTTTACTAAGGAACAAGACCCAGATTGCAGCCTGTTGTTTAAAGACAATCACATATCCAGCTCCAATCATAGGTAAAGAACTTCCTCTATTTTAGCGGCTTCGCTATATGTGCCCATCGGCCTCTTTGCAAGGCTGAAGCAGCTACATATCTGTGTGTCTAAATGTGACACATAGACCATGACTTTCAATGTTAAAGGGCAATAAAGCTTGAATTATGTATATAAACGAAGAGCGGGAAGAGTAGCAGAAACAAGGGACAATAGGAAAGCAATATTTCAGCGAAATCTCAACATGGCTTGATCAGTTATTTACAGAAAAGAACTTGTCTGATGCCACTAACAGTGTTGTAAAATACTTTAAGTCATTCTTAGGTATTCTTTATCACTTCGTTTTGCGTTGATCATCCGTGTGGAATATCTGCACCCCTGTCCGCCGCTGAATTTCTTAGCAGTGGCCACATAATTGAGGCAATTAGGGCAGTTTTGACCTTGTTGAGGGAGAAAGAGATATGATTTCTAAAGGACATTCCCGTTCGCCAGCACTGATCATGGTTGATAATAGCTTTCCCATTATCTCTGCATGTTTGCACCAGTTTAGCGATGTAACACTGCCACATTACATAGACCGAGCTCATCGAATTGTCACACAGAAAGCACAGAGGAGCAATATGAACCTGACATTTTTACACATACGCACACATACCATGAAGCGGAACGTGGTAATGGTAGACAAATGATCAAGAAAGATCAAGCTGGCCTTGCCACAAAGTCAAAGATTTCCTTGTGAGGTTTTGAACAATTTATTGAGTGCAGAAGCAGCTCAGGACACTAGAAGATCTGAAAATTTGGTTGAATGAGCTTAGTTGTTTGAGGAATAATTTTTTGAGACTTTTGCAGTAACAGCAACTGCAGTTATGTACATCAACAATAGCATCAGTTAATTTCAGGATATTGCTGATAAGATCAACAGGCTGATGAAGAAAGATGGTGGGTTTTCTGAATAGCGACAAAAAATCAGAAAGAGAGATAGATCATCGGCAAACAAGAGGCCGCCACGGTTTAAAACCTTGAGGAAATCATCCGAGCCAGTAGCCTGCACTCAGTTTTTCCAGGACCGCTGAGAGGGGGGGGTAGCCGGGGCAACTGCCCTGGAGCCTGGGCCCTGCCAGGAGCCCATGAGAAAGAAGCTTTGTTTTTCATGTAATTATGTCATCAAAAAGGGCCCGGAAAATCGAACTCTCTCTCTCTCTCTCTCTCTCTCTCTCTCTCTCTGCTATTTCACTTAGCAATAAATCACGGGCCTCGGTTCATTATTTATTCCAACTGTTTTGTTGAATAATTTTAAGATTTGAGAACAAGCGAGAGCCACTATCGCTCATTTCTCTCTTCTGTCACTTAGACCTGGGTAAATGTATAATGCATGTACGAACGTTTTACCGTTGTTTTCGAATAAATAAGCTCTGTTAGAAAGTTAGCAATTTTTGTCCGCGTTCTTGCCTTGCATCATTTTGAAGCTAGAAATCAATCAAGATAGAAATTACTTTGCACTTTATTCTCGAACTTCATAAAAAAGATCCACAGTTTCAGTGGCATGGCGACATGAAGTTTATTAGGGGGAAATTGCATCCCACTTTTGCTGATAGATGGTCCTCGAGATTCCTTGAAAACCGAAGAGAGATTGTGGGGTATAGGTTGACTTGATACAAGTCTTCATTCCTTACTCTCGTGCCGCACCGAAGGCGCAACGAGCGCGCAGCACGAGGGGTGCGGGAGAGGGAAAGAATGACTCAGATTTCTCTCCCTTCCTTCTGACCCCTTCATTTGCTACGCTGTCTGAGATATTCTGAGATTGAAACTAAGACTTGTAGCAAGTCAAGGGTATAGGATGAGCATGAATTTTTCCAAGAAAGTGCTAGAAGATTACGCAATTTAACTGAGTTGCCAAAACTTCCATTTCATTGGTGAATTTGGAATCAGGGGATGCTTACGAAGCCAAAGGGCACTTCACTCTTCACTCATTCAAAAAAGCGTATGAGATATTTTCAGAACAAAAGGATTTTTATGATCTCTGCCAAAAATTCTTTGAGATGTTTTGCTAGTGAAATATCCTTCGTTCTAAGCAAAAGTGAAGGATGCCGCTTCGATCCTTGAACTTTGATTCATACAATAACTGTTACAATATCAAAGTTTCCTTGAAACCTTGATGTATTCTAAGCCAACGTAGCACTTGATTTGCCCTCGTCACGCCGCCGCAAAATGTTCACGAAATTCTCCAAGTTGAGCACTTCTGGCATCTGTGTCAAGCAAGGGGCCCGCATACAATCGTTGCCCCGGGGCCGGCCTCGCTCTCGGCGGCCCTGAGTCTTTCTATTGTAAAATTGAAAGAACTGGAAACTAAAAAGGCTACACATCACCGAGGTATATCTGGTATTAATGACTCAGCGAAATGAGAATTCATAAGCATGATGTGCTGTTTCGAACTTTTCATCTTTGAACAGAAGTTCCACGGATACTGACTGTGTCGTGGTTTAGAAACTCTCTGACCAGTTTCTGACTTGTTCATTCCACAATGGATTTATCATTGGATTTCTTCACAAAATTACGAATAATCGCTTGCAAATATGCAGTCTCTCTACTTTTTTTCTTTTTTTTCTCTTTTGCATAACGTAAAGAGTGGATGCAAGCTATGGAGCCACTCTAGTTTCTGTTTTTGTTTGCAAACACATTTATCTTGTTTTATGAATATATTTAGGAAATTTGAGGGTCACTTCGTTACAACAGGTGCATACCTACTTGACAGTTTTCTTGGAAAACTGCAAGTGACAGGAAAGGGCAAATGAGTGTTTCTCATTAACATTGTTGTGAGGACCCTAACCACCCCCCTGGACTAAGGACTAAACCCCGTATTAAATTCTTTTGTATACTAACCCCCGTGTTAAAAATTCTTGAATAACGGAGTGGATCTGAACACGAATGGACGAGAGAGTGGATGTCATTGGAATTTATCTTTGAGTTGATATGTTGGAATTTGTGTTGGAGTCAATTTACTGAAATCTATGTTGAAGCTGAGTTTATATGAGTGTGATTTTATTCGATCGTGATATCTGCTACAAAAATGGTGACCTCGACGTGACATTGTAACAAGGTTTTCGAGGTTTTTGGAGGTTTGTTGTTGTTTGTCAAGAGAAATTTACGCGAGTTTGGAAGGGTTTTGGAGCAGACCGTGAGTACGATTTTGATTTTTCCTTGTGTTGTTATGCACTCTCAAGAGGAAGATTCCAAGATGAAAGGGAAGGTGGAAAGAATTCTCGATGTTATTTTGTATTTTGATTGATTTTGTGTTTGCAGATTCGAGAAGATCCAAGCCAAGCGGCAATCAGAAGAATGATGTCACTGTTTCAGTAGTAAATTTTGCTTACTGTATGAAAATTTTGTTTGCAATGTTGTGTGTAGTTTTCTCGGGTGTTTTCTCGGATTTTTGAAACGCCTTTTGGTTGGAAAAGGGGGATCCGTTAAGCCATGTCTGTGGGGACAGAAGTTGAGGATATTCAGTTAGAGCTTCAGGGTCTGCTGGTCACGCTAGGGAAGGAAAAACTCATTGCGCTTTGTGCCAAATTTAAGCTTTCTGAAGAAAACCTTGAGAACAAAACGCGACTGACTTTGACGAAACTCTTACTCAACGTTATTGAAAAGGAACTAGGAAAATTGAGAGACGAGGAGATTGTTCCGTACTTGAATGATGTTATTCAAGCTATTTCTGATGGGGTTCCTTTTGAGATTTCTGGTGCTGATAAAAATAGTGACGCAGATAAAATCAAAGAAATAGAAAAGGAGGTCGAGGCGTTGAAAGTTAAACAAAAGGATGAATTGGAAGCTGTGCTGTCTAGGTTGGAGGCTGCGAGAGGTCAACCGGGGGTCGGCGCGCAAGCAGGAAGTGGGTAGCTTGATAATTTGAAGACGCTGCTCAGGCGTGATTTCAGGATTGCAAGGATGGTGGCCCCCCAGGGACAAAAAGATCAGCTGTCCTTTATGAGTTTGAATCGCCAGATAGAAGATGGTTTGCAACGAGGCTACTCTGAAAGGGAGGTAATAGATGCTGTGATCAAATGCATTTCTCCAAGCTTGCCCCTCAGGGACTACATCGAAGCGATGCGTGAAACAGGAATGACGCAATTCTAAAGATTCTTCGAGCTCATTTTCAGGAAAAAAATGCGAGTGAATTGTATTCTTCCCTTGCAAATCTTGCCCAGTCTCCTTCTGAGGAACCGCAAAATTTTCTGATGCGAGCATTAAATTTGAGGGAGAAAATTATTTTTGCCTCTAAACAGGGTGGCTCGAAGCTGAGATACGACCCAGATCAATGCCAATCAATGTTTCTTCACACCATAGAAACGGGCCTTATAAGCAATACTTTGAGGTCCAGAATGAGGGTGCTTCTGCAGAAACAAGGAGTTACCGATGCAGAATTGATCAGTGAATTAAATCTAGCTGTTACAGAAGAATCAGAGAGGAATGCAAAATTGGGATTTGGAAGGGGGAAGGCCAAAATCAGTGAGGTTCAAGTGACACCCCCAGAAAAGGATAAGGCAAAGGTTGAAAAGAAGGAAGAGCAATCAGTAACTGAGACTCTTTTGGCTGAAATAAAATCTCTGAAATCAGATGTAGCGAATTTGAGAGAAAATTGGAATAAGAATCAAGCACAGGGTTCTCTGCAAGAAAAGCCCCAAAGATACCGAGGTCCAAGAAAATCCCGCCGTGGGTGTGAAAGTTGTTGTAAGGCCGGACGAGGGAGTGAGTGTACTCATTGTTGGAAATGTGGGGGCAATGGTCATTTCGCCCATGATTGTGCTGGAAACCAGGGAAACTTTCCACGGCTGCTGACGAGGGACAGCCAGTAGCCGAACATCAGTTTGATTCGTCCCATTGCTGTAGAACTTGTCATAGAGATGTTGGAGACGAAAAGCTCCTTCACTGCGGTAGCTGTAGAGCTGCAAGTTATTGTTCAAAATCTTGTCAGATGAGGGATTGGGGTGAACATAAAATCATTTGCCTTGCAATTCGAGAGCTCTCTGAAAGATACGATAGGAACGATAATATTGAGAGTGAAGATTCAGATTTTTACACTACAAATCTCACCCCAAAAGAGCAAACGAAGATTGCAAAATTGATTGGTCGCAAATGCACAATGTTTTGCAAATTAAATGGAGTCGAGCGCCAGGTTCTTCTGGATACAGGGGCGCAAGTTTCCATAATGAGTGAAAGAGACTTAACGAGTGGTTTAGGAGACATTGAAATTCATCGAATTGAAGAATTACTGGACTCAGGGGTGGATTTAGAATTGTCTACAGCAAATGGAACGCAGCTGCCGTACCGTGGGTGGGTAAAGACGACAATTGAACTGAAAGGATCCTCAGAAGGATCAAACAAGATAATTGTACCAATGCTGATTACAAATGCTGCGTTGGACTTACCGATCATTGGGTACAATGTGTTAGAGCAACTGCTGAGCGATGTAGTTACTGAAACCCCAGAAAATAACCTAATGGACCAGTTATCTGCAAGTTTCCCAAAGGTGACTGAAGCAAATTTAGACGCCCTAGTAGATGTTGTTTCGACAGAGAGTGAAAATTATCTTTCTTCTGTAAAGACATGTAAAAGAAACACTCTAATAAAAGCGGGTGAAATCGCAAAAATATCATGCCGTGTGAATACTGGTTTCTTTACGAGGGACACTCCGGTAGTGTTTGAAAACGACATAATGTGCCCTCTTCCCCCAGGACTCGAGATAAGCGAATCACTGTTGAATTTAAAACGTGGAAATTGCTCTAAAATAGATCTTGCTTGCCAGAATACAAGTGCACATGACATAGAGCTTAAGGGTCGCACATCAATAGGATCGATTCATTTGATTAGATCAGTTATGCCAGTTGCAGTGAAGCTTAAAGAAGAGAACAATGAAATCAAGATTCATTCAAAGCACGAGCCGAAAAATAGTGCTGCAGTGGCTGCAGGACATAATGACACAGATTATAATGAAGCTCTTGTGCCTAATGTTCCTTTAAGTGGAAACCTAACGGCTGAACAGAAGGATCTTGTGCGGAAGATGTTGTATGAAGAGCGAGACGCTTTCTGTAAGGATGATGATGATGTGGGTTGTGCAAAGGATTTCGAAATGAAAATAAAGTTATCGGACAGTACGCCTGTGCAGAAAAACTATGTGGGTGTACCACGCCCTCTTCTCCGAGAATTGAAGGACCATGTAGAGGACCTCTTGAATCGTGGGTTTATACGAAAGTCCAGGTCGTCTTATAGTAGCCCATGTGTAGTAGTGCGGAAAAAAGATGGCTCAATGCGTTTGTGTATCGACTACAGAGCACTCAACAACAAAACAATTGCAGACAGACATCCTATACCACGCATTCAAGAAACATTAGAAAGTTTTTCAGGGCAACGATGGTTTTCAACACTGGATCAAGGGAAATCATATCATCAAGGGTTTGTTCATCCTAGCAGTCGCTCGTTGACAGCCTTTGTGACGCCATGGGGACTGTATGAGTGGCTGAGGGTCCCAATGGGTTTGAAAAATGCACCTGCTGAGTTTCAGCGCTATATGGAGGACTGCCTGTCCGATTATCGGGACAAATTCTGTCTCCCATATTTGGATGACGTGATTGTTTATTCGAAAAGCTTTGAGGATCACGTTGAACACTTGCAGAAAGTCTTGCACAGACTCAAAGAGAAGGGAATCCGTCTAAAGGCCAGAAAATGTAATCTATTTGCTCAGGAAGTGACCTATCTAGGACGTATAATCACTGCCGATGGATACCGTGTGGATCCGAAAGGAATTAAGCCAATCTTAGACCTCAAGAGTTGGAAACCAAATACGCTAGGAGAGGTTCGGCATTTTGTTGGGTTGCTGGGATACTATCGCCGCTACATCCAAGACTTTTCGCGGGTAGCAAAGCCTATCTATGATTTGCTCAAAGTTGATAAGCAACAGCTCGGGAGTATGCAGCAAGGACAGAGGAAACGTGGTAATCAAGGTCAAGCCCCTTCAAGTTTGCCTGTGAAATGGGAGGAAGTTCATTCTAATGCATTGGGCTCTCTCATAGGATGTCTAGTAAATCCACCAGTAATGGGGTACCCAGACTTTGAGAAGCCATTTGTGTTGCATACTGACGCTTCTCAGGAAGGGTTGGGGGCAGTTTTATACCAGAAGCAAGAAGGACGTATGCGAGTGATTGGTTACGCTTCGCGAACTCTGTCGCCAGCCGAACGAAATTATCATCTCCACTCAGGCAAATTAGAGTTTTTAGCTCTTAAGTGGGCAGTAACTGAACAATTTAGAGACTACTTATTTTATGCACCACAGTTCACGATCTACACGGATAATAATCCGCTAACTTTTGTCATGTCAACGGCAAAGTTGAACGCTACTGGACACCGGTGGATAACGTCTTTATCAGATTTCAACTTCACGATTAAGTATCGACCTGGATCGAGCAACAAAGATGCTGATTTTTTGTCAAGGAGCCCAGTACACATTGATTCAATGATGAAAGATTTCACTACAGAAATCTCACAAGATGAGATTCGATGTATGCTGAATGCAGTTTCTGCACAAAATGATGAACAGTTATGTTGGGTTACAGCAGTTACAGCAGATGAGAAAGTGTTTGCAGATTTTGATTGTCCTCCCGTAGGAAAGACATGCTGGCCAATGAAGCTGGACTTTATTCGCCAAGCACAACAAGAAGACCCGGTTATTAGTCGCATACTTGCATTTAAGTTGTCAGGAAAACCTTCCGCAAAAACATTGCAAACCGAATCTACTCAAGTCAAGTCTTTAATGCACGAATGGAACAAGTTATCGTTAGAAAATGATGATATTCTTTACAGGAAATCAAATGGCGGAATGCAGCTGGTTCTTCCACACCGCTATCATAGGCTTGCCATGAAACATTTACATGAGGAGCTTGGACATTTGGGAGCTGATAGAGTTATCGAACTAGCTCGTGAACGATTTTATTGGCCTCATATGGCCAGGGATATCGACCACTTTGTAACTAAAGTTTGCCAGTGCATCAAAAGTAAGAAACCTGTGGTGAATCCCCGTGCACCTGCCCAAAGTATTGTAACGAGTGAACCATTTCAGCTAGTCTCGATAGACTTTGTTCATCTGGAGAAATGTGCAGGTGGCTACGAGTACATCCTGGTCGTTATTGACCATTTCACTCGTTTCGCACAAGCGTATGCGACCACTAACAAATCTGCCAAGACAGCTGCAGAGAAACTTTTTAACGATTACATTCAACGTTTTGGGCTGCCTGGTAAAATACATCATGACCAAGGCACCGAATTTGAAAATGACTTGTTTCATCATTTAGAACAATTAACAGGGATAAAGAGATCCAGGACGACTCCCTACCATCCTATGGGTAATGCCCAGTGCGAGCGTTTCAACAAGACACTTTTGGGAATGATGCGAACAATGGCCGACAATCAAAAGTCACGATGGAAAGATCATATAAATAAAATGGTTTTCGCGTACAACTGTACCAGAAACGATGCCACAGGTTACTCTCCCTATGAACTTTTGTTTGGTCGCAAACCTCGCCTTCCAATGGATATTATTTTTGGTAAGACGAAAGCAACTGTCTGTAAAAGATATCCAACTTATCTTAGAGACTGGAGAAACGCAATGGAGCAAGCCTGCAAGATTGCTGCTGAAAAATCCGGACAATCTATGCAACGTGGACGTGAAGCTTATAATCGTAAAGCAAATACCTCAATTCTCGAGGCCGGTGATAGAGTTTTGGTTAAACGACTGTTAGAACGTGGAGGCCCAGGCAAACTCCGGTCGTTCTGGGAAGATCAAGTTTACATTGTTATACGTCGCATAGAGCCAACAGGAGCAGTCTATGAAGTGCAACACGAGGATGGAAGTGGACTTAAACGTATTTTACATCGTAATTTATTGCTGCCATGCCCTTACTTGCCAAGTGAGCCTGACAGGAATGTCCAGCTACAGCCTCAAAGACAG